>OZ007600.1:32690434-33890434 GCA_963931845.1 Maratus michaelseni
CGCGAATGTGCGTATGCCGGGCGCAAATTCGTCTCCCGACTTTACTGCATGTACAGCGCCATCTGTCGGTGCGATTTTAAGTTTTTTTTTTAACCACGCCTAAAAAATTCCCATTGCTTTGGGAGGATACTGGTGAAATTTTAGGTCATTTGGATCAGTGGCTCTTTTGTTATAGGGTTTCACTTTCCCAACTTTAAAAAAAATTACCCTGTATATAACTGAGATAAAATACAGCGCAAGCGATTTTTCCCAATAGACCTTAATGTAATGGAATTTTTTTAGTGTCAATGTAAACGAACTATAAATGCTACACACTTCATTTTTATTACCGAACATGCCGCAGTAAACTTCAATAACATACATCAATTGCATGGCTATCCGAGTATATTTACGCGAGTTAGAGCAAGGACAGACGGCGAACAGACAGACAAACCGAAATCATAAAGACTTTTCAACTATGTTGGGTGGGCTTAAAAGGGAGAAAAACTTTGAATGCAGAATAATTCGCCATTTATTTTTATTTGTTTTCACGTGACGCATGCGCCTGCAAGGCTAGCAAATGACATTGCAAAGTCCGATTGCACTGAAAATGTGCAATGCATTTTACATCACAAATCGGTCACGTAGTTAGCCAGGTTATCTTTGGTTGGATAAATTGAAGCATCGATATTTAATAATTTTGAAGAAAGTCATTAAATTTAAACTACGGTTTCACCGATTCGCAACATTGGCCGAATACCGAATATTCGGCACACAAATAATCCGAATACCAAATATTATAGGCTAGTCGAGTACTGTATAGATTACGGTTAATTGGGGCACATCGGGTTCGGGTTAAGCTCATTTCAAATACTTCGGTTTCAGGTTACGTTTTAACTCTTTCGGGGTGGGTTTCGTGTTGATCTAATTTTTCAAAAGAAAGTCTTGAATATTTTTCAAATGAAATAAAAAACTATATATTTGAATATTAATGAGTGTATATTAGTTCATACACTCTCAAAATGACATTTTCAAAACTCAGCAAAAAATACTCAAATATGAGTATGTCGGCTAGTCAAAATAGCTCCGAATCAAAATGACTCAAGTTTGAAACATGTTCATATTTATAAAAAAATAAAATAAAATCATGCATTAAGCATAGATTATGTAACATTTTCCAACACTAACAGAATACATTAACAAACATTCGCTGTTTAATAAGGTAAATAAGATACCAATGTAAACATTTTAGAAAACGCAAAACACATTTGAAAACCAGATTTCAGCAATTACAGGCCATAGCCAGAAAAGTATCCCACTCTTTTGTACAACCCTGTATAATCTATGGATTTGTATGTACTATACAAATCCATAGTAGAGTGTATATAGTATAGATAGCATGCTACAATTTCATTTAGTAAGAAAACACATAACGCGGTAGAAAATTCACCTTCAGCAGTTTCTACCAATAGACGGAAACATACTTGAATTCTTTTGTACAGCCCTGTTTACTACCTTAAGATTTTTATACACGCCGCATATTAAGCTAAAGTTTAATTCAGGCAAAAACA
Source organism: Maratus michaelseni (assembly GCA_963931845.1). NCBI lineage: Eukaryota > Metazoa > Arthropoda > Arachnida > Araneae > Salticidae > Maratus > Maratus michaelseni. The sequence continues at coordinate 32,691,985 of OZ007600.1, forward strand.
CGCTGTAAAGTACTGAAATCACATTTCCAGAAATTATCATACATACCTCTGCGTGGCCCTGTATATGATTTTACACCATATTCAACAAACATCTCTTAGTACACTAAATAATATATTTCACGTTCAAAATGCATAACTCGATTACAAGCAATTTACACTGATACACAGTAACACTTACAAATTATTTTGTGTAGCCCTGTATATGATCTATAGTATTTATACACACCACATAGCATGCAAAAATTTAGTTAAATATCAATCAAAAAGCCGAGGTCAAATACCCACCAGCTACAACATTCTTACATCTTCTTTATAACAATAACTTTGAATACTGCATTGTTTTCTGAATGTAGCCCTACAAGTGGCTCTGCTCTCAAAGTTGGTAGACGGGAGGTGCTGGGTTCGAACCCATCGCGCCCGTCGGCCTAATCGTTTGGAGTTTTCCGGGGTTTTCTTCGAATCTTGGATAACCTTGCATAAATGCGGGTTACGTTCCCCTAGAAAGACCCCCCCCCCCCCACGGAGGGCACCGCCAACCCCTTGGGACTATATCCCCCGTGTAGATAGTTGACCGTCATAATTACACCATCACCACACCACTAAATGTTAATGTAAGCAAAAGAAAAAATCAAATCAAAAGAAGAACAGCTGAAAAATTACTCATGCGTGGAACACCACCACTTTTTAAAACACGTTTAATTTATACCTCAACAAAGCTGACATCTGCTGAACATTGTAATGAAAAATCACGTGTCAAGCCACTTTTCTTTTCTTCCAGGTTAACTTCCTTTAACCTAGAGACCTTTCCAACGTGAATCTCTTTAAATGAGGATATGCATAATTGAACAAACATCGAAAGGGTTTATAATTGTTTTTATAACCATTTATAAGGGAATATATTTACAGGTTATCGGTTAAATGTGAAATTGCTTTTTTTTTTTTTTTTCGCAGAGGAGAAAAACGTCAGTCTTGTTTAGCCCAGTTTTGAAAGTAGTTACAAAACAACTCGGGGTTTTCACGCTCTTTCGAAAACTGAATTTCGTCTCGTCTGAAAAAGATACTCACAGCTCTCTGGTTACTACCGTGTGTAACAATAAAATACCGTTGTTTCGAAAGTATATAGCCTTGTCAACTATACGGCCTTGCTAGACAGTGTTTATTGTGGTTTTCGCCAAAAATCTCGTCAGTATATTGGATTCTGTTACAAGGTTCTGTGCCATTCTATTGCGGTCTGAGTTGTATCTTGGCAGACGATTTTTGTGACAAGATTCCAGGTAAATGCAGACATTTTTTTTGACTATTTTAAACATTTTTTTAAGGGGTCATAGGATGTTTAAACCTTCAAAAATCCAATCTTTGAAAATATATTGTGCTGTTCTCTATAAAACCTCCATTTTTTTTTAATTTTCTGTATATAAAGTCTAATAAAGAATGGAAAAAAAAAAAATAAACATTGCTAAATTTTTACTACTTGTTCTGACTAAGACTTTAATGTTGAATATTTTTTATTTTATCACTTTATTACAAAGTGGCAGACGATTTTTGTGACAAGATTCCAGGTAAATGAAGACACTTCTTTTCTTATTTTAAGCATTTTTTAAGGGGTCACAGAATTTTTAAACCTTTAAAACATCCAATCTTTAAAAATATATTGTGCTGTCCTCTAAAAAAAAACCCATTTTTTGAAATTTTCTCTAATAAAGAATGTAAAAAAATTAAACATTGCTAAATTTTTACAAATTGTTCCGATTAAAACTTTAATGTTGAGCATTTTTCATTTTATCAGTTTACTAGTAAATCCGCAGATCAGGAGCCTCAACGTCAGCTCAAAAAATCATTGTTTTTTAATCTCAATTTTCATATTATTTAGCATCTTACAATCCGCAATTTTTTAATTTTTTTTATATTACAAACTAGGGGGCCTACCCCCTGCGAGCTACGCTCGCCAACCCCCGCTCAGACTTCGAGGCCTCTAAAAATATGACAGCGTGCTTTATTTTGAAAATATTGATAAATCTGTAATTGGGTTGCCATGCTTTTAACGTTTTAATGGGACATTTGTGGATTATCATGGCCTCATACACAGCTGTTGCGACAACGGACGACTGTTTTCGGGATTGATAAGTAAAATCAATTACAACTTGAAAACCAGCTTGTATAAAATGGTTAGGTTTAAATTATGGCTACCTCTCGGACTTTTACAACAACGATCTGTATTCTATTCTTCCTTTGCGTTTAAGGATGAGAAAAATTCCAACTGCTTGTGAATAAAATTAAGAACCACGGTATTGAAAAGTACTATGTTATAGACATTTTCAGTAACAGGTTATAATTTTCTCTCTATTTTAGTGCACCATCATGCATATTTTCATGTTATTTTAAATATGTAAATTATTTATTTTAATTAATATGTATATACGAATTTTCTAATAATTGTTTATCATACAAAATTAATTAAATATTTTGTGCATGCATGCCTGTATTTATTCGGCATCAATTGATGAGATATTTAAACAAATTTGCTATCTGTGATAATTTTACACCATGTTATGTCACTTGAATACTGTCCATAAGAAAATCGGGTACTTTTCCAGTATAGGATCCTTTGCTTTTAGGTTTGTCACAATTCGAGCTTCAAAAGGGGGTAGATTCGTTAATATACATAGATTTCTTGCCAAATGTTATGAAAACAAACCCAATGAACTTTTGGTGCTTTTCTATTATAGGGGTCTTGACGCTTTTTTAAAAAGCTTGGCGGAAAAAAACCAAGCAGGACAGAAAACCAAGCAGGATATTTTATTCTCCTTTCGTTCAGTTGGGGAATTATTATTTTATATATTCGTTTCAAATATCCGAATTAGTGATTTTATAAATTCGTTTAATTAAATTTTACAAAAAAATGATATAATAAATAATTATTACTATTAATTCCTTTTCCCCCCTTTCTTTTGCGTTTACATAAATGACGTCATTTGGTAAACGCGAATTTATTCAAAATATTTTCAGTTTATAAATTAAATTAAATGCTGACGGACGATTGAATCCTGACGATAGAAATGTGATTTTTTTTTTTCAAATTTTCCTGAAAAACATAATTTAATCACAATCTTGTCTTCATTATCGATTGAAATAAAAAATAAATTCAATTTCAATTTGAAAATGACGAATAAAAAGAAATCAATAATCCCTATCGGGATCCTTTTCAATTGTTTCCCATTTTTTGTCACAAAAAAAAAAAAACTGAGTAATTAGTTGCCATCATTACAGAAATGTCATTAAAATTAGAAAAAAATTAATATGTCGAAAACTAATTCCAATTTTAAAATTCTATTACCAGTTTTGACATCCGCGGATTTTTATGCACAATTGGTATTAATTTCACCATCAAGCGTATAATATTTTATTAAAAATAGCACTGAAACATAATCAGTCGTTTAATCAGTCGTTTCATAAAATCATTTCATAAATTCGTTTCATAACATCGTTTCACAAATTCGTTTCATTAGGATTTTATATACTATATATATATATATATATAGGGTAGATATTTATAGGCATATAAAATACTTCTGAGATTTCAGAAATTAGAAGCGGTAAATTAAACACGGTTTATGAAATGATATTCTGAAATTCTTATAAACTTCTTATTCATGTAACTTTTTAGATAAAAAAATAAACTTGTATTAAAATAAATTCTTCATTATGTAAATAGAATACAAAAATAATTTATTTTGATAATAAAATATTGCAGCAAAATAGTGCGAGTTACTTGAATTTTATTATTTTGATAGTCTTTGAAATAGGGTTGCTAAGCAACTAATAAATTAAAGAGAAAAGTAAAAAGAAATGCATTTTAAAATTTGTAAAAAATATGAAAATAAAATGTTTTATATTTCCTGAACAGATGCAAAAAATTTTCCAATAATTTAAACAATTAATTTCTAGATTCTAATGAATGTATCAGCAAATTTTCAAAGCTATTGGATATAATTAAAACCTCCATATCGGAAATTTAGCATTAATAGTTTTACGTTTAATCCATTGTTCAAATATGCGATTTTCATTTCAGTTAAAAATGAAATTTGAAAATCGTCTGCATTCCCACAGGAAAGCATTTTGACCTAAAAAGAAATGTTCTATATTTTTCGAACGAATGAACCAAATGTAACTAAAAACTATAATAGCTAATTCTTGTACTTCACCAACATAATCCACCAAAAATCAACCTATTAGGACGATTTTTATGGCAGTTATCGCGGAACAGACACACAAACAGACAGACAGACGGAAACAAATAACTTTTCGCGTCTCCACACAGTGAGCCTCAACTGACGTTTCAACAATTACAAAGTGGCAGCCAATTAAGCGAGAATAAAAAAAAAATATTTTTCAAAAAATAACCCAAGTTACCTGAAAAAAAAAAAAAAAAAAAAACCTTACACCTGACATAATCAGAAAATGAAGCATTTATTACATATTAATTAATGGTTTAACTTAAAAACAATTAAAAATTTATGCAAATCACTCTAAAATTATATTATAACAAGAAAATTTGTAAACATACAGCTTATGTTTTGCCAGACTCCTGCAATTGTTAGTTTAAATTATTTTAAAACTAAATAAGCACTTCTTAGGTATTTTTAACCATTTTTATTATTCTATATGGTGCATAAAAACTGAACATCAACAAAAAAAATACTTTAGTGAAATATTTGATGAAGTACTAGGTGGGTTTATTTAGGAAACAGTTCACTCTGGATTTTATTTAGAGGACAGTACAATATATATTAAAGTGTAATAATTTCTGAGCACTTAAAAACAAATTGAATGACACATTAAAGAAAATTTTCTCAAAATGTGATTTTTGGGCATTGCGCGCATGGTACTTAAAATACTTTTCGATATTTTTTCACAAAATTTTCAGGATATATAGTGTATGGTAAGCTCTATAAAGTAAACCTTCTTGATCTATAAAGTAAATCTTTTTTTTTTTTTTGAAAAATATTTTTTCTTCGTGTTATATTGAGCAAATATTTTGAAAATTTATAAGCAAGATACAGTTTTGTTTTTAAAACATAAAATTACTATAAATAAACACTTTTATAGGTTTAGTTTAAGAACAAGGCTTTTAGGTATAAGTTTATACCAAACATTTTGTTTTGCATAATGAAAATCTTTTGTAATCATACGCGCACCTGTGATTCCATTTTTTTGCTCGATAAGTTTGAAAACGCTTATAACAACTATTTTTCCCCAGTGTGATCTGAAAATAATATGAAATGAAAGAAGTAATCTATTGCCATCTTGAAAAATTGTGTTTTTGTAATGTATACTTTTTAAGATATAAAATGACAAAAAATCTTTTGTTTTTCACTTAAGGCGGTATTAAAAAAAAATATTCTTCCACGCCTAACAACTCAAAATTTTGAGACACATTCTCAGACTCATTTTTTAAAATAAAAACATGAAACTTGACGGCGTGATTTATGAAGACATTTATAAGGGCCCCATGTTTTTATTTTTCGTTCAATTAATTAGAAATTGATTTACAGACAATTATTTTCACAGTACGATATATTTTTTTTCCAGCACTATCGCTTCGGGAAATTCGGTTCAAAATGTCCACATTGAGAGTCTTTTTTAAAAATATATTCTGCCTTTATCAAAAAATCGAGACAATACAGACATTATAAAGTTTCTGAATAAGAGAACCTGCCAATTGGATGCATTTTAGAGCAAAAATGAATTTACAAATGTGTCTCAAAATAAGCAGTTTGCATTTGAATACACCCTTAAATCATGTTTGTAATTTATTCATGGTTTTTGTTCATAAATATTTACTATTTGCTTTTATTGCATGTTTTCGCAATATGCAAATGCAAATTTATTATTATTATTATTATTATTATTATTATTATTTTGGCTGTAATATTTTTAAATATCTTTCAAAAATCCAAAAGAAACGATATTGCAAATCAGAGTGGACGTTTTTAGGTGCGTTCGTAGTTATATAAATACGTAGCACCTATAGTCGTCGTTTGGTCCGTCCGTCTGTCCGTCCGTCTGTCTGTCTGTCCGTCCGTCTGTCTGTCTGTCCGCATATAACAACGCAAAAACTACCCAACCAAATGGTTTGCAATTTAAAATATATTATCTTTGCAGAATTTTGTCGAGACATTTCAAATTTTATTAAAATCGAATCAAAACTTTAGGAGATATTAATAAAAATATTTATTAAGAAATTTGAATTTTTTTTTTTAAATCGGTACTTTTTTGTTATAGGAGCTTCCGAAGTTTAATCGTCAAGCGACCGAGATACTTATTTTATGACAGAAATGAATCTGCAGACGATATAATTCATTTCACAGAATTAAAAATCATCAAGATCTGAATATTTATATAACTAGCTGATACATATATATCTGAATATTTATATAACTAGTTAAGATATTTGTATGAAGAGTGTCATAAAATATATACTTAACTAGCTGTTTAACTCGTTCTACGCACGGGATATCATGAATTTAATTCTAAAACGTGCGTACGAACGCACCTCGTTTGTAACGTTTGACGTACAATTTCCAACTTGTTTAAAATCCATTTGGATGTAGCAAAATAGATGCTATTGATGTATGAATGAGCTGTGTCGTCCAGTTGTCGTTCCATGTAGCTCAATTGAAAAAATAATTGACAATTTAAGCCCAAAGAACCTGTTTTCGATTCCCGGCTTGGTCACTTTTCATTCAGTTAGGAAATTTTCAAATTGTATAAAATAGTCTTTTTTGCTGTTTTTAGGGTTCCATATTTAAAAAGTAAAAACGGAACCATTATACCTGGACAGAATAAAAGAACATGAAGCAGATCTGAGATTAAATAGGCCCCACACTGCTTTAGCAACATTAGCACAAACTGAACCTATAAAAGTAGATGTCAATGGATCCAAAATTATATTCCGCACAAATAATCACCAGGAAGCTATCATAAGAGAGTCTCTGGAGATAATTTCTAAAAAAGAAATAGTCTGTAACGATGTATTATCGTATGATATCCACGCAGTCTGGAATGAATTAATACATGATTGATTAACCTGTACTTATTCTTGAAATGTTGAATGACTTTTCCCATCCCATCTTATATTCCAAACCCTTGAAGTAAAATGGTTTATTCCGGCAAGCTAGAAAACGCGAAGAGACAACAACTCAACTCAACAATTAGTTTTTCACTGATGAAGACCGTGTAGTCCGGTTGAAAACTTTGGAATTTTTAAGAGGACTTTAATGTGCTTTTAAATGTTTTTATGTATGTTTTTACGCACCTTCAAGCAATATATTTACGTTTAGTTGTATCTTTATGAATTTTAATTATTAAACAAGGTGAATTTGCACAGAAACTTTAACTTTTTATTGAAAAAAGACTGCATATTTGAATATTAATGAGTATTTATATGTTTAAACAACAGCAACAATAAAAATTATATTAACCCTTTAAATCATCGTTTTGCATACATACAACATACTCAAAAGAGTCAATATTACTTATAGAGTGGGCATAAGCCTATTTTATTGATTGCTGCCATCTTCCAGCCACAGTACTTAACCCCTTGCCTGTGACGCCGAACTCAGTTCGAATAACGGAAAATGCACCAGTTTTGGAATATCCGATCTGAGTTCGGTCAAGAGAAAACTCGGTGTTTCAATTCCGTGAAGCCCGAACTCAGTTCGTTCAATGCTTAAAAACAATGCAAAGAAATTTTTAGCTTGCGAAAAATTTATATACCTGCCGGGCAGGTATTCTGTCCATCACACAGGTAGTTCTCAGAAACTATATAACTTACAGACCTTGAAATTTTTGTGTACTTACAGCTGAATACCTTACTGTCATGCTGAAAATCATAAAATTTTGATAAAATCGGATTATTTTAATATAGAGAGATAAAAACCAAAAATCTAACAGCCTTTTCCTATTAAATTTAAATATTTTTCGTTATAGCAGTTGCCAACAATTAAAAATCCACAATAAAATTATTTCTACGGTAATTAATTTTCTATTGAAAGATTTCCACGTGAAAAATTAAAATGAGATAAAAGGTTTCACCAATTGAAAGAAAGATTAATATGACGTCATATTGGTAATAAAACGGAAATTTTCAAACATTTCTCAATAATACAAGGAGTATGAGTGTGTGTAAATACAGAAAGCAGCTTAATAGGACGTCATTAGAGAATTAAAAAGAAAATTAATCTGACGTCCTATTGGAAGTTTAACGGACTTTTTCAAATGTTTGAGAATAATACAAAGAGAGTATCACTATGAGTAATAGAGAAAGCAAGTATAGATAGGGCGTCAGCAAGTGATTATAACGTCATATGAGTTCGAGGAACGTATTGAATCAGGATAAAAACCCGATTATGGAAATATTGACCTATTTTAACATTTTGAAGGTCTCTATACAACATGTTTAATTTTGAAATTAATTTTTTTTAATATCGCATTTAGTCCACATGACAGATATTATTATGACAGAGTATAATAGCGGACCGGTTCAGATTTTCGAAAAAACGAGAAAAATAGACCCGTAAATTTTTACTTTATAAAAAACATGACTTTTTTTTTTTTTTTTTTTTTTTTTTAATGAAATTAATTTGGATTTATTAAAGAAAGGATAAAGTGTTTTGAAAGGAATATTAAACGAAACCCTTTGTGCGATCTTCGATCAGACTTACCCACTCGTTAAATTTTAAAATCAGTTTATGCGCGGCGGCCAAATGGCAATAATAGGGAAGGAAAAACTCGCTAACAGATAAGTATATTCCGCAGCTCGCCAACAGATAAGTATATTACGATGGTATAGAAAAATGGCTACATAAAACTGATAAAGATGAGAATTTAGAAATGATTGTTATGTATTACGTTGTTCATAAGACAGATCTTACAGTTCAGTCTCCATAATCGCATCCTCAGAAAAATTCAAAAAATTACTGAATATTCTTTGTCATGAGGTTATATTATATGTCTATAAAAAATTCCAGCGGAACCTCGATATAGCGGGAGTAAAAAAAATAATAAAAATTTCATTTCTTTGGTGATTTATAATCGGTTGTCAACCCAATGAAATTTTAAAAAAATATATGTAGCTTCTTTGATGAATACTCTTTAGGAAAAACTTTCTCTACTCTTCACATTGAATTAGTTTAAGTAAGTTTAACTTAAATAAATACACTTTTATAACTACAGTTTTGCCATATACATTTATATGTATATTTAATAACATTTATCGATCGTATTATATAGTTTGAAACAAAATTTAAATTGATTAAAATTGCTTCAAGCTCAGAAATTTTTGTTTACAATATATGTACAAATCTACAGATCCTATATAGGCCTGCACAAAATAATTCGGATATTTTTCTGGTTATGGATGGTATTTGTTGAAATCGGGTTTTCAAATAATTATACATTTTCCGAATTGTTTTAGGTAGATTTCGTAAGAAATACTACCTATTACATTCTCCCCTAAGTTGGAATTTTTAAAAAAATTTTGCAGATCTACATCGATTATGACTCCCAGAACCCAAAACCACCCCCAGTTCAAAACTTTATCAAGCTATCTATGTCACTTTCTTATGAACACGATAACTGCAATAAATCTGCACAAATCTCTTCCAAACTCATCCATAAAATCAAGGGGCATAAAATATCGGTCAAGTTTGTTAATGGGCAAAATAGAACCAAGGTGGAGAAATGGGCGGGCATTTTGTGAAAACAGAAAAAAACCCATAATTTCTTAATTATGATACGTATCGAATCTGTTTAAAGTTATTATTACTTTTAGGAAAAAGGCCGAAAATTTATGTATGGCAGATTTTTGATATAATTAAAAATGGCCACAAGGGGGGGGGGGGGGGTAGAAGAAAAAAATTCATAACTTCGTCAATTCAAAACATATCAAATCCGCTTAAATTTATTATAAATCCTTTTAATATTATCTAAAACTTTTATATTGACAAGTTTTTTTATAGGACCAACCCTTATAGCAAAAAAAAAAAAAAAAAAAAAAAAAAAAAAAAAAAAAAAATCCCACCGACTCCGCCTGCAAACAAGTTAGGTTTCGAAGTAGGCAGTTCCAACTACCGCATCATGGCAAAAAGGTCATTTCTTCCGCAATTCCCACCAAACAGGCGCCCCACGATCTGCGTCTTCGAAATCTACCTGTACCTGTAAGTCGAGCCGTCAGGGATTTTTTTGTAGATATCATTTTATACTTTCTTCTAGCTATAATAGAAGAAAGTATTGTAATCGAAATTTTTTTCGACTTCCAGTTTTCGACGTATTTACTCGTTTTAGGGGTCAGAGATTCCGAAAAACAAGTTTTTACAAAATGTCTGTCTGTCCGTGTGTCTGTCCTCACTGTATCATCGAAAAGTGCATGAAGTTATGCTTCAAATTGAACCAATTTTTTTTCTATGTTTTTGGCTATTGCCAGCAGGTCCCACTTGAATTTGGGGATATTCAGACGAACGGGGACGCTGCGATAGCGATTTTTGTTCTATTTTCACTATTGTATCATCGAAAAGTGTATGAAGTTATGCAGATAATTAAACCAAATTTTTTGTATATGTTTTTGACTATGGCCTGCAGGTCCCAGTTGAATTTGGGGATATTGCGTCTGGAGGGGGCGCGGTGACAGCCATTTAAAGATTTCAAATTCGAAAAGATGTACAAAAAAATTTTTAAATCCTAAAATGTTTTTGCGTTAAATGTTTGCCCTTGATCCAAGGATTCCGGAGCAATTTTTGTTTTGCCCCTATCTTAAAAAATGGCTGAAATATAGCAGTTTGCAATTTTAGGGTGGCTGACATTTTGAAACGATACAGTACGATTCCTCCATAAACGGGTTTAACCCTATCACTATGTCCTATCAAAACATGCCCTGTTGTTACCCAGGACAAATATGCTATCTATTTTTCAAAAAAAAAAAACAACAAAAAAAAAAAACAAGTACCACTTATATTTGTACAGTTTAATTTTTACCATGTGTTACAAACATTATGATATGAGATGTCACCGGCTGAAACTACTCAGTGAGTGATAGATTTTTTTGACAACTTGTTGAAAGTGCTTGGGGTCCGCGTGGACCCCAGGACATAGTGATGTTGTTGTTTCTAATTCCAGATGGTTTAGCACTGCTAAATCATCCCCACGAAACCGAAGACCTCCAGAATCATGGTAAAGAGAAATGGAGCAGCTTCTGTTAGTACAAGATACCTGGAGCACCCAAGGGTAGAAGTCTGACTTTACATCAAACAGGTCTCCTAATTTTGAACCAATTCCAGATGAGAGACCTGCATCTGGATTGGCACCCCCAGAGGTAACGCTTATATAGAACTTGGAGGACTTTGGAGCCACGAACAGATTTAACGTGCACCAGCTCCCATTAACGTACACGGTCCCACAGCAGAGGCAGACGAGAGATGATCGACGATGCACCCTCCCAAGCACTGACCGTGGTCGATGCTGCTTGGCTTTCGGCGATGTTACGAGAGCCGAGCTTTACCGTCCGCGCCACTGCGGGACGGACATAGTGATAGTGTTAATTTATGAGTTTTGGTGAACATGGTTTTAAATTAAACTCTCATAATGCTTAAAGTGATAAAAACATAACACGGAATATTTAAAATACCTTTTTAATGTAGATTACATATGTTTCGTTCACACTATAGGGGACATCTTCGAATCTAAATGATAAGATGTCACCGATAGTGTGAACGAAACATATGTAATCTACATTAAAAAGGGATTTTAAATATTCCGTGTTATGTTTTTATCACTTTAAGGTATCCGAACACCTTTAAAAGCCGATTTTCGGCCAAAATATCGATTTTTAGATTTTGGTATAATATAATAGCCGAACTCTTTATCTTTCCAAATCTGTTTGAATTTTGTTTATATCTTATTTAGAAGTCAAGTTATTGCCTTTTTATAATTACTAAGTATCAGTATTTTGAAACCGGAAGTATCGTTCTGCTCACCGGAAGTCAGCACGTTTTTCAATGCTATGTAAACCCAAAAGTAAAGAAGTAGAGAAAATTTTAAAAGAATTTGAAAAAGAAAAACAGCAATTGTTTTAAACAAAATAGATAATATAGCGTATAAATTGAGTAACATATTAAGGTTTGCTTTTCAAAATAAAGGTAAGATTTTGAATTAAATTTTGTTTTTGCGTTTTCTGAAAATCAATTTTTTAACATTTTATGTTTACGCAAAACATCATAAAGGAAAAAATTATGGATGAATCTCTTTCAAATTTTTTTTGTATACTTTGCAAAGTGCAATACAGGGAATGAACTACACTCGTAACAGTAAGTGTATTAGTTTTTTTTTTAATTATTGATAAAGTTTCCAATTTGCAATAAATTTTTAGTAATTTTTGCTTTATCACTGATTAACTTTCTATATAGTTTTAAATATTTTACTCACAAATATGAGAGTAGTTCATTCCCCAGAAAAAGGTTTAATAATTATAATAATGCTTACAAAATAAAAATATCTTGATTTAAAGTTGAGTTATGATGTTTTGCAGAAGTGATTATTTTCGCTGTTTTTTGCTTATTTTCCCCCCAAAATATAAAAAAATAATTTGAAATGTTTGACTTTTTCTGTTTTATTTTACTTTTTTAATCACATCATGATATACAATGCAAAAACAAGTCACATTTTTAAATAATTTTAAAAAAGTCCCTCCGAAGGTATTCGGATACCTTGCATTATTTAGACTTTAATTTAAAGTTAACAAGTGATTGTATTATATTATTTAGAACATGGTTTTGACAAATTTTCTTTCATTGTTGTAAACATCATTTCAAATCTTACATGCTTAGAACTATATATTTATATTCGCCAACGTCAAATTTTCGCCAAGCTGTACGCTAATTGGCGATATATCGCAAAATTTGGCGATAAAAATACGTTGCCATTTATGAAGCCAACTTGGCTATGACTGTCTAATTTGGCGATATTCTCATTTGTTGGACCGGTATTTAAGGAGAAGAGGGGAAGGTACCATTCACCACTAGACGGTAATCGCTGGGATGCTCGGGCTCTCGAGCAACCAATCACAGTGATTCGAAGCCAAAGCTTTGCCAACATGAGATAAAATGGTTATTTAGTAACCTTGCTTGGTGTTGTATAGCATAGGGTTGCGTTATATACAGAAGTAAATAAAATAAAACACATCTCTTTCGCTGAATTATCGTATCGTTGGAGTCCATTTCTAACAAAAGGCTGGCTGTATTTATAGATTTAAAGTTAATTTTTCATCTTTTTTTTCTCTGTAGATGTTTTCATACCTCTCTTTCTCATATAATTGTTGCAGGTTTTGCTTTAAGTAAAACATTTTCTACCACTTTACATTCAAAACCAGATAAACTGTGTTCGAAGCTGTCGCATTGTAATTTTTTCGATTTGCTGATGAGTATGTTCAATAGTTTTTAATTTTCTGCAATTCTTAATCAAACAACATGTTTTTATGAATGTAAGTGTACTAAGTCAAAATCCTTTCATACGATATCTCATTTATTGTGTGTTTTATATGTGCGTAGAAAATGGTAGTGTTCACTTCCCAAACAATATAATGATTCATTAAGGCTAATTTAAACTGAAGCTTGATAATGATTTCGCTTTGGTATGATTTTCCTTTATACATTCCATTGAAATAATGTAACTCGATTCTGACCGTTTTTTTTTTTTTTTAGAATGTATTAATAATATTTAATAAATTTCTAAAACGCCAAACTTGATAGGAATGCTGTATTTTAACTTTTTCATTTTACTGTGGAAAAAAAAAAAAAAAAGTGCCATTGCACCTGCACACTATTCAAATAATTATTTTAGATTAAATTTTGCTCATATGATATATTAGTGAATTAATTTGTTACAGCACAGCTCTAAAAATGATTTAATATCTTTATTCTTTCTTTATTTTTTCTTCAACTACTATAATATTTATATGTAAAAGACTAAAATTTTAATCAAATCACTTCTTGGTTTAAAAGACCATACTGATTGATGCTTAAAAAAACTTTTTAAACCTTTTATTTTTCATAACAAATGTTTAATACTACATTATTTTCATATAAGTTGTAAGATGAAATGTAATATGTCATTGAAGGTACACAGTTTGGGACTAAGGATTTTGTTAATTTTGTGATCATTGTTTTGTGTTCATTTTAAAACACTCGCCAGAATAGTTATATCTTTGTGAAACAGCTATTTATATGTTCTGGATGCTAATAAAAATAGATATATTATGAAAATTTGAATTAATTCATTAAAGAACTATTTGTTTAATGAACAGTTTTTGGAAATTATCCTCACTGTTAGAAATTTTTAATCAACAGTTAGTTTTAGAATATTCATTTTTCTATTTTAAAATATTTTCTTGAAACCTGCAATCAGTTAGAAGTTTTTGTTCACTTATAAAAGGATGTGACCTTAGAAAATTCCAATATCTATCTTCACAAGCAAGTAGGATGTAAAAAAAAAAAAAAAAAAAATTGTTTTTTCAAAGGGATTTTTTTTTTTTTTCTGATTTAAGATTTTTTTAAATTAGATTTTTATGGGGGGAGGGAGGGTTTTTTTTCCACCCTTAAAATATGGATGACTCAAGATTTGTAAACAACTAAGCCTCTAATTAGATGATATGGTTACCTAGATTGTTTACCATTAATAAAGAATTATAATTAATAATTATAGATATAATAGAACTGCAAATAAGTTATTTCATTAATTAGCAGTGGAAATAAAATATGACAGCTCTTTTGCAACTGTAATGACGCATTTGCAATTTATACAGTTACTCTAATTGCATAAATTTAAACTTATGTACCATATGCATGCAAACTGGGGCACTGTTGTGCTATTTTTTTTTTTTTTTTTTTTTTAATTTGCAGATCACTCAGTGTTTAGAGAAATGCACTGTAATCCCTATTCATAAGTGCTGATGTGTAAATAAACTATATCTCATCAAAAAGTCACCTGTAAAAAATGCAGCCAAGTCTCGTAACTAATTTACCGTAAAAAGTACTGAGATCGTATAAAGCCAAATTTAACTATCTTATTAACTCTGAAATTTTTATTCACAAATCTCTCCTAGTCTCTATATCTTTCGTTAATTATTATTTTGTGACTTGGCAATTACGCAGCACAGGAAAGTTATTACACCTTACTATGTTATGGGATGGGATAATTTAATTAAGGCAAATTATGTACGCACAGGGAAGTTATTACACCTTAATAAGTTATAGTATTATTTGATTAAGACTAACTACATACATCACATTCTTGTGCTACGTAATTGCTAAGTCACAAAATAATAATTAACGAAAGATGTAGAGACTAGGAGTGATTTGTGAATGAAAATTTCAGAGTTAATAAGATTGTTAAACTTGGCTTTATACGATCTCAGTACTTTTTACGGTAAATGAGTTACAAGACTTGGCTGCATTTTTTAGAGGTGACTTTTTGATGAGATTTCACTTCTTTTTGTAAGTAATCCTCCTTTTCTTGATTTTGGGCTCTTTTTGGAGATCATCCACTGATTTTCGATGAAGTTACCTTAAAGGAATTTCAGGTAACTAGGCAAGCACTAAGTTATGGGAGGGGGGAGTCAAAAGTACTCTCAACTGCTTCCAGGAAAGGGGCTATCCATCTGAGATATTACTCGCAGCCTAGATACGTGATATTTAGCACAAGAGTACTGTTTAGGATAAAAAGAAAGCTAAAATTAAAATTTTCAATATATCAAACTATATTTGATTTTTCAAAGGTTTCCGGATTTTTATATTTTTTCTTATTTTGTATCCTAAACCCTACCTTTCTGCCAAATGTCAATGGTAGGACTACAAAATCAAGTTATATTCAAACCTTCGACTTTTTATAAATTTATTTATTTTTTGATTTTACTTCTAAGTTTCCTGATTGTCATGCCAATATAGTAATTCTTTGATCCGTCCTCTTAGGATCATTTAGGTTCAATTTAAAGATAAATCAAAATAATCTTAGAGTCACCATGATTTTATTTAGAAAGGACTATCAAGCCATAACCAGCCAGTAATGTCGGGAGGAGAGGGGGAGCTGTGAAGATTGTTTTGGTGCTAACATCATTTAACAATCCATATTTCATATGCAAATTAAATACAGGGCTGCCATTTGCAACTAAAATGCTACTAAAGGCGACTATTTTCAGCATCAGGCAACTATGGCTACTATTTTAGCCCAAAAACCTTCAAAAGCGACTATTTTGGGAGAAAACCAGGAAAAAGGAGACTATTTTCCAATTCCAGCTACTATTTTTGTAAAAAATAAAAAATATAATTCACCAGTTTCAGAATTACAAATTTTTTAACCCAATATTCCAACCTAATATTTCCGTATAAATTTGTTTTTTATTCAATTTTTAAAATATGTAAACTTCCAATTGAAATTTAAAAAAAAAATTACTTTTTCAATCTAAATGTAGTTTAAATATATCAATCATTCAAATTTCAGTAGGAAAACTAATTACTGACTTTTGGTTTGGCTACCACCCATAAGCCTCATGCTTTACAGTATATTTGTCCAATTTTTGATTGTTTTTAAAGGTATTTAACCCTTTAACTGCCATATGAACCCCAAACAATTAACTGTAGATTTGTTCACTAGGCAGCGTGAATCGTTTTTGTTTCTAACCTTTTATAAATGTTTCATACCAAAAATTTTAATTAATAAACGAGCTGAAATAAATCCTACTTAGAAATAAGAAAATCTTGTTTTCTATCGCAATTTTTCAATTTAATAACAGATTTAAAATATTGAGGAAAACATTTAAAATATTGCCTTTCTTACTTATTTAGATAGCTTTATTTGACCCATTGGTGTCTATAAAATCAGACTTTAATTATGTTGATTTTGCTATTTTATTTTACACAAATTTCTTCTAAAGAATAGATTAGTTATGTACACCTATTTTCTTTATCAAATGCATCCTTTTTTGATAAAGTCACTTTTTATTGGCAGATTTCTTGCTTCAGTTTTATTTTGTTTACAAAATGGAATTAAAATTGTAGCTAATAACATGCAATAAAAGTTTTATCGTTTTCAGTTACATCACAGTAATGCTCAAGTACAAGCTAAGCATATATTGAATTTAGTTTGGGAAAACCAAATTGCATTCAGATCTTATATTTCAGATGATAATTTAAATAATTTCAGAAGTTTCTTTTCTGTTTCCGTTTTTGTGATTTTATAATTAAAATACAAAAAGTAGCAAATTTGGATGGTAACATGTAAGGTAACTGTAGAGAAAGATGTGGATTTTCATTATGTTATTTTTATGGCAAATAAGGATTCTTGCCCTTCTTTTCTTAAGTTAGAATGCAACTATTTTGGCTACTATTTTTGTACAAATACTACTATTTTGGCTACTATTTTTTTCATAGTAGGCTACTAAAGCAACTATTTTTGATGCCATTAGGCAGTGGCAGCCCTGTAAATAGAGTATAACCTGTGAAAGAAAACAAACATGTCTATAAAGAAACCACCCATAACGTAGCCGGTCTATAGCGGAACTTTTCTATACCGAAATTCGTAAACAAAAAAAAAAAAAAAACAGCATAATCCAGGGAAAGAAACATAAAACAATTACGGGCGGTGTACTAGCTAATGGGCAATTATCTTAAAACTCATGTTTCTAGAACTACAAAATCTAATTGTTTTTGAATTTTCAATTTTTTTACAGATATTTCGATTTTATTTTAGAAATTTTTAAAAGTTTTTTTTTTAAATCGTAAATATTACCTTTACACTACATTTTAAGACTCTAACAAGATCGAATTTTCCAGATTTTTTAATTTTTCCTTATTTTGTATCCTAAATACTACCTTTATTCGGAATTCAAAGTTTCTAGCGCAACAAAATCGGATTATTTTAAAAATTTTGATTTTTTTTCGATTTTTTGATTTTATTTTCGATTTTTATTGTGTTTTGGATATTTTTTTTTCTAAATTCTAAACACTACCATTACACCAAATTTTAAGTTTCTACGACTACAAGATCATATTATTTTCAATTTTGTTGAATTTTCGAATTTTCTGGATTTTATAATTTTTTTTTCTTTGTAGCCTAAACAGTACCTTTATTCCAAATTTCAGGTTTCTAGGCCTATGGGATCCACCTAATCTTTTTGATGACGTGTGACTGAGTGACAAAAAATTGAAACCTTCAGTTCATATATCATTAGCACTAGAAAAGACAGAAATGTGAAATTTTAAATTTGTGTCTTATTTGCTACATACACTACATAAACAAAGTTTCTGATTTTTGGGATAGACCAGCTCAAAGCTATGGGGAGGTCAAAAGTGCCCTGAGTTGCTTCCAGAGAAGGATGCTTACGGCTGTGCTCTCTCGACTTGGCGGAGGCACTACCGTGCCTCCAGATACAAAATTAAAAATTCAGGAAAATTCCAACAAATCAATCTTTTTTCAATTTTTTTTTTTCTATCCTAAGTACTACCTATATTCCAGATTTCAAGTTTCTAGTTCTACAAAATCAAATTATCAAATATTCGTTTTTAATTTTTCCTTATTCTGAATTCCAAATACTACCTTTACGCCGAATTTTAAGTTTCTAAGGTTAAAAAATAAAATTATTTTCATTTTTTTTTTTCAATTTTTTTTTTTTTTTTCAAATTTTCTGGATTTTTTTTTTCTTTTTTTGTATCCTAAATACTACCTATATTCCAAATTTTAAGTTTCTATCGCTATAAAAATCGAATTGTTTTCAAATTTTCGATGTTTCTCTATTTTTTCGTTTTTTTTTTTTAACTTTATTTTCGATTTTTATTGTGTTTTTAATTTTTTCTTATTCTGAATTCCAAACATTACCTTTACGCAGAATTTTAAGTTTCTAAGGCTAAAAGATCAAATTATTTTCATTTTTTCAATTTTTAAAAAAAAAAAAATTTCAAATTTCAAATTTTCTGTTTTTTTTTTTTTTTTTTTTTTTTTTCCCTTTTTCTGTATCCTAAATACTACTTTTATTCCAAATTTGAAGTTTCTATCGCAACAAAATCAGATTGTCTTCAAATTTTCAATTTTTTCGTTTTTTTTTTTCAATTTTCCTTTCGATTTTTTTTTGGTGTTTTTGATGTTTTCTTTTTTTGGATGCTAAACACTACCTTCACACCAAATTTTAAGTTTCTAAGACTACAAGATCGTATTAATTTCAATTTTGATGGAATTTGTTGAATTTTCGAATGTTTTTTTTTTTTTTCGAATTTTCCAGATTTTGTAATTTTTTCTTTCTTTGTATCCTAAACACTACCATTTTTCCAAATGTCAAGTTTCTTGGACTATGGGATCTACCTAATCTTTTTGATGACGCGTGAGTGAGTGAGTGACAAAAAATCGAATGCTTGTGTTCATATATCATCTGAACTAGAAAAGACAGAAACTTGTAATTTAAAATTTTGGTTCTGTGTGCCAAATACTCTAGAAAAATAAAGTTCCGGGTTTTTGGGAAACTCCAGCGCAGAGATATGGGGGGGTCAAAAGTGCCCTAAGTTGCTTCCAGAAAAGTATGCTTATGGCTGTGCTCTCTCGACTTGGCAGAGGCACTGCTGTGCCTCCAGATGTTTGGAAATACCATTTAGATATACATTTTTAAAATTACTCATTGAATAAGAGAAAATACAAACCACTAGAATATACTTTTAAACGCAATTGCTGAGATAAAAAATTAGACAATGTTTGCCGAGTGTATGCTTTTATGAGTCAAACTTGACTCTTTGTTATAAAATTCTACATAAAACATTAATTTATTTATATATTTGATTTAAGAGTAGTAAACAAATCATACATGAGCTCTTCTTTTGTAAATTTTCAGTTGTTTCCCTGAATTACTATTTGTTTGAGTGTTTTGTTTATGATATACGTAGTGCTGTTTGAATAGAAAAAAGTGTGCTGATGATGGCGACCTAGCTTCAGGTGCCAAGGTCATTTAAAGTAGTGCAGTGAATTATTATTAATGTATTGACAATTTGTGAAAATACAAAATAAATTTTTATCACCATACACTAAGAGTTGCTTGGATGCTGAGCACCATAACTATGCAATAAAAGCCAGTTAACAGCTAGAATTAAAAAAATCCCTGACAGCTCGGCCTACAGGCACAGGTAGATTTCGAAGACTCAGACAGTGGGGCGCCTGTTTGTCGGGAATTGCGAAAGAAATTACATTTTTGCGATGATGTGGCAGTTGGAACCGCCTACTTTGAAACCTAACTTGTTTGCAGGTGGAGCCAGCAGAATTTTTTTTTTTTTCTTTAAGAGTTGGTCCTATAAAAAACTTGTCAATATAAAAGTTTTAGATAATATTAAGAGGATATATAATAAATTTAAGCGGATTTGAAATGTTGGGAATTGACGAAGTTATGAATTTTTTTCTTCTAAAACCCCCCCTTCCCCCCCTTAAGGCAATTTTTAATTATATCAAAGTAGATAGAAAAGGGGGGTTTCACGCCATGAGGCGGTGCTAAATGAGGCGGTGCTGCGGTCCGGCGGCGGTGCTAAATTGTTGTAAAAGACTACGATGATAAAATTCAAACTTAAAATCGAGGGTGGGGCGAAAGGGTGTGCTATAGGAGAGGGGGTTTTAGGAGGGGGCAGCATGTTATAGTAGGGGGGGTATTTTTTTTAAGGGGGGGCTTAATTTAAAAAAATTTAAAATTGTCTTATATTACGAGGTATCGGCTATGGTAGAGTACGACCACTATCCCCCCCTACCCCTTGCCCTCCCCTGCCCCCCCCCCCCATTTTTTTTTTTTTTTAAATTTTAGGAGAGAGAAAGTTTAAAGTGGTGTCGCCCTCTATCGGTAAGTATGAAAATTATGGAATTCAAAAATGATTGTTTCTGAAATTTAAGCTATAGCATGCACTAAATTAAATGTCTTAGCAAACTTTTCGTAAAGGAATTTGTAAAAGAATTTTATTATAGTATAAAATAAAATATTCTAAAGTATCTAACCATACTGCTTAAAATGGAAATTTAAGTTATAGCATGGTGTAAAATAAAGTAACTTACCACTGCTTACAATAGAAATATATAGTTATAGCATAGCACTTAATAAATAATTTTAAAATGTGTTACCATAGTGCTCGCAAAGGAATATGAAATAGAAATTTAAGTTCTAGCATAACGCTAAATAATAAATAATTTTAAAGTTTCTTAGCAAACTGCTTACAATGAAAATATTTAGTTAAAGCATAGCACTTAATAAAATATTTTAAAGTTTCTTACCAAACTGCTTACAATGAAAATATTTAGTTAAAGCATAGCACTTAATAAAATATTTTAAAGTTTCTTACCAAACTGCTTACAATGAAAATATTTAGTTAAAGCATAGCACTTAATAAAATATTTTAAAGTTTCTTACCAAACTGCTTACAATGGAAATATTTAGTTATAGCGTAGCACTTAACAAAAATTTTAAAGTGACACATGTAAATAATTATAGTTATAAACCGACATATAGACAGATAGGCAGGCACACAGACAAGCAGGCAGGCAGGTAGGCAGACAGACACACAGTGAACTATTTGTTACGTACACAAGCATGCATATACGAAGTGAACTAATTGTAATAAAATACAAGACGTGCATACGTTTTAAAACATTTTTATTTCTTCACAGAAATTAAGAAAATATTAAATTTCGACTACAACTTTCACTTTGAAATAGCGTACTCCCTTGTTAAAAATTATTAGCTTTTAACAAACATGTAAATGAAGCGGGGTTCGAACCTCGAACTTGACAAAAGGATCTCATGATGTGTTGATTTGCAGTAGGTTTAAACGAACACACCATGAGACCATGTTTATTAGACGCGATTTAAGATATATAAGAAAAGGTGTCACGTGACTGAACATATTGGATTATTACTATACAGTACTAATGATATTATAAATTTTGTAAAATAATTTAAGCTTTACGATAAACTTTAATGTTTAAACTTACAAACACATTGGAATGTATTTATAACATATAAAATAACCTTATAAAAGGTTGGTTGGTTTGTTGGTTTTATAAACTTGCAAAGCAAAGCGTATCTTACCAATTTGCATACAAGAGATTTTGTAACATAAATTATATAATACAGCAAATTTTAACTTACCAAGTGAGGTTTAAGGATACTGTAATAGAATTTTTAATTGTATACTTTAAAAAAGAAAGTTTAACTTACCATTATGTTTATGCTCGGATTCGAACTGTCAACCTTTTGGCTAGCTTTCCAATGCGCTCCCAATTACGCTACGATGGCTCCGTACAATTAATATAAATAATGAAACCTAACACAATGTTACTTTTTTTCCTAAGATTTTCAAGTTAATAAAACAGGATATGACGACATTTATAGAATAACATCCTGTTTTACAACGATAAGAATAGCAATATAAGAAGCTTGTACACCATAATGAATTTACTGTTTAAAGTTTTGACTTAAACGATTATTCTTCTAATTACTTAAAACCTTGCTGTATATTTGCTTGATCACCTATCTGTTTACCCTGCTTTTTGGATACTTCTAAACCTGAAAATGACTACTTCGCTTAACACATCTTACTATGAAATTTCAGAAATCAGCGAATTTAGTAGAATATTTCAGTATTTTGACGTTTTTACCCCATACCATTGGGTCTTAGGGGAGGATACGATTGTCGAAGTGCAAATGAATAAGGACTGTGAGTTAAACGTTCACATTCAAAAATATAAAGAATTTGAGAATAGTGGTAAAATGTACCCTACAAATGAAGGAATTACAATATCGTGCGCAACCTTTGATAAATTTGAAACGAGAATGACAAAATTTAATTTTGACTCTGCAGAAAAAGAAACATTCGTATCTAACAACGATTTACTAACGATTTATGTGGATAAGGAATCATGCATACTGCAAAAACTATTGAAACCTGATTGTTTACTACTTACAAAAGAACAATTTCTCAAACTAGAGAAAAACTGTATTGAAATTAGCGAATGTCTTATTCAAACTTTTTTAACAAAACTTTTACCTGTTTATGTTTTAAAAAACGTAAAAATATGTAAATGTTCTCACTTTACAGAGGAAGAGGCGATGGACTATTTTTTAGAATGCTTCGATCATGAATTAGAGAGATCAGTATATCGCACGTTTGACTGTTATTTATGTTCAATCGGCCAACCAGTAGAAATGGATCATGAATGTATGAGATATAATTTAAGAAAACAGTTTAACTGGTGCGCAGAGAGTGCTTTGTTAAATTTCAACATTAAGGAATTTGTGAAAAACCTGCTAGAGAAATGTACATGTAATTATACTTATTTATTTTTTGAATCTATGAATGTAGACTTTTATAATAAGCATTTGAGCAATGTATTTATAAATTAACGTAGAAATGTTTTATATTTAATAAATATTTGTTTAGTTTTTCATCATGTGTCTGTTTTTTATTTATGTATAAGGAATAAATAAGTTTAGTTTTCGGAAAGTTTTAGAATTTTTATTCAGAAAATGTAGAAACTTGTTTTATTTTTCTACAAAAATTAAGGATTTTATACTATTTCATTAAACATGTGTACCATTATTATAATATAACTTACATATTGTATACAAAATACTACCCTTTACTTGATAAATTATTTAAGATTTTAAACCAAAACTGAGCGAATATTATAAAGATTATCGAGTTTGAAAATAGATCTGTTGTCTACCAGAGCAAAAACAGCAAACTACTTATTTGCGGATAACATCCCTGTTTTCTTACTGATAACGATACTTCTTGTATAGTTTAAGGTATAAAAATTATTTCATTTACTTAATTAGCAATACCATATAATGAACGAGTATATTCACACATTTAAATTTGCATATTAAGCCACGATGAATACATAATAAAACATTACTTGTATACTTTTACATAAAAATTGAAAATACATTTATACTTAACGAAATCACCCACTGTATAATAAAAGATACTTTGCTAAATTACTTATGTTTAACATACAGACTAATTTCTGTATACGATATATATCACGTGACGCTATTTTTAATTATTTTAAGCATGCGCGCCCTCTACAATTAAATAAATATTCATGAAAAGTTTTATTTGAAATAATATTCATACTGTTTCTGTGCCGTTAAGACGTTCTAATTTTTTCTCCGTTTAAGTGATCTGCGATTTTAATTGATTTAAATTAAATAAGTACAATGCAAGACATGGTGTTAGACGAACCAACCAAGATAAGAAAAGCCTTGACATCGAAGTTTAAGGAGCAAATAGATAGTACTATTTTAATGAAACCTGTTTTGAATAAGGAACCGATGGCCTCTTCATCAGATCAAGTCGATCAAAAGTTACCTTTTACATGTGATACATGTAAAAAAGTATTTACTAAAAAATATATGTTATTAAGACATATGAACTTACATTTAGAAAAAAAACCCTCTAAGTGTGATAATCTGTTTACTACAAAGAGCGCTTTACAGGGTGATATGCTAATTAATCCCAAGACATCTGCCACATATAAATGTGAGAAATGCAGTAAGACTTTCTCACGAAAAAATGTGTTAGTTAGACACATGAAATTTCACTTAGAAAAGAAACCTTTTAATTGTAAAATGTGTTCGAAATCATTTGTGCAGAAAAGCGACTTACAAAAGCATAACTTAGTACATTCTAAACAAGGCGTTATGCATAAATGTAATGATTGTGATAAAAAGTTTTTACGGGAAAAAAATTTAATAAATCATACTATGATTCATAACACCCCTCAGCAAAAGCAAAGGAATATTGAACCGTTTACCAGACACTATAAATGTGTCGATTGTTCTGAAATATTTAGACACAGATTTGACTTAGTGAAGCATAGAAAAATTCATCTCTCGCCCAAAGAACATATATCTGAACAGCGTACTGAACTTTTAAACCATTTACAGAATTTATTACTACGTATAGACACTTTACAAAATGCTATAAAAAATGAAACTATTCCTTTTTGAAATATTGACTTTACCAATTTACTTGAACTATACAACTTCTTGTATATACTAATGTATGTGTTTAAATAATTAAATAAATAATAGATAAGTGAAAAAGCTTTGGTGTTTTATTTTTCAATATGATTATATTATATCACTATTATGTGAATGAATGGACTTGTAAATTTAAACCCTATGTATAAAAATAAATTTCTTGCACTTTTACAAGAAGTAAAAATTTAATACAAATATATTTCAGATTTTTTAAATATATTATTGATTCACATATGATAGTTAAATTAATATGCTATAAAACATATAATTTTGTATAATCTATATTATTAATTTTCTTTAAGATATATTACTTTTTTTACAATAAATCGATTTAACTAATTATACATTTGTGTAATTAAACAAACTTATTTTACTAAATATACGTATCGATAATTAATTTTTATTATTTACATACACATGATTATACTTTTTATCGTACGCGATTAACTATTTATACATTTAATAAGCGTTGCCATACCCGCTTTTATAAATAATTAGATATTATAAAGCATACGGATTTCACATAAACAACCAATATTCATTAAATGAACAATTTGAATCTTTAAGCTATAACGTCATATTTACTTTTAAACTGTAACCATCACTCTTTTTTAACCTATGTTAGTAACTGTTTAGATATAATATAATCAGTTTACTGTTGACTTTTGTCGTGACTGAACCTTTTACTGTTTGTTATTTAAAAAATGGCTTGTGAATTAGATGGGATTAAACGGTCGTGTGAAGAAATGGCTTCTTCAACAAAGTTTCAACGTTTAGATAAACCTATGGAAAATTCTGATTTTTATAATAATGAATTTTTACCCAAATCTAATATACAGGAGAACTATGAAACACTATCACCTACCATGGACTTGTATGCAGCAGAGCCTAAGATTACCAAGGATTCTACAACACCAATATTTACTAACTGTGATAATGACGAAACGTCTTTCCCCGACACCTGTTGTGAGTCTACCTCTGCTAAAAGCTTTTTGGATACAATGTTTAAGGATCTAGATTTTAAAAATTTGGAAACATATCTTACCTCACAGCCTACAAGTGGTTTAATTTCTTCAAATGAACCATCAACTAGCATTACACATAGTAGTGAACAATTATATAACATATCCCCTCCCATCGCATGTGTGAATAACATTTCCAAAACCAAACATGGTAAATCTCGCATTTTTGTCATGTTTCGGATTAAACTTGCTGATTTTATATTTTTAACTTTAAAACGACATTATAAACAGTTTTATGTACATATTGAAGAGATCAAACACAATGTATTTACAAATGAAGAAATTTCATCAACAAATAGAATTTTTATGGATATTTCAACATGGTATGAATTCCAATATAAAATTTTTGGATTTAATTTAAAATATAAAAGTTCATCGTTTATTGCTAACAATACAGTATTAGTGCTAAATTATAATAATTCTATTATGCAAATAAAAAATTTAAAGAATTATACACATTGTGTTTTAAACGATTTTCAGTTAGAAAATTTAAAAGAAAAAGCTATTGATTTTAATAGCAATCTTATTAAACACTTGTATACAGTTCATCTACCGCTGTTAATTAAGCAAAAATGCACACTCGTTAATTTACCTTCTGAAATCGAGCGTGTTTTACTAACGAAACTTATCTCTTCTATTGAGGATAATGTACTGACAATATTAAACCAAATTTATGAATGTGTAGGATGTATATTTAGACACCAATCCCAAAGTCTACATACATGTTTCACCTTTAATAAACGTGAAAGATTTAATCACTTAGGGGATATGATTTTAATGCTTGTAAATTTTGATTATGTTATTTCAAGGTTTTTAAACGGAGTTGAATGTATCAGTGAAAACTTTTTACGTAACATTAATGTGGAATTTATTCAAAATGTATTATTTAAGTCCTGAAAATAAAATATTTTGCTTTAAATCTGTGTGTTTATTTAAACAAAATGTGTGTGTTTATTAATATTGTTTAACTTGCAATTTAAGATTAATAATTTCTCTTATATGTTTATAACAGAAACATGATAACATAGTATGTATACTAAATGTTAGTAACATACTACACATGTTAGTAAATGTATTTTTGAACTATTATAAAAGTTTTTAAAATTTTACAAGATAGCAAAATTATTTTTCAGTTAAAAAAGTTTTATAAATTTACAATTTTAAATTTAAAACTTAATAAAAGTATTTCATACTTTATCAATGTTGATTCGTCTTGTATGTTAATATTATATAATGGTAACATACTATATAGTTGTTATGTTACTACATGTACTTATAAAAACAATTTAAACATGTTATATTATTGTAAAAGTTTTTAAAAAAATTACAAAGTAACTTAATTAAATTAAAAAATTATAAGTAAACAAAATAATTATTTTTTTTAAATTAAAATAAATGTTTTAAAATACTTAATTTTAATAAATTGTGTCTATGAATACATATATATATATATGTGTGTGTGTGTGTGTACCTATATACATGTGGAACTTTAGTTAAGTGATAGAAATTCTCAAACTTTGTCATTAGAAACCCTATATTCTGATAATTAATAACAATTAGCTTTAATTTAAAGAAATAGATTAATTTATACTTACAAATATAGCCCACTTATAATAGCACGTCCATCTTACTTAGTTACTTCAAACATTATGCTTGTTACTATCCTAGTAACAGGATGTTTTTGTCGTACCACGTGATTTCCTTTAAAGTCACGTGATCATGAAGATAATAGTTAAACACAACGTGTTTGACATTTTCACTTCTGCTATAGAAGAGGGTTGTTTGGTAAGTTATAATGTCCTGCATTCTTTATTTTACACTTTATTTTACAATTTATTAAGAAGATCTAATTTAAATAACGTTTATATTGCAAACGTAAGGTAAAAGCTCTAAATTATTGTTTTAAAAGCCTTTTATTTTGTAATTCTATCGACAATAAGATGATGTAATACATTTAAAATCTTACTATTGGGTTTTATTTTAGCATAAACGATATTTATTCAACTGGCTATTGCTTTTAGAAGTAACTTAATTTTCTTACACAAGCGGAAAATAATATTTCTTCATTAATATATCATGTTTACAAAATTTTTAAGTTATATATAATATAACTTGTAAATACATAGTATATTTTTATACTATAAGTATCTATAAGTATATGTATACTTACATGTTATTTAAGTATATATGTATACTTATGGATTTGGTATATAAATATACTATGTATTTACAAGTTATATTATATATAACTTAAAAATTTTGTAAACATGATACATTAATGAAGAAATATTATTTTCCGCTTGTGTAAGAAAATTAAGTTACTTCTAAAAGCAATAGCCAGTTGAATAAATATCGTTTATGCTAAAATAAAACCCAATAATAAGATTTTAAATGTATTACATCATCTTATTGTCGATAGAATTACAAAATAAAAGGCTTTTAAAACAATAATTTAGTGCTTTTACCTTACGTTTGCAATATAAACGTTATTTAAATTAGATCTTCTTAATAAATTGTAAAATAAAGTGTAAAATAAAGAATGCAGGACATTATAACTTACCAAACAACCCTCTTCTATAGCAGAAGTGAAAATGTCAAACACGTTGTGTTTAACTATTATCTTCATGATCACGTGACTTTAAAGGAAATCACGTGGTACGACAAAAACATCCTGTTACTAGGATAGTAACAAGCATAATGTTTGAAGTAACTAAGTAAGATGGACGTGCTATTATAAATGCAATCTATCTTTGTGGGGCTTTCAGTCGTGACGTTTTGCTTGGAAAATGACTCCAAACAAATGGTTGCAATGTTTCATTTCTTATTTAATATAAATCGTAGGAAATGTTACGACTGTTTATAAAGTATTAAAACATTTAGCTGTGAGATATAGCTATAATATACAAATGATAAAGAGAATACAACGTAGCAACCGTTTCTTTTGAGTCAGTTTTCAAGCTAAACGTCATGATTGACGTCACACTATAAGCGCGACCTACGTTATACATAAGTATAAGGACAGGGCAGCTGACGTCACATGGTTCGCACGCGAGGCTAACGAAACAGACAGGCTACCGCGGTGCATTCCACTTATCTTTTTTTTACAGACCGCTAGAGTGACGTGATGCTCTTTTCGTACACCTGCATTGGTGGATTCGAGCAACACGTGACTCCCGCGGTCTGTAAAAAAAAGATACGCGTAAAGCACCGCGGTAGCCTTTCTTTTTCGTTAGCCTCGTGGTTCAAATAGGCAGTTCTGATTGGTTTAACTCCCCTGACCTCCAATTGAAGTACAATGGTTGATCAGCTGATTGCAACTTCACTATAGAATATCCCTATTTTGACCAATGAAAATGTTTCATAATATAGTAAAGTAACCGTTTTCTCTAAAAGCGGTGAAGTGTGTCCGCAGCAAAAACTGAAGATTTTTAACATTGTGTGTTCCAGCTCCCAGTCCTCCACGTTTTCATACTTTTGGGTGCAGGAAAACACAATGGTAAACCTACAAATCAACCGCTAAAATCAGGTTTTAAGGTGTTTTCCACCAAGATATGACTTGGCAGACCGATTGCGTTTTAATATGCGAATAGAGTTTTAACTAATTCTGGAATTTCAGCCGTGAACTCGATGAGGTGATTGTTTGTGCTGCCGCCTCCCGGTCTATAATATCTGTTCTCTGAATTTCGAAATATACATTGCATTTTATTGTCGTCACTGAAGAACATTGCAATAGTTATGTTTGAATGAATGGTAAAAATTAATTTTTTCTGTGACCTATAAAAGGAAATTTGTATCAGAGGGTGTAGAACATATATTTTGGAGTCGCCTGAAAATGTAGCTCGGGGCACATGCCTGGTGTGCCTCTGTGATATTCAGGCCCTGCAATTGATAAAACAAACGCCAGACCAGCAGCTCACCGAGCCAACATCAAATGATCCCATGTGGTTTGTGTAGCAATCCAAGAAACCATGTGAAGTTCAGCTTAGAGTGCCTTTATATGAAACTGGTGACATAGATCAAACTTAATGTATGTACTTAGATGTACTTAAACAGACGCGTTTGTCCAAACTATGGTAAACCGACATTCCAGAACTTAGCGATACTCGCCTGGTCGAGTTCAATTATATGAGTGAGACTAAAGGTGCCTCGATATATAAAAATTGATGCGGTGAGACGATTCTGGACTAAAACGAATCACAAGCATTTTAGAGAGCTTGACATTATAGCCAAGTTAATGCTTCTTAAATTGTCTCACTCGTCAAGACCAGTATCGTGAAGTCTGGAATGGACTTCACCCTTGTCACGTCATCTGCGGGTATATAGAAGAAAAACAGCAATAGGCGTGAAAAGCATTTTAACACTGCTTCTCCTGCCTCCAATAAACAGTCTTTTTCGGAGGGCAAATACCCGAAGAGGCGTGGCTGTTGCCACTCGTGGATAAAGACCATGTAGTTTTGCCATAGTTTGGACAAAAACATCTGTCTAAGCCTAAGCACAGTATGAGCGTGCGTCAGTATTTTTTGTTTGGTGTAATTGCGTTATAAATTTTTTAAGACCGTGTCACGTGATACCACGTAACTTTAGCCGTCTAATGAAGTGTGTCTCTATATGAGAGTGGCGCCATACGATGCTGAGATTCTGCTTAGACAAACGCGTTTGTCCAAATTATGGTAAAGCTAGACATATTATATTTCAATAACAAGAACTTGTTAATATTCGCCTGGACGAGTTCGATCGTGACCTACGTTATACGTGGCCGGTTCATGATTTTTAACAACCCTCTCATTGACAAGCCCGTGTTAATACGTTCACTAAGTTCCAGGCTTCATTGCAATATAAGCATTATTTAAAGTAATAAAATTCTATTGATTTAGTGCATTTTTAATGGGTTGAGCAATGAATAATAATCAATTAACTTGTTTTATATTCAATGCTGAAAAATTAGTTTTTCTTAGCATTTAAGACAAAATGCAGAGAAAAAAATTACAGATTTGCCCTTTTGCAAGACTGTTAGAGGCGAGGCTAACGAAAAAGACAGGCTACCGCGGTCCATTCCACTTATCTTTTTTTACAGACCGCTACAGTGACGTGATGCTCTTTCGTACACCTGCATTGGTGCATTCGAGTATCACGTGACTCCGGCGGTCTGTAAAAATAGATACGCGTAAAGCACCGCGGTAGCCTTTCTGTTTCGTTAGCCTCGGTTAGAGGGTTAAAACGTCATACGGTGTGGATCATCTTTACACGGCGATTGGTACAAAATGGTGGGCGTGCCGCTTTGTAACAATCGCCGTGTAAAGATGATCACTGAGTGTGACTTTTAAATGTCACGAACTGGCCGTGTATAACGTAAGTCGCGATAACACAAGTTGAATCATCAATCATTTTGTTGCCCATGGGCATGGCCAATCGTTCTTCTCCTACGGCCAATTAAATGGCGTCGTGAGTCAGCCCGGATTGTAGGAGCCTTAAGCGCGACCAACGAAATACACGGCCAGTTCCTGACTTTTAAAACCTCACACGGGTTGGATAATCTTTACACGCCGATTGGCACAAAACGATGGATTGGTATCGTTGGTCTCGCTATAAGAGAGTGGCGACTTACGACCAATAAACACAGACCTTTCAAAATTAAACGGTTCATAAGTTCCTGGTACTTTAAAGGTAGAGTGTCTTTATAAGAGAGCAGCAATATGTACATGCTCAGACTAGATATTTTGTCCAAAATATAACAAACTTAGATTCCAGAGTTTGGTAATACTCGCATGGACGAGTTCGTCAGGTCAATTTCAAACACGTGACCACAATCCTCCAATTTGCATACAACCAATCAAAATCAACAAAAGCTAGTGGGGTAGCAAAATGCCCAGGGATTGCTAAGTTAAATACTGTAGCAACTATAGTTTCTAGGCTATGGTGTCAAATGAAATTGATCCATTAGACGAATGAGAGAAGTCGACAAATATTAGTTGGCGATATTGGCAGAGTCAGCAAGTTGCTTCTGGATCGATTTTGCGCAAAATCGTCACGATCAATCAATTTGTATTTCCCCATATATCACCAGTCTCATACGGAGGCACTCTAAGTACTTGTTCTCAACATAAACGTTGTTTCTAGCTCGTCAACTGGTCACATTTAAATGTTTTATCAGTGAAGTGGATCTTGTCAATTTTGTTTTTTCATTACGCATCGACAAGGGGGTTCTATGCGCTCTAAAAGAAACTCTCCGCATTCTTCTGTGCTCGCAAGCGATATCACTCTATCCATCCATTGTAGAAGGAAGCGGTCTGGATGCATTTGGTCATAGCCTGATCAACCCTAATGCTTATATATTCACCATCTACCTCAACCTAGAAAACCTTGGTCGAATGCCTAATTGAAATTCTCGATTAACCTGATTAGACCTGATTGCGGCCAATGTCCAATCAGATTAATGATGGATGCTATTTGAGCGTTCGACACAGGTTTTCTAGATTGAGGTTAACTGTGAATACGAGCTTAAGTGGAACCGGGCCACATAGATAGCGTTGGAGCTCGGAGCTCCCCTTTCTCAAAAAATTGTATTATAAACATGATAAATTGCTTTATGTGCAGCTCAAAATTTTAACCCTAGCTTTTTAAAAGAAAAATACATTATAGACACATGTAAAAATGTATTAAAAAATTGGTGATGATGTTGTACACTCACGCACCGTTTTTTTTTTATAAAAAGGAAAAAAGTCGCCTAATTTTGGAGATTTTTACATTTACTGGTAACTTGGCTATTGTATTAAGTTATTTGGTTTGGCACGGGCTTGAAAATCGCGCCAATCAAAAAGTCGCCAAACTTCTGTGTGTGAGTGTAACACATCTTTTTCAAAATTTATGGAACTGTAAAATCTTCTGCGCTATAATGCTATTTAGAGTAAGTAAAACTCTAAACTTAAGGGACTGAATGAAACATGTTTGGTGTAATATCTGTTCTTCTCTGAATTTCGAAATATACATTGCATTTTATTGTCGTCACTGAAGAACATTGCAATAGTTTTGTTTGCATGAATGGTAAAAATTAATTTTTTATGTGATCTATAAAAGGAAATTTGTGTTAATTTGTAACAGAGAGTGGAGAAAATATATTTTGAGGTCGCCTGAAAATGTGGCCTCGGGACACATGTCCCTGTGATATTCAGGCCCTGCATTTTGTAAAACTAAAAACTCCACCGAGCCAGTATCAAGTGATCCCATGCGGATAGAGTAGCAATCCGAGAAACCATGTGAAAAGTTAAGCCTAGAGTGCCTTTATTCCTAGACTAACCGAGAGCCTAGACAGGCCGCATACGATGATCAGACTGTGCTTAGACAGACATGTTTGTCCAAACTATAGCAAACCTACCTACATTCCAGAACTTAGTAATACTCGCCTGGACTAGTTCAATTATATGAGTGAGACTAAAGGTGCCTCTATACAGTGTGCCCGCTAAAGTCAATTGTCACCCCAATAATTTCTGAAGGGCAAGAGCTTTAGTCATAAAAGTGGGGTTTAGGTACAATAAAGTTGCCCTGCGCTACGCAAGGAAACAGCTTACAGCACCACCTGGTGGCTAAATTAAGAGTTAGCGTTCTTATTTAAAAAACAGTAAAGGATACGGGGAAAAAGTCAATTGCAAAGTTGTTCAGCATCATAGATTTAGTAAGAGAAGACACCTTCCGTAAAGTAAGTAATCTTAAAAGTAGAAGGCATAAAATGCAAATTTATTTGGTTCGAAACTCCCAAAATTATAACGCGACATAATGCGGAAGAAATGAGAAAAGGTCACACTCCAGAGTTTCAATTGTGAGTAGATATACAGTATTCATCTTTAGATAAATAAATCTTAATATCCCATTCCGTGAAAAAGTATTTTTTTCCATTTTGTATAAATGGTGCAGATACATGAAACAGCGAGAGTATGCAACACCTCCACTAACATTGCAGGAGCTTCGAAACCATATTATGGATACTTGTGCCAGCGTGTCACCTGCCATGTTGTACAATGTGAAGCGGGAAGTTCAATCCCGTGTCCAGACGTGTATTGTTGCTCAAGAACACCATTTTGAGTATCACAGATATATGAACCTCATGTCCGATAAGTGCAGTTTTGTACAACGCGATCAAACTCATGAGCGCTTTGTGCTTACCATTTGAATAATTTTTGCGAGCAAGATTTGTTTGTAATAAATCGATGATGCTGAACAACTTTGTAATTGACTTTTTTCCCGTATCTCGTACCGTTTTTGAAATAAGAACGCTAACTCCAAATTTAGCCACCAGGTGGCGCTGTAAGTGGTTTCCTTGCATAGCGCATGGAAACTTTACTATACCTAGACCCCACTTTTATGACTATAGCTCTTGCCGTTCAGAAATTATTGGAGTGACAACGGACTTTAGCGGGCACACTGTATATAAAATTTGATGTTGTGAGACGATTCTGGACTAAAACGAATCACCAAGCATCTTAGAGAGCTTGACATTATCGCCAAGCTAATGCTTCTTAAATTTTCTCACTCGTCGAGGCGAGTATCGTGAAGTCTAGAATGTAGTTTTGCCATAGTTTGGACAAAAACAACTGTCTAAGCTGCAGCGCCTAGAATACATAGTGTGGAAATCTGCTACAAAATAGTACTAAAAAATCGAATCCAATAAATGTACAACGTTGCTGAAAAGATAACGATTGGATCGCAGCGCCATCTGCTAGCTTATATAATACAGAAAGCAGCTTGATGCTATTAGAGCTTATTATCGTCGGAGCACCGTTGCACATTTATAGGCTACAACTTTTTAGCACTTTTTAAAGCATTACAAGGATAGCCGGTTTCCACACTATGTATTCTAGGCGCTGTATCTAAGCCTAAGCACAGGCTGAGAATTCACCATTTGCGTCAGTGTTTTTTGTGTGGTGTAATTGAGTTACAGTTGTTTTTCAGACTTCTTGAGTCACGTGATACCACGCGACCCTAGCGGTGTATTGTAGTGTACCTCTATATGAGAGTGGCGCCATATGATGCTGAGATTCTGCATAGACATACGCGTTTGTCCAAACTATGCATATTCTATTTCAAGAACAAGAACTTGTTAATAAGGAAAGGGCATGTTTACAAACAAACTGTTCCATCAACCAATCTACCACTTCATTTTTGTCATAGCTATCATTGCAGGAATCGTCATGACGACATAGGCCAATGATATTATAGACCAGTTCAACGTAGACCAATCAAATTTCCCCATTTCATGTGTATAGTAGGAGTCAAAACGAACAAACAGGTTTTTTTGCTAACCAACCGTAATTCGAGGCTAACGAAAAAGAAAGGCTACCGCGGTGCTTTACGCGTATCTTTTTTTACAGACCGCCGGAGTCACGTGATGCTCGAATGCACCAAGAAAAGAGCATCACGTCACTCTAGCGGTCTGTAAAAAAAGATAAGTGGAATGAACCGCGGTAGCCTGTCTGTTTCGTTAGCCTCGCCGTAATTGAACCAACAGTGATGTCAGATGCCTTTTCCTTGAGGCTAACGAAAGAGACAGGCTACCGCAGTGCATTCCACTTATCTTTTTTTACAGACCGCTAGAGTGACGTGATGCTCTTTTCGTACAACTGCATTGGTGCATTTGAGCATCACGTGACTCCGGCGGTCTGTAAAAAAAGATACGCGTAAAGCACCGCGGAAGCCTTTCTTTTTCGTTAGCCTCGAGGAAAAGGCATCTGACATCACTGTTGGTTCAATTACGGCGAGGCTAACGAAACAGACAGGCTACCGCGGTTCATTCCACTTATCTTTTTTTACAGACCGCTAGAGTGACGTGATGCTCTTTTCGTACACCTTCATTGGTGCATTCGAGCATCACGTGACTCCGGCGGTCTGTAAAAAAAGATACGCGTAAAGCACCGCGGTAGCCTTTCTTTTTCGTTAGCCTCGCTAGCAACCACTTTAACAACCAGATGGGAATTTTGTTTGCCCATCGGTTTTTGTGGATTTTGATTGGTTGGGCGATAATACAGGCTGATTAATTAACAATTTCGACTGGTTGGATTACGTGGTTTAAACTGATCTGTAGTATGCAGTTAAGAGCCTACATCAGTCATGCGGAAAAACGCTCAAGCTAATGTTAAGTCTATGGGAAGGTTCTTTCGCGATTTATCGCTCGCATTTTAAAATTATTTTTTTTTTGCATAGGATAGCTGACGTCAATCTAATGTTGTTAGTTTTTACTTTTTCGATTTTGGTTACAGACCCCGCACACGAGATGATTTGAGATTTTGTATCTGATAATGGTTCAAACATACAATTTTCATCGCTGAATTACATAATGTTTTTTCCAGCTGCAAAATGCATCCCCTGGAGCAAAACATCTGAATTCGACATTGCACCTAAATTTTATTTGAGTATACATAATCATTATAAGAGGTTTTTTTTTTTTTTTTTTTTTTTTTTTTTATAAGAGCAATCTGTAAATTTTAGTATAAAATAAATATAAGGAGAAATATATTCAAATTATAACCGAGGCTCTACTTGATGAAGACCTGCCATTTATTTGTATGGTTATACATAATCATGAAAAAAAAAGGAGTTATTTTTGTGGAAGCCTGCCCAAATTTTATTGTAGTTATAATAGAAAGACATAACACCTTAACAGGGCTAAAATTTGGCTTTAATTAATGTAACAAGGGCAAAATTTATACAAGTATACATAATGATAGGAGTTGTAATTTTCCAACCGAGTGAAAAAATATCCAGGCCAGAATTTTAACCCAGGACCTTGGCTTAAGTTGCCAACACTATACCAATCAACTGAGCTATCCTGGACAAATTGGGTAGACAGAATTCACTCAGACAACCTTTTGATAATAACATGTGGTCTGTTAGCTGAAATAATTCAATGTAATTCCAAGTAAATGTTGAATACGTAATTACATTTTATTAGATGAATACAATTATTCTAATTGGTAAATTAATCATAGGAGTTGCAATTTTCCAACTGAGTAAAAAAGTGTCCAGGCCGGGATTTAAACCTTTGACCTAGGCTTAAGTATCCAACACTCTACCAACTGAGCTAACAAATCTGGAGAATACAATTCACCCAGACCTTTTGATAATATGTGGTCTGTTATCTGAAACATTTCAACAGAATACCTCACAGTTAATGAAACTCTTAGTAAACATTGAATATCTAATTACATTTAATTAATTCAACAAAACCATTCTAATTCTTAAATAAATCATAGGAGTTGTAGTTTCCCAACTTAATGAAAAAGTGTCCAGGCCAGGATTTAAACCCAGGACCTTGGCTAAAGCGGAAATGCTTTACCAATTGAGCTATTCTGCACAAATCAAGAGGATACAATTCACTCAGGTAACCTTTTGTTAATGACATCAGCTCTGTTATTATCTGAAACAGTTCAATAGAATAAATTGCCGACAATGGAACTACAAGTAAATGTTGGATACATAATTACAGTTCATTAATCTAACCCGATTCTTCTAATCAGTACAAATCCTTGCCTAGATATTTTTTCACTCAGTTGAAAAATTACAACTCCTATGACTTATTTTCCAATTAGAATAATTGAGTTGATTTAATGAAATGTAATTACACATCCAGTGTTTACTTGGAAATCCATTAACTGTGATTCATTCTGTTGAACTGTTTCAGATAACAGACTAGATGTTATCAAAAGGTTGTCTGAGTGAATTGTGTTCTCCAAATTTGTCCAAGATAGCTCAGTTAATAGAGCGTTTCAGCTTAAAGGGACTCTCCAGTCATGCAAAGACACTCACAAGCTAATGTTAAACCTTGGGAGGGTTCTTTTCAAATTTCTCATTTGAATTTGAATTTTTTTTTTTGCATAGGTCAATCTTTTTTTTTACTTTTTTGATTTTGGTTGCAGATTTTTTAATAAAGGCAGTTTTATACTCAGAACTAGTTTTGAAAGTGAAAGTATCTTTATTAAAGAAAAAAACTGGAACCAAAATCGAAAAAGTTAATAACGAGATCAACCTCAGCTGTTCTATGCAAAAATAATCTTTTAAAAATATTGAATTTCAAATGAGAAATTTAAAAAGAATCCTCCCATTGGTTTAATATTAACTTGTCAGTGTCTCTGCGTACCTCAAGAGAGCTTCACCCCGAAGTATCACCGTAAGTAACCACAAGTAAGCTTCACCGTATTAAAGCTTCACCCCGAAATTTTAATATAAAATAAATACAAAGCTGACAAATTAAAATGGCTATAGGTTGGGTCCAAATCAATGTAAAACAGCCAAATTTTACATTTATAAACATAATCATTATAAAGAAAAACTTTGTAATTTTTTTTTTTGTCCAAGTAGCAACTCCCAATTTCAGTGTAATTTACAATATAAGGGTCCAACATGTTAAAATGGCTGTAACTTGGGTTCTAATTAACGCTAAAATTTTAGCATAAGATAAATATAAGACTACATATTCGAACGACTATAACTTGGAGTCTAACTGATGTAGCACTGCTATGTTTTGTACAATAAACAAAAGGAGAAGTCCTAACAAGGAGGGATTTAGTTGTTGAAATCCCCAACTTTTTGTCTAATTACAATATAAAGGGCTGACACATTAAAACAATTGCAACTTGGGTTCTAATTAACACAACATGTCATAATATTTATACATAATCATCACAAGAGAAAAATTTCTTGGCTTTTTTTCAAAAGTCCCTTCAGATATTAATATACAATAAATATAAGACCCGATAAATCAAAATAGCAATAATTCAGATCTTAATTGATGTAACCCAGCCAAATTTTACTGTAATTGTAATATAAGGACAAAAGAACTATAACTTGGGCTCTGATTAATTAAAATGGCTATAGGTTGGGTCCAAATCAATGTAAAACAGCCAACCTTAAGTCAAGGTACTGGTTTCAAATCCTCACTTGGACACTTTTTCAATCAATGGGAAAATTATTTCCTATGATTTATTTACCAATTAGAATAATTTTGTTGAATTAATGCAGCGTATGCATAATCATTACAAAAAGGTACTTTCAAGTCAATTTTTTATTAAAGCTTCCCCCTGAAATTTTAATATAAAATAAATACAAAGCTGACAAATTAAAATGGCTATAGGTTGGGTCCAAATCAATGTAAAACAGCCAAATTTTACATTTATAAACATAATCATTATAAAGAAAAACTTTGTATTTTTTTTTTTGTCCAAGTAGCAACTCCCAATTTCAGTGTAATTTACAATATAAGGGTCCAACATGTTAAAATGGCTATAACTTGGGTTCTAATTAACGCTAAAATTTTAGCATAAGATAAATATAAGACTACATATTCGAACGACTATAACTTGGAGTCTAACTGATGTAGCACTGCTATGTTTTGTACAATAAACATAAGGAGAAGTCCTAACAAGGAGGGATTTAGTTGTTGAAATCCCCACTTTTTGTCTAATTACAATATAAAGGGCTGACACATTAAAATAATTGCAACTTGGGTTCTAATTAACACAACATGTCGTAATATTTATACATAATCATCACAAGAGAAAAATTTCTTGGCTTTTTTTCAAAAGTCCCTTCAGATATTAGTATACAATAAATATAAGACCCGATAAATTAAAATAGCAATAATTCAGATCTTAATTGATGTAACCCAGCCAAATTTTAATGTAATTGTAATATAAGGACAAAAGAACTATAACTTGGGCTCTGATTAATGCAACAGACACACATTTTATAAAAGGAAGGGATTTTTTTTTTTTTTAAATCAAAGCCTCCTAAATTTTAGATGATTATAACTCGGTTATAATTGATGTAGCTCTGCTCTTTTTTTGTAAATATAAATGGATGGATTTATTTGTTTAAGCCTCCACCCCAATATATATAAATTAATATCAATATAAGGTCTTGACACATTAAAATGTCTATGACTTCAGCTCTAATTATTGAAGGATGCCCAAATTTTATGCAAGAATACATAATTATTATAAGACGGCCATTTTATTATTGAAGCTAGCCAAATTTAACATAAATAAAATATAAGACCCGTCAAATAAAAAGTAATATTTTCACGACCCCCCCCCTCCCCCCGTCTGGGTTGAAAGCTTTTAACAGAGTTTCCTCCCAGGTTTAAAAAAGGGCAGGGTGCTGCTGGTCAGAAAAGGGCACTTTTTTTATTCTCAAGGGCACTTTTCAGATTCTTAAGGGCACTTTTTTAATTGTTAAAGGTTATTCTTTTGGTTTTTAAAGCCACTTTTGATATTTAAAAGTCAAGGTACTCTTTTTAAGACATTGAGTCAGTTTTTACTAAGAAAGCAAATTTTTTAATGCAAAAAGAAGAAAGGGCACTTTTTTTAATGAGGCTCAAGAAGGGTGCTAATTATTTTTATGAGGGGCAACAAAGGTGCTATTTTGTAAACCAAAGAGCAGGCAGGGTGCAGCCTTCTAAAACTGTCTGGGGGAAACTCTGCTTCTAATATTAAATAAAATGAGTTTTTCTTTAAAAAAAGTGAAGTGCAGCCATTGAGGCCTTGGATCTAAAGATTTACATGTTAGAAATTTAGTCAATATTTATTTTTTCTTTATGTACAGAGTTGTTTTTCACAAATGAATTATCAAACATAGAAAATAGAAATTAAGTTTTTGCAAAAGCTGATGAGACTTTACAAAATTGTTTTCATTTGAATGGGGCTGGCTTTAGCCCCTCTCTTTCCTACTTCTTTATAAAAATGTTGTTAATATATTAGACAAAATGTAGATAAGATTTTAACAAAACAACAACGACAAAAAACAAAGCATTGAAAATCATTATTTCTCCCAGTTTACACCATGCCAAGTGAAAGTGCCATTTGATTCAGATCATTGATTGGCATATCTGTTATTACTGATTTTTAGGTTTATTTTTTGCCAGACTGTTTGGAAATATACTAAGTAATATTTTTTAAGGAGGTGAGAAGTAAAATCATATCTCAGAATTTGTCAGAGGGGTTATTAGAGGGTTACTTTAAGGGTCTTTTGAAGAATTCGATTGGCTGGATAAGCAAAGCCTGTATCTATATTGCTGACTACCATGACAATGGGACACTGAACACCAGGTTCATTTGGAACCGCCCAGCACATAAGTGCCTGCAGTCTACTGCGAAGGCCATATTTTTTTATAATGAAGAATGTAAAAGTGAAATAAACTAAGCCACTAAGTGCTTTTGTCAGAACTCTGTATGCAAGGTAATTTTTAACATATTAGCATAAAAAGCATTGCAGAAATGCAACACATGTTAAAAATCCAAAAATAAGCTTCAAACAACTTTATTCAACTGAAAGAATATTTTTTTTCATCCTTCCGAATCTCCAGTTTAAGATTATATTCAAACACAAAAACATATAAAGGAAATCAAAACTAAAAGTTATCTCCCATGGGAAGGGGTTGTCAGAAAAAATCCTGAGTTACTGTTTTTCTCTTGGTGTTAATATACTTAATTACCTGAGAATA
Source organism: Maratus michaelseni (assembly GCA_963931845.1). Lineage (NCBI taxonomy): Eukaryota > Metazoa > Arthropoda > Arachnida > Araneae > Salticidae > Maratus > Maratus michaelseni. The sequence goes on from OZ007600.1 coordinate 32,733,593, forward strand.
ATAAATGTTACTTTTTTTCCCCCAAAATCATGTGCCAAAAAGAAAATCTGGTTTATTACATTTGAAATTCCAGAGGCAGGCAATTGTTGGTGTCATGACACAGCTAGTTCAGTATTAAATAAAATTACAGCAATAGTTAATTTAAAAAAAACTCCCTTCGCTAGATGCAGCAAAGAGCTGGTATCCCATCAAAGATAAAAGTAAGTTCTGTCAGCCCCACAGCAACATTTTATAATGCATGGTGACAAAAGTTTTTTACTGTTCTTTACTGATCACTATGCAATAGCTTAGTTTCAGAATTACATATGTCAATTTGCAGCAAACAAAGATTTATTGGTGACCCCAACAATGCTAGACTAGCTTATTATCATAATAAATAATAGAAATCTATTAATAAGGGAATTTTACATTTGCAAAGCAAATACAATATATACAAAAATATAGAAACAAAGTAAATTGTAACAATTTTTCTTTTAAACAGCATATATATATTAGTTAAGATTAATCTGAAAACGTTAAAATATTCTGTGTTGCACTGTCTCTGGTAGTGATTACTGATGATGTTGACAAAGTGACTATCAAGTACAATTATTGCCTTGTCTAAAAAAGCAGAATGTGTTTCTAATTAAAATTACATATTTTTAAAAATAACTTCGCAATTGTTATTGTTGGTGATTTAAACAAAATAATTTCTCATACGTTAAAGTTTTGTTAAAAAATATTCCAGTAGGCTTGAATTACAATAAAACTAACCAATTTATGCCATACATATTAAAATTTATAATTACACAGTCATCATTATTGGATGCCATTTTTATAGAATAATTTTATAAATCATTGATACTAGCAATTTACTCTTTAAAAATGAAGATTTTTTTTCCCCTCTCTGATAGCAGGAATACAATGCTATTTAAAGGTATACTAAAAGCCACCAGTGAAACATACAAAATAACAAAACAATCTATACCTATTTCTAAACAAAGCAACAACAGTTATTGGCACTTCGTATTATCTGGGGCAGGTCAGATACAATTGTGCCAAGCATGGTAATAATAATACTAATTACAGCAACCCTTATTTTTTTCCTACATGGTAAAACAAGAAAACAATATTTTTGGTGCCATGACTATTGCAGAAATATACTGTTTTGTATTATGTTGGTTACTTATAGTGCTATAAATTTCCAACCTGATATGATGCATTTAATAAATGTGTACTAAATTATGATATATTATTTACCATTTCTTATATTACTTAAAATTTATTAAGTTTACTAAATTCATGTTATTTGCCATTTTAAACAATTTTATGTATTTAATAAACATGTCAAATTACTAATTTTGAGTGTATGTGGTTACAATAAACAAGATTGGCAATCAACCATTTTTAGCGATTATCTCCTAGCTGAGATAAGTACCCAGTTTTTTAAAAACCAATTATGAACAATAATTATTCACAACAGGTTTTTGTTTTTTACGATACCTACATTCATTTTTACACGAAATACTATTGAATGGCTTTTTAACAATTATTTACAATATAAAATTAATTTTTAATACATCTGGTTTCATGACATATTTTTTATATTAAGCCAAATTTTAATTCTAACTTCGAAATCTGAATAATTTAATTGTTTATTCTTTATTGAGATATAAGTAAATAAAATAATAAAAACCAAACAAATAGATATTTAAAAATGAGTCTGTATAAGCTTTTCATTTAAGAATAACTCACAGTTAATATTAACTCTCTTACAAACTAAAAGTCATAAATCATAATAAAAGGAAAAAATGTTATTGACAAATGAAACATCTATACTCTCAAAAAGTCATGAAATTAACTTATAAAACAATATAAAACCTGAAATTATTTAATCAACAGTAGCATTGAAAAAAATTATAGCTCTTGAATTAATGCTGAAGTAGATTATATTATCTTCCATTGTTCACAATTCTAAACATTGGAGAAAACTCCCTACTTTTTCATTTCCACAGCCAACATTTATAAAGGATTAGGTGTAATCGAGAAAGTATTGTCAATGATATGATATGAATTAACAAACCATATGGCACAGACAATACTCATTCAATTAATATACTGGGAGTTGCTGGTAATGGTGGTGAGCACAAATTGACACTGAAAAGAGAAAAGAAAAACCACATTTAAAAAATGCCACACAGAAAAAGAATAGATAAAATACAGTTTATTAAACATATAGCTCATATGTAGAGTTGGTCATTTTGCTGGCAAAATGGTATTTTTGGTAGGACGGTGGCAAAAACTGAAAAATTATTGGATAAAAAAAAATATATATAACAAACAATATAATTTTTTACATAATATAATTGGGACTTAAATCAGAATATTAATTTCTATTTTATTGATAGTAATTTGGTTATTTACATTAATTTCAATTAGTGATAGGATTTGAAGTACTAGTCGAAACATCTACTTTGTAAATAAATTTATGTTAGATGGAGATAAAAACTGTTTTTCTTCATTCTTAATATCAGGGCATCTATTCCAGATCAACAATGAATTTCCCTGACTTTTCTATACCAATAATAATAATAAAAAAGATTCCAGGTATCAAGATTTTGTGATGTCACACACAAAAACTCTTTAAAAAGTTGTGAATTTGAGTGTGGAACTTTCACAGCTGATTCTGAGGAATAAATTACTGATTTGTTACACAATTTTTTGCAAAATTTACAAATTGAACATTTTAGATGCTAAACATTTTGCAGATACACACTTTTAGCATCAGGTTCTATCCATTTTGTCTAATTAGTTATGAAATTCTTTATCACATCAGTCACAGTTTAAACAGATTGCATCGACATACTCTAATACAAATAATAAATATTCAATAAATTAAGCTAACAAACATTCAGTTCCCAAACAAAGAGAAGTAAACAAACTGAATCCCCTAATCAATCCTACAACATTCAGTTCAAAATTTCAGTGAAGCTGGAATGGAAAATCTCTGAATTATTATAAGGAAGGACTGAAAGGGGTTTGACAAAATGTTGTCAAGAGGTTGAAATCATTCTTACAGTCCATATGAAGAACACAGTTTGATTTTAATGGCACTACAATTTCAAATCCTTAATTTTATAAGAAACATTTTCCTATTTTTTTTTCTTGAAAGTTCAAAATTTTCAAATTTTCCTGACTTTTTCAGGTGGTTAGACACCCTGTAATATAATAATGTCATCTTTATCTTTAATAGTAATAATATTTTCGATATTAAAAACCTTTGAATCCATAATTTATATATTCAAGAAATCTATACAGTCAAACCAGTATGTCAGTCTCAGGTCCACTTAAAAATGACTTACTAAACAGAGTTTATATTAAAATGTAAGATAAAATTCCAAATGTTTATATATAATAAGAATGTCTATTACTAAATTTGTTATAAATTATATAAATCGGTAGAACAAGAATTGGAATTCGTAAAATGGATGGCAAATTAAGGAAAGTTATATATTTAATTGTACAGTTCAATACGTACCCATTTGTTACTGCCCTACAAAAAAAACCACCTATTTTTGTTTGATGTCAGTTTTCTGAAATAAAATTTATCTTCTCTTAGGAATACAGCATATTATAGATGCTATCTGTGTGTCAATCAAAGACAAAATATAGCTCCTTAATTTACCAATAAAGGCTTTTTTCTTTGCAATAAGCGGTTTGGGAGGTTCCTCTTCATGATCGCTGTCAGATGTTACTGCCGGTCCGTTTTTTTTTTGCTTTCAAAACATCAGCTACAATTTCAATTCTTGTTGCATTCAAAGAACTTGTTGCTATGTCAAACAATTTTTATAAGGAAAGGGAATGTGGAATGTTGTTAATCTTAGTCATGCACAATAAAAAAGTGTTTTTTGGAGGTAAAACATGACATAATATGCGGAATGACATTTTATTCGAGTGACCTATTAACGAGGTTTCACTGTAACTATTAAAGACAAAATTACTAAATTAAAAGTTGCCTGTAACATACATATATATATATATATATATATGTATACATACGTTATATATACAGTAGATCTTTATGATGCAATTCTATATAATGTAATTCTCTATATAATGCACAATGTCTCAGATGTAAACAATGAATTTTGCAGTTAAGATGCACCTGCATTCCCACATTGTAAAAAATTGCTAATCTCTAGAGGATTAAATGTGACACATTAGTTCATTGTTATCACCTTAATTCAGAGCTTTTTAACGGAAAAATGATATTAGAATAAAAATGTTTCTAAATAAGTACTATAATGAATTATTTGATCCAGGCATATTTCGAACATGTTTACAAAGTAAATTTAACAGTGTATGGAATGATCTATATTAGGTAAAAAATTATATGCACAACTCTTGGTCTCAAGGACTGAAATATAAAGATACTATACTATATTTTGATATGTTACAGACATATTTGGCCATGTTGATGAGGTAAGTTTAATGATGTGTGAAATGTGATCTATATAACACAAAAATTCTATATAATGCACAACCTCACGTTTTTAAGTTTGCGTTATAAAGATCTTTTACTATATATATATATATATATATATATATATATATATACACATAACTTTATAACAATCAAATCAATCTGCATTTCCTTTTTATCTGAACCTCTTTTATAGAGATAATCTTTTTAAAAGCACTTAAAAATTACTTTATGTATAAAAAACACATGGACCAGATAAAACTTATTAATATACATGAGAGAGGAGAAGAATTGCATAGTAATTATACTTTGTATCTTCAAATGGCTATTGTTCCAGTAGCTCAGCAAAGCAGCTAATAATTCTTAAGACTTTTTTACAGACTAACTGAAGTATAAAAAATAGTTGTTCCACAATTATGACTCTTCAAACCAAAACCAGGGAGTTATTTTATTGCTATTTACTCTCCCCATTCCCAAAATCTGTACCCATAGCATAAACTAAAATATATTTTACTGAAAACAATGCAAACTTAATAGAATTCTGATTACTGTTTGAATGATGCATTGATTATTCTAAGTTAAAAAAATTAAAGTTACATATTGTAAGAGTTAAAATACCTTAATTACATTCCCGTAAATAAAACATATAGGGGGAGAGTGGTAATGAATAGGCCAGTTTTTGTTTTTCAATTTTTGTAATTTTTTCTAATAATTCTTTTGGCTCAGAATTGGCTCTTCAGTTACTTTACTTATTTGGTTTTATCAAAAAGTCATAAAAATCTGATTAGAAAATGTTTATAATGAATGATAATAGAAAATAAAAATATAGAAATTTGGCCCATTCATTCCCCATGGCCACCCATGGGGTTGAATGCAGAGGCGGATCCAGCACTCCATTTAGAGGGGGGTCATGACTTTTTTTTTGAGGAAGGGGGGGGGGGGGAGGTCACATGTCTTCACTAGCAGTTTTTATATCTTATATCCAAATTGTCTAATTTCTGACATATACCCGAATTCATTTTCTTTCATAAGTGAATGAAATTTGCAGGTATACCTGCTTTATATATTCGTAATTATATATTCGTAAATATACAAAATACGCATGTTTTATCCAGATACCAAGATATCAGAGTTTCTCATTTTCTTATAAAAGCAAAGAATCTTACAAAAAGTTTTCTTAAATTTCTCATTTTAAGTCCATTTTCGAGGCTCGGCGATCATAGAAAGACCGTCTTAAAGGAAAAAAATTCATAAATACAATTCAAAATATACCACATTTATAGTAAAATTAAAAACGATGTTCGATTCTTTGGTGCTTAAACAATAATGCCTGCAAATTTCATGCATTTCAATTTAAAAATAACTCTATGAATGTATCAGAAAGATTAAAATTTTTAAGCCGTAAAAGAAAAAAAAAAAATGAAAACACATTTAATGCATATTTATATTAAAAATGTATTGTTCTGTAGAAATGTTTTCCGTTTAGAGGGGGGGGGGTCATGACCCCCATGACCGCCCCCTTGGATCCGCGCTTGGTTGAATGGGCCACTAAATGAATTCAATGAAAAAATGTGGAATTAATCTTTTATTCACCAAATATGACAAAATGAATGGCACTTGACATGATATGATTAAAAGTATACTGTAAGAGTAAGCAATACACAATGCTTATCAAAATTATTAAAAATCAAAAGTGATATTATTAAATCACATATTTGTTGCAGAAAAACGGCAAAATAATGAGATAAGAGAGAAAGAACATAAAATAAGCATAAAAATAATAGATAATACACATTATGATTTAACGAAATTTATATATTTCAAAATTATTATTAAACTTCATGGTTATAAAAGCACATGATGTTCCACCAGTAATGTCTGGCTGTGTAAATTTCTGGTATTATTTATTCTACCCATCAGATTCAGAATATAAACAATTATTCGAGTTTTCTATCAAATGTGAAAAGACTGGTAGGTGTGGTCAACAACTGAACAGTTCACCTGAATCATTTATACAATTTAACTTATGTTTCTAATAAATAACTAATACTTCTTAGGTTGAAAATGTGTAAATTATTTTTTAGACATCGCTATAAACCTATCCTAACTAGACAGTAATTTAATCTAAATCCATGAAAGCTAGTTATGTGTCATATGTTAAAGAGAATCGGGGAAAAAAAAAAAAAAACACACACACACACATTTTCATGATTAGGGCAAAGGTGGCCCATTCAGCCCCACCTATACTTCTGGAATATATTCAGGCTTTTTTAGCACATTAAATTCAAATAACATCTAAATACATCCTAAAATTAGTTTATAGATATGCAAATACTTGCTAATACACATGTGGTTTTAGCTTTTGACTAGACACAAAAATAATTTTAAAATGCAAAATACACCCTTGATTTTTCAAAAGTTTTTTATCATATAAAAACATAACTTTAGAATCCTTAAGGGCAGGGAATATTCAGAAAAAAATTAAAGGTTGCCACTTTTTTGAAACAGGTGAACTGCCAGATTTTTATTTACTTATTGAAAATTTTCATTATCAGCAGCTAGTGATGTAGTAGTAAAAAAACCTGAAGGCATACGCTTTAGACAGAGGGTATACCCTAAAAAGTATATGCTATAGTGTTTTTGAGAAGAGGGTATACGGTGTTCCAGAAGTTATACGGCGTATTCACTGTATATCCTCCACTACATCCCTGTCTGCAGCCTTTACTGTTCTTAGCATCAAATAAAGTTATTATAAACAATTTAATAGGAAACATAGTGCCTACAATATGAATATGCACTAATTTACCTTTCTATATAACACTTTGATCAGAGTTTCCCTCAGGTTTAAAAAAAGGCAGGGCGCTGCTGGTGAAAAAGGGGCACTTTTTTATTCTTAATGGCACTTTTTGGATTCTTGAGGGCACTTTTTTATTCTTAATGGCACTTTTTGGATTCTTGAGGGCAATTTTCAGATTTTTTATTGGCATTTTTCTTAATTATTAAAGGTATTCTTTTGATTTTTAAAGCCACTTTTGATATTTAAAAGTCAGGACAGTCTTTTAAAGACAACATTGAGTTAATTTTTACTATGAAAGCAATTTTTTTAATGCAAAAAGGAGAAAGGGCACTTTTTCTACTGAGGGGCAAGAAGGGTGCTAACTATTTTACTGGATGGGGCAAGAAGGGTGCTATTTGTAAACCAAAGGGCAGGCAGGGTGAAGCACCCTTCTGAAACTGTCTGGGGGAAACTCTGCTTTGATCATATATATATCTGTGTTTGTGTGTGCATGTGTCGAGAGAGAGAAATAGTATGAGCCCCCCCCCCCCCCCCCTGCATTTTCTTGAGCACCCCCTATTGTTTATTTCTAGCTACAGCCCTGACCCTAGCTTATTCACTGAATGTACTAAAAATAACCACAATTAACAATTTTTTTTATGCTATGATCATTTCAATTGATGTTCAAATTGGGGAAAAACAATTTTCTAACAGGTTTAATTACAATAAACCAAATAATATATTACAAATATAAACATTTTAAAACTTACTTAATCAGATGGTTATACTCTCTAATTATAAATCCCATTCCATGGTATAAATGAAATACAAGCATTACTTTGTAAATTAAATATTAGCCACCATTTTTTAAACCCTGGGTCCTCAGACAATAGTTAAGATTTGAGGATTTTAATGACAATAATGCAAAGAAACATTAACACATTGGATCAGATTTAAATCCGGAACAATATTTTCTGTTAAAAAGAGGAATGTACAGTATACAGATTTTGTTCAGTTTATATATTTTTTTTTCTTGTCAATTTGTAAGTTAAATAACAGGGGTCAATGCAGACTTTTTTTTTCTTGGGGGCCCATTTTGTGAAAGTAAAGGTTATTTTTGTGAAATTTATTATATTTTTGTAACGAAAGTTGATATCCAGTTAATCAAATTCAAACCAAGCATTTATAAACAAAAACTAAATCCTTTTGCTGAAGTTTTCCTCTCTGGTGAACAAGCTTGTTTGCAAATTACACATTTTAAAACATCACAAAATAATAAATAGTAAGTTTTTATGGAATAGAATTTTGTGAAGGGGCCCTAAATAGGCCCCAAATTTTCCCTGGATCGACCCCTGAATAATGTACACAATATTTTTTTTAGATGGAAATCTACAAAATATTCGGAGAAAGTCAAAGCTTGGTGTTTGTACATTTAATTATATTATATGTAACCAGAAGCACATATTTAAATAAATTGCCAAAACTGCACATGTGCATGTGAACCCTACCATGAGATGTACATTCTTTAAATAACTTGAACCACATTAAAAAGTAGAATATAAAGATAGCTTGCTGTTGCTTTAAAATATTTTTATAAAGTTTCTTGTCGACATATAGTAAATTATTAATAGTAGGCGGTACTAAAGAAAATAAAAAACACTGCAAGATTAAATACATTTAAAAAACAATGGACAAATTACCGGTATTAATAAATCTTACCTTACTTAAATGTAATTCTTTTTTAGCAAAACAATATGAGCTGTGTGAATTTTTAATCGAATCCATGAATCCGTTTGCACCATTTTCCAAAATAACCTGTTTTTCAGCCATCTCCTGCAGATTAATTGAAGAAATATTGCTAATGTATATGATCTGAATTACAGCATACATCACAAGCAATACCCATTCAATTAAGGTGGGCTCGTCACTTTAATAAGATCTTGATTTTTTGGACTTTTGCAGATTGCACCTTGCTGACAGTCAGTCCACGTGCACCGTCACGCTTATTTTGCTCAATCGGCAGCTCCAAACTAATATGAGGTTTTTTTTTTTAGTAAGTCTTTGGTACACTTTAATATTTAAAAATGCTATAGAATAAATATTAACCATTTTTTTACGATCTACATGAGCATTATGTATTCAGTAATGCGAATGGTCTGCCGAAGCGTCATCATCAAAGCGAAGGAAAGGAGAAAGACGAGCTATTCTGAAAAGCTGGGAAGCTCGATATTGCTCTTTGGCGCGTTGGCGAAGCTAGCTGCCAAAGCCCCATTGCCACCCCCACTGGTTCTCTGTGATTGGTTGTAAAAGAGCAGAGCATCCCAGCGATTACCGTCTAGTCCATTCACCAGAAGGTATAGTGAAGAAGATAGCATATAGGAATCTTATCTTACAACGGCGTTGTGAAACACTGTATAAAAAGGTAAGGTGGCTCGAATTCATTTTTAACGATCGAACTTTGAGATAGTAGAATTATTGACGTTAATATTAAAATAAAATTAATAGAACAAACTAATTAAAAAAATAGAAAAACGTATTTGTTTATTATAATAATTTTGTTTATTCATTTATGCGAAATAAAAGCAATATATATACTTACAGTTTACTCTGTCTCATTTAATTAAAATCATAAATAACGTATGAGCAGCACATTTTAATTTATTCCTATAAAATAACAGCACAGCATAAGTAATTTTACCTGTGAGGCAAATATGCCAAATTCTAAACTACGTACGGACAATATCTATATTTTTAAAAAAAAGTCTGTGCGTAACACGCCGTTAAATGGCAATACTGACTGTCTTGCCCTTGCCTTCAAAATGGTAGCACGTCGTCTTTGTGTCTGAAGAAGAAATACAAACTTCTTTCAAAACGCCTCGCTCATTTCTTAATTTTGTGGTGTTATTAAGAAGTTGTCGTTTGTCTTTATAACTTTAAGGTCTGTTATATGTATAGAAAACTGGACAATTCTATTCGATTGTGTATAAATTTAATATCAATGTCTGCCGTTTCTGTCTCCTTTTGCATTTGTAGATATTACGAAATTACTCTGACCCAATTAATGTTGCTGATATTTTTGCTGGAAGAAATGACTGTCATTTAAAGAATAATAATAAATACTATTTTTGTACAAGGAAAGTAAGATTTCATCATTGTGTGACGAATTTTATGTCAGTCTTTGGAAAGAAAATAAACAAGTCACATTAAATCAGCATATTTATTCAGACAGATTTTACTTATCTGTTAAATTAATCTAAAGACGCCACTGATGTAACAGGGCAAAATAAGGCGGCCAGGTACCAGGTTATAATCGTTTTGGAGCGGATCCTTTATTTTTTTTTCTTTATTTGAATAGACTTGTTAAGGTAGTTGAACAAGAAGAACTAAAATATCTTTAAAAATTGAAAATTAGTATTAAAAAAAATGACAATTTGTGGAAAATCCCTTATCTTTCAACTACTTTTAGTGAGCTACTAAAAATCAGCTCACTCTATCGCCGATATGGTTCTAAATTTTCACGATATTTGACTGTTTTTTTTAAATGAGTAGTTCTATATAGACTTGACTATTAAGTAATGAAAAAAAAAATTGTTATCGTTCGCGCATGCTCAGATAAAAAAATATTTAATACAACTGCTCATATTTCATCAAATGTTTAATATTTATATTCCAATTGTAGTATAATATTTCTACTACATTTTGTTGAATTTGGTTGAAAACCCTGCATAATATAAACAAAAAAAACATGCAAACATTTTTCAAACTTAAAAAAAAAAAGTTGCAATATCTCCATGAATATAAGTGCTATTTTTACACGAATGAATTCACATATTGTAAAATATCCACATATTCGTGTGCTGTAGCGATATATCATTTCGTGCATTTTATGTTGCAGAGTGATCGCAAATATTATTATTTTTCTTTGATTTTTTGTTGGCTCCCTAATTGTTCTCATGATCAAATCATCGTTGATAAATATGAGGCTAAACATATTCTTTATAATCCTGAAGTTCCAGAAGAATCCGACAAGCATATCTTTAAATATTCGACAAAATGTCTAAAATTGAAAGTGTCCGGTGACGAATGGCCCTGCTTTTCTAAAGCAGGGCTTGCAGAAGCTACAGACATATTGGTAGGCCTCCCTGTTTGTTTGAATCTGTCCATGTTCTAACTCTCTTAAATATACTCGGATTGCCACGTAATTAATATATGTTATTGAGACTCACCATGTTATGTTTGTAAGTGTGTAGCATTTATAGTTCGTATACAGGGACACTCAAAATAATCCCGTTACATTATGGTCTGTGGGGGAAAAATTGTTTGCGATGTATTTTAATATTTTTACACTATTTCAAGCATAATAAAATGTATATACCTCTCTGAAGTATACAAAAACATGTTTTCTGTAGAATATGGAATGCAAAGAATTTATCATTCATTTACAGGATGACACAAAAGAATTCAGTTACAGTCTATGAGTGATAAATGCTGGAAGAGCATTTACAGTTTCGGTAAACGTTTTAAAGTTTAACTAATTTTTTTCGTTCTACGTGGTGTATATAAATTCTGCGGGTGGGCCAAAAGTCTCGCATCATAGCAGTTTTTTAATTTTTTTTTTAATTTGTAGGTGAAAGTTTCCTATGATGCGGGACTTTTTTTTAATTAAAGAGAGATGATTTAATTACTACAGTACATTCATAGTAATTCATAGAAAACTTTCACCTACAAAAAAAAAAAAAAAAAAAAAAAAAAAAAAAAATTAAAAACTCCTATGATAAGGGACTTTTGGCCCACCCTGTATATATCATATACAGGGCTACAGAAAAGAATGCATAAGCAAAACTGTGTATGAGCTTGAATTGTTTAAGGGTGTTTTTTAATTGAGTTATACATTTAGCTGAACTGTATTTATTATACTAAGAGATATTCGCAGAATATAAATAAATTCATATACAGAGCAACTCAAAGAACTGAATATATTGCAGTTTATGGATCTTTATTTCTGAAAGTACGTTACCAGTCGTTATGCGCTTTCTAAATTGTTTATTTAAGGTATCTACTTTCATCTTATTAAACGGTGAAGTTCCGTTGTTAGAAAGTGTTTCACAATCTATGATTGACGCATGATATTACTTTCTTGTTTTTACAGGTCTAAACCTACCTGCTCGTTCTTGTCGATGCGTTTTCAACAAGTGACCATGTTGAATTCCCCTGATGTATTTCATCGCAATTTAGCGTTGTACTCTGCTTTCCTCCTCTTTCTCATTGTTGCTTCGACCACAGGTAAAGATGATTTATTTTCTTCAATCTCATATTTTCCATAGGTGGGGCGGTAAATAATTCTTATTTTTTTTCATTAAAAAACACGTTTAATTTGGGAGAAAGGTAAACAAGTGGGTAAGTGTGATCAAAGATATCACGAAGGGTTTCGTTTAATATTCCTTTCAAAACACTTTATCCTTTCTTTAATAAATCCAAATAAATTTCATTTTCCAAAAAAAAAAAAAAAAAAAGTCATGTTTTTTATAAAGTAAAAATTTACCGGTCTATTTTTCTCGTTTTTTCGAAAATCTGAACCGATCCGATAGCGAGCGAAGCCCGCTATTATAACTCTGTCATAATAATATCTGTCATGTGGACTAAATGCGATATAAAAGAAAATCTATTTCAAAATTAAACATGTTGTATAGTGACCTTCAAAATGTTAAAATAGGCCAATATTTCCATAATCGGTTTTTTATCATGATTCAGTACGTTCCTCAAACTCATATGACGTTATAATCAATCGCTGACGTCATAGCTATTTGTTTTCTCTATTACTCCTATTGATTACTCTCTTTGTATTATTCTCAAACATTTGAAAAAGTCCGTTAAACTTCCAATAGGACGTCAGATTAATTTTCTTTTTAATTCTCTGATGACATCATATTAACCTGCTTTCTGTACTGACACATACTCATACTCCTTGTAATTGAGAAATGTTTGAAATTTTCCGTTTTATTACCAATATGACTTCATATTAATCGTTTTTCTGTTTGGTGAAACTTTTTATTTCATTTTCATTTTTCACGTGGAAATCTTTCAATAGAAAATTAATTATTGTACAAAGAATTTTATTGTGTATTTTTAATTGCTGGCAACTGTTATAGCGAAAAATGTTTAAATTTAATAGGGAAAGGCTGTTAGATTTTTGGTTTTTTATGTCTCTATATTAAAATAATACGATTTTTTTTTAAATTTTAGGATTTTCAGCTTCATAGTAAGGTATTCAGCTATAAGTACACAAAATTTCATGTCTGCAAGTTATATAGTTTCTGAGAACCGGCTTTGTGACGGACAGACAACGTATCGGGACGAACAGGATTTCGTTAGATGAACGAAACCCTGAAAATTGTTATTCAAAGTATGCGCCACATTTTCCCCATCTCTGTAGCAAATTGTGGATGCCCTCCCATAAAAACCGTCCATCTTTTGAGGTGATTCAGTCATCAAGCCATTTTTCGCATTTCCGTAATTGTTGAAGTGCCTAATGGAGAGTGCGTAAGACATCGATAAAAAACAAGTTGTAGTCGGAAATAAGTGCCAAATCTGAATAATACGGCGGGTGGGGCAAAAGTTCCCAGCCAAGTGTAGAAAAGGTGTCTCTGACCACTGTCGCTGTGTGTGACGGGACGTTGTCGTACTGTAAAATCCCTTTTCCGTGTCTTGCACCTCATTCTGTTTCTTTCCGATCAATGCATGGTTCAAATAAATTAAATGTTAATTTTTTAACACTTTCCAACCTAGTTGAAAAGTGTTTATGACTTCGGTTTGTCTGTCCGTCTGTCCGTGCTCTAACTTCCGTAAATATGCTCGGATAGCTTTGCAATTTTTATATGTTATTGTCGTTATCTATAGCATGTTCCCTATTTCAACAGAAGTATGTAGCACTTATAGTTTTTTTACAGGGACACTCAAAAGAATTCCGTTACATTACGGTCTATGGGGAAAAGTCATTTGCGGTTTATTTTAATGATGTTACACGATTTCAAACACATTGTAATTGATATATATCACTAAGGTGCATTAAAAGAAGCTTAATATGGAATAGGGTGTGGATAGCACTTATAGTTACTTTACAGGGACAGTCAAAAGAACTCCGTTACATTACGTCTATGGAAAAAAATCGTTTGCGGTTTAATTAAATAATGTTTCACTATTTTAAACGCACTGAAATTTATATATATCACTAACGTGCATTACAAGAGGCTTACTACAGAATATTGTGTGTATAGCAGTCATCGTTCATTTACAGGGACACACAAAAGAATTCTTTACTGTCTGTTAACAATAATTCCTGGAAGTGCGTTTTAAGTTGCCGAACGCGATTTTAAATTTAACTCACTTTTTGTCTATTACTTGGTGTGTATAAATTCTGCAGATCATATACAGGGCAGCGCAAAAGTTCGCGAACACATTTCCGTTTATGGACAGAAACACCAGAAGGAGAATTTTAAACTGTGCTACGCGTTTCCTAACTAAACTAAAATTTAGCATCCTATGTAATTTATATACAAATCTATAGATCATATACAGGGCTGAATAAAAGTATTCGGATATTTTTCCGAATATAATTATTTTGAAAGCGTTGGAAAGTGTTAGATAATCTATGCTTGACGCCTGATTTTTCGTTCTTGTTTTTTTTTTTTTTTTTTTTTTTAAACACGCTTTCATTATAATTCACAAAAAAGTCAACTTATACACTTTTTAATTGCTAAAAGGTGTAAAATAAAAAGATTATAAACAGTAAAATAGGTTTTATTAGACTGTTGACATATGTTTCAGCTCAATCTGAGCCATTATCAAAACAAACAAAAATATTCTATAAATGCACGGTCTATGAAGTTATTTGAAACGCAATCAATTAATTGTTCACGTACTTAAAAAAAAAAATTACGCACGTTATTTTTATTTTTTAGTCGGATGTTTATTTCCATATTTGTAACCATGAAGTAACTCGAGCCACAATTTTAGTAAATTAAATGATGCTGCATAATTTTTTTTTCTTTTTAAAGTACGTGGAAAATTAAATGATTGCGTTTAAAATAACTTCATAAACCGTTTATTTATAGAATATTTTTTGGTTTGTTTTGATAATGGCTCAGATTGAGCTGAAACATATTATGTCAACAGTCGAATAAAACCTATTTTACAGTTTATAATCTTTATATTTTACACCTTTAAGCCATATTAAAAAGAAGTATATAATTACAAGGTGTTATGATTTGTCAGCTTATATTATAAAGCACAGATGTGTGCGTCGCTCAATGCTGACGTCATAATGATGCGTTCAACAATGTGGTTAAAATGGATGAATGTTGCAACAATGGAGCTATGTTTCAAACAATCGCAACGTTATTTCTATGGAGAAAATGCAAGTTTTGTGCCGACGACGTTCCCTCCCCTTGGGAATCAAATTTTAAAAAATCAATGTCCAATTCATGTACTGCCCCCAGGAATACGTATATATTCCAAATTTCAAAGCTCTATGTGAACAGGAAGTGGATGAAAAATGAGTAACAAGATGTGACTGCCGCATACATAAAACAGAATTGTAAGCTAAAGGAAAGCATGTAATAAAAAAGACATTGTCATAATGAATAGAGGAAAGTATATTCAACTAGGTAAATTATATCTAATGGTTGGAGTATCATAGTTGAGATTTTTTCCAACAGAGTGAAAATATGCCGGGACCAGGACTCGAACCTGGGTACTTTGGTTTGCCGTACCAACGCTCTCCCTACTGAGCTATCCCGACGATATCCTGGACTGGCATATTTCACTCTTATTCTATTATCTATTATTATCACTCTTATTTTATTATCTATTTCAAGATTCATCATGTAAATGCTATAGTTATAGCTCGGATGAATGAAAATTAGCGCTGCAGTTCGCAGCCTTGTCCAACAAATAAGAGTGAAATATGCCAGTCCAGGATATCGTCGGGATAGCTCAGTAGGGAGAGCGTTGGTACGGCAAACCAAAGTACCCAGGTTCGAGCCCTGGTCCCGGCATATTTTCGCTTTGTTGGAAAAAATCTCAACTATGATACTCCAACCATTGGATATAAAAAGACATTGGTTTCTTAATCTACTAAAATATAATATGACATTAACGAAAATATATACTATAATCCCGGAATTACCCACGAAAGCGTTATTTTAATCTTTATTAGGCTCGGAAACCAATATATTGTCGAGATTTAAAGAAGTATTTATAAATACAAAGTTTCTTTTGCTGACAATGATTTTCGGAAACGTTTCCGAGTAGTTTTTATAGCGTATTAATCAGTTTTCTCAAGTCGGAATATAGGTGTTTTCGAATGCTGTCCAGTCTCAAGTAAACAATTTCATGTTCAACAAACATGTTTTTCAGGCAAAGATGATAAATTAACAACATTAACATTAATAAAAGTTAATATTATTTTGTTACTGCTGCATGCATAAATTCAATTACGTAGATGAAAATGTTTAATTAAGAGTTTTAGTTTTTTTAGTCTAATTAAACAGTTTTTTCAACACAGAATAACATTTTAGGATGCTATCTATTCTCAATTAAACATTTTCATGCGGTGAAATTAAATTTATACACGCAAAAATAAAAAAATAATATTAGTTTTAATGCGAGGCAAGACAGTTTAATTGAGAATTTTAGTTTTTATAGTTTAATTAATCCGTTTTTTTCAACCCAGAATAACGGATTTTAGGATGCTATCAGTTATCAATTAAATTTATACACGCAAGAATAACAAAATTATGTTAAATTTAATGCGAGGCGAGCCAGTTTAATTGAGAATTTTAGTTTTCATAAATTAAGCAGTTTTTTTCAACCCAGAATAACGGATTTTAGGATGCTATCAATTATCAATTAAGCATTATCATGTGGCGCACAATTAAATTTATACACGCAAGAATAAAAAAATAATATTAAATTTAATGCGAGGCGAGCCAGTTTAATTGAGAATTTTAGTTTTTATAAATTAATCAGTTTTTTTCAACCCAGAAAAACGGATTTTAGGATGCTATCAATTATCAATTAAGCATTTTCATGTGGCACAATTAAATTTATACACGCAATAATGACAAAATAATATTAATTTTAATGCGAGGCAAGCAGTGATCTTCCTCTTTTCTCGTAGAACCCGGTTTAAAGATCAATTACCATCTCATGCACAGAAAATGACATTCTTTTCCACTCTAGCCAGTTAGCATGTCACGTGATTAGAATGAGAGGGAGTGGGGGATTCAATAACACAGTAAGATGTTGTGTCAATCCAGCCATGGTTTTATCTAAAATTGGATACAATACTAAAAAATGCTCTTTTTTTTCGTAAGTTTAATATTTTTGTGTTTAGAATAAAAACTAATTAACATATCACATTCACTTTAAAGAAATATAACTTATAAGTGATTAAAGTAAATTCATTTGAAGTAAATATTTTCATTGGCAACTAGAATTTTTCGCTGGATATCAGATTTTATAAAACTTGTACAGCTCTGCGAATTTATCATGTTACTTACTAATCAGTTGTCTTACTTACCAGGTATACTAATCAGCTGTGTGTGTTCGTTTCAGGTTCGAATCAAACGTACGAGTCTCCTACGAATCAAAGAGAAAGCGATTATAACGATGAAAAATGGCTACTCAAAAACGAAGATCCATGCCTGAGACAAGGCGGCATTTGTGTAAAGTCAAACTACTGTCCAGAGGAGTTCAGAGCCAAAGGAAATCGACTATGCCCAGCACAAAAGGCCATAGGGGCTGTCTGTTGCCATAAAGGTAACTGATTTTGAACATTTGAAGATTAAGGGGCCGCTTCACTAATCCTCTCCCATTGCGAAATAACATGTAGAGTCCTGTACGAACCTGTCTTGAACCCGAAAATCCTGCTTAATCCTTGCCACACTACTGCCCGAACCCGAAATATTCAAACCCGAATTTATGAGTATTTTTATTTCTGCTGTCAATGCATTGTTTTCCGAGCGGTTGGCTGGCTAATATTTTATCGCGTCCGGCTTTGCTCAAAAGTTAAAAACACCTTTAACTTTCTCTTTGGCCTTTCTACTTTAAAGCTATTCTCAAATCGAACGGAACTACTTTCTAACACATTTCTGTACTCATTTTCTTCGGAAACGCATGACATTGACAGGTGTTTTTATTCTGAAACTATGTAATCAAATGTCATTTTCCATTTTTAGTAAAATCAAAAAATCTTTCAGAAAATACTGTCAAATTGGGCGTTTTGAAAATAATTCCAACACGGCAGCAACGAGAAAGAGAAAATCTGTCGTCATGTGACAAGAATCGCTCATAACTCGATAAGTAATTTATTTATTAAAAAAATGGAAAACGCCATTTGATTCCAAATCGCTTTCATAGTCAGGCAATGCCAATTTTATGCCTTTACGTTCAAAAATGAGTCAGAAAATGTGTCAGAAAGTTTCGCGTTGTTGAGCGGGGAATTTGAGAACCACCTTAATCCATCACTAAGCCAGGGACTCGGGTTCACGCTTATTCACTGCCCATTGTCGGGTCGGAGCTTTGTCTTCTCCAGCAGTGATATTTCTTTGCAATATTGTCTGTCCACAGATATTGGTTTCGTTATATATACATTTATCTATACTGTTCAACAGGACGCTCTCTGTCGCGCTTATCGGTGGGCTCAGTTACGGCTAAGTTTTGTATTTTTTTTAATACCTGAATAAATGGGACCGGGAGGGACTACACTTGGTTTCCTTGTCTGAGCAGTCCCTCTCGGACAGTCAAGTACCCGAAGTGATAGAAAATAAATCTATATTTTAATACAATTATGGAAATGTGATCTACAATTACATCTCTAATATCAATTTTTTCTAAATAAGCATATATACACTGGATAACATTCAAATATGTAATATTTTCATTTAAAAAATATGTAGGATTTTCTTTTCCAAAATCAGGTCAACCCGAAAGAGTTAAAACCCAGCCCGAAACGGACCCGAACACGAAACATTTAAGATCAACCTGACAGAATTCGACTCGTAACTAAAAAAATTAGCGTCATCCCGAACCGAGAGTCGGTCGGATGCGGGTAAAATCGGGTTACCTGACCTGATGCAGGACTCTTAATTCCAAGTTAACCTTACGGTAATATTTAAATACGTGATTACTTATTATCTAATACAGTGTTGGCAAGTTTTTTACATCCGATGGTAGTAACCGGTTTTAATGATGGTTAAAACCGTCATGTCAAAAACTTTTATGTCAAAAAGTCAAAAAATGTCAAAAACCTTTATGTCAAAAATGTCAAAAACCTAATTTTAATAAAATAATACCAAATGAGTTATTCAGCAGAGTCAGATGGACTGTAATCAATAAATTCTGAATAAAACTGCATGAATACATTGAAACTGTTGGGCATAAACTGTACAATTAGAAATACATTCTTGAAACCTGATTTTCAAAAATGTTATCATTATCTTTTTACGCGTGAAAGTTTCGCTACGGTACTCCATTGTGCAATTTGTTAATTTTTTAAAATCAATTTTTGAAAAATGGCATAATCATTAGATATGAAACTTATATCAAGAAAAATACCTTTCTAACGCAGTTTGTCTAACAATTTTCTGACGAATACTTTTCGAGCTATTAATTTTTTCAGTAACTTCAAATGTTTCATTTTCCGAGATTAATCTGTAGCAACGATTAGCGAAAAAGCCAGTTGTCAGTAACGCGTAGCTTTTTATTAAAGAGGATGAAATATACTACACAGTATACTAAAATTTAGTTCAGTTATGAAACGCTGCATCACACAGCGAAAATTCCCCTTTAGCAATTTCCGCCAACAAACGAAAATGTACACGAGACCTTTTGTGTAGCTTTGTATATGGTTGATAAACATTATTCAAACTTAATATGCAAAAGAAATAATTAAATTTTACAACTAAAACGCACTTCCAACAATTATTGTTTATAGACTGTACTGTAACCGAATTATTTTGTGTGTCTCTGTAAATGAACGATTAATTCTATTTACACACTATTCTATAATAAACATCTTGTAGTGGCCTTACTGAAACATATCAATTTAAATATGTTTTAAATTGTGTAAAATCATTAAAATATACCGCAAACGACAGTTCCCCATAGACCGTAATTGAACGAAATTTTTTTCAGAGTCCATGTAAACCAATGATAAATGCTACCACTTCATTTTCAATACCGAACTAGCCATAGTAAACTCCGATTACGTATATCAAGCACTTGGTAATCTAAGTATATTTACGCGAGTTAGAGCACGGACAGAGGCAAACAGACAGACAGACAGACAGATATATAAATAAACCAAATTCATGAACACTTTTCAACTACGTTTGAAGGTGTTGCAACATAAAGTATAACTATGTAACATATTGAAATTTCGCTTTCTTCGTTCATACTTTTTATAAACTAAATTACGTTGATTGTAAACAATGACAACCTAATTATTTTTATATTTCAAATGTGACGTCATAACATATTAACCGAGAGTAGGGCTCCTATAATACATAGGAATCTTAACCGAGACTAACGAAAAAGACAGATTGCCGCGGTCCGTTCACGAGTCTCTTTTGTAGCCCACTTGAGTCGCGTGATGCTTGAATGCAGGTGCATGAAAAGAATATCACGTGATGCATGAATGCAGGTGCACGAAAAGAACATCACGTGACTCTAGCGATCTAAAGTGAAACGTAGTGCGGCAGCTTTGTCTTTTTCGTTAGCCTTGATGTTAATCTTCTTCTCTACCCCTATCACACTGTATCACACTCTCTTCTCTATTCTTGAACTGTGTCGTAATTAATGGATGAAACCACCGCTCCCTGAATTAGGGCTACTATAATACAGACTGAATCATCAAGCATTTTGTTGCACACTCACACCAATCAGAGATTGTTGCCCACATGGCGTGGCCAATCGTTCTTCTCCGACGGGTAATTAAATGGCGGCGTGAGTCTGCCTGGATTGTAGGAGCCTTACCCTGAATTCTAGTCCTACGTGCTGACACAAAAATGGCGGCTGTCGTAGGCGGATTTTATTCAACGTTTGCATGGTTCTTTGAATTTGGATACCAATAATTTCTAGAAGCTTTCACCGTCGTCTTATTTTTCTGCGATTTATGAAGTCAAAGAAAACTTTTGAAAAATACTGGTGTCTAAATTCAGGGGACCGTACAAACGCTCGAAAAAAAAAAAAACCCCGCTTACGACAGCCGCCATTTTTGTGTCAGAGCGAAAGCCTTGTATTCAGGGGGCGGTGGATGAAACCTAACTGCACATATTATGAAGTGATCTGTAAAAGTAATAAATCTTTTATTTACAGTTCCTGAAGAAGCATCCTGTCGCTATCAAGGTGGAGAATGTATGGAAAATTGTGGCGGAGCAACAAATTTTGGAAGAAAGAATTGCGCAGAAGGAAAATCGTGCTGTCTTTTGGAATTTTAGAAAAATCTAGTTTGCTTTAGTCTCGGGCCAGTGCAGAAAACAGATGCAAAACCTATATGTATAAATTTATTTATATACAGGGTGTTCCCAAACGATTGAAATGATTTAATTTTTTAACTGCTGTACATAATATGTAATGTAAATTTCAAAGGTGTCAAAAATTAGGTAGGAACTCAGATTATGTTAACGTAAACCTCCGTTCAGGCGACAGTGAACTTTGAAAACAATTTTTTTAAATTTTTAATGGATTCACATGAATTTTGACAGAGCTGTTAAGAGCAAGTTAAAATACTTATGCACAAAATTTAAAATTGAAATATTAAAAATATTTTTAGGTATTGCATTTTAATTATTTTAATACAACAATAAATTAAGATATTTCAAAATGTTCATTGTTTTTTTTTTTTCGTTTTTTCGCGAAGAATATGACGTTATTTATTTATGAGATACTTTTCATATATTACAACGAAAGTTATTTATTTATTTATTTATTTATTATTATTTATTTAAAGCTATATATTTTCATATGCACATTTCAACACAAAAATTCTGCAATTTTATAGAGTACAATAGAATACAGTATAAATTTCAAAAGAAATCTGATTATTAGGTATATGCATGAAATGTTTCCAAATTTAGAAAGGTGAAAATTTATGTGCGAAGAAAACAATACTTTAAAAAATAAAGAACTGTTTAAATATGTAGTTTGTTTACGAATATAAAAGCTTATATCTCTGCGCAGAAGCTTCAAAATTAAAACTTCTTTTTCCATTTGATGAAATGCAGCATTTAGTTTCAAAATTTGTCTATGAAATAAAAAAAATCGATTTTTTAGTGGAATCGTGATTTTGAAAGTCCACTGTCTCCTTAATTAAAAAAAAAAATACATTTTTTAAATTTTTATACGGTCCCGTGGACGTATAAGTTATGTTTAGATTATGTTAACATTTTCTTTGTGCTCTGACAAGTAGAACAGTAAAAAATAAATTCTTTTATGACCAAAACTCATCGATTTAAATGATGCTTAAAATTTATGAAGTTTCGGAACTTTTCGGCATTAAAAACAGGCAGACGATTTTTATTTTTGTGCTAGAAAGCACAATTTTTTTTTTAAATCTTGGAATGTCCTATCACTCCTCTTAGTTGTTCATCTCATTAACTTAACACCCTGTATATGCATATTAAATATTTGTAAATAGTGTTTGTGTGATTTGTGTCTGTTATGCTTGCTGTATTTTCAAGGATAAATAAATTAACGAACTTATTTTCGTGTATTTTAAATGAGTTTGAAAACACTAAAAACATAAGGATAATAAAGAAGCAAATTAAAAATTACTATATAGATTGAAATATATTAAAAAAAACCAAGAAAGAAAAATCATGCATCAAGCATAGATTATGAACCACTTTGCAACATAACCAGAATACTGTTCCAAAACTTCCCCGTTTAATAAGATTAAATATATCGAAATGAAATTAAAGGAGACTTGCTAAAAAGGTGCATTAAATGTCACAAATATAAAACAAGTGGGTAAGTGTGATCCAAGTTCACACAAAGGGTTTCGTTTAATATTCCTTTCAAAACACTTTATCCTTTCTTTAAAAAATCCAAATAAATTTCATTTTCTAAAAAAAAAAAAAAACTGTCTATTTTTCTCGGTTTTTCGAATATCTGAACCGGCCCGATAGCGGGTGAAGCCCACTATTATATTCTGTCATAATAATATCTGTCATGTGGACTAAATGCGATATTTAAAAAAAAATTAATTTCAAAATTAAACATGTTGTACACCTTCAAAATGTTAAAATATGCGATTATTTCCATAATCGGGTTTTTATCATGATTCAATACGTTCCTCAGACTCATATATTTACTATTCTCTATTACTCATATTCATACTTGCTTTGTATTATACTGAAACATTTGAAAAATCCGTTAAACTTGCGATATGACGTCAGATTTTCTTTTTAATTCTCTAATGACGTGTAATTAATCTGCTTTGTGTACATGCACACATACTCATACTCCTTGTATTATTGAGAAATATTTCTGTTTTATTACCACTATGACGTCAATCTTTTTTATTTCATATTAATCTTTTTTTTCAATTGGTGAAACTTTTTATTTCATTTTTATTTTTCACTTGGAAATCGTCTGATAGAAAAGTAATTATTGTAGATAGAATTTCATCATGGATTTTTAATTTTTGGCATCTGCTATAAGGGAAAATGTTCAAATTTAATAAGAAAAGGCTGTTAGAATTTTGGTTTTTTATCTCTATTTATTAAAATAACACGAATTTTTCAAATTTTAATATTTTCAGCTCTTCGCAGCTGATATTCTGATTTAAACACAAAGTTTCAACTCTGTAAGTTACACAGTTTTCGAGAATGGCTCTGTGACAGACAGACAACGGAGCGGGAGCAATAGGGTTTCGTGAGATGAACGAAACCCTAAAAAGATGTCACAAATATAAAAGATGTTGTTACATAATAAAATAGTCCTTAAAACTTCCGAAATTTCGCGCCGAGCGCTTTCGATCAGACCTTGATCGTTCGATCAAGGTCTGATCATTCCGCGCATTAGACGGGTTGAGTCGAGACCACTTGGCCCCCTACGTAGGTGGTAATAAGTTTGAAAGTAAACAAAAGGAGAATAGAAAAAAATCTATATATTTAAAACGCTAAGTGTTTTCTTTCGACAGTTCGTGAGAAGAAACTACTGCATCAAATTACACAATTATTTTTTTAAATGAAAGATATTTGGACACAGATTTGTTATCGTACATTTGTTTGCTCGAAAATTTAATTATTTAGCCGTGATTTTAAATTAAACTTTTACTTTTGCGTATGACGTCATAAAGACGGATATCGGATAACTCCCACTGTTGCGAAGATAAAAGAGAAATAATAAATATTAAAGATACGTGGCTTTTAGGTCGAAATTTTTAATTTGCAAGTTAAATTTCGGTTGGTTAGTTGGTTGTATAGGTTTTAATGGCACAAGGTCTCATTGGGGAAAAGCTGCGCCAAAGAAAGAATGTATTAAAAAAACCACACAAAATGTAATGCGAACAAAAACAAAAAGGTTGGTTGGTTATGTAATGTTTAATGGCACAAGGTCCCATTGGGGACAAGCTGCGCCAAAGTAAAATTTAAGAAAAATATTAGAAAACCAAAAAGGAAACAAAGCTTAATGAGAAAAATATCTGGATGGGTACACCCATCCAGATATAGTCATACAGTGTATAAAACATATATTAAGAATTGTTAAAAAAGTGAAATGTAAAAGTAAAAGTAATACACTAAGAAATGCTATCTGGATGGGATTACCCCATCCAGATGTCACGTTAAACACATATAAACTAACATTGTTATAGCAAAAACATGAAGGATGTATAAAAACTATATCTCAAAATAAAAGCTAGGATGCTTTAAAAAATGAAAGAGTGCCCCATGAAGTGTTTCCCCAATGAGGTTTGTCAAGATTGGTGATGGTGAATTAAAATATATTCTACACTGTTAAAAATAAATCTGTTAATTCACGGTAAAACTACTGTCAGCAATGTTGCCGGACTTTTTTCGTTTCGTTAGTAGATTTTCCGTTTTGAAAGATAACAGAAGGAAAATCTCCGTTTGAGGAAACGGTAAATTTTCGTTATGAATGACCTCGGTTTTAAAAAAACTACCTCTCTGTTTGTGCTGCCATCTGTTGACTATAACGAGAGTATTTGATATACTTCAAAAATACTCTTTGGCTGACCATGGGGTTCGAACCATGGACGACAGCGCCTTGAGCCAAGTGTTTTATCGCAAAACCACTGGGCCCTTGCAAACTTCAGTATTAATAGAGGATCAAAACATGAATTATATATATTCTTAATTGGATTGTTAGATGCATCATATGAATATTATATTTTGAATTAAATTCGATAAAGTATGTTTGTTTTTTTGAGAAAATCGATTTTTTTTCAACTATTATATGTATTTTAAATGTGTTCGGTTAGAATATATTTTCAGTGAGAGTGTTTTTTATATCTTTAAAAAACAAATTGCGAATAATTTCAAAGGAATGAGAAAATTATTTGCTATTATTTTAATTCAAAAGCATTATTTTTGTTTGTTGCTTTATTGAGTAAAATCGATTTCTTTTTCACTTAATTTAACTATTATATATACTAAGCTATTTGTTTAGAATATACTTTAAGGGTGAATATTTTTTTATAACTTTAAAAAATAAATTGCTAATAATTTTAAAAGCATGGGAAAAATAATTCTTGCTTTTTTAAATTCGAAAGAACTATTTTGTTGTTTTAAATAAACTCTAAATTTTAATTTATTGAATTTTTAGTTTTTCTGTGTTGCAACATGTCAGTTTTTCAAACATTGAAAATAAATATGCAGCAGATAACGGAATATCTCCGTTGGCCACTTTCTTCTCCGTCTGTTCCGTTGTTTTCAGGAAATATGGGGGATTTTTTTGTTTTTAACGGAAAATGCTCTTTTGTCTTGAAAAGGGACTTTTTCTGTGAAATTCAGGAAAAAAATACCCATGAATTTCAGATTATTTTTAACAGTGTATGTGTTACGCCACCGTACATTGTTTCTGTATTAATCTATGCTAATTTAATTCATTAATTTCGGTTAATTATACACTTAACTTAATCTTATAATCATTTTTCAGTAAAGTCCTTTTTCTTTCTAAATTTTCAAATATTTCGTTAAAGTAATTTTATTCTGTTATTAAATAATAATATTAATCAATAAATCAAATGTTTTAATTATTAAAATCATTAATATAATATTCAGTTAAAGTAATATCAGTAAAAAGATAAGTTTTTCGCGTGTCAATACAAACAGATACACGAAAATCATAATTATTAAATATTAAATATTTTGTATTAAAACCATATTCAATCTATAGATAAAAAATTCTACTTCAAGAATCCGTTTATGGTTTTTAAATACGTTATTTAGTTCAGCAGTTATGGCAAGAAATTCTATTTATTCAATTCTCTTTTCAAAGATCGCGCGTTTTGTTTTGCAGAAATATCGACATTTTGATTGCGCATCTTCCCCAAAATACTTGTTGTTTACGATCACGTGACAGGATTTCTCGGAAGAAATAGCGTACAGTTCATTGCACTCCGGCAGAAGACGCGCTCCCATCTCAGCGTCCATCCGGGTACTTTTACGGCGTCGTTGCCATTCAGGAGTAATGATGATTTTTATTTATCTCAACTCTGCGTTGCGTAGCAAACGCTCGATAGCGCTCAATGCTCATTGGCTGAAAGTTAGCTTTCAAAAATCTAACTGACTTTTGAGCACGATGTTTTCAATCACTTGTCAGCGAGGGATTAACGCGTTCGGTTGCTCTATTTAAGCTGCGGACCTTCGGGTCCCGCAGAGAAAGTTCGTGTCAACGATGTCAGCTTCAGCAGTCTTCAAAGT
The DNA here is from genome assembly GCA_963931845.1 of Maratus michaelseni. Classification (NCBI taxonomy): domain Eukaryota; kingdom Metazoa; phylum Arthropoda; class Arachnida; order Araneae; family Salticidae; genus Maratus; species Maratus michaelseni. Next base: position 32,760,780 of record OZ007600.1, read on the forward strand.
TATTGCATTTTAGAGTGAAAACTCTCTAACTAACTTTTATCGCAGCACGGAGATAGCTTAAAACATTTCAAGTAACTTTTCCTGATTGTTAGCAGCTTCATCATAACAACCATTCCGGCCATCATCGATCATCTTAGGCCCGTAGCTTCATCTGTAATAAGTGGTTTTAACATCCAGCTAAGCTTCGCTAAATTTTTTTTAGCCTGTAATCTCCAGTAACGGAGATAGCTTGATACATCTCAAGTCACCTTTCCTGATTGTTAGCAACTTCATCAAACAATCCATTTCGGCCATCATCGATCATCGTAGGCCCGTAGCTTAATCTGTAATGAGTAGTTTTAACATCCAGCTAAGCTACGCTAAATTTTTTTTAGCCTGAAATCTCCAGTAATTTGTACATCTACCGACGTTGAAGTTCTGTCTCTCCCTCTTTGAATTCATTCAGCCTGCTCAATCTATCATCTAGGTTCCGTTGTAAGCGATTTTAATTTCACCTCTCTTCATTGTGTCTCTTCAAGCAATATGCCGAAATTGTCTAGCTTCATATTTTTACTGTAAGAGTTCCACTTCAAAAATTCATTTCATCATAGTGACTTATCTCAATGTCTTTACGTTATTTCATACAAGAACTTTTGATCTGATAATCCTAATTGATCCTAATTTATAAACTTACGTCGATGCAGCGTGGTCCTCTACAAATGAATTCACCATAGTCATAGTTCCGAAATCCTGATATAGAAATATGTAGATTCAATGTAATGATATAAAAATTTTAAATGTTTGTTGTTTTGGTTGGCCAACTACGCTTTATACATGTTTATGTGTTGTTTCGTCAATAAAAGTCCATTTGTATTATACGTCAGTTGCTTCTTTGTTTTGTCAAGATATGGGTGAGTGTTACTTTAATTTACTTTACATCTTAATCTAAGAATCGACTTCATATCTTAACTATTTTCCAAATTATCTAGTGAAGTTTATTTAATTGTTGGTTCGGCCTTTTCTTAAATATTTTTCAAGTTAGTACTGTTATGTCGATTATTGGGTTAATTGTCACTTTACGATCACGTGCCGTGACGTTGTTTTGGATTGGCATTTTTTAAAGCATTTCTTTAGTTCTTTTAACTTCATAATTTTTGCATCTCTATTTTCAAAATTACTTTCAATCTTTAATTTTTCACACCAATCCGAAACGACGTGACAGTATGCAAGTGCCGGAGGCCCGGACAGTCAGTTAAAACATGATAAATGGTCAGGCAATTAAAATGACAATGTGGACACATGGGTACATCCTACCGAAGTAAGAGATGTTTATGAGTCATCCTTATTGAATGTCCAATTCTCAGAATTCTTAAATTTCGGTAAAAATATTTATCCGCGTGCACTTTATTTTTTATAAGCGAATAAAAATTCATTTTTATTGTGACGTCACGTGAATATTGTCCATTGCGTTTATTTTTTCATTATGCATTATAACTTTGTTGATGCAATTTTTTTATTACAATTAAATACAGGAATAAAATTTTATTTGTATACATGGTGTTTAAGCAAAAAACTAACGTATATAAAGTACGTGTGAAAAGTTTGAGCCGGTGAAAATTACATTATGCTTAGCTTGAAATGCATTTTAACATTGATAAAACTAAACAGAAAAATTTACTTGATTGTGTCAACATGACGTAATTTTAACTGATTTTTCAATTCTTAATTATAAAGATTAGAATTGGAACCTTTATTGGTCGCTTCATCTTGATTGCATACCTTGATTACATGTTACCAATTATTTTTTTTTTAATTATAGGTTAGAAGATTTCATTTTTTAATAAAAAAATTAACAAAAGTAAAGAATATCAGGAAAATTAAAATTATTAAAAGTAGTGTTAAGGTATATAAAAAATACTTGAACTAATGATTGTACTTTTTTGTTAGAATAAACTTTGTAAGGATAATATTTCGTAGGAATTATTTTGGTAGGTTTATTATAATTCATTTAACAGTTCATTATTAGCAGCAAAGTCCTATTTCTTACACTGTGAATTTCTCTGTCGACGTCAAAAAATGGTAGTCTACTTTTGGACGCCAGCCAAAAGCCAGTGGCAATTTTTAGAAATGCATAACGGTTGTGACACAAACGGAGCTATCGCTGTCGCTTACATCACTTCTAAATAGCTTACAATTTCAATTCTTACATCATCAGTTAGAAAATTTTAGCTTTGGAATGACATTTTTTTGAAAACTGCCGCTTAATTTAACGATTTTTTAAATAATTTTCAAGCAAGAAATAATTTTTAAATGTCTCTCAACAATGACCATCAGTTTGCTTCAATAATGTAAAATATCCCTTGGAAAGTTCCACAATTGAAAATTGATTTCCCTAACCATTATTATTCCCTAACCATTATATATATATATATATATATATATCAATCTTTGCAGAAAAATTGATTAGCTTAAAACAATGAATGCATTTTAGAAGCTATGGATTTGAAACGAACAATGATTAAAGAGGGGATTTTTAAACTTTTTATTTAAACATTTTAAAACTTTTTTTAATGTCGAATTTTGGCGGTGCCTTTGGGCAGATGCAATGCACATGTGCATAGAATGTAGAAGCTCATTCGGTTGCATCATCACAGGGGGGGGGGGATGTGTGCTTTATTTACTTTGTTCTTTTATTTACTGAATATGCGATGGATGCAGCAATATACTATTTGTATGATACTTCATAGGTCCATGAAATTTTCTTTCTTGCCGTGGGGAAAATGAAAGAGAAATATTAATCTCGAGAATTATTAAGCACCGCAAAATATGTAACTAAATTTATATGAAATTTAAATGCATTATATAATATCGACAAATCATTTCCCTTCATAAATCCATAATATAACAATATGTCTAAAACATATTATAAAATGCTCAAAAAGTAATAATAATATTATTAAAATTATTAGCTTAAAATTATAAAAGAAGTGTGGTTTTAGAATTTTATTTATATATATATTTAATTAAAATTTTAATATTATACCACAAGAATTGCTTTTTTTCCTTGACTAAATCATTTCCCTTCATAAATCCATATAACAATATGTCTAAAACATATTATAAAATGCTCAAATATTAATAATAATAATATCAAAATTATTAGCTTAAAATTATAAAAGAAGTGTGGTTTTAGAATTGTATTTATTTATTTTTTAATTAAAATTTTAATATTATACCACAAGAATTGCTTTTTTTCCTTGACTAAATCATTTCCCTTCATAAATCCATATAACAATATGTCTAAAACATAAAAAAATACTCAAATAATAATAATAATAATATTAAACTTATTAGCTTAAAATTATAAAAGAAGTGTGGTTTTAGAATTTTATTTATATATATTTTTAATTAAAATTTTAATATTATACCAAAAGAATTGCTTTTTTTCCTTGACTAAATCATTTCCCTTCATAAATCCATATAACAACATGTCTAAAACATATTATAAAATGCTCAAATAATAATAATATTATTATTATAATTATTAGCTTAAAATTATAAAAGAAGTGTGGTTTTAGAATTTTATTTATATATATATTTAATTAAAATTTTAATATTATACCACAAGAATTGCTTTTTTTCCTTGACTAAATCATTTCCCTTCATAAATCCATATAACAATATGTCTAAAACATATTATAAAATGCTCAAATATTAATAATAATAATATTAAAATTATTAGCTTAAAATTATAAAAGAAGTGTGGTTTTAGAATTTTATTTATTTATTTTTTAATTAAAATTTTAATATTATACCACAAGAATTGCTTTTTTTCCTTGACTAAATCATTTCCCTTCATAAATCCATATAACAATATGTCTAAAACATAAAAAAATACTCAAATAATAATAATAATAATATTAAACTTATTAGCTTAAAATTATAAAAGAAGTGTGGTTTTAGAATTTTATTTATATATATTTTTAATTAAAATTTTAATATTATACCACAAGAATTGCTTTTTTTCCTTGACTAAATCATTTCCCTTCATAAATCCATATAACAACATGTCTAAAACATATTATAAAATGCTCAAATAATAATAATATTATTATTATAATTATTAGCTTAAAATTATAAAAGAAGTGTGGTTTTAGAATTTTATTTATATATATATTTAATTAAAATTTTAATATTATACCATAAGAATTGCTTTTTTTCCTTGACTAAATCATTTCCCTTCATAAATCCATATAACAATATGTCTAAAACATATTATAAAATGCTCAAATATTAATAATAATAATATTAAAATTATTAGCTTAAAATTATAAAAGAAGTGTGGTTTTAGAATTTTATTTATTTATTTTTTAATTAAAATTTTAATATTATACCACAAGAATTGCTTTTTTTCCTTGACTAAATCATTTCCCTTCATAAATCCATGTAACAATATGTCTAAAACATATTATAAAATACTCAAATAATAATAATAATAATATTAAAATTATAAAAGAAGTGTGGTTTTAGAATTTTATTTATTTATTTTTTAATTAAAATTTTAATATTATACCACAAGAATTGCTTTTTTTCCTTGACTAAATCATTTCCCTTCATAAATCCATATAACAATATGTCTAAAACATATTATAAAATACTCAAATAATAATATTAAACTTATTAGCTTAAAATTATAAAAAAAAGTGTCTTTTTAGAATTTTATTTATTTATTTTTAAATTAAAATTTTAATATTATACCACAAGAATTGCTTTTTTTCCTTGACTAAATCATTTCCCTTCATAAATCCATATAACAATGTGTCTAAAATATATTATACAATGCTCAAATAATAATAATAATAATATTAAAATTATTAGCTTAAAATTATAAAAGAAGTGTGGTTTTAGAATTTTATTTATTTATTTTTTAATTAAAATTTTAATATTATACCACAAGAATTGCTTTTTCCTTGACTAAATCATTTCCCTTCATCAATCCATATATCAATATGTCTAAAACATATTATAAAATGCTCAAATAATAATAATAATAATATTAAAATTATTAGCTTAAAATTATAAAAGAAGTGTGGTTTTAAATTTTTTTTTAAATTAAAATTTTAATATTATATACCACAAGAATTGCTTTTTTTCCTTGACTAAATCATTTCCCTTCATAAATCCATGTAGCAATATGTCTAAAACATATTATAAAATGCTCAAATAATAATAATAATATTAAAATTAGTAGCTTAAAATCATAAAAGGAGTGTGGTTTTAGAATCTTTTTTTAATTAAAATTTTAATATTATACCACAAGAATTGCTTTTTTTCCTTGACTAAATCATTTCCCTACATAAATCCGTATAACAATATTTATAAAAGATATTATAAAATGCTCAAATATTAATAATAATAATATTAAAATTATTAGTTTAAAATTATAAAAGAAGTGTGGTTTTAGAATTTTATTTATATTTATTTTTTAATTAAAATTTTAATATTATACCACAAGAATTGCTTTTTTTCCTTGATTAAATCATTTCCCTTCATAAATCCATATAGCAATATGTCTAAAACATATTATAAAATGCTCAAATATTAATAATAATAATATTAAAATTATTAGCTTAAAATTATAAAAGAAGTGTGGTTTTAGAATTCTATTTCTTTATTTTTTAATTACAATTTTAATATTATACCACAAGAATTGCTTTTTTTCCTTGACTAAATCATTTCCCTTTCATAAATCCATATAACAATATGTCTAAATCATATTATAAAATGCTCAAATAATAATAATAATAAAATTAAAATTATTAGCTTAAAGGTATGAAAGGAGTGTGGTTTTAGAATTTTTTTTAAATTAAAATTTTAATATTATACCACAAAAATCGCTTTTTTTCCTTGACCAAATCATTTCGCTTCATAAATCCATGCAACAATATGTCTAAAACATATTATAAAATGCTGAAATATTTATAATAATAATATTAAAATTATTAGCTTAAAATTATAAAAGAAGTGTGGTTTTAGAATTTTATTTATTTATTTTTTAATTAAAATTTTAATATTATACCACAAGAATTGCTTTTTTTCCTCGACTAAATCATTACCCTTCATAAATTCATATAACAATATGTCTAAAACATATTATAAAATGCTCAAATAATAATAATAATATTAAAATTATTAGCTTAAAAGTATAAAAGAAGTGTGGTTTTAGATTTTTTTTAAAATTAGAATTTTAATATTATACCACAAGAATTGCTTTTTTTCCTTGACCTTAATATTAAAATTATTAGCTTAAAATTATAAAAGAAGTGTGGTTTTAAATTTTTTTTTAAAATTAAAATTTTAATATTATACCACAAGAATTGCTTTTTTTCCTTGACTAAATCATTTCCCTTCATAAATTCATATAACAATATGTCTAAAACATATTATAAAATGCTCAAATAATAATAATATTATTATTAAAATTATTAGCTTAAAAGTATAAAAGAAGTGTGGTTTTAGATTTTTTTTAAATTAAAATTTTAATATTATACCACAAGAATTGCTTTTTTTCCTTGACTAAATCATTTCCCTTCATAAATTCATATAACAATATGTCTAAAACATATTATAAAATGCTCAAATAATAATAATAATAATATTAAAATTATTAGCTTAAAAGTATAAAAGAAGTGTGGTTTTAGATTTTTTAAAAAAATTAGAATTTTAATATTATACCACAAGAATTGCTTTTTCCTTGACTAAATCATTTCCCTTCATCAATCCATATATCAACATGTCTAAAACATATTATAAAATGCTCAAATAATAATAATAATAATATTAAAATTATTAGCTTAAAATTATAAAAGAAGTGTGGTTTTAAATTTTTTTTTAATTAAAATTTTAATATTATATACCACAAGAATTGCTTTTTTTCCTTGACTAAATCATTTCCCTTCATAAATCCATATAGCAATATGTCTAAAACATATTATAAAATGCTCAAATAATAATAATAATATTAAAATTAGTAGCTTAAAATCATAAAAGAAGTGTGGTTTTAGAATCTTTTTTTAATTAAAATTTTAATATTATACCACAAGAATTGCTTTTTTTCCTTGACTAAATCATTTCCCTACATAAATCCGTATAACAATATTTCTAAAAGATATTATAAAATGCTCAAATAATAATAATAATAATATTAAAATTATTAGTTTAAAATTATAAAAGAAGTGTGGTTTTAGAATTTTATTTATATTTATTTTTTAATTAAAATTTTAATATTATACAAGAATTGCTTTTTTTCCTTGATTAAATCGTTTCCCTTCATAAATCCATATAGCAATATGTCTAAAACATATTATAAAATGCTCAAATATTAATAATAATATTATTAAAATTATTAGCTTAAAATTATAAAAGAAGTGTGGTTTTAGAATTTTATTTCTTTATTTTTTAATTACAATTTTAATATTATACCACAAGAATTGCTTTTTTTCCTTGACTAAATCATTTCCCTTTCATAAATCCATATAACAATATGTCTAAATCATATTATAAAATGCTCAAATAATAATAATAATAATATTAAAATTATTAGCTTAAAGGTATGAAAGAAGTGTGGTTTTAGATTTTTTTTAAATTAAAATTTTAATATTATACCACAAGAATTGCTTTTTTTCCTTGACCAAATCATTTCCCTTCATAAATCCATATAACAATATGTCTAAAACATATTATAAAATGCTGAAATATTTATAATAATAATATTAAAAAATTATTAGCTTAAAATTATAAAAGAAGTGTGGTTTTAGAATTTTATTTATTTATTTTTTAATTAAAATTTTAATATTATACCACAAGAATTGCTTTTTTTCCTTGACTAAATCATTTCCCTTCATAAATTCATATAACAATATGTCTAAAACATATTATAAAATGCTCAAATATTAATAATAATAATATTAAAATTATTAGCTTCAAAGTATAAAAGAAGTGTGGTTTTAGAATTTTTTTTAATTAAAATTTTAATATTATACCACAAGAATTACTTTTTTTTCCTTGACTAAATCATTTCCCTTCATAAATCCATATATCAACATGTCTAAAACATATTATAAAATGCTCAAATAATAATAATAATATTATTAAAATTATTAGCTTAAAAGTATAAAAGAAGTGTGGTTTTAGATTTTTTTTTAATTAGAATTTTAATATTATACCACAAGAATTGCTTTTTTTCCTTGACTAAATCATTTCCCTTCATAAATCCATATAACAATATATCTAAAACATATTATAAAATGCTCAAATAATAATAATAACAATATTAAAATTATTAGCTTAAAATCATAAAAGAAGTGTGGTTTTAGAATTTTTTTTTAAATTAAAATTTTAATATTATACCACAAGAATTGCTTTTTTTCCTTGACTAAATCATTTCCCTACATAAATCCGTATAACAATATTTCTAAAAGATATTATAAAATGCTCAAATATTAATAATAATAATATTAAAATTATTAGTTTAATATTATAAAAGAAGTATGGTTTTAGAATTTTATTTATATTTATTTTTTAATTAAAATTTTAATATTATACCACAAGAATTGCTTTTTTTCCTTGACTAAATAATTTCCCTTCATAAATCCATATAAAAATATGTCTAAAAATATTATAAAATGCTCAAATATTAATGATAATAATATTAAAATTATTAGCTTAAAATTATAAAAGAAGTGTGGTTTTAGAATTTTATTTATTTATTTTTTAATTACAATTTTAATATTATGCCACAAGAATTGCTTTTTTTCCATGGCTAAATCATTTCCCTTCATAAATCCATATAACAATATATCTAAAACATATTCTAAAATGCTCAAATAATAATAATAATAATATTAAAATTATTAGCTTAAAGGTATAAAAGAAGTGTGGTTTTAGAATTTTTTTTTAATAAAAATTTTAATATTATACCACAAGAATTGCTTTTTTTCCTTGACTAAATCATTTCCCTTCATAAATCCATATAACAATATGTCTAAAACATATTATAAAATGCTGAAATATTTATAATAATAATATTAAAATTATTAGCTTAAAATTATAAAAGAAGTGTGGTTTCAGATTTTTTTTTTTTTTTAAATTAAATTTTAATATTATACCACAAGAATTGCTTTTTTTCCTTGACTAAATCATTTCCCTTCATAAATCCATATAACAATATGTCTAAAACATATTATAAAATGCTCAAATATTAATAATAATAATATTAAAATTATTAGCTTAAAATTATAAAAGAAGTGTGGTTTTAGAATTTTTTTTTAATTAAAATTTTAATATTATACCACAAGAATTGCTTTTTTTCCTTGACTAAATCATTCCCCTACATAAATCCATATAACAATATGTCTAAAACATATTATAAAATGCTCAAATAATAATAATACAGTCGAACCTCGTTAACGCGAACACTCAAGGGGAAACTTTTTTGTTCGTGTTAAAAGTAGTTCGTGTTAACTGAAATTAAATACATTACATACAACTGGACGGGGCAATCGAAAACAGTTCATGCGAAAAGTAATTCGCGTTAAGAGTGTTCGTGTTAACGAGGTTTGACTGTAATAATAATAATAATAATAATAATAATATTAAAATTATTAGCTTAAAATTATAAAAGAAGTGTGGTTTTAGAATTTTATTTATTTATTTTTTAATTAACATTTTAATATTATACAACAAAAATTGCTTTTTTTCCTTGACTAAATCATTTCCCTTCATAAATCCATATAACAATATGTCTAAAACGTATTATAAAATGCTCAAATAATAATAATAATATTATTAAAATTTCAAAGACCACTGAATCCTCTCATGCCGGCCTGGGAGTCTTTAGGCGCTTCGGGTCGGGTTAACTTTAACTGCCAAAATAAAAACTATATATTTGAAAACAAAATTAAATATTGAAAACAACAAAATATATATTTGAATATTAATGAGTATATATATGTTTAAACAAAAAAGGAAAAATTATATTAACCCTTTACATCACCGTTTTGTATATCTGCTACATACTGAAAAGAGTCAATGTTACTTATACAGTGAGCTTTAACCCCTTGGGGACGAGTGACACGTATACGTGACGCATAAGATGCTCAGAATCCACGATTATTCCCACCAGTTATTTTTTATTGTAAGATTTGCCACATTAAATCTTAGTATTTTTGCGATACAATTAGGCGAAAATTTCTGTTTTGAAAAACCGGTGGTGAAAGATTAAAAATTCTGTAAAGGACGCTCGTCGCGAAGGGGTTAAAGGCGATTTTATACCACAGTAGTTAATATATATTGTTCATATAACTCTCAACAGATGGCGATACTGAGTTAATTTTTCATACCAAAGTTTTATTTATCATTTGGGAAGTTTCACATAGTTATTGCTGAAATGAACTTCGAAAATTTTTGTAAACTTAAAAATGCTGGAGATCTATTTCAAAAAATAGATTTTTTACAAAGGTAATTATATATAAGGTAAAGCTAGGAGAGTCTGCGCACAATTCAAAAGAATAACAATAAAATATCTAAATATTAATTTTTTGCTAAACTATCCATGAATAATTTTTACTTCATTTGTTTATTATGCATTTCCATTGCTATTTTGTTGTTATGTTGCAATTTAATAGAACAGTTGTAATAAAACCCAAAAAGTTATTTTGCGCAATCTGTCCTTACCGGGTTGGTGTAATTGCGCACATGGGTAGGAGAGATTGTTACTAATAATAACTACAATTAAATTGTTAACAGTAACAATTATACTTAAACGAAATTGTTGTAATGTTTTTGTGAACAAATATTATTGTATTAGGAGTGAATATTTGTACCTAATGATTAAAGAATCAGAAAAAAGAAATAATTTTAAAAACGATTAAAATTTTTTAATTAAATGAAAAAAAATTAAAGAATCAGAAAAAGCAAGTCTAGATAAGATTACAAAATAACATTGAGTTACTTGATAACACGTTTAACTTAAAATTAGTCTATCTTCATTTTTCTTTTCTTTATGCAAATTTACCAATAAGCTGCGTAATCTCTCCTAGCATGGAAACGAATGGGAACAATGCGCCATCTCTCCTAAGTAGCAGATGCACAAACTCTCCAATTTCGTTAGGAGAGATTGCGCGGACTTTTATTTAAATATGGCCGCTACTAAAACGAATCGTTGATGTTCACATTGTTACTCTAGATTAGTAGCTTATGAGAAATCGTTTAAGTTTAAAATATTTTGTATTACTGACATTGTATAGAAATTCTGATGAATAGCTATGAAAATTCAAGCACTTACTTTGGGAAAACAAAACAAAATAGCAATGCTTTATCTCAGACGCTCAAAACAATCAACGTGCACTTTCAAGTAGACACTCCTCAACTGCTATTGTACAACTACCTGGAGTCGCTGTGCGCTCACTCTACTCCACCCCCCCCGAACCTCTATTTGCGCAATCTCTCCGACTGCGCCATCTCTCCTGGCTTTACCTTATACTTTAATATTTCGTATTAGAAGATTGACAATATGTATGAAAACAACGTATGTATTTTTCTGTTTATCAACGTATGTAATTTTCTGTTTATTGCCGATATAAAAAAGGTATTTTTTAATCAATATATATATATATATATATATATATATGATGCATTCTAAAATGATGCATTAATGCTTAAAATGATTAATTAATTCTTAAATTAATGCTTAAAATGATGCATTCTAAAATCTAAGTAAATATTTTTCTAATTGGAGGTGTTGAGTCACAAAGGGTTAAATATATAATTATAGATTACTTTTCTATGGCTGTAATAAATATGGATTCTTTTTCTTTCACTTCGTGTTCGAGTCAGGTTTGTGTTTGAATACTTCGGGTTGAAGTTTGCTTAGGATTGAAGTGCATCGGCTTTCAAGATGACTTAGACAGAATATTCCGGTTCGGGTCGGGTACGAGACGACACTCGCAGGTCTCTAACTTACAGTTTACAGGTACCGTATAGTCAGTGGCAAAAATTGGTGACGATGCTAGATCAGGAAAAATTTAAGCCATTCCTTTTATATTGTTAAAAAATTTTGTTAATTTTCCTACAAAACTTCAATAACTATTATTAGAAAGAAGCTCATCTAAACCAGTGGTTCCCAACGTGAGGCGTACATACACCCCAGAGGGGGGCAATTTCATTTTTAAGGGAGGCAATTCATGATTTGTTATTAACCCCTTCCCCAAGTTCAAAATGCAACTGTAACTGGAATAATTGTATGAGAAAGTTTTATTTTTGTCTTTTTTGGAAAAATAATGTAGTGTGGAAAAATTAAGCAATACTTGAAGATTTTTTAAACTAAAATGAATTTTGTTTTCTACAAAACTTCAATAACTATTATTAGAAATAAGTTCATCTAGACCAATGCTTCCCAACGTGAGGCGTACATACACCCCACAGGGGGTAATTTAATTTTTAAGGGGGGCAATTCATGATTTGTTATTAATCCATTCCCCAAGCTCAAAATGCAACTGTAATTGCAATAATTGTATGAGAAAGTTTTATTTTTGTCTTTTTTGGAAAAATAATGTAGTGTACAAAAATTAAGTAATACTTGAAAATTTTCAAAAATAAAATGAAAAAATAAGTTTTTTTTCCTTAAATGTAATAAAAAAAAATCCTATACAAAAGCTCAAAATACAGCTGTAACTGGAATAATTGCATGAGAAAGTTTTAAAATATTTAGGCATTACCTATTTTTATATTATATATTATACAAATACTTTTATAATTTTTCTGGTTGTAATTCTATTATATTCTTTTTTTTTGTACAATTTTTTTGGCTAGTATTTATTCATTTATTGGATGAAACTTGTATTATTATTCTCTCTGCAAAGTGTTACATGAAGAAACTTTTATATGTAAAACTACTCAAAACATAGTTAAAACTGGTTGTTTCGAACGCACTTAAATTATTTGAAGTATTCGAGGTGTTACCAACCTTATAAAATTAATACATTTCAAAATGGGTATTACAGAGCAAAATGATTAAATAGTAAATTTCTTATGGTTTTCGTGTAGGTGTACACAGTATACAAATTTAAAATCAGTTTATACGCATCGGTAAAATGGCAGTAATGCGGAAGGAAAAGCTCGCTAACAGATAAGTATATTACGAAGCTCGCTAACTGATAAGTATATTACGATGGAATAGAAAAATGGCTACTTAAAACTGATGCAGATGAGAATAATTTAGAAATGATTCTGACCATGGCGATCTTGCTTTGCGAATGATTACGTCCATGGTTTAATATTTATATGAGTCATAATAATGAACGAATATTCTGTGTTTATTTACTCTAATGGATTGAGATATTCGGATGTTAACGTAATTTCCACTGAAGTTATCTCAGAATCTATACATTTTTAAATTTAATTCATGTCACAAACAAACAATTTTTTTCAACGATCTTTCTAAAAATGTCACTTTTATGCAATTTTATTTGCAAAAATAATTTTAAATAAAAATGATCGCCTAGCATATGAAAAAAGAAGTGGTTTGACTGTATTTGTTTACCACAGTCACATGATTTGCGCTTTTATTATATTATATAGATTACGTACGATAGGATTTAATAGAATAAAGAAAACTTTTATTAATATCTTTTTAAGTTTTGATTCGATTTTCAAAAAAAATTTAAATGACTGGACAAAATTCTGCAACGATAATATATATTAAATTTCAAACCATTCGATTGGGTAGTTTTTGCGCTGTTATATGCGGACAGATGGACAGATGGACAGACAGACAGACAGACGGACGGACCAGCATTAACGACGGCTATAGGTGCTACGAATTTATATAATTACGAACGCACCTAAAAATAAAATAAAAAATTCATGATTTTGGTGATTTATAGTCGGTTGGTGACAGAATGATTTAAAAAAATATATATATTAGGGTGGGCCGAAAAAAACTTTTTTTTTTTTTGATTCGCTATATCGCGGATTAAAAGTAGTGTGTAGTATTATTAAAAGTAGTGTTAAGGTATATAAAAAATACTTGAACTAATGATTGTATTTTTTTGTTAGAATAAACTAAGGGTAATATTTTATAGGAATTATTTTGACAGGTTTATTATAATTTATTTAACGGTTCATTATTAGCAGCAAAGTCCTATTTCTTACACTGTGAATTTCTCTGTCGACGTCAAAAAATGGTAGTCTACTTTTGGACGCCAGCCAAAAGCCAGTGGCAATTTTTAGAAATGCATAACGGTTGTGACAACAAACGGAGCTATCGCTGTCGCTTACATCACTTCTAAATAGCTTACAATTTCAATTCTTACATCATCAGTTAGAAAATTTTAGCTTTGGAATGACATTTTTTTGAAAACTGCCGCTTAATTTAACGATTTTTTAAATAATTTTCAAGCAAGAAATAATTTTTAAATGTCTCTCAACAATGACCATCAGTTTGCTTCAATAATGTAAAATATCCCTTGGAAAGTTCCACAGTTGAAAATTGATTTCCCTAACCATTATAAAATAAATAAATAAATAAATAAACCTGTAAAATCATAAGATCAAATAATCCATAAAATAGAGCATTTTGGCGCTAAACTAGAATTTGCAAAAAAGAAAATCTATTTTCAGTTTTTGTTGAACATAAAATTGATATGTTGAATTCGTTGATGTATATGTTGCATAAGAGTATGCTAGGAATTGTATTTTATGATTTGTAAAAAGACCCATTGGGAATTTAACTGTATAAGAGGGATATGATCCCCGACTGTGATGTAAAAGGGATAATCAACCTGATTATGGAAATGGAGCGAAGAAACCATACAAATAAATTATACTTGAAAACATTAAAAATCTCCCTCATCTACAAATTGATTTATTACTGTTAAAAAATATATATATATATATATATATATATATATATATCAATCTTTGCAGAAAAATTGATTAGCTTAAAACAATGAATGCATTTTAGAAGCTATGGATTTGAAACGAACAATGATTAAAGAGGGGATTTTTAAACTTTTTATTTAAACATTTTAAAACCTTTTTTAATGTCGAATTTTGGCGGTGCCTTTGGGCAGATGCAATGCACATGTGCATAGAATGTAGAAGCTCATTCGGTTGCATCATCACAGGGGGGGGGGGGGATGTGTGCTTTATTTACTTTGTTCTTTTATTTACTGAATATGAGATGGATGCAGCAATATACTATTTGTATGATACTTCATAGGTCCATGAAATTTTCTCTCTTGCCGTGGGGAAAATGAAAGAGAAATATTAATCTCGAGAATTATTAAGCACCGCAAAATATGTAACTAAATTTATATGAAATTTAAATGCATTATATAATATCGACAAATCATTTCCCTTCATAAATCCATAATATAACAATATGTCTAAAACATATTATAAAATGCTCAAAAAGTAATAATAATATTATTAAAATTATTAGCTTAAAATTATAAAAGAAGTGTGGTTTTAGAATTTTATTTATATATATATTTAATTAAAATTTTAATATTATACCACAAGAATTGCTTTTTTTCCTTGACTAAATCATTTCCCTTCATAAATCCATATAACAATATGTCAAAAACATATTATAAAATGCTCAAATATTAATAATAATAATATTAAAATTATTAGCTTAAAATCATAAAAGAAGTGTGGTTTTAGAATTTTTTTTTAAATTAAAATTTTAATATTATACCACAAGAATTGCTTTTTTTCCTTGACTAAGTCATTTCCCTACATAAATCCGTATAACAATATTTCTAAAAGATATTATAAAATGCTCAAATATTAATAATAATAATATTAAAATTATTAGTTTAATATTATAAAAGAAGTATGGTTTTAGAATGTTATTTATATTTATTTTTTAATTAAAATTTTAATATTATACCACAAGAATTGCTTTTTTTCCTTGACTAAATAATTTCCCTTCATAAATCCATATAACAATATGTCTAAAAATATTATAAAATGCTCAAATATTAATGATAATAATATTAAAATTATTAGCTTAAAATTATAAAAGAAGTGTGGTTTTAGAATTTTTTTTAATTAAAATTTTAATATTATACCACAAGAATTGCTTTTTTTCCTTGACTAAATAATTTCCCTTCATAAATCCATATAACAATATGTCTAAAACATATTCTAAAATGCTCAAATAATAATAATAATAATATTAAAATTATTAGCTTAAAGGTATAAAAGAAGTGTGGTTTTAGAATTTTTTTTAATTAAAATTTTAATATTATACCACAAGAATTGCTTTTTTTCCTTGACTAAATCATTTCCCTTCATAAATCCATATAACAATATCTCTAAAACATATTATAAAATGCTGAAATATTTATAATAATAATATTAAAATTATTAGCTTAAAATTATAAAAGAAGTGTGGTTTCAGAATTTTTTTTTTTTAAATTAAATTTTAATATTATACCACAAGAATTGCTTTTTTTCCTTGACTAAATCATTTCCCTTCATAAATCCATATAACAATATGTCTAAAACATATTATAAAATGCTCAAATATTAATAATAATATTATTAAAATTATTAGCTTAAAATTATAAAAGAAGTGTGGTTTTAGAATTTTTTTTTAATTAAAATTTTAATATTATACCACAAGAATTGCTTTTTTTCCTTGACTAAATCATTCCCCTACATAAATCCATATAACAATATGTCTAAAACATATTATAAAATGCTCAAATAATAATAATAATAATAATAATAATAATAATATTAAAATTATTAGCTTAAAATTATAAAAGAAGTGTGGTTTTAGAATTTTATTTATTTATTTTTTAATTAACATTTTAATATTATACCACAAAAATTGCTTTTTTTCCTTGACTAAATCATATCCCTTCATAAATCCATATAACAATATGTCTAAAACGTATTATAAAATGCTCAAATAATAATAATAATATTATTAAAAAGTTCAAAGACCACTGAATCCCCTCATGCCGGCCTGGGAGTCTTTAGGCGCTTCGGGTCGGGTTAACTTTAACTGCCAAAATAAAAACTATATATTTGAAAACAAAATTAAATATTGAAAACAACAAAATATATATTTGAATATTAATGAGTATATATATGTTTAAACAAAAAAGGAAAAATTATATTAACCCTTTACATCACCGTTTTGTATATCTGCTACATACTCAAAAGAGTCAATGTTACTTATACAGTGAGCTTTAACCACTTGGGGACGAGTGACACGTATACGTGACGCATAAGATGCTCAGAATCCACGATTATTCCCACCAGTTATTTTTTATTGTAAGATTTGCCACATTAAATCTTAGTATTTTTGCGATACAATTAGGCGAAAATTTCTGTTTTGAAAAACCGGTGGCGAAAGATTAAAAATTCTGTAAAGGACGCTCGTCGCGAAGGGGTTAAAGGCGATTTTATACCACAGTAGTTAATATATATTGTTCATATAACTCTCAACAGATGGCGATACTGAGTTAATTTTTCATACCAAAGTTTTATTTATCATTTGGGAAGTTTCACATAGTTATTGCTGAAATGAACTTCGAAAATTTTTGTAAACTTAAAAATGCTGGAGATCTATTTCAAAAAATAGATTTTTTACAAAGGTAATTATATATAAGGTAAAGCTAGGAGAGTCTGCGCACAATTAAAAAGAATAACAATAAAATATCTAAATAATAATTTTTTGCTAAACTATCCATGAATAATTTTTACTTCATTTGTTTATTATGCATTTCCATTGCTATTTTGTTGTTATGTTGCAATTTAATAGAACAGTTGTAATAAAACCCAAAAAGTTATTTTGCGCAATCTGTCCTTACCGGGTTGGTGTAATTGCGCACATGGGTAGGAGAGATTGTTACTAATAATAACTACAATTAAATTGTTAACAGTAACAATTATACTTAAACGAAATTGTTGTAATGTTTTTGTGAACAAATATTATTGTATTAGGAGTGAATATTTGTACCTAATGATTAAAGAATCAGAAAAAAGAAATAATTTTAAAAACGATTAAAATTTTTTAATTAAATGAAAAAAAATTAAAGAAGCAGAAAAAGCAAGTCTAGATAAGATTACAAAATAACATTGAGTTACACTGCAAATATTTATACACTTTTCAGAACACTTTTTAGAACACTTATTTTGTCCCCTTGTTTAGCACACTTTTTGAAACAGTTTTAGAACACTTCTGAGACTTTCTAGCACACTTTTTGAACACTTTTGGGAACACGTTTGAGAACACATTTTTGTCCCCTTTTTCAGCACACTTTGTAGCGCACTTTTTGGAACACTTTTCAGAACACTTTTGAGAACACTTAATTTGTTCAGCACACATTTTGAACACTTTTGGGAACACATTTGAGAACACTTTTCGGAACACATTTTGTCCATTTTTTCAGCACACTTTGTAGCGCACTTTTTGGAACACTTTTCAGAACACTTTTGAGAACACTTAATTTGTTCAGCACACATTTTGAACAGTTTTGGGAACACATTTGAGAACACTTTTGGGAACACATTTGAGAACAGTTTTCGGAACACATCTTCCGTATTTTATAGAAATTTTTATGTCGTTAAAATAAAATTTATAGGACCAAAAAAAAAAAAAAAAAGGTACTTCGCGAGGACAACCTTATAAGGGACAGATACATTTCGTCATCCTTTTTTCATTTCTGAGTGAGTTCATAGAATTTGCCCAACCCTACCGAAGATCGGAATCGAACGCATAACGTCCGGTGTACTAACCCGATGACCTAGACCCCGACGCTATGACCCGTCGCGCTTTTCGCTCAAATGCTGTAACTTATTTGAATCGCTTTTTATGATGCAAAGATGACTTGAGATTTCATCTGTAGATGGATTTTTCCAATGTTTTTAATATTTTCTTTTCATAATTTTCAATAATTTACTGTATTATTTGGTGTGCCTTATAACAGATAAATTTTAATTTATTATGTATTATATGCATAAAAAAATTGTATTAAGAATAATAATTGCTTTTTTTTGCAACAGAACTAACTAGGACTTCCCTCAAAGGGATTAGTCTGAGTGATATTGCTGAGAACATAAATTTAACAATTACGATATAAAGAAGATATCAACAAGAATCTAAGTGAATATACAGCATATGATAGACAAGAGATAGATAAAGATACAACAAATGAAAAATAGCAAATTAAATGATATAATTACAAAATATCATATATAAATTCATATACTGTTATGTTTTCATATGCATTTTTTTATAACATTTGGCAAATAATCTCATTTTCTTAAGCGGGAATTGCTCAAAACTTAAAAAAAACCGCCGGATCTTTTAAAACGATATTTTTAAAGTCACATAATCAGATTTGCAGCCAATAGCGTATTTTAGCAAGCGTAGTTTAACGCAAATTTAATTTAATTTTTGCAACATTTTCTTTGTGACAAATATCTAAATAAAATATTAAAAAATAAAATATTAAATATTGAAATATTAAATCAAATATTTAATATTTGAATTAAAAAAATTTCCTTTGTTTATTTGTATAACTATTTATAGAAACTCGTATACTTCAAACCACATTGATAACATGCTTTGCTACAAACGTGTATACCAGTCTAACTACTCGTATGTCTTAGTTGTGTCTCTCTCCGAACTCATGTGTCTACTGTCTCTCTACTCTTCTGTATACCCGTCTCAGTATCCGTCTGTCTTTCTACCCGACTCTTTAATCGTGTCTCTACCTGTCTCGCTTCCCGTTACACTACTCGTCTATCAACACGTCTGTCTGTCTATATACCCCTCTCCCTACCCGTCTGTCAAGTCGTCTCTGTACTCGTCTCTCTATCCACTACGCTACCCGTCTCCCTACCCATCTCACTACCCCTCTGTCAATCCTTTTTTGCACCTGCCTCGCTACCCGTCTGTCTATTCGTTTCGCTACCCGTTAGCTTATCTCTGTCGCTATCCGTCTCTCTACCCGTCTGTCTACCCGTTTGTTTACACGTCTATCTATCTCTCGCCAACTCTTCCCAATATTTAAACAATTTAGTAAACGGAAGCCGTTTATCTGTTATTAAATGCAAACAGGAGTAATTTATCTAAAGAGTGTAATCAGATGCAATTTTTTTAAATACATACATAAACCAGCATAATAATTCACCAGTTTTATTTTCATAGTAGTTTATGTCATTTGACAGTAAATCTCAACTTCTTCAACCCGAACTGCGTCAAGCTTTTTTAAAAAGCCCCAAGGTCCGTATAACTGGGAAGGGGAATTGTCCTCAGGGCTATTAGATACATGTTATTAAGTCAAGTGAAAGTTTCGTAATCGGGTTCGCAGCCAATTTCTTATGTCAGAAAGGATGGCTTCACACCATTTTAAATTCATTTCTGTAACTTTCTTTTTCTTTTTTTGGTGGGTGGTTGGGGGGGGGGAGGGTTCCAAATATATACACTTAAATTCAAACTTTTGCCCCCATGTTAATATTAGTGTTGTTTGTATTATCAATTACTACTTTGTTGATCGAGCTTCATTCGAAACAAATGTAAAAGACTTCTACAGTTTTTTTTTTCTAGGAGAAAGTTCCGTAATCGGGGCCTAAGCTAATCGGGGAATTTAATATCATTATTGTTTCTAACTCTTATAGAGTTAAAACAATATTGTTGCTAGCATTACTCTTGTTTGTGACCAACCTCTTCTGTGTATCTGAATAGGGAAAAGTTCCGTATCATGTACTGGTTGGTGCCAAAGGCAGTTGTAGAATCTTACAAATTTTTCTAGAGAGCGGAAAAACATGTTTTTTAAAATATTTACAAATATACGTTTATTAAACCATGTTTTTGAGCCATTTTAAAAAATTAAGTACGGTGCTAAAATGAAATTTTATTGCCATTTTCGATATTTTAATAAGAAATGAAAATACATAACAAACAAATTTAACAAAACTAAGCCATTTTGGGGTCTCTATTATCCCGTCGACCAGTTTTCATAACAAAAAACTATCGCCAAACTAAGATTAAACGCCAAAAATACAGTCCCAATTACTTGATGCCAGAAGCATTATACGTATTTGTTATGCCATCAAGTGGTTTTTAATTCGAAATTTGCGTGTATTTTTCATTATGTTTTACTGATTTATTAGTTATTTCATTCATTAAAGTAACAATTGTGTCCATAAATTCTTATATTTTATTTATTTTGATATTTCAATGGCAACGTTCGCCCGTTTATTTAGCGTTACAGTTTGGCGATAGTTTTTTGTTATGAAAAGTGGTCGACGGGATAATAGAGAAGTACCCATTTTTTGTGATAAATAATTGTTATTGCCAGGGGGGCAAATTGTAAACAATTAATAAGCGAACTAAAAAAATTACCGGAAAAAACTTGTGGGAATCTCAAGAAAGAAATATCTGATATAAATAGCATTTAAAATCTTAAAATGGAGAAGTGGTCCGTATAAAAATGCAAAACATTATACACCTGATATAAGAATTTTTTAATTTTTTTATATTTCCGAAAGCACAGATAAAAGGGTAAAAATCCCGGCACAGATGCCATATACTCACCACGTTGGCGCGATTTTTCCCCCGCCCCTTTGGCGAAAACTGTTTGTTGTGTTTGTTTACTTTTATTTTTTATTTTAATTCTATAGATTATTTTTATATGTATATCAATATTAATTTAGGCACAGATGTCATATACGCACCAGATTGGCGCGATTTTTCCCTCGCCAATTTGGCGAAAACTTTGTTTTTGAATATTAGTTACAAATACCATACAACAATAGCATGTAATTTTTAATTCAATATAAAAATAAAATAACGTAATAAATGAAATAGCTCATATTAGTAAAAAATGGGAAATAAAAATAAATAAATGATAGTTTGATATAAAAAAATATTGATATTTATAATAAAAACAATTTATTGAATTAAAATAAAAAATCTATATAATAAAACCGTAAGTCATGTGACTGTCATCAACAATTCCGGGATGCCCGCTTCACTTTTTCATATGCCAGGCGGCCATTTTTATTCAAAATTATTTTTTAGAATAAAGCTGCGTAAAAGTTGCATTTTTAGAAAGATCGTTGAAAATAAATTAATATTTGAGAGATGACTTACGTCCATTTATGTATACATTCTGCAATAACTTCAGTTTAAGTTAGGTTCGCAGTTCAAAATCTCTATCCATGAAAGTAAACAAAAAGAAAAAGATTCATTCGTTGTGAACGTTTAAAATATTAAACCATGAATTTTTTGGACCGCTGCCTGGTGTAAAAAAAAAAATAATAATCCGCACCAGTGAGACAGTCAAAGTTTACCATAATTCTGTTCAATACAACTCATCTTCCTTCTGGATTTTTTCTTGGCGTAAGTTGAACTCATGTAATAATATTTAATGGATCAAATTTCGAAACAAATTGTCAGCTTTTATTTTTCACGTGAGCTAATTAGAAACGATACTTTAATTTTGAAATAAAATATTTTGAATTATGATATTATTTCTTATTTATCTATTTTATATTTTAAAGAAAAGTGTGAACGTCATGTATTTTAAATTGGTACATCTGTCACGGACGCACCGGGGTTGGCGCGATTTTTGTTTTGCGTCATTTTGGCGAGAAAATCCCATTTTCAGGTACCTATTAGAGATTACTGAAACAGTATGTACTTTTATTTTATTATGAAATAGTTTATTTTACATTAAAAAACGCACAATTTTATTATAAAACACATACAATGATTAATTTATTAAAAAGTGTGTTAAGCGGTTTTTGTCAAGAAAGATGAATTACATAACAACAAAAAATATGCGAAATGTTACCACGATCGCAAAAGTTCTTGATTTGTCTATTAGATTTTTCCGGTTTGGCGAAGGATTAAGGAAAAAAAATAAATTACGAATAAAAATAATTTGTTACAATGCTTAACATACATTTAAGGGCGACCAAACTGGTCGCCAGTGTCGGCTAGTAAAAGTTAATAAACAACAATTGAAACAAAATAACCGGGTTACCATGTGAGGCATAAAATTGCCATTTTGTTGCAATCGCGCCAATGTGGTGCGTATATGACATCCGCGCCTTTATTTATATCAAACTATTATTTATTTATTTTTATTTCCTTTTTTAAAATAATAGAAGCTGTTTCATTTATTACGTTATTTTATTTTTATATTGAAATAAAATATCACGTGTACTATTTGTCACACTATTTGTAACTAATATTCAAAAACAAAGTTTTCCCCAAGCTGGTGGAGGGAAAAATCGCGCCAACGTGGTGCGTATATGACATCTGTGCCTTGTTTCATTTCACATAGAGGTACTGCTCTATTATCCCGTCGACCACTTTTCATAACAAAAAACTATCGCCAAACTGTTAGATTAAACGCCAAAAATGCAGTCCCATTTACTTGATATCAGAAGCATTATACGTGTTTGTTACGTCATCAAGTGGTTTTTAACGCGACATTTGCGTGTATTTTTCATTATGTTTTACTGATTTATTAGTTATTTCATTCATTAAAATAACAATTGTGTCCTTAAATTCTTATATTTTATTTATTTATGTATTTTGATATTTCAATGACAACGTTCTCCCGCTTATTTGGCGATAGTTTTTTGTTATGAAAAGTGGTCGACGGGATAATAGAGAAGTACCCACATATGTATTGGTACTTTTATGTTAACTTGGCGCAGTTGATAAATCGCCAAATATTTTTCTCATAACATCTTCATATTGCATTCATTTCATTTAAATATAAATCTTTCACTGATTTCATTTGAAATACATACATTAAAAATACACGTCTTTCACTCATTTAATTTAAAATACACGCCTTTCACTAATTCCATTTAAAATACTAAAAAGGAAAAGAAAATAAGAAATAATGCCACAAATCGAAACCTTTTATTTAAACATCAAAGAATTATTCCTAACATACACACGCGAAATAAAAAAGCTGCTAATGGTGTGATTTACGCCAAATCTCTAATACTAATACACTACTCTTACTAATCTCTAATACTTTTCAAACAGAAAAAATTCCAGATTAACTTTCCATTTTTATTAAATTGAAATATACTTTATTGTGCTGAATATTAGTGCTTGCATATTTTTTTGCTCCATGTATTCCATGAACTTTTCAATTCCGATTGTCTACGAAAATCTCCCGCCGGTGAAAATGACGTATTGCACAAAACTGTTTGACACTTATTCTTGGTAATAAATAGACGACGTTGTCACCTTTATAGGTACCTGCTGTAAAAATTTGAACGAAATCCGTTAAATATTTTTTGAGTTATGCTTGACGAAAGGTTTTAATATCCATCGTAGCTATATATGGGGCAAAGTAATACTGCGCTGTGTATGAGTCTTCGTTGCACTCAGACAACTAGTGTTGAATTCAGACATTTTTCTCCGGGAGGGATTTCTGCTGTGTGTGGGGGGGGGGGGGGGGGGGGTATTGCACTTTTTGATAATTAAAAGTATAAAATCTTCCGGGGGGAGGATATTTTAATTTTCCTGGGGATAATGTCCCCTCTGGGCCACCCCCAGAATTCAACAGCGGTACCAACATTTTCTTTTTTCGAATGTATACTTTTTTTAAATTATTTGCCTGATTATCTATTTATCAATTCCAATAAAAACATCAATTATCTTAATCAGACTTATTTATTACATGCTATTGAAATATTTTTTTTTTAAATCTCTTATTTAAAAAAACTTACGCAAATAAACGATTTTATAATAAATTAAATTATTATATTTCAGCTATGCTGAGAGCTTTTGCGTACGGTTCTGTTAAACATTATATTTTTAACATTACATTAAAAAAAAAAATAATAATAATAAAAGTAATTAATGACTTTGGGATAGGTAAGTTTAAATATGGACTAACTGATTTATTTTAAATTAAATTAGTTTAATTTATAAAAATATGAACTAACGAAATAAATTAAAAACGTTATAAAATTAGAAACTTGATTTTTATAAAAGTAAAGAAAAAACATCAACTAATTTTATAAATTTAAGGAAAAAATTGTAAACTTTGTAAAATTATAAATTATAAAATAATAAATTTTAGCGTAATTCATAAATTTGTAAGCCAAAACAGTTTAGTTTAATACCAATTTGCATAGCTATAATTTGCAGAGATATTATGTTATGAAACCTTTAAATAACACAATATTGCCTCACATTAATTAAAAAAGATAAATTTAAAAAAAAATAGTGAAACAAAATCATAAATTTGAAGTACTATAAAAAAAAAAAAAAATTAGTAAATTTAAAAAATAAGTAGATTCGATTTTTTTTTTTTTTTTTTTTTTTTTTTTTTTTTTTTTTTGTAATTTATAAAAATAAAATAAATTTCTAAATATTTCATTAAAAAATATAAATATTACTATTATTTTCACAATAAATTGACATGGCCTCGATTAGAATTAGCCAGCTGGTCGAGCCGGGCCAGGCCTGTATCCCAGAAGAACTTTAGTAAATATAACAATCTTAATTCGCATTTCAAAAAAAGCGATTTCTGTACTCAACCTTTAAACGTCATTTACGGAAATTGTACTGTTTTGAAAGAAATACGGAAAAGATTCCATTAAAATTACGGAAAACTTTCTGCATATTTACGGATGTGAAGTCTCTTTAACGGAACTAATATCATTTACGGAAATTGTACTGAAATTTTGGAAAAATGAAACTTCTACGTAAAATTTTACGGAAAATCTCTTGTATTTTCACGGATTTTTTTAGAGTGTATATCGTTCAAACGACAATCACTATAATGGTTCAATTGGTTGGTTGGTTATTTGTTACGGCAAATTATCTGCGCCAGGGATATAGAACGGTGGGATGGGGAGGGTGCCTTCCATGACGGACCTTTCTAAGGGATCCTAACCCGTATTTACGCAAAGTTCGAAGAAAACCACGGAAAACTCCGAACGATTAGGTCGACGGGCGCGACAGTGGTTTGAACCCAGCACCTCCCGTCTACCAGCTTTGAAAGCAGAACTTCTCAGCCACTGGTGGAGCCACTATAATAGGACCCTTAATATAACGAGCTCATGTGCGCTGTAAAATAAATTTTAAAGTTTAACTTACCCAAGTAATAAAAATAATGATCTCGAAATCCGCATTGATTGCGATCAAGGCTTCTTAGTAACAAAGTAGGTTGTAACAAAGCGTCGTTGTAACAAAGAAAGAGATGATTTAACAAGTGCGTCCAAATGTGTTCCAAATCTGTTCTCAAATCTGTTCCCAAATGTGTTCCAAATCTGTTCTCAAATGCGTTCCCAAATGTGTTTCAAATCTGTTCTCAAATGTGTTCCCAATCTGTTCTCAAATGTGTTCCCAATCTGTTCTCAAATGTGTTCCCAATCTGTTCTCAAATGTGTTCCCAATCTGTTCTCAAATGTGTTCCGAGTTTAGATTTAACAAATATCCTGAGCAGAACACTTTCGGTACACTTTTCGGAACACTTTCTTTATAGCGGAACACATTCGGAACACATTTCAGTACACATTGAGGTAACTGGAACACATTTTTTGAATCAAAGTGTTCCAAATGTGTTCCCAATGTGTGCTGGGAATTTGCAGTGTACTTGATAACACGTTTAACTTAAAATTAGTCTATCTTCATTTTTCTTTTCTTTATGCAAATTTACCAATAAGCTGCGTAATCTCTCCTAGCATGGAAACGAATGGGAACAATGCGCCATCTCTCCTAAGTAGCAGATGCACAAACTCTCCAATTTCGTTAGGAGAGATTGCGCGGACTTTTATTTAAATATGGCCGCTACTAAAACGAATCGTTGATGTTCACATTGTTACTCTAGATTAGTAGCTTATGAGAAATCGTTTAAGTTTAAAATATTTTGTATTACTGACATTGTATAGAAATTCTGATGAATAGCTATGAAAATTCAAGCACTTACTTTGGGAAAACAAAACAAAATAGCAATGCTTTATCTCAGACGCTCAAAACAATCAACGTGCACTTTCAAGTAGACACTCCTCAACTGCTATTGTACAACTACCTGGAGTCGCTGTGCGCTCACTCTACTCCACCCCCCCCCCCCCGAACCTCTATTTGCGCAATCTCTCCGACTGCGCCATCTCTCCTGGCTTTACCTTATACTTTAATATTTCGTATTAGAAGATTGACAATATGTATGAAAACAACGTATGTATTTTTCTGTTTATCAACGTATGTAATTTTCTGTTTATTGCCGATATAAAAAAGGTATTTTTTAATCAATATATATATATATCTATATATATATATATATGATGCATTCTAAAATGATGCATTAATGCTTAAAATGATTAATTAATTCTTAAATTAATGCTTAAAATGATGCATTCTAAAATCTAAGTAAATATTTTTCTAATTGGAGGTGTTGAGTCACAAAGGGTTAAATATATAATTATAGATTACTTTTCTATGGCTGTAATAAATATGGATTCTTTTTCTTTCACTTCGTGTTCGAGTCAGGTTTGTGTTTGAATACTTCGGGTTGAAGTTTGCTTAGGATTGAAGTGCATCGGCTTTCAAGATGACTTAGACAGAATATTCCGGTTCGGGTCGGGTACGAGACGACACTCGCAGGTCTCTAACTTACAGTTTACAGGTACCGTATAGTCAGTGGCAAAAATTGGTGACGATGCTACATCAGGAAAAATTTAAGCCATTCCTTTTATATTGTTAAAAAATTTTGTTATTTTTCCTACAAAACTTCAATAACTATTATTAGAAAGAAGCTCATCTAAACCAGTGGTTCCCAACGTGAGGCGTACATACACCCCAGAGGGGGGCACTTTCATTTTTAAGGGAGGCAATTCATGATTTGTTATTAACCCCTTCCCCAAGTTCAAAATGCAACTGTAACTGGAATAATTGTATGAGAAAGTTTTATTTTTGTCTTTTTTGGAAAAATAATGTAGTGTGGAAAAATTAAGCAATACTTGAAGATTTTTTAAACTAAAATGAATTTTGTTTTCTACAAAACTTCAATAACTATTATTAGAAATAAGTTCATCTAGACCAATGGTTCCCAACGTGAGGCGTACATACACCCCACAGGGGGTAATTTAATTTTTAAGGGGGGGCAATTCATGATTTGTTATTAATCCATTCCCCAAGCTCAAAATGCAACTGTAATTGCAATAATTGTATGAGAAAGTTTTATTTTTGTCTTTTTTGGAAAAATAATGTAGTGTACAAAAATTAAGTAGTACTTGAAAATTTTCAAAAATAAAATGAAAAAATAAGTTTTTTTTCCTTAAATGTAATAAAAAAAAATCCTATACAAAAGCTCAAAATACAGCTGTAACTGGAATAATTGCATGAGAAAGTTTTAAAATATTTAGGCATTACCTATTTTTATATTATATATTATACAAATACTTTTATAATTTTTCTGGTTGTAATTCTATTATATTCTTTTTTTTTGTACAATTTTTTTGGCTAGTATTTATTCATTTATTGGATGAAACTTGTATTATTATTCTCTCTGGAAAGTGTTACATGAAGAAACTTTTATATGTAAAACTACTCAAAACATAGTTAAAACTGGTTGTTTCGAACGCACTTAAATTATTTGAAGTATTCGAGGTGTTACCAACCTTATAAAATTAATACATTTCAAAATGGGTATTACAGAGCAAAATGATTAAATAGTAAATTTCTTATGGTTTTCGTGCAGGTGTACACAGTATACAAATTTAAAATCAGTTTATACGCATCGGTAAAATGGCAGTAATGCGGAAGGAAAAGCTCGCTAACAGATAAGTATATTACGAAGCTCGCTAACTGATAAGTATATTACGATGGAATAGAAAAATGGCTACTTAAAACTGATGCAGATGAGAATAATTTAGAAATGATTCTGACCATGGCGATCTTGCTTTGCGAATGATTACGTCCATGGTTTAATATTTATATGAGTCATAATAAAGAACGAATATTCTGTGTTTATTTACTCTAATGGATTGAGATATTCGGATGTTAACGTAATTTCCACTGAAGTTATCTCAGAATCTATACATTTTTAAATTTAATTCATGTCACAAACAAACAATTTTTTTCAACGATCTTTCTAAAAATGTCACTTTTATGCAATTTTATTTGCAAAAATAATTTTAAATAAAAATGATCGCCTAGCATATGAAAAAAGAAGTGGTTTGACTGTATTATTTTACCACAGTCACATGATTTGCGCTTTTTTTATATTATATAGATTACGTACGATAGGATTTAATAGAATAAAGAAAACTTTTATTAATATCTTTTTAAGTTTTGATTCGATTTTCAAAAAAAATTTAAATGACTGGACAAAATTCTGCAACGATAATATATATTAAATTTCAAACCATTCGATTGGGTAGTTTTTGCGCTGTTATATGCGGACAGATGGACAGATGGACAGACAGACAGACAGACGGACGGACCAGCATTAACGACGGCTATAGGTGCTACGAATTTATATAATTACGAACGCACCTAAAAATAAAATAAAAAATTCATGATTTTGGTGATTTATAGTCGGTTGGTGACAGAATGATTTAAAAAAATATATATATTAGGGTGGGCCGAAAAAAACTTTTTTTTTTTTTTTTTGATTCGCTATATCGCGGATTAAAAGTAGTGTGTAGTATTATTAAAAGTAGTGTTAAGGTATATAAAAAATACTTGAACTAATGATTGTATTTTTTTGTTAGAATAAACTAAGGGTAATATTTTATAGGAATTATTTTGGTAGGTTTATTATAATTTATTTAACGGTTCATTATTAGCAGCAAAGTCCTATTTCTTACACTGTGAATTTCTCTGTCGACGTCAAAAAATGGTAGTCTACTTTTGGACGCCAGCCAAAAGCCAGTGGCAATTTTTAGAAATGCATAACGGTTGTGACAACAAACGGAGCTATCGCTGTCGCTTACATCACTTCTAAATAGCTTACAATTTCAATTCTTACATCATCAGTTAGAAAATTTTAGCTTTGGAATGACATTTTTTTGAAAACTGCCGCTTAATTTAACGATTTTTTAAATAATTTTCAAGCAAGAAATAATTTTTAAATGTCTCTCAACAATGACCATCAGTTTGCTTCAATAATGTAAAATATCCCTTGGAAAGTTCCACAATTGAAAATTGATTTCCCTAACCATTATAAAATAAATAAATAAATAAATAAACCTGTAAAATCATAAGATCAAATAATCCATAAAATAGAGCATTTTGGCGCTAAACTAGAATTTGCAAAAAAGAAAATCTATTTTCAGTTTTTGTTGAACATAAAATTGATATGTTGAATTCGTTGATGTATATGTTGCATAAGAATATGCTAGGAATTGTATTTTATGATTTGTAAAAAGACCCATTGGGAATTTAACTGTATAAGAGGGATATGATCCCCGACTGTGATGTAAAAGGGATAATCAACCTGATTATGGAAATGGAGCGAAGAAACCATACAAATAAATTATACTTGAAAACATTAAAAATCTCCCTCATCTACAAACTGATTTATTACTGTTAAAAAAAAAAAAAAAAAAAAAAAAAAAAAAAAAAAATATATATATATATATATATATATATATATATATATATATATATATATATCAATATATCAATCTTTGCAGAAAAATTGATTAGCTTAAAACAATGAATGCATTTTAGAAGCTATGGATTTGAAACGAACAATGATTAAAGAGGGGATTTTTAAACTTTTTATTTAAACATTTTAAAACTTTTTTTAATGTCGAATTTTGGCGGTGCCTTTGGGCAGATGCAATGCACATGTGCATAGAATGTAGAAGCTCATTCGGTTGCATCATCACAGGGGGGGGGGGGATGTGTGCTTTATTTACTTTGTTCTTTTATTTACTGAATATGAGATGGATGCAGCAATATACTATTTGTATGATACTTCATAGGTCCATGAAATTTTCTTTCTTGCCGTGGGGAAAATGAAAGAGAAATATTAATCTCGAGAATTATGAAGCACCGCAAAATATGTAACTAAATTTATATGAAATTTAAATGCATTATATAATATCGACAAATCATTTCCCTTCATAAATCCATAATATAACAATATGTCTAAAACATATTATAAAATGCTCAAAATTAATAATAATATTATTAAAATTATTAGCTTAAAATTATAAAAGAAGTGTGGTTTTAGAATTTTATTTATATATATATTTAATTAAAATTTTAATATTATACCACAAGAATTGCTTTTTTTCCTTGACTAAATCATTTCCCTTCATAAATCCATATAACAATATGTCTAAAACATATTATAAAATGCTCAAATATTAATAATAATAATATTAAAATTATTAGCTTAAAGTTATAAAAGAAGTGTGGTTTTAGAATTTTATTTATTTATTTTTTAATTAAAATTTTAATATAATACCACAAGAATTGCTTTTTTTCCTTGACTAAATCATTTCCCTTCATAAATCCATGTAACAATATGTCTAAAACATAAAAAAATACTCAAATAATAATAATAATATTATTAAACTTATTAGCTTAAAATTATAAAAGAAGTGTGGTTTTAGAATTTTATTTATATATATTTTTAATTAAAATTTTAATATTATACCACAAGAATTGCTTTTTTTCCTTGACTAAATCATTTCCCTTCATAAATCCATATAACAACATGTCTAAAACATATTATAAAATGCTCAAATAATAATAATATTATTATTCTAATTATTAGCTTAAAATTATAAAAGAAGTGTGGTTTTAGAATTTTATTTATATATATATTTAATTAAAATTTTAATATTATACCACAAGAATTGCTTTTTTTCCTTGACTAAATCATTTCCCTTCATAAATCCATATAACAATATGTCTAAAACATATTATAAAATGCTCAAATATTAATAATAATAATATTAAAATTATTAGCTTAAAATTATAAAAGAAGTGTGGTTTTAGAATTTTATTTATTTATTTTTTAATTAAAATTTTAATATTATACCACAAGAATTGCTTTTTTTCCTTGACTAAATCATTTCCCTTCATAAATCCATATAACAATATGTCTAAAACATATTATAAAATACTCAAATAATAATAATAATAATATTAAAATTATAAAAGAAGTGTGGTTTTAGAATTTTATTTATTTATTTTTTAATTAAAATTTTAATATTATACCACAAGAATTGCTTTTTTTCCTTGACTAAATCATTTCCCTTCATAAATCCATATAACAATATGTCTAAAACATATTATAAAATACTCAAATAATAATATTAAACTTATTAGCTTAAAATTATAAAAGAAGTGTCTTTTTAGAATTTTATTTATTTATTTTTAAATTAAAATTTTAATACTATACCACAAGAATTGCTTTTTTTCCTTGACTAAATCATTTCCCTTCATAAATCCATATAAGAATATGTCTAAAATATATTATACAGTGCTCAAATAATAATAATAATAATATTAAAATTATTAGCTTAAAATTATAAAAGAAGTGTGGTTTTAGAATTTTATTTATTTATTTTTTAATTAAAATTTTAATATTATACCACGAGAATTGCTTTTTCCTTGACTAAATCATTTCCCTTCATCAATCCATATATCAATATGTCTAAAACATATTATAAAATGCTCAAATAATAATAATAATAATATTAAAATTATTAGCTTAAAATTATAAAAGAAGTGTGGTTTTAAAATTTTTTTTTAATTAAAATTTTAATATTATATACCACAAGAATTGCTTTTTTTCCTTGACTAAATCATTTCCCTTCATAAATCCATGTAGCAATATGTTTAAAACATATTATAAAATGCTCAAATAATAATAATAATATTAAAATTAGTAGCTTAAAATCATAAAAGAAGTGTGGTTTTAGAATCTTTTTTTAATTAAAATTTTAATATTATACCACAAGAATTGCTTTTTTTCCTTGACTAAATCATTTCCCTACATAAATCCGTATAACAATATTTCTAAAAGATATTATAAAATGCTCAAATATTAATAATAATAATATTAAAATTATTAGTTTAAAATTATAAAAGAAGTGTGGTTTTAGAATTTTATTTATATTTATTTTTTAATTAAAATTTTAATATTATACCACAAGAATTGCTTTTTTTCCTGGATTAAATCATTTCCCTTCATAAATCCATATAGCAATATGTCTAAAACATATTATAAAATGCTCAAATATTAATAATAATAATATTAAAATTATTAGCTTAAAATTATAAAAGCAGTGTGGTTTTAGAATTTTATTTCTTTATTTTTTAATTACAATTTTAATATTATACCACAAGAATTGCTTTTTTCCTTGACTAAATCATTTCCCTTTCATAAATCCATATAACAATATGTCTAAATCATATTATAAAATGCTCAAATAATAATAATAATAATATTAAAATTATTAGCTTAAAATTATAAAAGAAGTGTGGTTTTAAATTTTTTTTAAAATTAGAATTTTAATATTATACCACAAGAATTGCTTTTTTTCCTTGACCTTAATATTAAAATTATTAGCTTAAAATTATAAAAGAAGTGTGGTTTAAATTTTTTTTTTTAAATTAAAATTTTAATATTATACCACAAGAATTGCTTTTTTTCCTTGACTAAATCATTTCCCTTCATAAATTCAGATAACAATATGTCTAAAACATATTATAAAATGCTCAAATAATAATATTAATATTATTAAAATTATTAGCTTAAAAGTATAAAAGAAGTGTGGTTTTAGATTTTTTTTAAATTAAAATTTTAATATTATACAACAAGAATTGCTTTTTTTCCTTGACTAAATCATTTCCCTTCATAAATTCATATAACAATATGTCTAAAACATATTATAAAATGCTCAAATAATAATAATAATAATATTAAAATTATTAGCTTAAAAGTATAAAAGAAGTGTGGTTTTAGATTTTTTTTAATATTAGAATTTTAATATTATACCACAAGAATTGCTTTTTCGTTGACTAAATCATTTCCCTTCATCAATCCATATATCAATATGTCTAAAACATATTATAAAATGCTCAAATAATAATAATAATAATATTAAAATTATTAGCTTAAAATTATAAAAGAAGTGTGGTTTTAATTTTTTTTTTAAATTAAAATTTTAATATTATATACCACAAGAATTGCTTTTTTTCCTTGACTAAATCATTTCCCTTCATAAATCCATATAGCAATATGTCTAAAACATATTATAAAATGCTCAAATAATAATAATAATATTAAAATTAGTAGCTTAAAATCATAAAAGAAGTGTGGTTTTAGAATCTTTTTTTAATTAAAATTTTAATATTATACCACAAGAATTGCTTTTTTTTCCTTGACTAAATCATTTCCCTACATAAATCCGTATAACAATATTTCTAAAAGATATTATAAAATGCTCAAATATTAATAATAATAATATTAAAATTATTAGTTTAAAATTATAAAAGAAGTGTGGTTTTAGAATTTTATTTATATTTATTTTTTAATTAAAATTTTAATATTATACCACAAGAATTGCTTTTTTTCCTTGATTAAATCATTTCCCTTCATAAATCCATATAGAAATATGTCTAAAACATATTATAAAATGCTCAAATATTAATAATAATAATATTAAAATTATTAGCTTAAAATTATAAAAGAAGTGTGGTTTTAGAATTTTATTTCTTTATTTTTTAATTACAATTTTAATATTATACCACAAGAATTGCTTTTTTTCCTTGACTAAATCATTTCCCTTTCATAAATCCATATAACAATATGTCTAAATCATATTATAAAATGCTCAAATAATAATAATAATAATATTAAAATTATTAGCTTAAAGGTATGAAAGAAGAGTGGTTTTAGAATTTTTTTTTAATTAAAATTTTAATATTATACCACAAGAATTGCTTTTTTTCCTTGACCAAATCATTTCCCTTCATAAATCCATATAACAATATGTCTAAAACATATTATAAAATGCTGAAATATTTATAATAATAATATTAAAAAATTATTAGCTTAAAATTGTAAAAGAAGTGTGGTTTTAGTATTTTATTTATTTATTTATTAATTAAAATTTTAATATTATACCACAAGAATTGTTTTTTTCCTTGACTAAATCATTTCCTTTCATAAATTCATATAACAATATGTCTAAAACATATTATAAAATGCTCAAATATTAATAATAATAATATTAAAATTATTAGCTTCAAAGTATAAAAGAAGTGTGGTTTTAGAATTTTTTTTTAATTAAAATTTTAATATTATACCACAAGAATTGCTTTTTTTCCTTGACTAAATCATTTCCCTTCATAAATCCATATAACAATATGTCTAAAACATATTATAAAATGCTGAAATATTTATAATAATAATATTAAAATTATTAGCTTAAAATTATAAAAGAAGTGTGGTTTCAGATTTTTTTTTTTTAAATTAAATTTTAATATTATACCACAAGAATTGCTTTTTTTCCTTGACTAAATCATTTCCCTTCATAAATCCATATAACAATATGTCTAAAACATATTATAAAATGCTCAAATATTAATAATAATAATATTAAAACTATTAGCTTAAAATTATAAAAGAAGTGTGGTTTTAGAATTTTTTTTAATTAAAATTTTAATATTATACCACAAGAATTGCTTTTTTTCCTTGACTAAATCATTCCCCTACATAAATCCATATAACAATATGTCTAAAACATATTATAAAATGCTCAAATAATAATAATAATAATAATAATAATGATAATATTAAAATTATTAGCTTAAAATTATAAAAGAAGTGTGGTTTTAGAATTTTATTTATTTATTTTTTAATTAACATTTTAATATTATACCACAAAAATTACTTATATTTTTAATTAACATTTTAATATTATACCACAAAAATTATAAAATGCTCAAATAATAATAATAATATTATTAAAAAGTTCAAAGACCACTGAATCCCCTCATGCCGGCCTGGGAGTCTTTAGGCGCTTCGGGTCGGGTTAACTTTAACTGCCAAAATAAAAACTATATATTTGAAAACAAAATTAAATATTGAAAACAACAAAATATATATTTGAATATTAATGAGTATATATATGTTTAAACAAAAAAGGAAAAATTATATTAACCCTTTACATCACCGTTTTGTATATCTGCTACATACTGAAAAGAGTCAATGTTACTTATACAGTGAGCTTTAACCCCTTGGGGACGAGTGACACGTATACGTGACGCATAAGATGCTCAGAATCCACGATTATTCCCACCAGTTATTTTTTATTGTAAGATTTGCCACATTAAATCTTAGTATTTTTGCGATTCAATTAGGCGAAAATTTCTGTTTTGAAAAACCGGTGGTGAAAGATTAAAAATTCTGTAAAGGACGCTCGTCGCGAAGGGGTTAAAGGCGATTTTATACCACAGTAGTTAATATATATTGTTCATATAACTCTCAACAGATGGCGATACTGAGTTAATTTTTCATACCAAAGTTTTATTTATCATTTGGGAAGTTTCACATAGTTATTGCTGAAATGAACTTCGAAAATTTTTGTAAACTTAAAAATGCTGGAGATCTATTTCAAAAAATAGATTTTTTACAAAGGTAATTATATATAAGGTAAAGCTAGGAGAGTCTGCGCACAATTCAAAAGAATAACAATAAAATATCTAAATATTAATTTTTTGCTAAACTATCCATGAATAATTTTTACTTCATTTGTTTATTATGCATTTCCATTGCTATTTTGTTGTTATGTTGCAATTTAATAGAACAGTTGTAATAAAACCCAAAAAGTTATTTTGCGCAATCTGTCCTTACCGGGTTGGTGTAATTGCGCACATGGGTAGGAGAGATTGTTACTAATAATAACTACAATTAAATTGTTAACAGTAACAATTATACTTAAACGAAATTGTTGTAATGTTTTTGTGAACAAATATTATTGTATTAGGAGTGAATATTTGTACCTAATGATTAAAGAATCAGAAAAAAGAAATAATTTAAAAAACGATTAAAATTTTTTAATTAAATGAAAAAAAATTAAAGAATCAGAAAAAGCAAGTCTAGATAAGATTACAAAATAACATTGAGTTACTTGATAACACGTTTAACTTAAAATTAGTCTATCTTCATTTTTCTTTTCTTTATGCAAATTTACCAATAAGCTGCGTAATCTCTCCTAGCATGGAAACGAATGGGAACAATGCGCCATCTCTCCTAAGTAGCAGATGCACAAACTCTCCAATTTCGTTAGGAGAGATTGCGCGGACTTTTATTTAAATATGGCCGCTACTAAAACGAATCGTTGATGTTCACATTGTTACTCTAGATTAGTAGCTTATGAAAAATCGTTTAAGTTTAAAATATTTTGTATTACTGACATTGTATAGAAATTCTGATGAATAGCTATGAAAATTCAAGCACTTACTTTGGGAAAACAAAACAAAATAGCAATGCTTTATCTCAGACGCTCAAAACAATCAACGTGCACTTTCAAGTAGACACTCCTCAACTGCTATTGTACAACTACCTGGAGTCGCTGTGCGCTCACTCTACTCCACCCCCCCCCCCGAACCTCTATTTGCGCAATCTCTTCGACTGCGCCATCTCTCCTGGCTTTACCTTATACTTTAATATTTCGTATTAGAAGATTGACAATATGTATGAAAACAACGTATGTATTTTTCTGTTTATCAACGTATGTAATTTTCTGTTTATTGCCGATATAAAAAAGGTATTTTTTAATCAATATATATATATATCTATATATATATATATATGATGCATTCTAAAATGATGCATTAATGCTTAAAATGATTAATTAATTCTTAAATTAATGCTTAAAATGATGCATTCTAAAATCTAAGTAAATATTTTTCTAATTGGAGGTGTTGAGTCACAAAGGGTTAAATATATAATTATAGATTACTTTTCTATGGCTGTAATAAATATGGATTCTTTTTCTTTCACTTCGTGTTCGAGTCAGGTTTGTGTTTGAATACTTCGGGTTGAAGTTTGCTTAGGATTGAAGTGCATCGGCTTTCAAGATGACTTAGACAGAATATTCCGGTTCGGGTCGGGTACGAGACGACACTCGCAGGTCTCTAACTTACAGTTTACAGGTACCGTATAGTCAGTGGCAAAAATTGGTGACGATGCTACATCAGGAAAAATTTAAGCCATTCCTTTTATATTGTTAAAAAATTTTGTTATTTTTCCTACAAAACTTCAATAACTATTATTAGAAAGAAGCTCATCTAAACCAGTGGTTCCCAACGTGAGGCGTACATACACCCCAGAGGGGGGCACTTTCATTTTTAAGGGAGGCAATTCATGATTTGTTATTAACCCCTTCCCCAAGTTCAAAATGCAACTGTAACTGGAATAATTGTATGAGAAAGTTTTATTTTTGTCTTTTTTGGAAAAATAATGTAGTGTGCAAAAATTAAGCAATACTTGAAGATTTTTTAAACTAAAATGAATTTTGTTTTCTACAAAACTTCAATAACTATTATTAGAAATAAGTTCATCTAGACCAATGCTTCCCAACGTGAGGCGTACATACACCCCACAGGGGGTAATTTAATTTTTAAGGGGGGCAATTCATGATTTGTTATTAATCCATTCCCCAAGCTCAAAATGCAACTGTAATTGCAATAATTGTATGAGAAAGTTTTATTTTTGTCTTTTTTGGAAAAATAATGTAGTGTACAAAAATTAAGTAATATTTGAAAATTTTCAAAAATAAAATGAAAAAATAAGTTTTTTTTCCTTAAATGTAATAAAAAAAAAATCCTATACAAAAGCTCAAAATACAGCTGTAACTGGAATAATTGCATGAGAAAGTTTTAAAATATTTAGGCATTACCTATTTTTATATTATATATTATACAAATACTTTTATAATTTTTCTGGTTGTAATTCTATTATATTCTTTTTTTTTGTACAATTTTTTTGGCTAGTATTTATTCATTTATTGAATGAAACTTGTATTATTATTCTCTCTGCAAAGTGTTACATGAAGAAACTTTTATATGTAAAACTACTCAAAACATAGTTAAAACTGGTTGTTTCGAACGCACTTAAATTATTTGAAGTATTCGAGGTGTTACCAACCTTATAAAATTAATACATTTCAAAATGGGTATTACAGAACAAAATGATTAAATAGTAAATTTCTTATGGTTTTCGTGCAGGTGTACACAGTATACAAATTTAAAATCAGTTTATACGCATCGGTAAAATGGCAGTAATGCGGAAGGAAAAGCTCGCTAACAGATAAGTATATTACGAAGCTCGCTAACTGATAAGTAT
Source organism: Maratus michaelseni (assembly GCA_963931845.1). NCBI lineage: Eukaryota > Metazoa > Arthropoda > Arachnida > Araneae > Salticidae > Maratus > Maratus michaelseni. Next base: position 32,800,154 of record OZ007600.1, read on the forward strand.
ATTACGATGGAATAGAAAAATGGCTACTTAAAACTGATGCAGATGAGAATAATTTAGAAATGATTCTGACCATGGCGATCTTGCTTTGCGAATGATTACGTCCATGGTTTAATATTTATATGAGTCATAATAATGAACGAATATTCTGTGTTTATTTACTCTAATGGATTGAGATATTCGGATGTTAACGTAATTTCCACTGAAGTTATCTCAGAATCTATACATTTTTAAATTTAATTCATGTCACAAACAAACAATTTTTTTCAACGATCTTTCTAAAAATGTCACTTTTATGCAATTTTATTTGCAAAAATAATTTTAAATAAAAATGACCGCCTAGCATATGAAAAAAGAAGTGGTTTGACTGTATTTGTTTACCACAGTCACATGATTTGCGCTTTTATTATATTATATAGATTACGTACGATAGGATTTAATAGAATAAAGAAAACTTTTATTAATATCTTTTTAAGTTTTGATTCGATTTTCAAAAAAAATTTAAATGACTGGACAAAATTCTGCAACGATAATATATATTAAATTTCAAACCATTCGATTGGGTAGTTTTTGCGCTGTTATATGCGGACAGATGGACAGGTGGACAGACAGACAGACAGACGGACGGACCAGCATTAACGACGGCTATAGGTGCTACGAATTTATATAATTACGAACGCACCTAAAAATAAAATAAAAAATTCATGATTTTGGTGATTTATAGTCGGTTGGTGACAGAATGATTTAAAAAAATATATATATTAGGGTGGGCCGAAAAAAACTTTTTTTTTTTTTTTTCTGATTCGCTATATCGCGGAAAATTTGGCTTTAGGGTTGCTTAGTAAAATAAAATGAAAATAAAATTATATAAATTTTAATTTTAGCGGCAGAGCAGCTCAAATAAATTTATTGAAGAGCAATAGTTTCTTTCTTTTTTTAAACCTATAAAAGAAAAAAAATTGCTATAGGGAAAAATCTTTAAAAGAAAGATATAAAAATACGTTATAATAAAAAAAGAAGCAAAATTACTTCATTTGAGGTAGCGCAAAGCATTTAAAAAATCCTTAAATTAACGCAATCAAGTTGTATTCACTCAGTGAATGTTGGCCGGATTGTGGGCCGGGTCTTTTTTTCTGTTTTGATTCGCTATACCGAAAAAGACTTGTGTCTAGGGTAGCTAAGTAAAATGCAAAAACAAAATAAATAAAATTTTACTTCTGGTGGTAGCGCAAAAGGCCTAAAATTTGAGAAAAAAAAAAAAAAAAACGCGAGTTTTAGGCCAAATTTTCTCAAATTTTAGGCCTTTTGTGATACCACCAAAATTAAAATTTTATTTATTTTGTAAAATATTTATTTTGTATTAAAAAAAGAAAGAAAACTATTGCTCTTCAATAAATTTATTTGAGCTGCCCTGCCGCTAAAATTAAAATTTATATATATATTTTTTCATTTTATTTTACTAAGCAACCCTAAAGCCAAGTTTTCCGCGGTATAGCAAATCAAAAAAAAAAAAAAAAAGTTTTTTTCGGCCCATCTTAATATATATAGCTTATTTGATAAATACTCTGTAGGAAAAACTTTCTCTACTCTTCACATTGAATTGGTTTAAGTAAGTTTAACTTAAATAAATACACTTTTATAATTACAGTTTTGTCATATACATTTATATGTCTATTTAATCAAATTTAACGATCGTATTACATGGTTTAGAACAAAATTTAAATTGATTAAAATTACTTCAAGCTGAAAAATTTTTGTTTACAGTATATATACAAATCTACAGATCCTAGAAAGGGCTGCACAAAATAATTCGGATATTTTCTGGCTATGAATGGTATTTGTTGAAATCGGGTTTTCAAATAGTTATACGTTTTCCAAATTGTTTTTTTTTTTGTAGATATCATTTTTTACTTTCTTCTATATCTATAATAGAAGAAAGTATTGTAATCGAATTTTTTTTCGACTTCCGATTTTCGACGGATTTACACGTTTTAGGGGTCAGAGATTGTGAAAAACATGTTTTTACAAAATGTCTGTCTGTCCGTGCGTCCGTGTGCCTGGGCCAGCAGGTCCCACTTGAATTTAGGGATATTCCGACGAACGGGGACGCTGCGATAGCGATTTTTGTTCCATTTTAACTATTGTATCATCGAAAAGTGTATGAAGTTATGCAGATAATTGAACCAAATTTTTTGTATATGTTTTTGACTATGGCCCGCAGGTGCCAGTTGAATTTGGGGATATTGCGTCTGGAGGGGCGCTGTGACAGCCATTTAAAGATTACAAATTCAAAAAGATGTACAAAAAAATTAAAAATCCTAAAGTGTTTTTGCGTAAAATGTTTGGCCTTGATCCAAGGATTCCGGAGCAATTTTTGTTTTGCCCCTATCTTAAAAAATGGCTGAGATATAGCAGTTTGAAATTTTAGGGTGGCTGACATTTTGAAACGATACAGCACGATTCCTCCATAAACGGGTTTAATTTATGAGTTTTAGTGAACATGGTTTCGGCAAATTTTCTTTCATTGTTGTAAACATCGTTTCAAATCTTACATGCTTAACACTATCATATATATTATTTCTGTTGTCAACATCCCTTTTTCTAAGTAAGTACGAAACGCAGAATGACGAATGAGATAGCATATGAAAGAATTTTGAACAGGCTTCTGACATAGTGCACTTACATTTCGGTTAAACATATTTTTTGATTAAAAATTGCTGTTAATTAAAAAATAAATCGGCATCGTTTTCATAAATGAAATGAAAGGTTTTCCTCAAATGAGTGTTGCCACAAAAATAAAATATCGCATTATGTGATGTTCAACAATGATTATAAAAACATAAATAGTACAACCGTGGCATACGTAATAAGAGTACATTATTTACGTAATACATAATGCGTAGAATACGTAATAAGTACAAAGTGGGATGATAGCGCATTGGTTTATTTTATATTTATGATTAAAAAAAAATTGAAATGTTTAGAAGAACAAAACACCATCGATCGATCAAAGTAAAATTGCAGTTAATTAAAATTTAAATCAGCATTGTTTTCATAAAAGAAGCGAAAGGTTTTTCTCAGTTTTCCCTAAGCAAGTGACGTCATACTTTAATGCAGTTAAAATATGATTGTTAATTTTTTTTCTCGCACGTGCCTTTTGCTAACTTTGATTAGTTTTTATTATAACTTTGATAGAATAAATGAGATGATATTCTGGCTTTACTAATGTTTTTTGGAGATATTTTTATTCTTAATATTTCTTTAGAAGTATAAACCTGCATCTGAGAAATATTACATATTGCTGGAAAATATTAGACTGCAGTGCGAAATTCTCGCATGGGTCCACTGGTATATTTATATTCGCCAACGTCAAATTCTCGCCAAGCTTGGCGACAATTGGTGAAATATTACAAAATTTGGCGATAAAAATACGTTGCCATTTATGAAGCCAACTTGGCTATGACTGTCTAATTTGGCGATATTCTCATTTGTTGGACCGATATTTAAGGACAGTGGGAGCCAACATTCACGAGAAGGTATATAGTGGAGAGGAGAACATATAGGAATCTTATCTTACAGCGGCGTTGTGAAACACTGTATAAAAAGGTAAGGTGGCTGAATTAATTTTTAACGATCGAACTTTGAGATAGTAGAATTATTTACGGTAATATTAAAATAAAATAAATAGAACAAACTAATTAAAAAAATAGAAAAACGTATTTGTTTATTATAATATTTGTGTTTATTCATTTATGCGAAAGAAAAGCAATATATATATACATACAGTTTACTGTGTCACATTTAATTAAAATCAATAATAATGTATGAGCAGCACATTTAATTTATTCCTATAAAATAACAGCACAGCATAAGTAATTTTACCTGTGAGGCAAATAATGCCAAATTCTAAATTTTGATCCATTAATTTATTATAAGCATTAGCATTAAATTAATTTATTTAAAAATTTTAAAATGTAAATATGATGCAATAAAATCTTTATTAATTTAGCCAGGAAATGATTAAGGTGATTTTCTCATCAATTATTCTTTGTGGATGGGGATTTGCTTGAGATTCTCTAGGAGATGTGGTAACAGAACAAGTCCTTTTGCGGACTTCCGAGGGGGCTGAGCTAATTCTTGTCACAAGGGCGCTGCGAACCCTGGTGCAGATGCTTACGCCCCCCCCCCCTTGCACCTATGCTTACAGCGGCCTTGAATTAAAAAAAAAAACATATTATTGACAGCCGTACTTATTAAGATAACCACTACTAACTTTAAAAATTTATGTTTTTTTTTTAATTTTCTTTTCAATCTTTTAGCAGTAAAAATTTTTATAACGTCATCATAACCTTTAGTGTTCTATCTTGTTGACGATTTTTCAATCTTCCGAAATCTGTTCCGAAAGTGAAAGTATCCAAATAATAAAAAAAAAAACTTTAAACAAAATCGAAAAAGTAAAAAACGGCCTTTGTAGAGATCGACCTCAACTATCCAATGGAAAAAAATATATATATTTAAAAATTATTAAAATGCAAACGAGAGTAACCCCTCGATATATCGCACTACTTGAGAGATAAGAAAAAAGCGCGATATAACGAAAAGGGCGAAAAGAGTGTTTATAAATAAAAAATAAAAAGCTCTAAATTTAGCTACAAGGTTTTCGATTTAATATTTGTTCAAACAAGCTCCAAATTCAACACAAAAGAGATGGTAAAACGTTAAAAAATATACAAAACTGTACATATACACATACAGTACACATTTTTACTTCCAATTTATAGCATTTTCTTAAAATAAGAATCCAGAGTCGTTTGTTTTTGACTTCGTTTATCTGCTTGCCACTGGAAATTAAAGAACAAAAATGAACCAATTGCGTTTCAGTTACATGCTTAGACTTCGATGTTTGAAAAGTTTTATATGCTTTATTGAGATACTAAATTTATCGGAGGACAGCTAAACAAGTAACATAAATAAATAAATAAGTCAATTCCTACGTAGGTCAACAAAGAAAAAATTAATTTTAGTTATTTTTTTATTAAATAATTAAAATTAATATACATATGTATATACATATGACAGAATCACAATATTAAGTGGCAAAATAGAAATTAAATTTAATTAATGAATTAATATTTGAAAAAACTGTATTAACATCAAGTGTCATCCACTACAAGCTTAAAAAAATTTATTTGAACTTGAGTGGATGAATAAAAAGTATTTTATTAACGATTGAAAAATTGAAAATATGAAACTAAAATAAATTAATTTAATTTAATTAAAAACATAACTTGGAAATTGTACGTCAAACGTGACAAATGAGGTGCGTTCGTTCTATAGCTAATAATATAAATATTCAGATCTTGATGATTTTTAATTCCGTAAAAAGAATTAATTATATCGTCTGCAGAATAATTTGTGTAATAAAATAAGTATCTTGGTCGCTTGACAATTAAACCTCGGAAGCTCCTATAACAAGAAAGCACCGATTTTTATATAAATAAAAAACTAAAATTAATTAATTTAATTTAATTAATGAATTAATATTTGTAAAAACTGTATTAACATCAAGTGTCATCCACTACAAGTATAAGAAAATGTATTTGAACTTGCACTCTAAAATTGGAAGGAGTGAGAAGTTGACTCTTTGGAAGAGTGAGAGGCATTTTCACTCTTTTAGGAGTGAATTTTTTAAATATGCACTCTTTAAAGAGTGGAATTTTCCACTCTCTAGAAAGGAGTGAAATATCTCACTCCGTTGTTAAGAGTGACTGTCTCACTCCGTTGACAAGAGTGAGTGGTTCACTCCGTTGAGAGTGAAGAAAAACAGTTTTTTCCAATAAAACCACAAGAGGGAGCCAGCTCTCGGATACCCCATTATCGAAACGAAACGCCTAAAATGAAATCCTTTATATATAGTAGCACGATTTAAAAAAAAAAAACTGAAAAAGGAATTGAAATAATAAATGAATCGAGAGAATTATGGACAGGAAATATATTTTATGCTTTACAAATTGCAGGATTTGCCAGTGCTAAGACGAAAGCAAATATTTGAAGGGAAAACAAATATTTGAAGTAATTTTATGCTTAGCTGCAACACAATTTTGCTTCTATTTTATAAACAGAAATTTAATATCTCTGAATGCTAATTATTTTCCCCTTTATTTAAATAACCTATTCTACATATTTTATATCATTTCTAACCTCTTTATGAATATAAACAAAATATAATTATACAGATTAAATTTTCTGTTATTTTTAGCACGTTTGAAATTAAAATGTAAAACATAAGAGAAATGAAAAACGTTGCATTTAATCACTGATTTTATACCATTTATTATAGCAAAAAAAAAAAAAAAAAAAAAAAAAAAAAAAAAAAAAGAGTATAAATGTGTCGGTAATAGTCTTAGGAAAAATTTAACAGCTATAATTTAAGGAAAAAAAAATACGTTTTTTACCCTGACTGAAATTTCTCCCCTAAAAATTAGTTTTGAAAAGTAAATTTGGGGGCCTCTTCGTATTTCAGTGGGTAAGCTTCGGCTTCACGGGCCTATTTGGTAAACACTAAACAGGCCCTGGGCCTCGGACAATCTTAATCGTGCTCTAATTAGGGAAACATTATTAGCAAGAAAAAAAATGAATGAATAAATAAATAACTGCTTTGTTGTAACGGAAATTTTGTCATAGCGGAAATGTACAAACGGGTGTTCGCACATTTTTTAGGCGATTTCGGCGTTGTTGTTTTTAACGTCTAAAATATGAATATTGCTTTCTGAAATAATCTGTATGATAATCTTGTTTCTTGATTCTAATTCTGCGTAATGCTTTCGATGGTAGAAGGTTTTTTGTAAAATTTATAGGGTTATTGCTCCCCATGCCTCTTTAAAAACTTTCCAGATTCGATCAATCGTGGTGGTTTTGCCCTTTGAAAGAGCTCTTTTCAGCAGACTAAATGCACAATAAACCATAAGAGAAACGTGTCAGGTGACTGGAGGAATATGTTGAAAGGTATAAATACAATACATGTGTGAGTTTTTAATGTTTTCAACGAATACAGCGGTAGTTTTTGAAGTATGAGTAGTAGCTTTGCTTTGATGCAGTTTTTACCTTTTAAAAGTCATTGTAATAAAGAAAATGGCATTTTTCTGTAAATATCGGATGTAACACATTCTCTTAATAATATAATGAATTGATTGTAACATTTTTGTCCAATATTCTTATTTTTATTTTCCCATTGTAAGATAAATTTGCGATAGTCATAAATCCTTACCTGAAACTTCGTTTTCCGACTTGAAATGGGCTCTTTTTTCCCCTGTTTTTTTTTTCCATCTGGTATCTTTTTACTATGTATATGTACGGATTTTTGGAATAGCACTTTCCAATCAATTGTTATGTTTATTTCGCACAAAAAAGTTTTTATATTATGCGCTTTGCAATCATTTTAGACTGTTGAATTAGCATACTTCTGTTCGGAAGAAAAAAAAAAACGCATCTTCCCATTCACAGCTTTTTTGCATGCGCAATCTTGAAATAAGAATAAATTTGAAAGTATCAGACGATATAAATTACACATAATAAGTTGTTGTCAGAATTTTTTCCTCTAAAATAATTCCATTTTTTTAAATAATTTATCAAATTTGTCTAAAAAATGTGCGAACAGTCTCTGTGTTATATGATACAAAAAGAAGGTTTCTGTTTTCTTATTTACACAGTTGAGAAACACCGTAAATATTTGTGATTTCTACACAAATTTAAAAAGTGTGCTCGAATATCACAAAAGAAACAAAGCTAAAATAATGTAATAAGAACTTTTTCAGTGTTAGCGGATGTAGCATGCTGTAGGTACCAGTTCTCGTACGAGCGCAGAAGTCAAGCAGCAACGAACTCGGTTACTATTTGGGAGGGTGACCGCCTACGATGTAAAAATGAGTTTCTCTTTTTTTAATTCAAGAATTTTAGTCACTCCTGAAAGAGTGACTCTTCACTCCTATTACGGGTGAAAAAAATAACTCCTTTTGCAAGAGTGAATAGTCACTCTTCTTAAAGAGTGAGTATCCACTCCTGTTCAGAGTGAATATTCACTTCTCAGGAGTGAGTATTCACTCTTTCAGAGAGTCAAGAATTTCACTTTTTCCTAGAGTGAATAGTCACTCTAAAGAGGTTGGGCAAATTTTGACTCTGCGATAGAGTGAATATCCACTTCTCCGGAGTGAATAGTCACTCTTTCTTATTTAGAGTGTGAGTGGATGAATAAAAAGTATTTTATTAACGATTGAAAATTTGAACAAGATATATAAATATATAGAGGGTGTGAACTAATAGTAGGAATTGAAAAAAAAGAGCGAAATAGCGGAACGCGCGATATAACAAGGGGTTACTGTATTTTTTAAAAAAAAGTTCTCCTGCAGGATTAACATTTGCGAGCGGGTGTTTTCACATGTTTTCACGTGTTTTCCTTAAAGAGTGATAATGTTAATAAAGTTAATAATATTTAAAAGTTAATAATGTTAAAAAAGTGATAATGTTTTTAAATGAAAAAATAAACAGTTTTCTATATTAATTTTGTTTTTTAATAGTTCAAACTTCATTTGATTTTGGCAAATAATTGAAAAATCTTCAGTAGCATTTTAGGGGCCCCAGAAAATCGGGGGCCCTGGGCCCGTGCCCCGAATGCCCTGCCGTAAATTAGGCACTGACTGCTGGAGATTCTGCACCTTTGAGAACATCAGTGTCGGCCATGACGTTAAGAATATCGGACTCTCGGTGTGGTCATAAGCGCTAAACAACTCTTTTCAACAGTCGTCGGGATCCTATGAGATGCTTTTTTTCTCCGAAAATATCTGGAAGAGGTAGAGTTGCAAAGGGTGGAATAAACCGGGGTTTTTGGGAGGGAAATATTAAAAATTCTCGGGAGTTTCAGAAAGTTTTAGACATGGAATTTTTCAATTTGTAAACAAAATGTTATTTTACGAATGGAAATAAAACCAGTAACCCAAATACAGAAAAATGACACAGTTTACATGAAAACTAAAGACATACATGGTTAAGCTGCAGAAAAAATAAGTAAGATAAATTAAAATATCATAAGTAATTTGATATTTTAATCATGGATAAGTAAAAAGTGCGAGAGGCATGGACGACAGATTCATGTTATGCCTAACATGAATGTAAACATCACACCTGTTCTCCGATTCAGGCAATGTACACAAAAAGAAAACGAACAAAACAAATAGAAACTAATGCAAAAATACACTAACTCACTAAAAAATTACTATAGAGTATCCCTGAATAGTAACTATGCCAGTTAACAGAAATTAAACAATTTTAATTTTTAAAGAAACATTCAAATATTTACCAATTCACAACCGCTATTGTTTTAAAGCAAATGAGTTATAATAAATCATAAAAACTTAGAGCACAAAATCCTAAGTTTTGTGAATCCATAATGAAGAACCTATTTTAAACTTCTCAGAACAGTGCTTGAAATTTCTTAAAAATAAAAATAATAAATTGAAAATGGCTAAGTTTCTTTTACTTTCAAAACTCCTTCAAAATTTCCAATATTCCCCAAAATTCCGTGTTTATTCCCAAAAATTCCCGGGTTTATTCCCGTCCCTCAAAAACTGCGGGTTTTTTGCAACTCTAGGAAGAGGCGATCTTCTATTTTTAGCTGCAAAGAGAGAGATTGATTTTTTGTTTCTGCTACTCTGTGTAGGAGCCAGTTATTCTCATTAAAAAAAGGGGTGTCACATCGTAAGGACTGTCTGTTACTATTGGTTGACCTTTTTGATTTATGTAATTTTTTTACTTCGGGCTGTCTCCTATTGGTGAATGGTGACCCCCTATTGATCTTTCGGAATACATTTTTTTTTTTTTTTTTTTGTCTGTCTCCTGTATCATTGTTGTGAATGTTTTGGAGAAAAGAGGCGGGCTTTCAACTCCACCTGTTTTTCTGCAAATTGCCTGGGTGTGTTGCCATGTGTTACTGCTTTTCCGTTTCCTGACTAAAACTCATCTTACATATTTACTAAGTAAAATTCACATATATATTTATTTACACTAAATAATGTGTGTTTTAACTATATACAGTAAATAATAATAAAGCAAAATAGTATGACATGTATCACTATTTACGATACACTAAGAATAATATTATTTTTATAAAGTAAAACTAATTTTTTATATATATATAACATTTAGTCCGTTGGATATTTGGGGTAATAGTTTTATTTCATTTTTAACCCCTTGGGGACGAGCGACACATATACGACGAGCGGCATAAGATGCTCAGCATCCTCGATTATTCCCACAAGTTACTTTTTATTGTAAACTTTGCCTTATGTAATCCTTAGCATTTCTGCGATTCAATTAGGCGAAAATTTCTGTTTTGAAAAACCGATGGTAAAAGATTAAAAATTCTGTAAAGGACGCTCGTCGCGAAGGGGTTAAACTGGTGGAATGAATTAGTTCCTTCATCATTCAAATTCAATACTGACGAGAAGTGGGAATGACTTTTCTGTAGCACCACCTGTCGGGTTCTAGGCAAGGCATTTTAGCTTCGTGTTTTTTAGTAAAATTAGCTAAAATCTTAAAACCAAGCAATAGGGCGGTTTTCTTTTTCTTGCGGTACCGGCCAGAAGGACTTTTCGTAGTTTAGTATAATACATCTGCTGATCGCATCCAGGTAACCCGACGATTCGCAAGCACCTGACGTACAACAGAATGACAAAAAATATTGATTTATTTTGGCGGTGTGATAGCGAATTTTGAAGTATTAACATGTATGAGGTAGAAGAAAGTTTTTGGATTGGCATATCCGACTAGTCATCTTTTTAAGATGGAAAAGTTTTGTTACAGTATTCTGAATATGTTGAAAAACGTTTCATAATCTATGCTTGGCGCATGATTTTTAGGTGCGTTCGTAATTATATAAATACGTAGCACCTATTGTCGTAGTCTGGTCCGTCCGTCCGCATATAACAACGCAAAAACTACCCAACCGAATAGTTTGAAATTTAAGATATATTATATTTGCAGAATTTTGTTGAGACATTTTAAATTTTATAAAAATGGAATCAAAACTTTGGAAAATATTAATAAAAACATTTATTAAGAAATTTGATACATATATATTTTTTAGATCGGTGCCTTCTTGTCACAGGAGCTTCCAAAGTTTAATCGTCAAGCGACCGAGATACTTATTTTATTACAGAAATGAATCTGCAGACGATATAATTCATTTCACAGAATTAAAAATCATCAAGATCTGAATATTTAGATAACAAGCTATAGTATCATTTGTCACGTTTGACGTACAATTCCCAACTTGTTGTATGAAGTCTCATGTCGTGGCATTAATGACACTTATTTTGATGGTGGAATCCTGTAATCTTGATAACTGAGCTGAGTGAAGTGGAACTCTTATGGGGCCACTCTTTGTGTCTCTACTCCTCCTAAACTATTCTATCGATGACCATCTAATTTAGCACAGTGATAGTTCCCACGATCGTCATGATTTTCGTAACAAAAATCTGACCAAAATCGTATAATTGAGAAAAAAATTATAGATCATAAGTGCCATAGACACAACGTTAAAATTCACTATCTTTTTTCAAAATTTTCAAATACATTTTTTTTTATGTTGTCTCAAAAAGAAACTGCCTACGGACAATATCTATATTTTAAAAAAAAATCATGTCTGTGAGTAACGCTGACGTCGTATTGACGATGGAATGATTGTCTTGCTCCTGCCTTCAAAGTGGTAGCACGTCACCTTTGTACTTGAAGAAGAAAGATAATGTTCTTTCGAAAAGCCTCGCTCATTTCTTAATTTTTCTGGGTTATTAGGAATTTTTTATTTGCCTCTATAACTTTAAGGTCTGCGACATTTATAGAAACTAGAAAATGCTACTCGATTTTGTATAACTTTAATATCAATGTCTGTCTCCTTTTGCAATTAGTTGTAGACATTACGAAATTACTCTGATCCAATTAATGTCGCTGATACTTACTTCTGCTGGAGAAATGACTGTCATCTAAAGAAAAACAATAATAACCATTTTTCTACAATGAAAGTAGGATTTCATCATTATATGAGGAAATTTATGTCAGTCTTTCGAGAGAAAATAAATGCGTCACATGAAATCAGCATATTTATTCAGAGAGATCTTATTTACTCAGATAGAAATATATGTTAAATTAATGTAAAGACGCTACTGATATAAAAGAAAAAATAAGGATTTTAATGATCATATTTTTGAAAATACGAAGCTATTATCTTAAGGGCTTAATATCATAGACGCAATAAGTTCTTCGCACAGTTGGAGATAACAACACCAGACAGAGGTTTAAAGTCCATTCCCTTCTTTCTAAAAGGTATATGAGGTTTTTCTTACTAATAATATTTGATATGTTAAGATGTTTTGATAAAAATCGTGGATGAACTACGTTTAAATATTCAGCTATTACCAAAATTGTACTTATTGATATAAATATATATGTAATGTTTTGGCAGAAGAATATTATAAAAAAATTAGGCTGGCTAACTGGGTATAATAAATTGATCATATTTTTGAAAATAATAAGCTATTATCCTAGATATTAATATCGTATAGGCAGGAAGGTCTTCGCACATTTGGAGAAAATAACATTAGACAGAGGTTCAAAGTCAATTCCCTTCTTTCTAAAAGGTATATGAGGTCTTCTTACTAATAATATTTGATATGTTAATATGTTTTGATAAAAATTGTACATGAACTACGTTTTAATTTTGAGCATTTACCAAAACTTTATTCATTTATATAAGTACTAGTGTAAATGCTCGTCCTAGAACGGTGGGTGAAATCATGGTTATCACTAAAAATTTTAAGTAATTGATAAAAGTATTCATATACTATTCATGGATAATAATTAAAATTGACCTGAAACGGGGCATGATCTGCATCTCAGGATCTGGTTAATACATGGGCCTCTGGGCTTTTAATAACACATTTTTAAATCAATTTTAATGTAAAAATGGAGAAATTATTTTATCTTAATAATATACAATCTGCAAATCAGACATAGTTTTTATATTTTCAACTGGTAATTTTTTGTATGGTTTCTTAGTCCCCTTCCCATAATCGTGATGTCTGTTCCTTTTCCACAATCGGGGATTCTGTACCTGGTATAAAGTGACGTACCCAATGGAGTCCTTAAAAATAATGAAATATTACAATTTCTAGTATATTCTGATGCAGCACACATATTTCAACCAATTCAACATAGTATTAATTTTATGTTCAATATAAACTGTAAATCTTTCTTTTTCTTGACAGATTTCAATTTAGCGCCAAAATGCTGTATCTTCTGGATATAATATGATCTTGTAATTTATCTTCTTTTCACTTTTTAAGTTAGTTAGTTCAATCAATTTCCAATTCTGCTTAATTTGCAAGTGACTACTTTATATTATTAAAGCAAAAAGATGGTCATTGTTGAGATAGATTTGAAAAGTATATCATGCTAGACAATTATTTAAAAAGTCGCTAAACTGAACAACAGTTCTCAAATACATTTCATTCGAAAATTTTTGTTTCTATTCGATGATGTAAGAATTGAAATTGTACAGTGTTTAGAAGTGATGTAAAAGCGATAGCACTGTTCTTTGTCATCATCGTTGTACATTTCTAGAAATTACAACTGGGTTTTGGTTGGCGTCCAAAAGTAAACTATGGTTTTTGATGACGACAGAGATATCCTTTAGTGAAAGCAATAGAATTTTGTCGCTAATAAAGATCTTTCAAATGAACGTATAATAAAACTACAAAAATAATGTTATAAAACATCAGTCTTAAATTGTTTAATCTAACCCTAAAAAGAATTCAAGCTTTTTTCTTTTCTTTTCTTTTCTTTTCTTTTCTTTTCTTTTCTTTTCTTTTCTTTTCTTTTTTATTTTTTAGCGTAACACTACTTTTAATAATTTTAAGTTTCCTGGAATCCTTTACTTTTCTAAATTCTTTATTAAAAAATTAATTCATCTAACTTATAAAATATTTTTCTAAAGCTATCGTTAACATGAAATCAGAGTATACAATCAAGATGAAGTAATCAATAAAAGCACCAGAGGAAACCATAATATTTATAATTAAGTAATGAAATATGAGAAAATTACGTCATGTTGTCAAAATCATATCAATTTTTCTCTTTAGTTTTTGCTATATAAAAATAAATTTCAAGCTAAGCATAACGTCATTTTCATCGGCACAAACTTTTCACTCGTACTTTATGTACATATTTTTTGCTTAACCAATATGTAATCAAATAATAATATATTTTCCATTTAATTGTAATGAAAAAAATGGCATCAATAAGCATAAAGATAATATAAACCCAATAGATAATATTCTCGTAACGTCATAATAAATAGGATTTTTTAAAAATAAAGTGCACGCGCATAAAATTTTTTACGGAAATTTATCTTGCAAATAAAAAACGCCCAAAAACGCCACGTATCTAAATATTTTTCATTATTTCTGTTTTTTCTCTAGCAATGGAACTTGTTTTTTAAATTTTTTATCAATGAATCTCAAAAGTAAATGATTAACTATACAACTCTATTGTTTGTTTACATGTAAGATGTTTGTAAGATGGACCGTTCCTGACCGGAATCATCACCTCACTTGCATATTATATAAATAGATATATGTAATGTGTTCGCAGATGAATATAATGAAATAATTAGGCTGGAAAAATGAGTATAATACAATAATCACATTTTTTAAAATGGCAAGCTATTATCTTAGACCTTAATATCGTAAAGTCAAGAAGTTCTTTGCACAGTTGGAGATAAGAACACCAGACAAGAGTTTAAAGTCAATTCCCTTCTTTCTAGAAAGTATATGAGGTCTTCCTACTAATAATATTTAGTATGTTAAGATGTTTTGATAAAAATTGTACATGAACTACGTTTTAATATTCAACTATTACCAAAATTGTACTCATTTATCTAAGTACATTATGTAATGTCTTGGTAGATGAATATAATACAGTTATTAGACTGGCAAAGCGGTTATAATAAAATAATTTGATTCCGGACCTTGCTAAATGAAAGAACTTCTTTTATTGTCCAGTTAGGCAGTGTAGAATATTTGTCCAACACTTCTTTAATAAACTTCACGGGTCGCTGAGGTCATGTGACCTGAAGCAGAGGAGATTCGAATTGAAATAATTACCGAAATGCCAGTTGAGGCTCACTGTAGAGACGCGAAAAGTTTTTGGTTTCCGTCTGTTTGTCTGTCTGTCTGTCTGTTCCGCGATAACTGCCCTAAAAATCGTCCTATTAGGTTGATTTTTGATGGGTATGTTGGTGAGGTACCCGGAATTAGCTGTATAGCTTTTAGTTACATTTGGTTCATTCGTTCGAAAAAGATAGAACATTTCTTTTTTGGTCATAATGATTTCCTATGGGAATGCAGACGATTTTCAAATTTCATTTTTAACTGAAATGAAAATCGCATATTTGAATAATGGATTTCAACGTAAAATTACTAATCCTAAATTTTCGATATGGAGGTTTTAAATTTATCCAATAGCTTAGAAAATCTGCTGTTGCATTCATTAGAATTTATAAATTAATTGTTTAAATTATTGAAAATTTTTTTGCATCTGTTCAGGAAATATAAAACATTTTATTTTCCTATTTTTTACAAATTTTAAAATGCATTTCTTTTTACTTTGCTCTTTAATTTATTAGTTGCTTATGAACGCTATTTCAAAGACTATCAAAATAATAAAATTCAAGTAACTCGCACTATTTTGCTGCAATATTTTATTATCAAAATAAATTATTTTAGTATTACATTGACATAAATGAAGAATTTATTTTAATACAAGTTTATTTATTTTTTAATCTAAAAAGTTACATGAATAAGAAGTTCATAAGAATTTCAGAATATCATTGCATAAACCGTGTTTAATTGAACGCTTCTGATTTCTGAAACTTCCGAAGTATTTTATCTACTCTATATATATAAAATCCTAATGAAACAAATTTGTGAAACGATTTTATGAAACGAATTTATGAAACGAATTTATGAAACGATTTTATGAAACGACTGATTAAACGACTGATTATGTTTCAGGGCTATTTTTAATAAAATATTAAACGCTTGATGGTGAAATTAATATCAATTGTCCATAAAAATCCGCGGATGTCAAAACTGGTAACAGAATTTTGAAATTGGGTTTAGTTTTCGAGATATTAATTTTTTTCTAATTTTAATGACTTTTCTGTAATGATGGCGACTAATTACTCTGTTTTTTTGGGACAAAAAAGGGGAAAAAATGAAAAGGATCCCGATAGGGATTATTGATTTCTTTTTATTTGTCATTTTCAAATTGAAATTGAATTTATCTTTTATTTCAATGGATAATGAAGACAAGATTGTGATTAAATTATGTTTTTCAGGAAAATTTGAAAAAAAAAAAAATCACATTTCTATCGTTAGGATTCAATTGTCTGTCAGCATTTAATTTAATTTATAAACTGAAAATATTTTGAATAAATTCGTCCAAATGACGTCATTTATGTAAACTCAAAAGAAAGAAGCAAAAAAATATTTATACAATTTGTTTAGTGTAAAATGTCATTTATCCTATTTTATATATAATCAGAAGTAATAATATACGTATAATTAATATACGTAATAATAATATACGTATAATTAAAATACGCATATAAACAAAAAAATCGTCGAATTTGTTTCCATGGCTGTTTATGTCATTTGGCACCAAATCTCAGTTTCTGATGCCCGAATTGCGCCAAGCTTTTTTTAAAAAAGCGTCAAGACCCCTATAATAGAAAAGCACCAAAAGCTCATTGGGTTTGTTTTCATAACTTTTGGCAACAAATCTATGTATATTAACGAATCTATCCCTGTTCGAAGCTCGAATTACGCCAAACCTAAAAGCAAATGATCCTATACTGGAAAAGTACCCGATTTTCTTATGGACAATATTCAAGTGACATAACAAGGTGTAAAATTATCGCGGACAGCAAATTTGTTTAAATATGTCATCAATTGATGCCGAATAAATGCAGGCATGCATGCACAAAATGTTTAGGTAATTTTGTATGATAAATAATTATTAGGAAATTTGTATATACATATTAATTAAAATAAATAATTTACATATTTAAAATAACATGAAAATGTGCATGATGGTGCACTAAAATAGAGAGAAAATTAAAACCTGTTACTGAAAATGTCTTTAACAGTACTTTTCAATACCGTAGTTCTTAATGTTATTCACAAGCAGATGAAATTTTTCTCATCCTTAAACACAAAGGAAGAATAGAATACAGATCGTTGTTATAAAAGTCCGAGAGGTAGCCACAATTTAAACCTAACCATTTTATACAAGCTGGTTTTCAAGTTGTAATTGATTTTACTTATCAATCCCGAAAACAGTCGTCAGTTGTCGCAACAGCTGTGTATGAGGCCACATGGTAATCATAAAATGCCCCATTAAAACGTTAAAAGCATGGCAACCCAATTACAGATTTACCAATATTTTTAAAACAAAGCACGCTGTCATGTTTTTAGAGGCTTCGAAGTCTGAGCGGGGGTTGGCGAGAGTAGCTCGCAGGAGGTAGGCCCCCTAGTATGCCTATAAATATGTATGTAATATAAAAAAATTAAATTGCGGATTGTAAGATGCTTAATAATATGAAAAGTGAGATTAAAAACAATGACTTTTAGAGCTGACGTTGAGGCTCCTGATCTGCAGATTTACTAGTTACTTTTTAATCTAGTTGTAAGCTTGATTCCGCAAAGGTTCATGCAGGTTCTTTCTAACGAAAAAAATGATTTTGAATTGTCTTTAAATTGCTTGGTTCCAATAAAAAGGAATAATGAACAGTATATATTTAAAATGCGTGAGTTCTGGAATCGTAAAATTATTATTCTATAATTTAAAATTGTATGTAGTCTACATAGAGTTTAATTATGTGAATATAAAAACAAGAATATTTTTATCCTTGTGTGTTTATTTACTTGAAAAACACAAACTAAGGTTTTTTGCTACAATTCTCTAACCTTCCATATTATATTCAAATGGTTATCCTGGTTTGAATGCTCGCCCTGTCTTAAAACTTTACTATATTATTGAGTGCCATCCTTCTATATATAAAAAAAAGTGATGGTTTGGAAATGAACCAATGAAAATCTGCGTAGATATTCCGGGTTATTCTCATCGCTTTTTTACTAGGGACTTTTTTGAGGAGCGATTACTTTTTTTCTAGCCATCCTACGGATTCGAAAATCATACCATCAGACGCGAAATATAACAAGCTTTAAGAAATTCAAAAAATTATCACGGTCAGACAATAAAAACTCAAAAAATCCTTAAAAATCGAGTAAAAAATCTTTAATTAGAAAAGCCATTTTTTTTTATGTTGTTGCCAATTTCTAAATAAGCGCAAAGGATTGTGTTTTATCTCAAATAAAAAATGTATTTGCGCGAGACTATTAAAAACAATAATGAAAGTTTAAAATAATAATTAAATGATCACGTGTTAAAAGCAGGAAATAAAGAAAATTACGTCATAAAAATTGTGTTTACACATGAACATTAAAAATAAAAAAGATGAATTAAATGAAAAAGCATTATAACCAGTTAAATGAAAAAGCATTATAACCTGATTACAGAAGATGGTCGCCGTTCGTGATATCATCATCATCATCTTTTTAAAACAGGATACATTACCAGGTTTTAAGAGGCTGTGAAATCAGAACGGGGGTTGGTGAGCGTAGCGAGCAGGGGGCAGAGCTCCCTAGTGGATTAAAAAAAATTACTTTCATGAAAAATTTTTAAACATGAAATTCCCGACATTACTTGGATTAGCTTCGTTTTCTTCAGGCAGTACATCGATAGTTGAGAGTCCGATCGTTGTTATGGAGGTCACGAGAACAATATTATTAGGGCCTTACATTTTCATAAGATCAGTAGACAAATCTCAAACTTTACTAAATCTGTCATTTTCGCGTGGGCTCCAAATTGGAAGAAAACTTTAACATAATTGATTTAATATAACTTTTGATCAATGTTCGAGTCTGTGACATGAGCAAGGGCTGACCAATTCGGGTTGCACCACTAACCACAGACGCTTGCAAATTGCTTAGACGTTTGCATTTTGAATATGAAATTTGGTTAAAATTTAATATCTGGAAGTAGATTTATTGGGCTAGGAAAATAACTTTTAAGGGGCAGCTTCAGCCTTAGACATTAAGAGTTAGAAAATATTTAATTAGAAATTAATTAAAATTTTATATTTAAAATGGGATTTCAATATTTTAAAACCTTTTATGTATACAAGGTGTCCGAAAAGTCTGGAAACGGTCTAATAACTCGAGAAATATACATCAGATAGAAAAACGGGATATATGTGTTCAATATTTTTGAAAAATCTATTTAGGTATATCAAAGTTGCCTCCCCAACTCTGCCCGCTGGGGGGAAATGGGGCCAACTTTGAAATCTTAAATGATAACCCTTCCCCACCTTTTTTATTGCAGATTCGGATTTGACGGGAAAAAATACGTAACTTTTGTATTTAACATTTTCTTCATAAAATCGTAGATGGCGCCGTAATCGAGTAAAAGGCAGGAGAATAACTTCCATTAAAAAGTTTGGAAACGGTCGAATAACTAGAGTAATAACTCTGTAGAATAACTTGAGACGAATAACTTGAAAAATATACATCGGATTGAAAAATGGAAAAGTGCATGTTCAATACTTTTGAAAATCTATTTAGGGATATCAAAGATGCCATTTTTCTAAAATATTGAACACGTATTTTTCCGTTTTACAATCCGATGTATATTTTTCAAGTTATTCGACCGTTTCCATACTTTTCAATGGAAACGATTCTCATTGCATTTTACTCGATTACAGCGCCATCTATGATTTTCCGAAGAAAATGTTAAATACAAAAGTTACGTATTTTTTCCCGTGGAATCCGAATCTGTAATACAAAGGGGGGTTATCATTTAAGATTTCAAAGTTCCCCCCTTTCCCCCCAGGAGGGCAGAGTTGGGGGGGGGGGCAACTTTGATATCACTAAATAGCTTTTTCCAAAATATTGAAAATGTTTTTTTCCGTTTTACAATCCGATGTATATTTCTCGAGTTATTCGACCGTTTCCAGACTTTTCGGACACCTTGTATACATATGTATATGTATGTGTGTATTATAAAATTACTAAAATACTCTACTGAATTAGCTATACATTGCATTTAAATTTCTTTTCATTTTAAAACTTTTTGTTTTACATTCTGTGCAAAAAGTATCCAGAATTTATCATTTAAAAGACGCGCATAGGAGATGTCACTACAATTTTATTTTCTTCTGTAAGTTGGTATCTCTGTACCGAATTACAATACGAAGTTTGAACGCCATCTGTGACTTAGTGTGTTGAAAGCAATCTTTTATTCAATTCAACTTGGTGTTTAACAATTTCCAACATTTTTGAAAAGTGTTTATGACTTCGATTTGTCTGTCTGCCGTCTACCGTCTGTCCGCGCTCTTCTAACTCGCTCTGTACTCGGTTTGCCATCCTCTTTAATTTATTGAGAACATACATCTGACTTGTGTGCTTGACATCAAGTGCCCGCTTATAAGTCATCGTCAATATACAGGGACGAGATAGCCACAAGGAAATTTACAACACCAGAGAATTACCTCCGGGAGCTGCACAAAGTGTGTGCAATGGAGCTGGCGGGAGTCGAACCCGCCGACCTGACTCCTACGCTTACAAGCGATTAGCGGAATGGTGTCTTAACCACTCGGCCACGGAGGCCCCTCCTCTTTAATAAAAAGCCACGCGTTGCTGACGACTGGCTTTTTCGCTACTCGTTGCCACAGATTAATCTCGGAAAATGAAACATTTGAAGTTACTGAAAAAATTAATAGCTCGAAAAATATTTGTCAGAAAATTGTTGAACAGACTGCGTTAGAAAGGTAAAAAATTGTATTTTTCTTGATATAAATTTCAGATCTAATGATTATGCGTTTTTCAAATATTGAATTTCAAAAATTACCAAATTTCACAATGGAGTACCATAGCGAAAACTTCACGCGTAAAAAGATAATGATAACGGCCATGTGTCCTGACGTGTATACTGGCTATAGCACGAGTCACAAATTATAGTAGCCTTATTATTCCGCTAAAATATAAAAGTGAATTATGATGTCACCAGCGCATAATTTTTATTTAATTCTCGACAAATACTAGATGCGCCATTTCGTTTTAGTATATATATATATATATATATTAAATGTAAAAAACCTGTTAGAATTTTAAATTGAAAAAATAGTTTTCAGCGATGTTCTGTGACCCGGGAAGCCCGGGTTCGATTCCCTAGTGTAATTAATATATATTATTGGGACTCACTATGGTCTGCTTGTTATTGAAGATGGAGTGTGTAGCATATATAGTTCGTATAGAAGGAAACTCAAAATAATCCCGTTACATTATGGTCTAAGTGGAATAATCGTTTGCGGTGTATTTTAATGATGTTTTGATATTTCAAGCATAATAAAATTGATATGCATTTCTGAGGTGCGCTCAAGTATGCTTTTTGTAGAATATGGAATACAAAGCATTTATCATTCCTTTATAGGATGGCACAAAATAATTCGGTTACATTCTATGAGCGATAAATGCTGGAAGAGCCCTTTCAGTTTTAGTAAACGTTTTAAAATTTAACTAATATTTGGGGTACTACGTGGTGTGTATAAATTCTGTATATCATATACTGGACTACACAAAAGAATTCATAAGTACGACTGTGTATGAGCGTGAAATGCTTAAGGTTTTTTTTAAAAATTGAGTTATGCATTTTCCAGCTGAAATATATTTATTACACTAAGAGATGTTTGTAGAATAAAAATAAATACATATACAGGGCATAGTTTTTACTTTTTCGATTTTGGTTCCAGTTTTTTTTATA
Organism: Maratus michaelseni; assembly: GCA_963931845.1. Taxonomy (NCBI): domain Eukaryota; kingdom Metazoa; phylum Arthropoda; class Arachnida; order Araneae; family Salticidae; genus Maratus; species Maratus michaelseni. The sequence goes on from OZ007600.1 coordinate 32,822,138, forward strand.
TAAGGGTACTTTCACTTTCAGAACCGGTTCCAACCGGTTCCAAAATTGAAAATGTCCGCTTATAAAAAAACTGTAACCAAAATCGAAAAATTAAAAACTAACAGCGTTAGAGATCGACCTCAACTATCCTATGCGAAAAAAATCATTTAAAAATATTAAAATGCGAGCGAGAAATCTGCCAAGAACCTTCCCATAGACTTAACATTAGCTTGAGCGTTTCTTCGCGTGACTAGAGTAGGCTCTTAAGGTATCTACTTTCATCTTATTAAACAGTGAAGTTCCGTTACAGTATTGTGGAAGTGTTGGAAAGTGTTTCATAATCTACGCTTGACGCATGATTTCTTTTCTTGTTTTTACAGGTCTAAACCTATCTGCTCGTTCTTATCTATGCGTTTTCAAGAAGTGGCCATGTTGAATTCCTATGATGTATTTCATCGCAAGTTTGCCTTGTATTCTGCTTTTCTCCTCTTTCTCATTGTTGTCTCGACCACAGGTAAAGATGATTGATTTTCTTATATCTGATATTTTTCAGGTGGGGTGGTTAATAATTCTTAATTTTTTCATTTAAAAAAAACACGTTTAATTCGGGAGAAAGGTAAAACATGGTTTATAGAAAGTATGCGCCATCGTTAGCTACACATTTCCCCCATCCCTCTGGTAAATTGTGTATGCCCTTCCAGAAAAACCGTCCATCTTTTGAGGTACACCGTAAAAAAGTTTCTTAAAAGTTCAGTAGATGTACAGTAAATTAACGGTACTTGTACCGTTTTCACTCTTTGCGGTAGGAGTACCGCACTTATAAGGTATATTAAGCGTTAAAAAAACCGTATATGTGCCATTTCGACTATAAACGGTATTTATATCGTAAAATGATTGTTTATCAGTAAAAAATTGCTATTTATACCGTAAAATAATTATTTTTCAGTAAGGAAAAAAGCTGGTAGCCCCACCTCGGTGTACGGCAACCATTGAAGTGATGCTCTTGTTCTTGTTACGTAATGCTTGCAGGCCTGATGAGAGGGGGGGGGGAGTGCAGTCGGTACATCTATATATTTAAAACGCTAAGCGTTTTATTTCAACAATCCGTGAGAACAAACTACTGCATCAAATTACACCATTCTTTTTTTAAATGAAAGATATTTGGACACAGATTTGTTATCGTGCATTTGTTTGTTCGAAAATTTAATTAATTAGCCGTAATTTTCAATTAAACTTTTACTGCTGCTTATGACGTCATAAAGTAGGAAACTCCCACTGTTGCAAGGCATAGAGTTATTTTCTGAACTCTGTGGTTCACCAATCTTTTGACATTAGCTAATATCAACTAGGTAATAATTTAACATTGTAACATTAAATCTTAAAAACTTACTTAAAATTAGCTAAAATATAATCATAATAAAATATCTAAACATAAACATATCAATATGAATAACAAATCCCACGTAAAATATTGCAATTTAAATTATTCCAATTGAAAGAAGATTTGGAGAGTTATCCCTGACGCCCAGCTAACATAAAAGTACCAAACTTATTTTATTTATTTACACACATATAATTTTATTATAAAACACCAGGTTGCCATACAAAGCAAAAATCGTCATTTAGGCGTCAAAAATTAACCCCAGTTACAGCGCCTAGAATACATTATATTTATAGAATAACATGTATATATATATTTCACTGGCGCCCGGCTAACCGAAAAGTACCCCAAATTATTCGCCAAACTATAGCGCCCAATAAACAAACAGAAGAATGTTGCCATTAAATCTCAAAAATAAAAAAAATAATAAAATAATAACTAGGAAAAGCCCCATTTACTAAAGTATCATTTATCAGTAACTTTAAACAATAAAATTTACAATATATTAATGAAAACAGAATAAAAAACACTCTTGAATATTTATTTATTTATATTATTTCTCTTAATTATCCCTTTCGACTGTTGGATAAATGTTTGGGACGTCAGTTGAATTTTATCGATTGTACGAAACTACGCATCACAAAATTTTTTCAATGCTTTTTCTATTTTAATATCATGGTTTCGAAGACGTAATTTTTATTTTAATTAATGTAATAACTAATAAATCAGTAAAACATCATTATAAATACATTTAACGTCGAATTAAAAATCACTTGATGAGAACTTTTAGGCCGAATTTTTTAATTTGCAAGTTAAATTTCGGTGAAAATATTTATCCGCGTGTTTTATAAGCGAATAATAATTCATATTTATTGTGACGTCACCGGAATATTGTCCATTTTTTTATTTTATCATTATCCATTATAACTTTGTTGATGCAATTTTTTCATTACAATTAAATACAAAATATTTTTTTATTTGTAACATGGTGTTTAAGCATAAAAGTAATTTATACAAAGTACGTGTGAAAAGTTTGCGTCGGGGAAAATGACGTTATGCTTAGCTTGAAATGCATTTTAACATTGATAAAACTAAAAAGAAAAATTAATTGTGTCAACATGACGTAATTTTAACTGATTTTTCAATTTTTAATTTTAAAGGTCAGAATTTAAGCCTTTATTAGTTGCTTCATCTTGATTGCATACCTTGATTACATGTTACCAATTACATTTTTATTATTATTATAGGTTAGAAGATTTCATTTTTTTTATAAAAAAATTCACAAAAGTAAAGAATTTCAGGAAAATTAAAATTTTTAAAAATAGTGTTATGGGAAAAAAACTTGAAATAATGATTGTATTTGTAGCTAGAATTAATAATGTAAGGCTAATATTTTATAGGAATTATTTTGGTAGGTTTGTCATAAGTTCATTTAACAGTTCCTTATTAGCAGCAAAGTCCTATTTCTTCCACTGTGAATTTCTCTTTCGATGTCAAAAAAGGATAGTCTACTTTTGGACGCCAGCCAAAACACAGTGGCAATTTTTAGAAATGTATACCGGTTGCGACAACAAACGGCCCTATCGCTTTAGCTTTCATCGCGCTTACATCACTTCTAAATACTACAAATTTCAATTTTTTACTACATTTTACTAAATTTTACAATTTCAGTTCTTACATCATCAATTAGAAAAAAATTAGCTTTCGATTGAAATTTATTTGAAAACTGCCGCCTAATTTAGAGACTTTTTAAATAATTTTCAAGCATGAAATATTTTTCAATTCTATCTCAACAATGATCATCAGTTTGCTTTAATAATGTAACATATTCCCTGGGAAAGTTGCCCCAATTGAAAATAGATTTTCTTAACCATCATAAAAACTGAAAAAGAAAAATAATAAAAACTCCTGATAAATCATAAGATCAGATTATCCAAAAGAAAGAGCATTTTGGCGCTAAACTAAAATCTGTCAAGAAAAAAAACTTTTTATAGTTTATGATTAACATAAAATTGATATGCTGAATTTGTTAATGTATATGTTGCATCAGAATATTCTAGAAACTGTATTTTATTATTTTTTTAAAGATCCATTGGATATTTAATTGTATAAGAAGGAAAAGATCCCCGACTGTGATGGAAAAGGAATAGTCATCCTGATTATGTAAAGGAACCGAAGAAACCCTACAAATAAATTACACTTGAAAACATTAAAAATCTCCCTTATCTGCAGATTGATTTATTATTGTAAAAAAAAAATTCTTCATCTTTACATAGAAATTGATTAGCTTAAAACAATGGATGCGTTTCAGAAGATGTGGATTTGAAACGAACAATGATTAAAGAAGATATTTTAAAACTTTTAATTTAAACATTTTAAAACTTTTTTTTTAACGTCGAATTTTGACGGTGCCTTTGGTGAGATGCAATGCACATGCGCATAGGAGCTCGTTCGGTTGCATTCTCACAGGTGTGGGGGGGGGGGAGATGTGTGCTTTATTTACTATGTTCTTTTATTGACTGAATATGAGATGAACGTAAGGATATACTATTTGTATGATACTTCATAGGTCCAGGAAATTTTCTTTCTTGCCGTGGGGAATATGGCGGTAATGTCAAACTGATTTGCATTACACAGTTGTTTACGGATTGTTTGTTTGGAGTTTGCTTCGGAAATAGTACTGTAATTCACTGGGGGGGAAAAAACTTTTTAAATAAAATATTTGAAAGACTGTTTCATACGCACCCCTTCTTATGTAATAAAGTAGCTTATTTTACTAATATTGTTTTTGTAATTTTTTTCCGTCAAGTTTTGACGGGTTCCATCTAGTATACTTTAAATATTTTATGGTAGATATACCGTCCAGTTAAATTACGGTATATATACTGGACACAAAATTGCCAGTATATGTAGTAATTTCTGAGCAAAATTTTTTACAGTGTAGTTCAGTCATCAAGCCATTTTTTGACATCTCCCTAATTGCTAGTTTCATCGAGAGTGCGTGAAACATCGATGAAAACAAGTGGTATTCAGAAGGAGCCATGTCTGGTGAATACGGCGGGTGAGGCAAGAGTTCCCAGCCAAATGTAGAAATAGTGTCTCTGACCACTTTTGCTGTGTGTATGATGGGTCGTTGTCGTGCTGCAAAATTCCCTTTTCCGTGTCTTGCAGCCCATTCTGATCGCTTTTCGATCAATGCATGATTCAAAGTGATTATTTGTTGACGGTAGCAAACGTTATTAACTGTTTCACTTGGTTTCAGAAACTCAAGGTTCACGACACACTTCTGATTTCACAAAATGCACAGGATTGTCTTTTTTTTTAAGCGATTCGGTCTTGCGGTCGATGTTGATGATTGGCCTGGGTCAACCCGTGATTTTCTGCGTTTTGGGTTCTCGAAGTATATCCATCTTAAGTCTCCAGTCATGGTCCGATGCAAAAAAGCCTTTCTTTCATGTCGAGAAACCATAACTTCGCACACCGTTTTTCGCTTTTCCATCTGTTTGTTACTCAACAGATGTGGTATTCAATTTCCTGCCTTCAGGATCTTTCCCATGGCATGCAGCCGATCACAAATGGTTCGGTGACCAACATTTGACCTCTTGGCCATTTGTTGTTGAGTTTGCGTATCACCTTCGTCCAACAATGCTTTAATTCGGCATCTTCAAAATTTTTCGTTGACCGTTATTTTGTTCTTTGTCTTTCAAGTCGTCTTACTGTAAAAAAAAATTCCGTCAATTTACGGAAAAAGGACTGGCAGCAGAGTTGCCTTAATGTTTCTGTTTTTTGAGGAATGTTCCGTCTTTGTAGTCCATAAATGGAGCGATACAGACGCGAAGGAGTTTAAGCGCATGTGTGGCGATAAAAAATACTGCAACCCATTGGATGATAAATTTTTACATTAATAATTCCGTATTTGAAACTCTGTAATCTTAAATGTCTAAAAAGTGTACAATTTAGGGATACAGTTTATGCACTTTTTGTGCACAATTCAGTTTGCAGTTTTTATTCATAAGTAGAGGTGCCAAATACGCTCGGATTTTGTGCACTTTTTTTGCAAACTTTTTCTAGCTCGGTAGCAACAGATATACGGGAGAGATTCCATTTTTCTAACAAAACGGAAACTTTCTGATCAAAATTCACGGAAGACAACCTGTCAATAAACGAAATTTTTAACAGTGTGCGTTGGGACTATGCCACCGTAATTTTTCACAGTATACGACGGCTTTCACTCGCTTTTTGATTGAACAAGAAAAGTAGTATGTGCGGTACATATTTTGGCTCGAAACTCGACATGTTTACCACAAGAAAAAAATATGACGCGAACTCGAAATCGTTTAAACATCAATGGCGTTTTGACGAGGCTAACGCGTTTTGAAATCTACTGTCATAGCCACAAAATGACGTAAGAGGTTAGACTGTGAAACAACCCTTGTTTCCAGCGCCATCACTTGAATAAATTAAGAATTATTAACCGCCACACTTGTTATAGCAAATGGATAAAATAAATATTAATCGTTTGCTACTTACTGTTTTTAAAGGGGACGGCAAACTTTCAAATGAACAAAAGTCAACCAAAAATACGAAAATTTCTTTTCGTACTAAAATTCCATTTCAAAAATATCGTATTACCATTTACAGCAGGTTTCCGATTATCAGTAGGTTATTCGTGCTATCCGGCCTAGTTAGAAAAAAAAAACCTGCGCAATAAAACGAAGAAATACTTTTCCAAGGCATTGGAAGCGGGCGTCTGCTACGATCTGCAATCCTCTTACACTGTAAATAAATTAAATGTAAAAAAAAAAAAAAAAAAAAAATTACACGCTTTCAATAAAATTCATAAAACAGTCAACTTATCTATCTATATATATACTAGCAAGCTACGCCCGCTACGCTGGTCAATTTTTCTTAACGCACCTTCAATCAAACGAAATATTGACCTTGAATTTGACCTTGTGTTTTAAAACCATATGGACACATTGCCGTCATCATTATCTTTCGTTATGGTACTCCATTGTGAAATTTGGTAATTTTTGAAATTTAATATTTGAAAAACGGCATAATCCTTAGATTTGATATTTATATCAAGAAAAATACATTTTTTTAACTTTCTAACGCAGTTTGTCTAACAATTTTCTAACAAATACTTTTGGAACTATTAATTTTTTTATTTACTTCAAATGTTTCATTTTCCGAGATTAATCTGTGGCAACGATCCGAGTCGTCAGCAACACGTACCTTTTTATTAAAGAGGATTAGGCTATCGTACGTGGCACAGAAATCGCGATTATTTATCATTTGCTGATGGCAACGAGAGGTTTGTTTTCACTAATTTGCGAATATTAAGAAAAATATTTGAGGTATCGATTTAAAAGTCACCACACATATATAGAAAAATTTTTTGCATCCGAAAGTACAATTTTTGTAAAAATTGGCCGGCAATTTTTCTTATTTATTTTAAAAAACTAGCTACTTTCTAAAAAGGAAAGAAAATAAAGTGCGAAATCAAACCAAGAAACGCGCCATTTTGTTATTAAATAAAACATTGACTCCATTGTTGTACCTTATGCCGTTTAGCCTCATTGTTGTCCGCATCGTTATGACGTCAATGTTACGAATGTGTTTGTTATTTATAATATAGATTGAGTAATAACAAATAAATAATAATAATAAATGAATAAAATAATCTTATTGGGTGGAAATTTCCATCAAGTCAGTCCTATCTGTCATTTTTAGAGGTTCAAGATCACTAACAGTTTCAAGTTGCTTAAAGAAGAGAATATTTTACACTGCCGCCACTGGCGACCAGTTTGGTCTCCCTTAAATGTATGTTAAGCATTGTAACATGCATTATTATTAAGCATAGTAACATGCATTGATGTTTTTTGTATTATTTTAGTTAGATTCCATATTATTTACCATTTTTAATGATGGGTATTTTTATTAGCCGGGAGCAAATGATAAATCGCCAAATATTGCTCCCATCACCACCATTCATGCTGCATTAATTTAATTTTAAATTATAAACCTGTCACTCATTTCAGATAAAATACTTGGCTTTAATTTAAAATATTTATATTACTTACAATTTAAAATACATATCATGCCGTTCACACTTTTCATTTAAAATAGAAAATAAATAAATAAATAAGAAATATCATAAATCAAAATATTTGATTTCAAAATCAAACTATATTTTCTAATTTTCATACGCGAAAAATAAAAGCTGCTATCGGCGATTTAAAAAAATGGTATTGGCGAGATTTGCACAAATTAATGATGTTATCTATTTTATTTTCTAAATGTATATTAAATTACTATTTTTAAACGATTGGTTATAACAATAGTAAATATGATTGGAGATCACCAATCATTTTCCGTGATCTCTCTTCCAGGCAAATATAATACATAAGTACCAAATTAACTGAGAATTCGTTTCGAAATTTCATTCATTAAATATTATTACATGAGTTAAATTTACGTCAAGAAAAGATCTGGAAGGAAGTTGAGTTGTATAGCACAGAATTATGGTAAACTTTGACTGTCTCAATGGTGCGAATTATTTTTTTTGACAAGCAGGCAGCGGTCCAAAAATTCATTCGCGGAGAACTTGCTTTACGAACGATTACCTCCATGGTTTGATATTTTAAACGTTCACGACAAATGAATCTTTTTTTTCTTTTTTTTTAATTTCATGGATAGAGAATTTGAACTGCGATCCCAATTTCAACTGAAGTTATTGCAGAATATATACATAATTGAACGTAAGTCATCTCTCAAATATTAATTTATTTTGAACGATCTTTCTAAAAATGTAACTTTTATGCAGTTTCATTCGAAAAATTTTTTAAAAATAAAAATGGCCGCCTGGTATATGAAAAAGTGAAGCGCACATCCCGGAACTGTTCATGACAGTCACATGACTTACACTTTTATTATATAGACTAGCCGCCACTGGCGACCAGTTTGGTCGCCCTTAAATGTATGTTAAGCATTGTAACAAATTATTTTTATTCATAATTTATTTTTTTTCCTTAATCCTTCGCCAAATCGGAAAAATGTAATAGACAAATCAAGAACTTTTGCGATCGTGGTAGCATTTCGCATATTTTTTGTTGTTATGTATTTCGTCTTTCTTGACAAAAACCGCTTAACCCATTTTATAATAAATTAATTATTGTGTGTGTTTTATAATAAAATTGTGTGTTTTTTAATATAAAATAATCTATCCTAATCCTAATAATATTATAAATCCGATTGTGTGCAAATGTTAGGCTGAAGCCAGCGTCAAAATGGAGCATTTAATGATCCTGTATTTTTGCATATAGGTTGATTATAATCCTCATTTGAACATAAGCTGGTTTTTATTTATTTTATTCAATTATTTTCTTTAATAATTAAAAATTTCATTATTTTCATAGACAATAAATGGACATTTTTTCATACAATTTAACTATTTTACTTTATCGTTGCTAGGGCTTTGATCGTTGCCAATAAATAAAAACATGGAAAAATAATTTTTCCCCAACAACTAATTTTCAATTGAGCCATTTTCACGTGAAAACTGAAAATTAAAAAAATTAGATGGTGAATTTCCGTGATATTTGAAACAAAAATATGGAGTATTTGTTATTATACATGAAAAATGACTATCGGTTAAAATAAAAAGATATTTTTCTGTGAAAAACTGCGTTATAATTAGAAAGAAAAGTGCAACAATAATTATATTATTAAAAAATAGATTTCGCTTGGACCATGGAACTATGAAAAGGATCCTCCTCGGCTTGGACAAATATGACGTCATAAATAAAACATGTATTTTCAAATATTCGTAATAATACAAGGAGCATGAATATCAATGTATAATGAAAGTAAATAGATAATGGACGTCATTTTTAAGATGAAAAACTGAAATATTTTTTATCGATACTGATTAATAATTAGCTTGAATACCAGTTACACACAAATGTGAGTTTTCCGCTAAAATTTACGTCCTGATTGCCAGAAAAAGAAAATTAACAAGAATTGTGCCATTTAAAAGAGATTTCTCTGAGAAAAAAGTGACGTCATATATGAAAAAAAAACGGGAATTTTCAAGTGTGTTTCAGAAGGAGCGTGAATCAATTCATTACATTAATAATACAAGAATCGGTAAGTTTAGAAAGTAGATGAGTTTCACGCCATAATTAAAACGAAAAAATTAAATACTTTTTTATAGCTATACCGATTATTATGCATGAATATTAATTACATACAGATGAGAGTTTTTTGCCAAAAACAACACCATGTTTATTAGGAAAATAAAAATAATTACGAATCTATTATATTAAAATCTGACAACCAGATTGTATTTCGCAGAGGATGTCATAAACTCTCAGAATTAAAACAAATTTTTTAAATTCCGAGATATGATTATGATTATTATTTTTTTTAATTTAACGAAGTTTCTCTAAAAAATGGCAACTAAATTATTCCAATTTTGTGGATACAAAAGAAGAAATAAAACGGAATAATACATTTTTTCTCATTAAAACTGAAAAAAAGATTTCAATTTGAATAGATGGTGAAAGAAAAAAAAATCTTGATTACAGTAAATTTTTTAAAAAATAAAAACGTATTTTCACATATTCAAACTTCATGAGTCAATTTATTCTGGAGATCAAATATCGTCTGTCACTATATTTTCATTCAGAAATAAAGATTTTTTTTTCAGTCATAGTACAGCGCCTAGAATATAGGCGCTGTAGTTATAGATTAAATCAATGAGGCAAATTTAAGCTCCTTGCATTTAGGTCTACAATTATTGCTCCCTAATCACAAGAATTTAATTTAATGAAAACGAATATACTATTTCCATTATCTTTGAAGGATAGCTATTAAAATGTTTCACAAAGGCTTTAAAAGTAAAATGGTTTACCAGGTAAACTTGACATATGTTTTTACTCAATTCGCCGATTTCCATGATTTTGTTTGGCCCACCTTTTTTCATTGGTTGCAGTTTCTTTTTCGTGATTATTTGTCACAAAATTTCACTTTTTTAAAACTTAGTTATGTCAAGGCCTCTATAACAAAGAAATACTGTATTGTCTCCTATGGAATGTGATAAAGAGTTAGTTAATTATTTACGTTTCTAATTATCGGGAATGAAATATTTTGCTTAATTAATGTATTTATTCTTCTTTGAATAATACGTGAACGAAGTCACGGGTAACAGCTAGTTTCATAATAAAATAAAAGTACATGCTGTTTTAGTAATCTCTAATAGGTACCTGAAAATGGGATTTTCTCGCCAAAATGGCACAAAACACAAATCGCACCAACAACGGTGCGTCCGTGACAGCTGTTCCAATTTAAAATACATGACGTTCACATTTTTCTTTAAAATAGAAAATAGATAAATAAGAAAAAATATCATAAATCAAAACATTTGATTTCAAAATTAAAGTATCGTTTCTAATTTGCACACGTGAAAAATAAAAGCTGACAATTAATTTCGAAATTTGATCCATTAAATATTATTACACGAGTTCAACTTACGTCAAGAAAAGATCCGGAAGGAAGTTGAGTTGTATAGAACAGAACTATGGTAAACATTGACTGTCTCACTGGTGCGGATTATTTTTTTTACACCAGGCAGCGGTCCAAAAATTCATAGTTTAATATTTTAAACGTTCACAACGAATGAATCTTTTTTTTTTTTTTGTTTACTTTCATGGATAGAGAATTTGAACTGCGAACCTAATTTAAACTGAAGCTATTGCAGAATGTATACATAATTGAATGTAAATCATCTCTCAAATATTAATTTTTTTTTGAACGATCTTTCTAAAAATGTAACTTTTATGCAGTTTTATTCGAAAAAATAATTTTGAATAAAAATGGCCGCCTGGTATATGAAAAAGTTAAGCGGGCATCCCGGAACTGTTGATGACAGTCACATGACTTACGGTTTTATTATAGAGATTATTATTATTATGTAACTCACAGCAAATATGCATGCCTTTCAAACAGAGAGAGTGTTAGCAAGTTCGCTGTTACCACTGTGTATATATTTTTTTATTTCAAAGTACCCAGTCCTAAGAGGAGAAGTTCTTATGTATGATATTTACACATATAATGCTGAAATTCGTGTATTCTAAAATGCATATAGTATTTAAAAAGAGTAGACACTAGAGTGCAGACACTCTGCGCGGATAAGGCACATTTTCTGACTCATTTTTAAATGTAAAGACATAAAATTGGCAGGCCTGAATATTGAAGTGATTTAAAATCCAATAGCATTTTTCGTTTTTTGATAAATCAATTATTTGTCGAGTTATCAGTGATTCTAGAGTGCAGATACTCTGCGCAGGGTCGGCTAGTCTATACTAATATTATAAAGGAGTAAAGATTGTTTGTTTGTTTGTTTGTAGGGGGTAATCTCTGGAACTACCGAACCGATTTCAAAAGTGATGGTGGCAAATGGATGGTGACAACCCCTGCTCCAACATAGGCTATATTTTATGCCGGTGCCACTAACCCCAGGGGCTGCAGGAGCAAAAAACGTTCTAAAATTGCGATTTTTCAGCTATCAAACTGGCTGTCAAGCCCTGAGAGCTTGCCAGCCGGTTCTGTATGTATGTATGTACGTACGTAATGCGATAACTGTTCATAGAAATATCCGTTTTCCTTCAAATTTTGTTTATAGGCTCACTGTGTTAAGGCGCTTCCCTGATTAGTTTTCGGGATAGATTGGTTAAGTATAAAGGGGGGGGGAACAAGGGGCTAATACCCCCCCTTATTTTATATAAATGGGTTTTTCATGCAGAATTATTCCGTTTTCCTTCAAATTTTGTTTATAGGTTCACTGAGTTAAGGCGCTTCCCTGATTAGTTTTCGGGATTGATTGGTCAAGTATAAAGGGGGGGAGCAAGGGGCTAATTCCCCCCCCCCCTTAATTTATATAAATGGGTTTTTCATGCAGAATTATTCCGTTTTCCTTCAAATTTTGTTTATAGGTTCACTGAGTTAAGGCGCTTCCCTGATTAGTTTTCTGAATTGATTAGTTAAGTATAAAGGGGGGGGGATCGGGGGCTAATTCTCTCCCCTTAATTTATATAAATGGGTTTTTCATGCAGAATTATTCCGTTTTCCTTCAAATTTTGTATAAAGGTTCATTGGGTTAAGACGCTTCCCTGATTACTTTTCGGGATTGATTGGTCAAGTATAAAAGGGGGGACAAGGGCTGATTCCCCCCCTTAATTTATATAAATGGGTTTTTCATGCAGAATTATTCCGTTTTCCTTCAAATTTTGTTTATAGGTTCACTGAGTTAGGGCGCTTCCCTGATTGGTTTTCGTGATTGATTAGTTAGGTATAAAGGGTGGGGGGCTTGATCGGAGGGCTAAACCCCCCCTTAATTTATATAAATGGGTTTTTCATGCAGAATTATTCCGTTTTCCTTCAAATTTTGTTTATAGGTTCATTGGGTTAAGACGCTTCCCTGATTATTTTTCGGGATTGATTGGTTAAGTATAAAGGGGGGAACGGGGGGCTAATCCCCCCCTTAATTTATATAAATGGGTTTTTCATGCAGAATTATCCCATTTCCTTCAAATTTTGTGTATAGGTTCACTGTGTTAATTCGCTTCCCTGATTAGTTTTCAGGATTGATTGGTTAAGTATAAAGGGGGGGAACAAGGGGCTAATTCCCCCCCCTTAATTTATATAAATGGGTTTTTCATGCAGAATAATCTCATTTCCTTCAAATTATGTTTATAGGTTCACTGAGTTAAGGCGCTTCCCTGATTAGTTTTCTGAATTGATTAGTTAAGTATAAAGGGGGGGATCGGGGGCTAATTCTCTCCCCTTAATTTATATAAATGGGTTTTTCATGCAGAATTATTCCGTTTTCCTTCAAATTTTGTTTAAAGGTTCATTGGGTTAAGACGCTTCCCTGATTACTTTTCGGGATTGATTGGTTAAGTATAAAGGGGGGAACGGGGGGCTAATCCCCCCCCCCCCCTTAATTTATATAAATGGGTTTTTCATGTATAATTATTCCGTTTTCCTTCAAATTTTGTTTATAGGTTCACTGAGTTAAGGCGCTTCCCTGATTAGTTTTCGGGATTGATTGGTCAAGTATAAAGGGGGGGAACAAGGGGCTAATTCCCCCCCCCCCCTTAATTTATGTAAATGGGTTTTTCATGCAGAATTATTCCGTTTTCCTTCAAATTTTGTTTATAGGTTCACTGAGTTAAGGCGCTTCCCTGATTAGTTTTCGGGATTGATTAGTTAAGTATAAAGGGGGGGGGATCGGGGGGCTAATCCCCCCCTTAATTTATATAAATGGGTTTTTCATGCAGAATTATTCCGTTTTCCTTCAAATTTTGTATATAGGTTGATTGGGTTAAGACGCTTCCCTGATTACTTTTCGGGATTGATTGGTTAAATATAAAGGGGGGAACGGGGGGCTAATCCCTCCTTAATTTATATAAATGGGTTTTTCAAGCAGAATTATTTCGTTTTCCTTCAAATTTTGTTTATAGGTTCACTGTGTTAAGGCGCTTCCCTGATAATTTTCGGGATTGATTGGCTGAGTATAAAGGGGGGAACGGGGGGGGGCTAATCCCCCCTTAATTTATATAAATGGGTTTTTCATGCAGAATTATCCCATTTCCTTCAAATTTCGTTTATAGGTTTACTGTGTTAAGGCGCTTCCCTGATTAGTTTTCGGGATTGATTGGTTGAGTATAAAGGGGAGGAACACGGGGCTAATTCTCCCTCCTCAATTTATATAAATGGGTTTTTCAAGCAGAATTATTCCGTTTTCCTTCAAATTTTGTTTATAGGTTCACTGTGTTAAGGCGCTTCCCTGATAATTTTCGGGATTAATTGGCTGACTATAAAGGGGGGAACGGGGGGGGGGCTAATCCCCCCTTAATTTATATAAATGGGTTTTTCATGCAGAATTATCCCTTCAAATTTTGTTTATAGGTTCACTGTGTTAAGGCGCTTCCCTGATTAGTTTTCGGGATTGATTGGTTAAGTATAAAGGGGGGAACAAGGGGCTAATTCCCCCCCCCCCCCTTAATTTATATAAATGGGTTTTTCATGCAGAATAATCTCATTTCCTTCAAATTTTGTTTATAGGTTCACTGTGTTAAGGCGCTTCCTGATTAGTTTTCGGGATTGATTGGTTAAGTATAAAGGGGGGAACAAGGGGCTAATTCCCCCCCCCCTTAATTTATATAAATGGGTTTTTCATGCAGAATAATCTCATTTCCTTCAAATTTTGTTTATAGGTTCACTGTGTTAAGGCGCTTCCTGATTAGTTTTCGGGATTGATTGGTCAAGTATAAAGGGGGGGACAAGGGCTAAACCCCCCCTTAATTTATATAAATGGGTTTTTCATGCAGAATTATTCCGTTTTCCTTCAAATTTTGTTTATATGTTCATTGGGTTAAGACGCTTCCCTGATTATTTTTCGGGATTGATTGGTTAAGTATAAAGGGGGGAACGGGGGGCTAATCCCCCCCTTAATTTATATAAATGGGTTTTTCATGCAGAATTATCCCATTTCCTTCAAATTTTGTGTATAGGTTCACTGTGTTAATTCTCTTCCCTGATTAGTTTTCGGGATTGATTGGTTAAGTATAAAGGGGGGGGAACAAGGGGCTAATTCCCCCCCCCCCTTAATTTATATAAATGGGTTTTTCATGCAGAATAATCTCATTTTCTTCAAATTTTGTTTATAGGTTCACTGTGTTAAGGCGCTTCCCTGATTAGTTTTCGGGATTGATTGGTCAAGTATAAAGGGGTTGGGACAAGGTGCTGATTCCTCCCCTTAATTTATATAAATGGGTTTTTCATGCAGAATTATTCCGTTTTCCTTCAAATTTTGTTTATAGGTTCACTGAGTTAAGGCGCTTTCTTGATTAGTTTTCGGGATTGATTAGTTAGGTATAAAGGGGGGGGGGATCGGAGGGCTAACCCCCCCCTTAATTTATATAAATGGTTTTTTCATGCAGAATTATTCCGTTTTCCTTCAAATTTTGTTTATAGGTTCATTGGGTTAAGACGCTTCCCTGATTAGTTTCCGGGATTGATTGGTTAAGTATAAAGGGGGGGAACGGGGGGATAATCCCTCCCTTAATTTATATAAATGGGTTTTTCATGCAGAATTATTCTGTTTGCTTCAAAATTTGTTTATAGGTTCATTGGGTTAAGACGCTTCCCTGATTAGTTTTCGGGACTGATTGATTAAGTATAAAGGGGGGGGGGGAACGGGGGGCTAATACCCCCTTAGTTTATGTAAATGGGTTTTTCATACAGAATTATACCATTTCCTTCAAATTTTATTTATAGGTTCACTGTGTTAAGGCGCATCCCTGATTAGTTTTCGGGATTGATTGGTTAAGTATGAAGGGGCGGAACAAGGGGCTAATTCCCCCTTATCTATACTAAGATATAAAGTAGTAAAGATTGTTTGTTTGTTTGTTTGTTTGTTTGTAGGGGGTAATCTCTGGAACCACTGAAGCGATTTTAAAAGTGATGGTGGCAAATTAATGGTGACAATCCCTGCTCCAACATAGGCTATATTTTATGTCGGTTCCACCACCCCCAGGGGGGTGCAGGAGCGAAAAACGTTCTAAAATTTCGATTTTTTGTATACTGAAGGAGATAGAAGCATTAAATTTGGTATGGTAGTTACTTATAAGATGTAAATGCTCTCTAAGAACAAACTATAAAAACATTCGCAATTTAAAAGGGTGAGATGAGGAAGAAGCGTTCTAAAAACATTCTAAATTACAATTTCTATGGAATCTCTGAAACTACAGAACC
This sequence comes from Maratus michaelseni, assembly GCA_963931845.1. Classification (NCBI taxonomy): domain Eukaryota; kingdom Metazoa; phylum Arthropoda; class Arachnida; order Araneae; family Salticidae; genus Maratus; species Maratus michaelseni. The sequence continues at coordinate 32,838,321 of OZ007600.1, forward strand.
GATTTCAAAAGTGATGGTGGCAAATGGATGGTGACAGTCCCTGCTCCAACATATGCTAAATTTTATGTCGGTGCCACTACCCGCAGAGGGTGCAGGAGCGAAAAACGTTCCAAAATTATGATATTTTCAATACTGAAGGAGTTAGGAACTTGACATTTTGTATGGTCGTTACTTACAAGATTTAAATGCTCTATAAGAACAAAGTCTAAAAAAATTCGAAATTTAAAAGGCTGAAATAAGCAAAAAATTTTCTAAAAACATTCAAATTACAATTTCTATCGAATCTCTGGTACTACTAAAGCGATTTCAAAAGTGATGGTGGCAAATGGATGGTGACAATCCCTGCTCCAACATAGGCTATATTTTATGTCGGTGCCACTACCCCGAGGAGGGTGCAGAAGCGAAAAACATTCTAAAATTGCGATTTTTGCGATGCTGAAGGAGCTAGAAACTTGAAGTTCGGCATGATTGTTATTTATAAGATCTAAATGCGCTCTAAGAACAAATTCTAAAGAAAAATGATCTAATGATTCTGCAATTTTTCAACTATTGAATTTCTAAAATTACCAAATTTCACAATAGAGTACCATAGCGAAACCTTCACGCGTAAAAAGATAATGATAAGGGCGACGTGTCCTGACGTGTATATTGGCTATAGCACGAGTCACAAATTATAGTATCCTTATTATTCTGTTAAAATGCAAAAGTGAATTATGAAATGTCAATATTTTGTTTGATTAAAGGTTCGTTAAGAGAAACTGACCAGCGTAGCGGGCGTAGCTTGCTAGTATTATATAAAGCACAAATGTGTGCGTCGCTCAATCCTGACGTCAGAATGATGCGGGCAACAATGTGATTAAAATGGATGAATGTTGCAACAATGGAGCTATTTTTTTTTCAATTAATATTAAACAATCGCAACGTTATTTCTACGGGGAAAATACAAGTTTTGGGCCAGTTTTTTTAGAATTTTAAAAAATCACTGTCCAGATTGCCCTCAGGAATACATATATATTTCAAATTTCAAAATTCTATGTGAACAGGAAGTGGGTGAGAAATGGTTAACAAGATGTGACTGCCACATACATACAAACAGAATTGTAAGTTAAAAGAAAGCATGCAATAACAAGTGGGTAAGTGTGATCGAAGATCGCTCAAAGGGTTTCGTTTAATATTTTCCTTTCAAAACACTTTATCCTTTCTTTAATAAATTCAAACAAATTTCATTTAGAAACAACAACAAAAAAAAGTCATGTTTTTTATAAAGTAAAAATTTACCGGTCTATTTTTTCCTTTTTTCGAATAACTAAACATGCCGGATAGCGGTCCAACCCCGCTATTATATTCTGTCATAATAATATCCGTCATACGCACTAAATGCAATATTTTAAAAAGTAATTTCAAAATTAAACAAATTGTACACCTTCAAAATGTTAAAATATGCGAATATTTCCATAATCGGATTTTTATCACGCTTCAATATGTTTTTCAAACTCATATATTTACTATTCTCTATTATTTATATTGATACTCGCTTTGTATTATTCTCAAACATTTGAAAGATTCGTTAAACTTCCTATATGACGTCAGATTTTCTTTTTAATTCTCTAATGACGTGAAATTCATCTGCTTTGTCCACTTACACATACTCATACTCCTTGTATTATTGAGAAATCTTAGACATTTTCCATTTTATTACGACTATGACATCAATCAATTTTATTTCATATTTATCTTTTTTTCAATTGGTGAAACTTTTTATTTCATTTTCATTTTTCACGTGAAAATCGTCTGATAGAAAATTAATTATTTTAGAAAGAATTTTATTGTGGATTTTAAATCTTTGGCATCTGCTATAATGAAAAATGTTTCAATTTAAAAGGAAAAGGCTGTTAGAATTTTGGTTTTTTATCTCTATTTATTAAAATAATACGAATTTTTCAAATTTTAATATTTTGAGCTCTTCACAGCTGCTATTCAGATTTATACACTAAGTTTCAGCTCTGTAAGTTACATACTTTTTGAGAATGGCTCTGTGACGGACAGACAACGGAGCGGGGGTAATAGGGTTTCGTGAGATGAACGAAACCCTAAAAAGGACATTGGTTTCTTAATCTACTAAAATATAATATGACATTAACAAAAATATACAATAATCCAGGAATTACCACGAAAGTGCTTTTTTATCTTTAATAAGCTCGGAAACCAATATATTTTCGAGATTTAAAGAAGTATTTATAAAAATAAAGTTTCTTTTGCTGACAATGATTTTCGTAAACGTTTTCGAGTAGTTTTTATAGTGTATTAATCAGTTTTCTCAAACCGGATTATAAGGGTTTTTTTTTTTCGGACGCTGTCCATCATTTTCAAGTAAACAGTTTCATGTTCAACAAACATGTTTTTCAGGCAAACATGATAAATTAACAACATTAACATTAATAAAAATTAATATTATTTTGTTACTGATGCTTGCATAAATTCAATTGCGCCGCATTAAAATGTTTAATTGAGAATTTTAGTTTTTTTTAGTCTAATTAATCAGTTTTTTCAACCCAGAATAATATTTTAGGATGTTATCTATTCTCAATTAAACATTTTTATGTGGCGCAAATAAGTTTATACACGCAAGAATATAAAAAAAGCATTAAATGTAATGCGAGGCAAGCCAGTTTAATTGAGAATTTTAATTTTTATAGTCTAATTAATCAGTTTTTTCAACCCAGAATAACATTTTAGGATGCTATCTAAGTTCAAATAATTTTTTTTAAACTTGTAGTGGATGACACTTTATGTTAATACAGTTTTTTCAAATATTAATTCATTCATTAAATTTAATTAATTAATTTTAGTTTTAAATGGGAGAAAAAAATTCCTCCCATTGTTTTCATAAATGAAATGAAAGATTTATCTCAAATGAGTGATGTCACAGAAATAAAATACCGCAACGATGATTATAAAACAATGTTCAATAAAGATAACGTGGGACATTAATGCTGCACGGGTTTATTTTGTATATTTATGATTAAAAAGTAGGAATTGACTTGAAATTTTTTTTTAATTTATTAGTTAAATTTTGTTTTTCGTAAGTTTCAAATATTTTTGTGTTTAGAACTAAAACTAATTAACTTATCACATTCGTTTAACAGAAAGATAACTTATAAGTAATTATAAGTAAATTTATTTGAAGTAAATACTTTTCACTGGCGACTAGAATTTTTTGCTGGCTACCAAATTTTATCAAACTTGTACAGCCCTGCGAATTTATCATGTTACTAATCAGCTGTCTTACTTATCAGCTATACTAATGAGATGTGTGTGTTCGTTTCAGGTCGGTCGAATCAAACAGAAGGAGACTATAACGATGAAAAATGGCTACTCAAAAACGAAGAGCCATGCTTGTCTCAAGGCGGCATTTGTATAAAATCAGATTACTGTCCAGAGGAGTTCAGAGCCAAAGGAGATGGACTGTGTCCAGAACAAGAGGCCATAGAGGCTGCCTGTTGCCATAAAGGTATCTGGTTTTGAACATTTGCACGTCACACTGCAAAAAAAAGTGTTGATTTTACAGTATAATACTGACAGCTGGGGTGCTAGTATTATACTGTAAAATCAAAACTTTTTTTCGCAGTGCACTTATCCTCTCTATAGACCTTCTAATATACTTCTAGTATCTTTGCTCTAAGATCCTCTCACATCGCAAAATAACATGTAGAGTCCTGCACGGATCGGGTTGAACCCGAAAATTCTGCTTAATTCTCGCCACACTATTACCCGAACCCGAAATATTCAAACCCGAATTTATGAGCATTTTTATTTCTGCTGTCAATGTATTGTTTTCCGGGCGGTTGGCTGGCTAGTATTTTATCGCGTCCGGATTTGCTCAAAGGTTAAAAATATCTTTAACTTTCTATTTGGTCTTTCTACTTTAAAGCTGTTCTCAAATCCAACGGAACTACTTTCTGACGCATTTCTGATGTATTAATTTTTGTTCGGAAATGAATGACATTGGGAGGTGTTTTTATTCAAAAATTATGTAATTGCATGTCGTTTTCAATTTTTATGGTAAAAGCAAAAAATCTGTCAGAAAATACGTCAAATTGGATGTTTTGAACCGAATTCCGACGCGGCAGCCCGAGAAAGAGAAAAATCTGTCACGTGACAAAAATCGCTTATAACTCGATGAGTAATTTATTTATAAAAAATGGAAAACGTCATTCGATTCTAAATCACTTCAATAGTCAGGCCGACCAATTTTATGAACGTTCAAAAATGAGTCAGAAAGTTTCGCGTTGTTGAGCAGGGAATTGGAGAACCATTTTAATCCATCACTAAGCCAGGAACTGTGGTTTCCTCTTACTCACTGCCCATTGTCGGGTCGGAGCTTTGTCTTCTCCGGCAATGACATTTCTTTGTAATATTGTCTTTTTCACAAATATTGTTTCCGTTGTGTACATTTATCTACTGTTCACTACCCTACCCTCTGTTGCGCTTCCCGACAGATTGAGCTTCGACTAAATTTTGTATTTTGCATTTTTTTTTAGGATCTCAATAAATGGGACCGAGAGGGACATCTATGCTCTACAGAAAATCAATCTATATTTTAATGCAGTTATGGAAATGTGGTCTATGCAAAAGAAATAATTAAATTTTACAACTAAAACGCACTTCCAATATTTATTGTTCATAGACAGTACTGTAACCGAATTCATTTGTGTGTCCCTGTAAATGAACGATGAATTCCATCCACACCCTATTCTATAATAAGCATCTTGTAGCGTCCTTACTGAAGCATGTCAATTTAAGTATCTTTTAAATTGTGTAAAATCATTAAAATATGCCGCAAACGACAGTTCCCTATAGACCGTAATGTAACGGAATTCTTTTGAGTTTTCCTGTAAGGTAAAGCTAGGATAGTCTGCGCACAATTCAAAAGAATAACAATAAAAAATCTATATAATAAATTTTTGCTAAACTATCCATGAATAATGTTTGCTTCATTTGTTTTTTACGCATTTCCATAGCTATTTTGTTGTTATGTTGTAATTTAATAGAACAGTTGTAATAAAACCAAGAATGATATTTTGCGCAATCTGTCCTTACAGGGTTGGTGTGATTGCGCACATGGGTAGGAGAGATTGTTACTAATAATAACTACAGTTAAATTGTTAACAATAATAATTATACTCAAATGACATTGTTGTAAGGTTTTTGTGAACAATTATTATTGTATTAGGAGTAAATATTTCAACCTAATGATTAAAGAATCAGAAAAAGGAAATAAATTTAAAACGATTAAAAAAATTTAATTAAAGGGGAAAAAAATTAAAGAATCAGAAAAAGCAAGTCCAGATAAGATTACAAAATTTCATTAAGTTACTTGATAACACGTTTAACTTAAAATTAGTCCATTTTCATTTTTCATTTTTTAATGCAAATTTACCAATAAGTTGCGTAATCTCTCCTAGCATGGAAACTAATGGGAACAATGCGTCATCTCTCCTAAGTAGCAGATGCGCAAAATCTCCAATTTCGGTAGGAGAGATTGCGCTGCCTTTTACTTAAACATGGCCGCTACTAAAACGAATTGTTGATGTTCACATTGTTAGTCTAGATTAGTAGCTTATGAGAAATCGTTTAAGTTTAAAATATTTTGTACTGCTGACATTGTATAGAAATTGTGATGAATAGCTATGAAAATTCAAGCACTTACTTTGGGAAAACAAAACGAAATAGCAATGCTTTATCTTAGACGCTCAAAACAATCAACGTGCACTTTCAAGTAGACACTCCACTACTGTTGTTGTACAATTTCCTGGAGTCGCTGCGCGCTCAAATTAATCCTTCTCCCCGAACCTCTATGTGCGCAATCTCTCCGACTGCGCCACCTCTCCTGGCTTTACCTTAAATTAATGATAAATGCTATACATTTTATTTTCAATAACGAACTTGATATAGTAAACTCCAATTACATATATCAAGCACTTGGTAATCCGAGTATATTTACCCGAGTTAGAACACAGAGGCAAACTGACAGACAGACATACAAATAAACCGAATTCATGAACACTTTTCAACTACGTTCGACGGTGTTGAAACATAAAGTATAACTATGTAACATATTAAAATTTCGCTTTCTTCGTTCATACTTTTTATAAACTAAATTATGCTGATTGTAAACAATGACAACCTAACTATTTTTATATTTTAAACTAGGGGGCCTACCCCCTGCGAGCTACGCTCGCCAACCCCCGCTCAGACTTCGAGGCCTCTAAAAACATGACAGCGTGCTTTATTTTAAAAATATTGGTAAATCTGTAATTGGGTTGCCATGCTTTTAACATTTTAATGGGACATTTTTCGATTATCATGGCCTCATACACAGCTGTTGCGACAACTGACGACTGTTTTCGGGATTGATAAGTAAAATCAATTACTACTTGAAAACCAGCTTGTATAAAATGGTTAGGTTTAAATTGTGACTACCTCTCGGACTTTTATAACAACAATCTCTATTCTATTCTTCCTTTGCGTTTAAGGATGAGAAAAATTCCATCTGCTTGTGAATAACATTAAGAACCACGGTATTGAAAAGTACTATGTTATAAACATTTTCAGTAACAGGTTTTAATTTTCTCTCTATTTTAGTGCACCATCATGCATATTTTCATGTTATTTTAAATATGTAAATTATTTTTTAATTAATATGTATATACGAATTTTCTAATAATTATTTATCATACAAAATGAATTAAATATTTTGTGCATGCATGCATGCATTTATTCGGCATCAATTGATGAAATATTTAAACAAATTTGCTATCCGCGGTAATTTTACACCATGTTCTGTCACTTGAATATTGTCCATAAGAAAATCGGGTACTTTTCCATTATAGGATCCTTTGCTTTTAGGTTTGGGAGTTTATTCGAGCTTCAAAAAGGGATAGATTCGTTAATATACATAGATTTGTTGCCAAAAGTTACGAAAATAAACCCAATGAACTTTTGGTGCTTTTCTATTATAGGGGTCTTGACGCTTTTTTAAAAACCTTCTTGGCGGAAAAAACCAAGCAGGATAGAAAACCAAGCAGGATATTTTATTCTTCCGTTCAGTTGGGCAATTATTATTTTATATATTAGTTTCAAATATCCAAACTAATGATTTTATAAATTAGTTTAGTAAAAACATAACAAAATGATATCAATAAATAATAATTACTATTAATTCCTTTTCCCCCCTTTCTTTTGCGTTTACCTAAATGACGTCATTTGGACGAATTTATTCAAAATATTTTCAGTTTATAAATTAAATTAAATGCTGACAGACGATTGAATCCTGACGATAGAAATATCATTTTTTTTTTCAAATTTTCCTGAAAAACATAATTTAATCATAATCTTGTCTTCATTATCGATTGAAATAAAAGATAAATTCAATTTCAATTTGAAAATGACGAATAAAAAGAAATCAATAATCCCTATCGGGATCCTTTTCAATTTTTTTCCCTTTTTTGTCACAAAAAAACTGAGTAATTAGTTGCCATCATTACAGAAATGTCATTAAAATTAGAAAAAAATTAATATCTCGAAAACTAATTCCAATTTCAAAATTCTATTACCAGTTTTGACATCCGCGGATTTTTATGAACAATTGGTATTAATTTCACCATCAAGCGTTTAATATTTTATTAAAAATAGCCTTGAAACATAATCAGTCGTTTAATCAGTCGTTTCATAAAATCGTTTCATAAATTCGTTTCATAAAATCGTTTCACAAATTCGTTTCATTAGGATTTTATATATATAGGGTAGATGTGACGTCATAACATATTAACCCGAGGCTAACGAAAAAGACACGCTACCGCGGTGCATTCCACTTATCTTTTTTTACAGACCGCTAGAGTGACGTGATGCTCTTTTCGTACGCCTGCATTGGTGCATTCGAGCATCACGTGATTCCCGCAGTCTGTAAAAAAAGATACGCGTAAAGCACCGCGGTAGCCTTTCTTTTTCGTTAGCCTCGATATTAACCGAGACTAACGAAAAAGACAGACTACCGCGGTGAGTTACACGAGTCTCTTTTGTCAGCCCGCTTGAGTCACGTGATGCTTGAATACCGGTGCACAAAAAGAACATCCCATGATTCCAGCGATCGAAAGCGAAAGGTAGTGGGCAACCTTGTATTTTTCGTTAGCCTCGATGTTAATCTTCTCCTCTACCCCTGTCACACTGTGTCCCGCTTTTCACACTCTCTTTTCTATTCTTGAACTGTGTAGTAATTAATGGATGAAACCATCACCCCCTGAATTCTAGAACTTACGCGTTGAAACAAAGGCGGCTGTCGTAGGCGGATTTTATTTAGCGTTTGCACGGTTCCTTGAATTTGAATTTCAATAATTTTTTTAAGTTTTCACCGTTTTATTTTTTTGATATTAAAGAAGTCAAAGAAAACTTTTGAAAAATACTGGTGTCTAAATTCAGGGGACCGTACAAAAGCTTAAAAAAATACGCCTACAACAGCCGCCATTTTTGTGGTCAGCGCGCAGGCCTTGTATTCAGGGAGCGGTGGATGAAACCTAAGTGCACATATTATGAAGTTATCTGTAAAAGTAATGAATCTTTTATTTACAGTTCCTGAAGAAGCATCCTGTCGCTATCAAGGTGGAGAATGTATGGAAAATTGTGGCGGAGCAATAAATTTTGGAAGAAAGAATTGCGCAGAAGGAAAATCGTGCTGTCTTTTAGAATTTTAGAAAAATCTAGTTTCCTTTAGTCTCGGGCCAGTGCAGAAAACAGATGCAAAACCTATATGTATAAATTTATTTATATACAGGGTGTCCCCAAACGATTGAAATGATTTAATTTTTTACCTGCTATACATAATATGTAATATAAATTTCAAAAGTGTCCAAAATAAGGTAGGAATTCAAATTATGTTAACGTAAACCTCCATTCAGGTGACAGTGAACTTTGAAAACAAAATTTTTAAATTTTTAATGGATTCACATGCATGTTGACAGAGCTGTTAAGAGCAAACTAGAATACTTATGAGCAAAATTTGAAATTAAAATATTAAAAATATTTTTAGGTATTGCATTTTAAATATTTTAATACGACAATAAATTGAGATATTTCAAAATGTTCATTGTTTTTTTTTCGCGAAGAATATGACAATATTTATTTATGAGATACTTTTCACATATTACAACGAAAGTTATTTATTTATTTATTTATTATTATTTATTTAAAGCTATATATTTTCATATGCACATTTCAACACTAAAATTCTGTAATTGTATAGAGTACAATAGAATACAGTATAAATTTCAAAAGAAATCTGATTATTAGGTATATGCATGAAATGTTTCCAAATTTAGAAAGGTGAAAATTAATGTGCGAAGAAAAGAATGTTTTAAAAATAAACAACTGTTTAAATAAGTAGTTTGTTTACGAATATAAAAGCTTATATCTCTGCGCAGAAGCTTCAAAATTAAAACTTCTTTTTCCATTTGATGAAATGCAGCATTTAGTTTCAAAATTCATTCATCAAATAAAAAAAATCGATTTTTTAGTGGAATATCGTGATTTTGAAAGTCCACTGTCTCCTTAATTTTTAAAAAGTTACACTTTTTAAATTTTTATACAGTCCCGTGGACGTCTAAGTTATGTTTAAATTATGTTAACATTTTCTTTGTGCTCTGACAAGTAGAACAGTAAAAAATAAATTATTCTATGACCAAAACTCATCGATTTAAATGATGCTTAAAATTTATGAAATTTCGGAACTTTTCGGCATTAAAAAATCCCTGACGGCTCGGCCTACAGGCACAGGTAGATTTCGAAGACGCAGAACGTGGGGTGCCTGTTTGTCGGGAATTGCGGAAGAAATGACCTTTTTGTGATGATGCTGCAGTGGAACCGCCTACTTCGAAACGAAACTTGTTTGCAGGCGAAGCCAGCAAGGATTTTTTTTTTTTTTGCTATAAGAGTTGGTCCTATAAAAAACATGTCAATATAAAAGTTTTAGATAATATTAAGAGGATTTATAATAAATTTAAGCGGATTTGAAATCTTGGGAATTGACGAAGTTATGAATTTTTTTCTTCTAAAACCCCCTTCCCCCCCCCCTCCTCTTAAGGCAATTTTTAATTATATCAAAAATCTGTCATACATAAATTTTCGGCCCTTCTCCTAGAAGTAATAATAACTTCAAACGGATTCGATACGTATCATAATTAAGAAATTATGTTTTTTTTTCTGTTTTCACAAAAAGTCCCCCCCAATCCCCCTCCCCCTGGTTCGATTTTGCCCATTAACGAACTTGACCAAGATTTTACGCCACTTGATTTTATGTATCAGTTTCGAAAAGATGCGGGAGTTGGAACCGCCTACTTCGAAAAATAACTTGTTTGCAGGCGGAGCCGGCAGGGATTTTTTTTGTTTTTAATTATTTTTTTGCTATAACGGTTGGTCCTATAAAAAACTTGTCAATATAAAAGTTTTAGATAATACTAAGAGGATTAATAATAAATTTACGCGGATTTGATATCTTGTGAATTGACGAAGCTATGATTTTTTTTCTTCTAAAACCCCCCTTTCCCCCCCCTTGGGGCCATTTTTAATTATATCAAAAATCTGTCATACATACATTTTTGGCCCTTTTCCTAGAAGTAATAATAACTTTAAACGGATTCGATACGTATAATAATAAAGAAATTATGAGGATTTTTCTGTTTTCACAAAAAGCCCCCCATTCCCCCCCCTTTGGTTCGATTTTGCCCATTAACGAACTTGACCGAGATTTTATGACCCTTGATTTTATGTATCAGTTTGGAAAAGATTTATGCAGAATTTTTCCAGTTATCGTGGAAGTGACATATATATATATATATATATATATATATATACATAAACTTTTGAACTGGGGGTGGTTTTGGGTTCTGGGAGTCATGATCGGCGTAGATCTGCAAAAATTTTTCAAAATTTCCAACTTAGGTGAGAATGTAATAGGTAGTATTTCTTACGAAATCTACCTAAAACAGGCAGGCAATTTTTATTTTTGCGCTAGAAATCACAAAAATTGTTTATCTTGGAATATCCTATCACTCCTCTTAGTTGTTCATCTCATTAATTTAACACCCTGTATATGCATATTAAATATTTGTAAATAGTGTCTGTGTGATTTGTGTCTCTTATGCTTGCTGTACTTTCAAGGATGAATAAATTAACGAGCTTATTTTCGTGTATTTTAAATGAGTTTGAAAACACTAAAAACATAAGGATAATAAAGAAGCAAATTAAAAATTGCTATATAGATTAAAATATATTTAAAAAAAAAAAAAAAAAAACAAGAACGAAAAATCATGCATCAAGCATAAGATTATGAACCACTTTCAACACAACCAGAATACTGTTCCAAAACTTCCCCGTTTAATAAGATTAAATCTATCGAAATAAAATTAAAGGAAACTCGCTAAAAAGAGGCATTTAGTGTCACAAATAAAAAAGTTGTTGTTACATAATAAAATAGCCCTTAAAAACTTCCGAAATTTCGCACCGAGCGCTTTCGATCAGACCTTGGTTGTTATTCCGCGCATTAGACGGGTTGAGTCGAGACCACTTGGAGTGTTACCCCCCTACGTAGGAGGTAATAAGTTTGAAAGTAAACAGAAGGAGAATAGAAAAAAATCTATATATTTAAAACGCTAAGTGTTTTCTTTCGACAGTTCGTGAGAAGAAACTACTGCATCAAATTACATCATTCTTATTTTAAATGAAAGATATTTGGACACAGATTTGTTATCGTACATTCGTTTGTTCGAAAATTTAATTATTTAGCCGTAATTTTAAATTAAACTTTTACTTCTGCGTATGACGACAATCGGATAATTCCCACTGTTGCGAAGATAAAAGATAAATAATAAATATTAAAGATACGTGGCTTTTAGGTCGAAATTTTTAATTTGCAAGTTAAATTTCGGTTGGTTAGTTGGTTGTATAGGTTTTAATGGGTACAAACTGCGCCAAAGAAAGAATGTATCAAAAAAGCCCACAAAATGTAATGCGAACAAAAACAAAAAGGTTGGTTGGATATGTAATGTCTAATGGCACAAGGTCCCATTGGGGACAAGCTGCGCCAAAGTAAAATTTAAGAAAAATATTAGAAAACCAAAAAGGGCACAAAGCTTAATGAGAAAAATATCTTGATGGGTGTGGCAGATATAGTCATACAGTGTATAAAACATATATTAAGAATTGTTAAAAAAGTGAAATGTAAAAGTAAAAGTATCACACTGAGAAATGCTATCTGGATGGGGTTACACTATCCAGATGTCAAGTTAAACACGTATAAACTAACATTGTTATTGCAAAAATATGAAGGATGTATAAAAACTATATCTCAAAATAAAAGCTAGCATGTTTTAAAAAATGAAAGAGTGCCCCATGAGGTGTTTCCCCAATAAGATTTGTCAAGATTGGTGATGGTGAATTAAAATATATTCTATACAAGTGCTGGAGGCCGGGACAGTCAGTTAAAACATAATAAATGGTCAGGCAATCAAAATGACAATGTGGACACATGGGTGCATCCTCCCGAAGTAAGAGATTATTTATGAGTCATCCTTGAATGTCCAATTCTCAGAATTCTTAAATTTCGGTAAAAATATTTATCCGCGTGCACTTTATTTTTATAAGCGAATAAAAATTCGTACTTATTTTGACGTCACGTGAATATTGTCCATTGCGTTTATTTTTTCATTATGTATTGTAACTTGGTTGATGCCATTTTTTTTATTACAATTAAATACAGAATAAAATTTTATTTGCATACATAGTGTTTAAGCAAAAAATTAACGTATATAAAGTACGTGTGAAAAGTTTGCGAAGGTGAAAATTGACATTATGCTTAGCTTGCATTTTAACATTGATAAAACTAAACGATACTACATGATAAAATTGATACTACATGATAAACGAACTACATGATAAAAATTTTAACATGCATTTTAACATTGATAAAATTAAACAGAAAAATTTATTTGATTGTGTCAACATGACGTAATTTTAACTAATTTTGCAATTCTTAATTATAAAGATTAGAATTGGAGCCTTTATTGATCGCTTCATCTTGATTGCATACCTTGATTACATGTTACCAATTACTTTTTTTTTTTTAATTATAGGTTAGAAGATTTCATTTTTTAATAAAAAAATTCACAAAAGTAAAGGATATCAGGAAAATGAAAATTTTTAAAAATAGTGTTATGGTAGAAAAAAAAATACTTGAACTAATGATTGTATTTTTTTGTTAGAATAAACTAAGGCTAATATTTTATAGGAATTATTTTGGTAGGTTTATTATAATTTATTTAACGGTTCCTTATTAGCGGCAAAGTCCTATTTCTTTCACTGTGAATTTCTCTGTCGACGTCAAAAAATGGTAGTGTACTTTTGGACGCCAGCCAAAACCAAGTGGTAATTTTTAGAAATGTATAACGGTTGTGACAACAAACGCCGCGATCGCTTTCGCTTACATCACTTCTAAATACCTTATAATTTCAATTCTTACATCATCAATTAGAAAAATGTTAGCTTTGGAATGAAATTTTTTGAAAGCTGCCGCTTAATTTAACGACTTTTTAAATAATTTTCAAGCAAGAAATAATTTTCAAATGTATCTCAACAATGACCATCAGTTTGCTTCAATAATGTAAAATATCCCCTGGAAAGTTCCGTAGTTGAAAATTGATTTCCCTAACCATCATAAAATGTGAATAATAATAATAATAATAATAAAAAACTCTGTAAAATCATAAGATCAAATTATCCATAAGATAGAGCATTTTGGCGCTAAACTAAAATCTGCCATAAAAGAATAACTATTTTCAGTTTATGTTGAACATAAAATTGATATGTTGAATTCGTTGATGTATATGTTGCATAAGAATATGCTATGAATTGTATTTTATTATTTTTAAAAAGGCTTATTGGGTATTTAACTGTATAAGAGGGAAAATATCCCCGACTGTGATGTAAAAGGGATAATCAACCTGATTATGTAAATGGACCGAAGAAACCATACAAATAAATTGTACTTGTAAACATTAAAAATCTCCCTCATCTGCAAATTGATTTATTATTGTAAAAAAAAATATCCATCTTTGCATAAAAATTGACTAGCTTAAAACAATGGATGCATTTTAGAAGCTATGGATTTGGAACGAACAATGATTAAAGAGGACATTTTTAAACTTTTTATTTAAACATTTTAAAACTTTTTTTAATATCGAATTTCGGCGGTGCCTTTGGGCAGATGCAATGCACATGCATTAGAAGCTCATTCTGTTGCATTATCACAGGGGTGGGGGGCGGATGCGTGCTTTATTTACTATGTTCTTTTATTTACTGAATATGAGATGGATGTAGCAATATACTATTTGTATGATACTTCATAGGTCCATGAAATTTTCTTTCTTGCCATGGGGAATATGGAAGAAAAATATTAAGCTCGAGAATTACTAAGCTCCGTAAAATATGCAACTAAATTTATATGAAATTTAAATGCATTATATAAATATCGACAAAAATAAACAAACATCGTTGAACATGATGATTCTTTTTGTTGAATTTTAGAAAGTATTTAAATTGGTGTCTGAGGCTTCTTTATTAATCAAATTTTAAACAAGAAGGATTCTTAAAGATGGTAAAACAAAAATGCGACTGATAAATTAGCAAATGAACAACTAAACAACAAACATCTCCTTTGTAAATATGGCTTAATTAGATAACTAAGATCTATAGCAATGTAAGGTATCTGATGGTAATATGGCTTATGCAGTTAATATGACCAACTCATATAATAACGATAATAGTTTGAGTAAAATCCAAGAAAAAAAAAGATGGCGCTTGTATCCAGTCGCCTTTTGTCAGAAGGGTTGATTTAGTTCCGCATTTGTCGCATTACTGGACCACGTGCATCCGTGCACGAAAGAGAAATCATTGTTGCTTTGCTGTTAGTTGTGTTGGCATGTTATAATTTTGTAGCTGCTAAGTTTGTTATTTATCTTATTTAAACAAAGTATTTATAATTATCTGTTTGCGTGATTTTTTAGCTTGTTTAATCCTCTTTTTTTCAATTCCTACTATTAGCTCTCTATATATTTATATATCTTGTTCAAATTTTCAATCGTTAATAAAATACTTTTTATTCATCCACTGAGTTTCGAATACATTTTTTTAAACTTGTAGTGGATGACACTTGATGTTAATACAGTTTTTTCAAATATTAATTCATTCATTAAATTTAATTAATTAATTTTAGTTTTATGTTTCATTTTTGTTCAAAAGTATAGACTCACTCCATATTTATAATCTCCTTCACCTGCGCGCCGCCTGAACTTCGTCCGTGAATAGCCCCATTATCTATTTACGCGTGAAGTTTTGTAATTTTTTAAATTCAATATTTGAAAAACGACATAATTATTAGATTTGAAATTTATATCAAGAAAAATACATTTTTTACCTTTCTACCGCAGTTTGTCTAACAATTTTGTGAGAGATACTTTTCGAGCTATTCATTTTTGGTATTTTAGCTATTTATTTTTTATTTAATTTTTAATACATTTCAAAAAATTCTCTTATATAAGGTATTTAACAGAATATAAATTTAGGAATAAATACCGTCAGTGGCGAAGCGTGTTGATCGCTGGGAAAAAAATTCTTTTTGACCTAAGTAGGAATTGACTTTAATTTTTTTTTTTTAATAACTTGTTAACTGTATAAGCGAATTTCAATATCGGAGTGCTCACACAAAATAACAAACAGTTTTATAAAACTGGTTGTTGTTGGCAATAGGGCGAGGCGGATGGAAAAAAATGTAGATATGATATTATGTTTGGTTTGTCATAATTATGTGCACGAGGAATGTGTCGGACTTACCAGTAAAGATACGACAACTTTTTTTTTTTTTTGTCCTACATGTGCAGATACCAAAATAAAATAAAAACTTTTTTACCGTAAATTTTTTAACTCTGCTTTCAATATTTTTCTAAATTTTCTTCATATTTTTTTAATTTTTGATTTTTTTCTAAATTTTCTTCATATTTTTAAAATTTTTGAAAAATAAATTTGGTTTTGCAATTATTGTTGTTTTTTATGCTTTAAATATAAACTTTTTCATTTTATTTGACTTATGAGCATGTTATTTGTATATGGCCATATTGCCATCAACTCGCATTTTTTAAAACAAACTGCTACAAGTTCAAATTTTAAAGAATTTAATTTTTAAATTTTGTTTCCAGTGCTTAAAAGGGTCTGATTTGTTATTCAACTTATACATATACTAGATGGAACCCGTCAATACTTGACGGAAAAAAAAATACTATAACAATGTCAGTAAAATAAGCTTCTTTAGTTTTTAAGAAGAGTGCAAATGAAACAGTTTTTCAAATATTTTATTTTAAAAGGTTTTTCTTCAGTGAAATACAGTACTGTTTCCAATGCAAACTCCAAACAAACAATCCATAAACAACTGTGTAATGCAAATCAGTTTGACATTACCGCCATATTCCCCACGGCAAGAAAGAAAATTTCATGGACCTATGAAGTTTCATACAAATAGTATATTCCTACGTTCATCGAATATTCAGTAAATAAAAGAACATAGTAAAAAAAGCAGACATCTCTCCCCCCTCCCTCCCCTTTCATAATGCAACCGAATGAGCTCCTATGAGCATGTGCATTGCATCTGCCCAAAAACACCGTCGTGATTCGATGTTAAAAAAAAGTTTAAAATGTTTAAATTAAAAAAATTTAAATGTCTTCTTTAAGCATTGTTCATTTCAAAATCTTCTAAAACGCATCCATTGTTTTAATGTAATCAGATGAAGAATTTTTTTATACAATAATAAATCAATCTTCAGATGAGGGAGATTTTTAATGTTTTCAAGTGTAATTTATTTGTATAGTTTCTTCCGTCCCTTTACATAATCAGGATGATTATCCCTTTTCCATCACAGTCGGGGATCTTTTACCCCTTGTACAGTTAAATACCCAATGGATCTTTAAAAAAAAATACAATTCGTAGCATGTTCTGATGCAACATATACATCAGCGGATTCAACATATCAATTTTAAGTTAAACATAAACTCAAAATAGTTTTTTTTTCTTTTTTGACAGATTTTATTTTAGTGGCAAAATGCTCTATCTTATGGATAATCTGATCTTATGATTTATCAAGGTTTATTATTATTATTATTATTTTCACCTTTTATGATGGTTAGAGAAATCTATTTTCAATTGTAGCAACTTTCCCAGGGGCTATTTTACATTATTGAAGCAAACTGATGGTCATTGTTAAGATAGAAATGAAAAACATTTCATGCTTGAAAATTATTTAAAAAGTCGTTAAATTAATCGGCAGTTTTCAAATAAATTTCAATCGAAAGCTAATTTTTTTTCTAATTCATGATGTAAGAATTCAAATTATAAAATGTAGTAAGAAAATTGATATTTGTAGTATTTAGAAGTGATGTAAGTGCGATGAAAGATAAAGCGATAGGGCCGTTTGTTGTCATAACCGTTATACATTTCTAAAAACCGCCACTGTGTTTTCGCTGACGTCCAAACGTAGACTACCACTTTTTGACTTCGAAAGAGAAATTCACAGTGAAAGAAATATGACTTTGCCGCTAATACGGAACTGTTAAATGAACTCATAATAAACCTACCAAAATAATCATTCCTATAAAATATTTGCCTTACATTGTTTATTCTAGCTAAAAATACAATCACTATTTCAAGTTTTTTTTTTCTACTATAACACTATTTTTAATAATTTTAATTTTCCTGAAATCCTTTACTTTTGGGAATTTTTTATATTAAAAAATGAAATCTTCTAACCTATAATTTAAAAAAAAAGTAATTGGTAACATGCAATCAAGATGAAACAATCAATAAAGGCTCCAATTCTAATCTTTCTAATTAAGAATAAAAAAATCAGTTAAAGTTACGTCATGTTGAAACAATCATATAATTTTTTCTCTTTAGTTTTTATCAATGTTAAAGTGCATTTCAAGCTAAACATAACGTCATTTTCACACGCGCAAACTTTTCACACTTACTTTTATGCGTAAATACCATGTATACAAATCAAAATATAGTTGTATTTAATTATAATGAAAAATGGCATCAACAAAGTTATAATGCATAATAATAAAATAAACCCAATGAACAATATTCCCCTGACATCACAAAAAATATAGATTTTTATTCACTTATAAAACACGCGGATAAATATTTTTACCGAAATTTAACTTTCAAATTAAAAAATTCGGTCTAAAAGCCACGTGTTTTTAATATTATTTCTCTATTATCTCGTAACCACAGAGTTCAGAGAATAAACTATGTGCCTCGCAACAGCGGGCGTTAGTCCAATTGCTGACTTTATGACGTCATAAGAAGAAGAAAAAGTTTAATTGAAAATTACGGCTAATTAATTAAATTTTCGAAAAAACGAATCCACGATAACAAATCTGTGTCCAAATATCTTTCATTTAAAAAAAGAATGATGTAATTTGATGCAGTAGTTTGTTCTCACGGATTGTCGAAAGAAATCACTTAGCGTTTTAAATATATAGATATGTGTGTGTGCGCGTGTGATGAATGTTAAATTAGATATATGACGATATCTCAGGCCCTGAATTCTGTTAAAATGCATTGGATGAGAATACAGATGTTGACATAGTCGAAGTCAATGAAAGTTTACTCCATGACAAGAGCTGACTGTATCACAGAAATTTAATTAAATTGCGTAAATAAATCACTTTTAGTGTAAGCCACAGTTGAAATATTTAGTGTATTTGCAGTTGTAATCGAGCTGAGTAGAGGCAATCAGTTCCAAAAGGTTTTTCTCCGATACATTGAGGAGACTGGAATTAAGAATTAACAGTTTATTCTATTCAGCATGTATCAATGCACAACGCCACGTAGACACATTTCAATAGAAGCTTGAAACTCGTTTAGATCTATTAGAAGTGATTGAATAAAACTATCGACGAATAAAAAAGGACTTCTCCAGTGACCGGGTATAGTTAACATTTCAAAACAGAGTAAATATCTGTCTCCCAAGCCAGTGTATGCCGTATAAATATCAAAAGAATTTGCCCAAGGTTACAAAGCCACGTTCTGCGAGGCCAACGAAAGCTGTGTTAGGAGGGAAGAAAAGGGGTAGTAAGGGCGGAGCTTGCTCGCCAATGGCTGAAAATTTGGGCCAAGAGGGTGTTGTCAATGACGTAATGTCATAACTATTTCCTTTAGAGCGGAAATTTAAAAAGGTGAAAAGTTTAGGGGGAAAGCCGAAAATAATTATGGGATGTCGAATGATAAAATCAAATAAAAAATAAAAATGGTATTTCAAAATGTTCCAAAGAAATAAAAATTCAATGTCTCAAAATGTGAAGAAATAACACAGGTGCTTTTTACAAGAAGTGTTGCATTTAATAGAATAAGGTTTTTAGAATAAGAATTAAAAGAATATGTTGATTAAAGATATGGAAATAAAATATAAATGATATTTAAGATATTATTAAAAAACTGGGGGAAAAAGTAGAATTATAAGAATTTAGAATAATTTAATTGAGGTAAAATGTCGATTTTTTTTATAATTACACACATATATATATAACGGGTCGCTGCTATCATTTAGAAATTTCTAATTTTAATGTGTCCATATTATCTGCAGAAATAAGAAATATATATTCCCTTACATGAAATTTTGACTTGCTCTGGCCGCTATCTTGGACTTATAACGAAGGAAATAAAAATTTACTAGAAGTCAGTACTGTGCTCTAGAAAAATATATAATCTGTAATGTATTTGTGAATGAGATTATAATTCCCTCATACGAATTGTTCTTTCTTGTTCGAATACGCTATCTGCATTTATCTACATTGCAGCTACACATAATCTTAGAAGTGTGAATTCGGTCGCGCGTTATCTCAAGGAAAAAAAAAATTGTTTTTCAGAATATAAATGACTATTGATACATTCAACAATTGAGAAATGAAAATGGAATTGCCCTGCTTTTTCTTTCGACGATCAACATACTTTCAAATTTTTTTTGCTATTATCCATGTGAAATTATGTTATCCCTGAGAAGTACTTATTCACGATGTAAAATACAGTTGAACTCCAGGTATACGTTATCTGAGTTGTACGTTTCCCTCAGTTATATGTTTCAATTCAGCGGTCCCGGCCTCTTGCCATTAAAAATTAGCTGAGTTATACTTTTGAGTTATACATTTCCCTCAGTTATACGTTACGTTTTAGCGTCCTCGGACACAATTTTGTCTTATTTATACATTTTGCAACCGGAAAAATTGACGACGCGCAGGATGAGTCTGATTTGGAAGATCCCCCTCAAATTTGGTGCTACTCTGGGGACTTTTGACGTAATAAAGTGGTTCGTCAGTAGTAAAATCAGTAACAATAAGGCGGCTGCATTATGAATTATTAACAGCAATGCAAAGTTTGCTGTTGAATGTTGACTCTGCCGAAAAGAAACAATCGAAGTTTAGTGATTTTTTCAACAATATTCCGCAAACTACTCAAATGTCTCCTGATAAATGATTTACATGCCAAGGCGATTCCAATGATTTCTTTTAAGTTACTCTATGTGTATTAAAAATATTTTTAATAAAGCTTTTGTGATAAAATAACTTCATGTGTACTTTTCTTAAGTACCTTTTTTCCTACTCTGTTCCATTCCGAAAATATATGTCATGGGTGCAGTAATACTTCGGAAATTTCCGTTTTCGATATTAAAAGTAACAAATTCTATAGCGGAACAAAGTTTTTATGATATATTTAAAAAATGGTCCCGGTAGACCCTTAATTGACTTGTACGTTTTACTGAGTTATACGTTTGGTTGTCCTTCCCCGAGCAAAACGTATAACTGGAGTTCCACTGTAAATCCTTTGTAACTAGATGTCTGTAAAAGAACTTTTTTATGATATTAGTATTGACTCAAATAGTAAGTCATTTTTGTGTATAAGCAATTAGATATATATATTATTTAATTTTACATGTGATTAAATTTAAATTTTAGATTAAATTTTGTTAAGTTACAAAAAGTTAATTGTTTATGATCATGAGATTATCTTTAATTGGAGTTTTGTGGCACATTTCACTAGTAAACGAGCATATTTCACAAACATATATAGTACATCACAATTAGCTGAGATTTCCTACTTGTTGCAGCAGTTATACAAGTTATTTAATTTATGTGTGTCGTTTGTTCATTATTTGATGATATAAAACAAAATAGTCATTAAATTATTTCACTATTGCTTTTAATGTTGATAAGCTGGATACTTGTATTTGAAGATAATTGGATATAACTGTTAACAAGATGTTGGTGAATCTGTTCATGAGATATTGCACTAAGTGGAAGAAAACTTCCCGCTGCATTTTCTTTTTTGAACAGCTGTGTTTTCGAGTGGTTGCAGATATACTAATTTAATCCAATATGAGGAATTGTTTCTAACGCATAATATGTACATTTAAAACAGAAGCCGGATTTTTTCCCCCCCCCGTTATCAGAACTCATATTTCTCCTGAATCAATTTTAATATATATGCCAACTCAAGAATTCGAATGTTCTAAAAGTTATATTTTACATAAATAATAAAGGAATGCGCTTACTGTTCTGTTGTTAAAAAAACTAAATTTGTTACGCCGGGATGACCATGTATTACACTAATATTAGGCTACAATCATTTTAAACATTAAACCAGCGCTTTATTTTAAACAATCTCAATGGACGAACACAGTGCATAAAAATACACAGAATCACTCCAGACGATAAATAAACAACAGTTCTTTTCTGATACATACACGCATGTCATTTCACTTCAGTTCATAGGATGTGGCAATATATAAATTATTGAAAGCTGTTCATTTGTAGATGAATTCGTATTAGCTATTTTTTAAATTATTTCCATTTTTATACTTTATTTTTAATTTTAAAAGTTCTTAATGAAATTTCTTCAAAACGGTAGGAATTGGGCTATATCCATCGTTGCAGAGAAAAAGGGAAATAATGTGAATTACCATATCTTTATACTGCTCTCATTTTGCCATTGCAATTAAAAATAACTTTTTTTAAATTTTTGAACAGAAAATGGCGGAACGTTTAAAAAAAAAAACAATATGCATTTTCTCTCATAAAGCTTTTAACAAAGCACATTTTAAGATTTTTTTCATTCCGCTGCTAATGAATTTGTGACGTTAATCTTAGAAGAAGTCGAAATGTTTCAGTGTGTGAAAATGTCGTTATATAAGAAAAAAAAAAAGTGCATCTCCTATCTACTTCTAATATATATATATATATATATATATATGTGTGTGTGTGTGTATAATGCAAATGGAAATTTCTTTCCGACTGCTTATAACTTGCGTTGTGCTGAATGGATTTTGATGGGACATACGCTGTTAGATAATTTTTCATAGGTGATTTCAGAAAATTGCATATTGTTCTACGTTGCTTAGTTATAGAATTACGGGAAAAAGTTCTAAAATCAGATGAACCCGATTATGTAAGATTAGCCTTTTTAAAAGTTCTACTGGGCGGACTTTGATGAGACATGCATTGTTACATAGTTTTTCAGGAATGATTTTAAAATATTGCACATCGTTTTATCGTCCTTTACCAAATACTGCTATTAATGATCAACTAAAATATTAGAAAATATAACAGCGCAAAGGCGCTCGTACCCTTTTCAGCAATGCGGAAGGACATTCCAGTTAAAGATCCATATTGCTTTAAAACATTAAATCAATTCGCCGATATATTTCTTTTGATTCAATGCTCGTTTCGACAAACCCATCATCGTAGCAAGCGAAATTTGGTCGTCTTTAATAAAACTAAATATTTTAATGCGAATTCGTCTGAAAAACATAAATTTCTGGGTTTTTTACTCGCCGGTACTGAGGTTAGAATCTCAAGTCAAGAATGCGAATGTTCACATGCAAAGTTGTAGTTGTCAAACGTGACGTCAAGTTTGGAAACATATTTATTAATAACCTATTTATATATTTAAAGCGAAAACCGCAGTCTGTCAAATTCACATTCAATTTTTCACATGAAAATCGTCCCTTCGCGCATACTTCAACTTTTTTTTGAAGGGTTCTCCCCTCAGAAACGGGAAACCTGATTGGTTATTCCTCACCTGTTTGGCCTAGAGATATTGAAAAGGGTTGATTGAAAACAGATGGAGTCGTAATATGGCCATCGCGTTTTTTTTTTTTTTTTTTTTTTTTAAGAACTCATCTTTTCACTACTAAATTTGCATATTTCTTCGCAATTTTTTAAAGAAAGCTTGGATATAGTTATATTTATAACCAATTGAAATTTCAAAGAGTTCGGAAGATGAGAACTATTTTTTTTTATTGCTATATTAAAGGAGCCGAAGCGAAAACAAACAAACAAGCAAAAACAGCGAGAAGAAAACATTTCTTTTACAACTAGATAAAAATATTTTTTCACGAAATTTTTAAAGGGGTTGTAAAACTGTTTTATTTGTAGCCTATAAAGATTTCAAAGATTTCAGACAAAAAAAAAAAAAACTTTCTTTTAAAACTATGAAACTACCCTCCGTGAAAAAACAAGAAAATGAGCGCTTTTATCACTAGACATCAATATTTTTTCGAGAATTTTTTTCATTTAAAAATATAATTGCATACAAAAATGAGTTAAAGATATAAAATAAATAAAACTTGATTTTTAAAAAAAATATATTTTCACTTGCCCGGGCAACGCCGGGCGGACCACCTAGTTGATGGTTAAAATATTTTTCAAATGTTGAATAATAATACTAGACACACGGATGTAAATTTTACGACGGTGAAATTGAGGTTACGTTTAGATTTCTTTGGGAAAAAAAATTATTGTATCAAATTGACGTAATTTTTGCTGTTTCTTTTCGTAATACCAAATATCAACGCCGCAATTGATAACTCCATCATGCTTACTTATCTAGACTACATGTTACTGATTACTTCTGTGAACAAAGCTTAATTTTTCAATAACTTGGAAAGTTGAAGTTAATAGAAATAGCATTTATAGGTAACTTTGCTAAAATTAATATTTGTTGCAAGAATTATACTAGTCAATGTAAGTATGATTTTTTTAGGGTTTCGTTTATGTCACGAAACCCTATTCGCCTCGCTTCAATGTCTGTCCGTCACAGAGTCGGTTCTCAGAAACTGTATAAGTTAGAGACTTGAAATTTACAGCTGAATACCTACTGTCACACTGAAAATAGTACAAGTTTGAAAATGTCTTCATTAACGCAAGATATTAATTAGAACCTTGAAAACCCACTCATTAATGGATAAAAATATTCAACTAAAGCACAGGATTTATTTGATTTGTTGTTAATTTGTAAAATAGAGCACATAATAATATTTCCTTTCAATTAAAAAATGTATTTACACGTGACTATCAAAAACAGAAATAAAACTTAAAAAATATAATTAAATGATCAAGTGTTAAAAGCAGTAATTGTAGAAAATTACGTAATAAAAAATATAGTTGCGCGTGAATATTAAAAAGAGAAATAATTAAATTATTACGCGTTGAAAGCATTAAATAGGGAAACTTACGTCATATTTAAATTGCTCAAATAACAATATTTCCAAACAGTTTCAATATAAAAATATATCTGCACGAGATATTAATTTGTTTCGACAAAATATTTTACCTATTATTACAAATTTTAAAACAGAGTAAATAATAATGGTACAGATGTCATATACGCAACGTTGGCGCGACCCCCCCCCCCCCCCCCCCCGCCAGTTTGGCGAAGACTTTGTTTTTGAATATTAGTTACAAATAGCATGCAATAATAGCACGTGATTTTTTATTTCAATATAAATATAAAACAAGTAATAATTTTTTTTAATAGTCAATTCCCACTTTTTAATCATAAATATATAAAATAAACCCATGCAGCATTAATGTCCCACGTTATCTTTATTGAACATTATTTTATAATCATCGTCGCGGTATTTTATTTCTGTGGCATCACTCATTCGAAAAAAATCTTTAATTTCATTTATGAAAACAATAGGAGGAATTTTTTTTCCTCCCATTTAAAACTAAAATTAGTTAATTAAATTTAATTAATGAATTAATATTTGAAAAAAAAACTGTATTAACATAAAGTGTCATCCACTACAAGTTAAAAAAAATTTATTTGAACTTGAGTGGATGAATAGAAAATATTTTATTAACGATTGAAAATTTGAACAAGATATATATAGAGAGAGTGTGAGCTAATAGTAGGAATTTAATAATAATAATGTAATAAATGAAATAGCTTCTATTATTTAAAAAAATTGAAATAAAAATAAATAAATGATAGTTTGATATAAATAAATATTGATATACATAATAAAAATAATTTATATAATTAAAATAAAAAATAAAAGTAAATAAACAACAATATAAACAAAATAACCGGGTTACCATGTGAGGCAGAAAATTGCCATTTTGTTGCAATAGCGCCAACGCTGCGCGTAAGTGACATCTGTGCCAAAATAATATTTTCCTTCAATTAAATATTTTTACGTTTAATAATAGGAAGAATACTTTGAAAATTACGTCATATTGGAAACGATACATTTAAAATGTCTTACTGAAAATAATTTTCGGTACTTCTCCTTTATACCGTTGACAACTTTCCAGTAATACATATATATATATATATATATATATATATATATATACAGGGTGACAATTATTGAACTATATGAAATAAAACGTAAATTATTCAAAAACTACTGAGTGCACAAACTTTATTCAACATGTAAACGTCACTACAGATATTCGGATTTAGGTTATGACATGTTCGACACGGCTGCCATCATTGGCTATGATGTGGCACAGACGAATAGCAAAATTCTGCATGACCCGCTGAAGTGTAGGACCATCGATGCTGTCGATGACCTCCTGAATGGTGGTTTTCAGCTCAGCAATGGTTTTGGGGTTATTTCTGTACACGTTGTCTATAATGTAGCCCACAAACATGTGTCACATGTGTTCAGATCCGGAGTATATGGCGGCCAAGCGAGTCCCATTCCAGTGGCCTCTGGGTACCCCAGAGCCAGAATGCTGTCCCAAAAGTGATCCTCAGGACATCAAGCCATTTCTTGATTTGATGAGTTCGAACCGACATTGCCAACACTGTCATCACAAACACTACCAGTTCTCTCAAACTTGCGAATCAAATTCTTGATTGTTAGCACACTTGGACCGGTTGTTTTCAGCTTGTACTCGGTCACAAACTGCCTTTGAGCCGCAATCGGGCTGTTATTGCTCGCATAGTAGGCCTTCACAAGCGATATACGCTCCGGAACGCTGTACCGTGACATTTTCACTTGCAAATGCCCGACAACAACAAGTTGTGTGTGCATGAGCATACAAATTCCCATCATGCCCTGTGGCCAACCACGAAGTTTGAACTTCATCACGCAAACCGTTCAGAAGTTATGACGGTTTAATTTCATATAGTTCAATAATTGTCACCCTGTATATATATATATATATATATCATTTTGACGGAGATATTACGATGAATAATATTCGATGATAAAATGGCAGTCTGTTAAAGAACTAAAATATTGCAGTCGATATTCCGAGCATGGCGAAGAGGTAAGGCAAGGAAATGAAATCACAGAGAGTTTCTCCAGGAAATACAAGCCGATTTGCAGACAATTAGTTTATTTAAAATACATGCAAGACACTTCCCACAGGTCTAAAACTTATAGCCTAGGGTTTCACTTCATTGCATTAAGATGTTACTGGGCCAGTTGAATATTCTACGGACATAAAAACACCAGACACATATTTGTTTAGACTTCCAAAAACGTCAAAAATCTGCTGCTCCGAAGGCTGCGGGCGAGTTTTGTTCTCTCCGCGGAAACATACAGAATTTACGTCACGAGCGCACAACCCAATGAGTGAGAGGTTAGCTCCAGCCCAGCAAATGAGGTGCGAAGGAGGAGCTAAGACGATAAAGAATTCCGAACCTGTCGCGGATTAATTTTGGAGTGAAATTACCTCAGCGCGCGAAAGAATCAGAGCAATAATAATAATAATAAAAAGAAAATGGCTTTTTTAAAAATATTCGAAATGAGAACGCGTCTCAGAATTATAGATTGGGGAGCTGATAAAAGCTACGAATGAACTTAAATTTTAGATTAAGATTTGGAATAAAATAATTATTAATATACGGATATTTACTTTTAAAAGGACTTTAAATAGGAATAGATATTTTTAAGAATTAAGGAAATGCTGATTATGTCAGAAGTTAGATTAATTTTAAAAGATTAATGCGAATAAAATGGAAGGATACGAAGGAAATAAATTTTTATATAACATATATATATATAATCATATTCTTTAGCGATGTTATGGCTAATATGATGATGAAACCACTCATTTTATTTGTGGTATTTAGGCATTTGGAACTTGATAATTCTGTCTAAATTCCACAAATGTCATTCATTCAATTTTTAATTTAATTTTTTCTTCTTTTAAATAAGTATTTGATATCTATATTCAGAGTGTTGGAGAATACCATCGTTGTCAATTAATTATTACATACTAAATCATAATTTCATAGTTTATGTTGGTGTTACGGTAATGTTTCATTAATGGTTATATATATATATATATGTGTGTGGTCGCAAGAGTTCTCATCTGAACTTTGGACTGCTTACCAAGGCACATTTTTTATTGGGGCTTGTGATGTTGAATCAAAGTTCGATGCCTCGCGAACAATAGAATATTGATGATGTGCATTTTTATCGTGAGAACAGAGTAGATGTGCTACAGCTTTCGTCACGATCAGACGGATCGAGGATAGTCTCTGTTTAATTCTATGCCGGTCGGTGGAACCGCGCATTTAACCCGACAGACGGTCGGATCAATTCTAAGTGTATATCTACCCTATATATATAAAATCCTAATGAAACGAATTTGTGAAACGATTTTATGAAACGAATTTATGAAACGATTTTATGAAACGACTGATTAAACGACTGATTTTGTTTCAAGGCTATTTTTAATAAAATATTGAAAGCTTGATGGTGAAATTAATACCAATTGTTCATAAAAATCCGCGGATGTCAAAACTGGTAATAGAATTTTGAAATTGGAAATAGTTTTCTAGATATTATTTTTTTTCTAATTTTAATGACATTTCTGTAATGATGGCAACTAATTACTCAGTTTTTTTGTGACAAAAAAGGGAAAAAAATTGAAAAGGATCCCGATAGGGATTATTGATTTCTTTTTATTCGTCATTTTCAAATTTAAATTGAATTTATCTTTTATTTCAATCGATAATGAAGACAAGATTGTGATTAAATTATGTTTTTCAGGAAAATTTGAAAAAAAAAATCGCATTTCTATCGTCAGGATTCAATCGTCTGTCAGCATTTAATTTAATTTATAAACTGAAAATATTTTGAATAAATTCGTCCAAATGACGTCATTTAGGTAAACGCAAAAGAAAGGGAGGAAAAGGAATTAATAGTAATTATTATTTATTGATATCATTTTGTTATTTTTTTGTAAAATTTAACTAAACGAATTTATAAAATCATTAATTCGGATATTTGAAACTAATGTATAAAATAATATTAGCCCAACTGAACGGAAGAATAAAATATCCTGCTTGGTTTTCTATCCTGCTTGGTTTTTTCCGCCAAGCTTTTTAAAAAAGCGTCAAGACCCCTATAATAGAAAAGCACCAAAAGTTCACTGGGTTTATTTTCATAACTTTTGGCAACAAATCTATGTATATTAACGAATCTATCCCTTTTTGAAGCTCGAATTACGCCAAACCTAAAAGCAAAGGATCCTATAATGGAAAAGTACCCGATTTTCTTATGGACAATATTCAAGTGACAGAGCATGGTGTAAAATTACCGCGGATAGCAAATTTGTTTAAATATCTCATCAATTGATGCCGAATAAATGCAGGCACATGCATGCACAAAATATTTAATTAATTTTGTATGATAAATAATTATTATAAAATTCGTATATACATATTAATTAAAAAAAATAATTTACATATTTAAAATAACATGAAAATATGCATGATGGTGCACTAAAATAGAGAGAAAATTAAAACCTGTTACTGAAAATGTCTATAACATAGTACTTTTCAATACCGTGGTTTTTAATGTTATTCACAAGTAGATGGAATTTTTCTCATCCTTAAACGCAAAGGAAGAATAGAATAGAGATTGTTGTTATAAAAGTCCGAGAGGTAGTCACAATTTAAACCTAACCATTTTATACAAGCTGGTTTTCAAGTAGTAATTGATTTTACTTATCAATCCCGAAAACAGTCGTCAGTTGTCGCAACAGCTGTGTATGAGGCCATGATAATCGAAAAATGTCCCATTAAAATGTTAAAAGCATGGCAACCCAATTATAGATTTACCAATATTTTTAAAATAAAGCACGCTGTCATGTTTTTAGAGGCCTCGAAGTCTGAGCGGGGGTTGGCGAGCGTAGCTCGCAGGGGGTAGGCCCCCTAGTAAGTTTTTAAATTAATGTTGTAAATATTTTATATGATAATCAAGATATTAAAAGTATAACGTTTAATCAATTTGACGCCAGCCTAAACCCTATATATATATATATATATATATATATCGCCAAATAATTCGCCAAACTCTAATGCTCAAAAAACCAATGAAAGAATGATGCCATTGGAATCTAAAGCCCCAACCCACTCACTAAAGTGTCAACTATCAGTAACTTTAAACAATAAAATTTATAATACATTAATGAAAAGAGAAAAAAAGTAATCTTAATTATTTATTTATTTAAAATATTTTTCTTTTATCCCCCCTCGGCTGATGGATAAGTGTTTATGACGTCAGTTGAAACGGATCTGTTGTGCGTAACTAGGCATAGAAACATTTTTTCAAAGCTTTTTCTCTTTTAATGTCATGGCGAGCCCTTTAAGGTCATTATTATTTTTTTAATTAATGAAATATCTAATAAATGGGTAAAATATCATTAAAAATATAGGTAAATGTCGAATAAAAATCTCTCGATGACATAACAAACGCGCGTATAACGCATCTGATGTCAATTCAATGTGACGCCACGGTAACGTAAGTTTTTCACTATATTTTTGCGACAGTTTTTTTTTTCTTTTTTGGATAGTGGTCGACGGGATAACGGATAAATACCCAATTTTTATAACATCATTATAAAATTCTCCGATGCAGCGACATTGTTTACTTAGCCATTTTACACAAGTTGATTTTCAAATGTTTAATTGATGTTATTTAATCAATCACGAAAACAGTTGTTAGATCTTTCGACAGCAGTTGATTCGCCCTTAAAAACCTTAGTGAAAGTGAAACTCGATTACAGCAGATCGCCACTGGTCGCTTAATTATAATTCAATCTTCCGTAATCATTTTAGAGTTAATCAAATTAGCGTATTTTTAGACTTTGCGGTGTCAGAATAGAGGTTGGCGAGCGTAGCTCGTAGGAGGCAGAGCCCGCTAGTAGAGAAAAAAAAAAGAAATAATACGCTAATAGACAATGATGTAATTAATAATGCGAATAGGGATTGTTAATAAAGAAGGGGAGAGGGGGGAAAGCCACTTAAAAAAAAATATTGCATTTAGTCCACATTATATAGCAGATATTATTATGACAGAGTATAACAGCGGTACCTTCGATCACACTTACCCAGTTGTTTTAAAATAATTATTTTTGTAGGCTTATTATAAATTCAATCGAACAGTTCCACTTTAAACATTATGTTTCATCGAATTTCGACGGTTTCACCTCGTTAACAATATAAACATCGCATATTAGAACATTGATCATTTGAATATTTCCAGTTTTCGGGAAATTTCAAAATTGACAATTTCCATGTACATTCCTCGGATAAAAATATTATTTTTCCTAGGAATTAATTCGTTGTTTTGAAAGTTTTGCAATACTACTTATGATTAAGTATGGTTTCCCTCAAAAAGTAGCAAAGCGGGATGCTGATTAGCTACATAAAAAAGAGTCATTGTTACGTTGGATGACATCACATTGCTGGTCAGCTTATTAAAGTTTACGCTAAAAATCATCATTCACTGCTCCGAACTGGTGTACTGCAGATGGTTTTCGTAACAAGGGTTCAAGTATGTGAAAATAATTTTTACCTATTTTAAGCATTTTAAAGACTTTTCAACATAGTTATGAATTCGGTATGTCTGCACCCAGAAAAAGGAATTGATTAAAACAACAAAATATGTTTTGTTGAGTACATTTTGGTTGTTTTAGCAAAATTTTTAGTTGAACTAAAAAAATTGGTTTCGTTGCTTGGACAAAAAAATATTGTTAACACTCTTACAAAATTTTAACAAAATTTCATCAATTTTACTTGAATTAACAAAATCTGTTTTTCTAATTTTACAATAATTTTGTAATTCCAGCAAAATTTTGTTGTTTTTGCAAAATTCAAATTATTGTGTATAGAAGCCATAACTCTCTCACGTAACTCGATTTATTTGACTTATATAGCTATATAATTAAAGGATTAACATAATTTTTGGATAATTAAAACTTTTTTTCATTGGGACGGACCAAGGTGGTTTTAAAAATCCCCTTCTCCCATTTATTACTTTCTTCTATCTTTACAAGAAGAAGGTATTGGAATCATGAAAATTTTCGACTGTTTGTTTCCGACGTATTTTAGAAGGTCCTGAATACGATTTGACTGTTTTTTGAAAATGACTGTCAATGACTCTGTCTGTATGTGACAAAAAATTTGTGGGCGCTTTATCTGAAGAACTAACGCACGGATTTTAATAAAACTTTATATTCAGTTACTTCCTGATATAAATTGTTGCTGATTAGTTTTGGGTGTAAATCGCGTAACAGGTGGCGCTGCTATGTTGCATTTTTTGCGATTTCTGCAATAGCTCTATTTCATTTTCAGCAGTGAATTACGCCTGTAATCTTTGAATAACAACCAGTGAATTTTATCCTGCTTTTTTCAGGCGTAATTTATTGCTGAAAATGAATTAAAAATTAACTATGTGTTGCTATATGCTGGGCTTTGTATTGTCGTCTCATGTTTGCCGCAGAAATTTGCGTGCTCCTGATGATAATTCCATCTTGTGCTGCGGTTGCAGCCGTTCCGACATGTATAAGAGTGAGAAATGACGATCTTAAATATCGTTCCTTGTAGCTCAGTGGTAGATCCCCAGAACGCTGTTCTGAGGACCTGAGATCGACTCCCGGCTTGGGCAATTTTCACTCTCTCGGTTTGCGCTCTAAAAAAAGCAGGATAAAAATTCTCTAGTTATTATTCAATGTTTACAGGCGTAATTCGCTGCTGAAAATGAATTAAAAAATAGTTAAAATTGCATATTTAGATTGGTTCATTTAACAAAAGTTTTTGTAGTATAAATAAAACAAGTTCGTAATATAACATATTTTATTATTTAAACAAACAAAATATATTTTGTTGAGAAAAGAAAATAGATTGTTAAAATAACACATAGCATATATCTATGTAACAAAAAAATTTTTTTTAATCGAATTAAAATTGAACCATTTTACTTGAATTAACAAAACATTTTTTTGCTGACGATACAAATTTTTTTTTTGGAATTGCAAAAAAAATCAACAATATTTTTTTATTGATCCAAACAAAATTTCCATTGACCCATATTTAAACGAAACAGTTTTGCTGGGTCAACCAAACTTTTGTTGATTCAACAGAACTTTTCTCTGGGCGTGTCTGTCCGTGCTCTTATTCTCATAAATATACTCACAAGGGAACCACTTTTGGTTCAGCTTGAGCCCAACATCGAGATCTGCTGCATTTTGTAACCCTATACATAACAGTTGGAGAACCGTTAAAATTTCTCTGTTAAAATCATATTTTATGTATTTTTTATGTTTAATTTTTTATTATTGGATTTTTATTTTTTTAATTTCGCG
Source organism: Maratus michaelseni (assembly GCA_963931845.1). Lineage (NCBI taxonomy): Eukaryota > Metazoa > Arthropoda > Arachnida > Araneae > Salticidae > Maratus > Maratus michaelseni. Next base: position 32,871,366 of record OZ007600.1, read on the forward strand.
CCAAAAGCGAGTTAAGCAGCCAAATAGGGTGCTACGAATCCAAACCACTCTTCAGTGACGCAGCAGTATTCTCAATGTGTTGGAAAATGCTTTATAATATATGCTTGACGCATGATTTTTTTTTCAGCTAGAAACATATACAGCTTTATGATGAAATATGTGATTATGGACGCAAAAACTGGGGTGGGGGGGGGGGGGGGGAGGCATTGCCACTATTTGTATTTTGAAATTAAATTTTCTTTATTTCCGATGATTTTTAAAAAATACGCACAAGTGACCTTAAAATAATTAAACACTGGAAGAAAAGAAAAAAAAAATATTATATCCTAATCCTAATCCTAATAATATTATAAATCTGATTGTGTGCAAATGTTAGGCTGAAGCCAGCGTCAAAATGAAGCATTTAATTATCCTGTATCTTTGAATATAAGTTGATTATAACCCTCTTATGAACATAGGCGGGTTTTGATAATTTTATTCAAATATTTTTCTTAATAATTCCAAATTTCGTTATTTTCATAACGAATAAATGGACATTTTTTCATATAATATCTTAAAATGGTTAAATTTACTTTACCGTTGCTAATACTTTATCGTTGCCAAAACTAATTAAAAACGCGGAATAATAATTTTTACTCTACAATTTAGATTCAATTGAAAAATTTTCACGTGAAAAATGAAAATGAAATAAAAAAATGAAATAATTAAAAAGATTAAATAATATTATTAGAAATAAAACGTACTTTTTTTAGTTTTTGATAATAATACAAGGTTTTAATATGCGTAACCATAGGAAACAGGCTAATATGACGTCATACATGGAAAATAAAGCGGATATGCTTTGATTGGTGAAATAAAATTATCTTAGGGTTTTTTTCTTCAATTTTTTTCTTTTTTTTTCTTTTGTATGGTAACAATACGTGGTGATTAACCGTTTGCGCACGGCTAATATAACTATACCGTATTTTTTATTTAAATTTTAAAAAAATAAAAAAAAAAAATTCAAAAGAAAATGGTTAGCAAATGTCAATAATATGCTCCGCAATATTATCCATGTCGAAAATGATGTCATGGATAGCGAGAAAAAAATATTTTCATTCTTAAAACTAAAAGAAATACCTCGATTACCTAAAAAAAATAACGAATGTTAATAGTTCCATTTTTGTTGATAAAACCTAAAGATTTAATATTATTTCGTTAAAATAACATAATTTACCCTATGCCAGTATTGAAATTAATTGCCTGGTGAAGAAAATGAACAAATATTATGTCATTTAAAAGGGATTTTTCTGGGGAAATATATATTTAAAACGGGAATTTTCCGATAGGTTTTAAAATGAATGTGAATCAATTCCTTACATTAATAATACAAGGATCAGTAAGCATATAAAGTAGATGAGTTCCACGCCATATTTCTAACGAAAAATTTGAATGGTTTTTTTTTTATCTATACTGGTTATTAAGCATGAGTATCCATTATATACAGACGACAGTTTTCTGCTAAAAATCACATCATAATTTTAAGAAAAGGAAAATGAACACGAATCTATTATATTAAAATCTGACCGTGTGTTTGTATTTCGAAACTACTCCTAGACTATCGAACGCAACGCGATTTACTTAATACCGGTTATCATTGATCCGAAGACTTAACTCTCAGAATAAAAAAAAAATATATTAGATACCAATTTTTTTTTTTTTTAGCCACCCACAGGGAGGCTTATTCTTTCAATCTCTATCATTTTTCATGTTTATGAAAAGTCACAGCAATCCATCGTTGCCACAGGTTAATCTCGGAAAATGAAACATTTGAAGTTACTGAAAAAATTAATAACTCAAAAAGTATTTATCACAAAATTGTTAGACAAACTGCGTTAGAAAGAAAAAAAATTGTTATTTTCTTGATATAAATTTAAAATCGAATGATTATGCCGTTTTTCAAATAATGAATTTCAAAAATTACCAAATTTTACAATGAAGTACCATAACGAAACCTTCACGCGTAAAAAGATAATGATAACGGCTGTTGCTTTCGGTCGAGAATGGACCAAACGATGTCCGCATTTTACTATTTTTACCGTTTTTAACGAAATTCTGTAACTTTAGAAGAATTTTTCTTTGAATAGGCAATAGAAATTCATAAAATCGTTACAAAAATTTTAAAATTACAAAAAAGGATAGATGCAAATTATCAGATATGAAAAATAAAGAAGAATTTTGGTACTTTCGTTCTTTCGTGTTATAGCAGTCACCAAGCATGAAATATTTTTGTTTCTTACTTTTAAATGCTAAAGGTGTAAAATTAACAACTATAATATAAATTAAAATAACTTTTATTAGTTGTTTTACATGTTTCGACTCTTCTGAGTCATTTTCAAAAACAAAATGAGAATATTCTAAAGCTGCACGGGCTTTGAAGTTATTATTTACATGTACTTTTTTAAAAATTACGCACGTTATCTATTATTTTTTACTTGATTGTTTATTTTCATATCTTTGAGCATGGAGTAATTCTAGCCACAGTTTCGGTAAATTAAAAGATGCCGCATCGTTACATATTGTATTTTTGCGCGTGAGTATCTTTATGGTTTCTCTTATTATGGATGGATAGTGTAGACTGGAGGGAAATATTATTTCACTTTCATTGAAATTTATTTGGATGGTTTCTTCTTGATATAATCTTGCTAGGGCTGTAGTTTTTCTATTTTATTTAATATCAGCTATATGCTCTTTTTTTCTGCAATTAAATTTCCTGCTGGTCATGCCTATGTAGTAATTCTTGGATCCGTCTTCTTTAATAAAAGGTATTTCATATACCCCTGAATAATTCTCAAAATTAATTGGGTCAACTTTACTGCAAATGATATTCTTTAATTTCTTAGGTGGTTTGGCTATTAAGCAGATATTGAAACGTTTAAGGCTGTGTTTTAATTTTTCGAAAAAGCTTGGATAATATTGCAGAGTATAAAGTTTGTATTTTTGTGAATCAAATTTCTTTTCTGAATACTTATTATTGGTGATATCTATGATTAATTTATTAATATGGTGTACTGTAAAACCATTATTATAGGCAATTTTACGAATATTATCTAATTCATTATTCAATTTATTTTCAGTACAAATTATAAAGGCTCGTTTTATGAGAAATCTGTAGGCTGAAATTTTGTATGTAAAGGGAGAACATGCGTTATTTGGTATGGTAGATTGGTTAGCCATGTTTTTCCGGAAAACAGCTCTGTCGATAGATTTATTTGTTCTTGTTAACATAACATCAAGGAATGGAAGACTTTTATTATGTTCAATTTCAATAGTGAATTTAATGTTATTGTCGATTGAGTTTAGTTGATTTATAAATACTTTAAGTTCATCAAGACTATGCTGCCAAATTATAAAAATATCATCAACATATCTGAGCCAAGTGTGAGGTGTTAAGTGAAATGTGCCAAAAACTTTATTTTCCAATGGGCGAAGAGTATATTCTGCTAATAAGCCTGAAATAGGTGACCCCATTGGAGCTCCGTGATTCTGCTTATAATATTTACTATTGAATGTGAAATAGTTATTATGGATGATTAGATTAAGTCCTCTTTTTATTGTTATTTTCATATCATCACTAAATTCTTCTATCTGTTCAATATCATCACAAATCTTATTACCTACTCTTGGCATACTCTGGGCATCCAACCATCCAACCCGGGCTTCCCGGGATTAGAGGATATAGGTAAAAACCATTTTTTTAAATTAAAAACTCTAATAGATTTTTTGCATTTAATCGCTCTCTCTCTCTCTCTATATATATATATATATTTAGATTGTCCCCTAACAACACCAAAGAGCATTTTTATATGAAATATGTCATTTATATATTTTTGAAATTGTCGAAGAAATCGCTGAAAATTTCTTTATATACAACAGATTTTCTTATTCTGATAATTTCGGTGGTTTTAAGCGCTTATTTCGATTAGATGTTTGTTAAATTTGCGTTTTATATGTAGTATTTTATTTATTGCTTAATGAAATTTTAACTTCGTTATGGAATATTAGATCGAAACAAATGCTGAACTAATTATATTATTTAAAGTGCAAACGGATTCATATTTTGTAATCGTCTGCAAGCGATAGAGATTTTTTAAAAAATCGTGCTTGAAATTTAATTTAAATGCTATAATAAATGAGTAAATCGTGATACATTTTTCACAAAATTGCATTTGAATGTAGATTTTTTTCCCGCTATCTAACGGTGTAAAAATTGAAAATGTGCGATGTTTAGAAATAAAAAAAATTGCAGTAGCAAAAATCTCAAAGCCAAAATTTCATCGTCAGCTGTTGCCATTCGCAAAATGACGTCAGCGTTACGCACAGACACGTTTGTCCTTTATAATATAGATATTGTAAATTTGGTACTTTCGTGTTATAGCGGCTTCCCAGGATGAACTGCCAAGCGGTCAAGATTTATCGCCAAATTATAAAGCATGTATGACATTATAATAATATATGATATATATATAACATTTCTGTACGTATGTGGCCAAGTTATAGTCATATAGGATGCATATATGATGTATATATATGACATGTGTATATGATGTATATACGACATATAAGACATAAATAATATGTGTATAATGACGTATATGGCACATATAGGAGTGTTTGGAATATATATATGCATATATAGGATACCTATATAAGATTTGCGATGATCTTGGCGAAATCATAACTGCAACCTTGGTATAATCATAATTGTGGTAGCCGCTATAACACGAAAGTACGGTAATTTTTTTTTTATAGCTACACACAGGGCTAATTCTTTCAGTTTACAGTAAAATTCATGTTTATGAAAAGTCACAGCCACTCCATTTATAAAGGAGGACACCCTTTATGCATAGCTATACAAATGGTTGTTACTGACGATATTAAAAATCAAATTGTCTCTCTGTATTATGCCGATACTTCGGCTTGTATTTCCTTTCTCAGTACCTAATTGCCATACAGCGGGCGCAGACCCCATTTAAACAATAATATAAAGGATCCAACAAAGTTAAACCCGTCGTGGCGGACATTTCTAAGAGGACCCGTGGCCCTATCTCCAATAGTAATGAAGTTACATCTGGGGGGGGGGGGGGAGTAAGTTCTTGTAAGTTCCTGGGGGTAAAGGTTCAGTAAGACCTTTTTGGTGTTCCTCCCTCATGTAAACCCCTTCATGTAACATATCAATAATTGATAGATCTCGTCAAGCACTATGGTCTGGTCCTACTCTCCGCCTCTCACTCGCCCCCTCCCTTAAGAAGCATATTTCTCTGTTTCATCTCTTTCTAAATTTTAGTTTTTCCCATCTTTCTCAGCCCCTTTAAGCCCCACAGAGGCGTAGGCCTCTTCTAAAAGATCCAACGAAATTAAAATCGTGGAGGCCGACATTTCTAAGAGGGTCCCGAGGCCCTATATCCCATAGCACCAGAGTTACCCCCCCCCCTCACGGTGGAGACATTCAAGGTGCTCAAACCCCGTCATGTAACATATAAAAAGTTTGATCTCATCAAGCACTTTTGTCTGGTTTTACTCTCCCCCTCCTTCTCTCCCGTCAGGAGCACTTTTCTTATTTATTTTTTTCAATTTTTCATATTTATTTTAGTTTTTCCCATTTTTCTCTGTTCCTATGGACCGGACAGCTCCAAAATTTTACCAAAATTAGCTGTAAACTGCCTAAAGGTATCCCCCCCCTTCTTTTGGCGCCCTTGGTTTTCACGTATCTCTCGAGGGGGCCCGTCAGAGGGATCACTTTTAAAGTCCTATCTCTCAATTTCAAGCGAGGATTCATTTTAAAGGTCTCGTAGAGCACTTGTGTTTTGTATAGCTCCCCCTCCCTTCCCCCCACAGCTCCCCAAGATCCCGTCAATTAATGCTAACTCACCATTTGTTAAACAACTTCTCTTAGCTTTATCCATCATAAAAGCTGCTATCATAGAACTTTTCATTATCTTTTTTAGGTTATCTATTAAGTGCTAAAATGCCTTGAATGATTAAAAATAATTTAAAGGGTGTCATTAAGCCAGCACATTTGTAAACAACAACTACCTCGCCACGTCTCAGCCCATTGAAGCCACGTCTTTTTACTATTATAGTTATTAAAAATACTTCGTCACCGAATCCTTTTAAAACTTGGTGTACTCGTGCCTAATATATTCCGCCAGCTCACAAAAAATATTAGAGCGCTAACTAAATTCTAAAGTGGAGAAGCTGGCTTATGCTAACAAACAATTTTTTTGACGAGTTAGACTTGGCTGAAAAAATCTCAACGATAAAAGCCGTGGGTGGCCAATCTATATTCTGCCGTAAGGTAGAATTTTTCCCGCTTGTTTTTTTTTTTTTTTTTTTTTTTTTATACAATTTTCTTATTAAAACTGAAAAACAGAATTTGTTTTTACTTTGAATAGATAGATGGTGAAAACAAAATCTTGATTTCAGTAAATTATCCGAAAAATAAAAAGTCCTTCCGGCCTGTACCGGGAGGAAAAGGTAGCTTTCCTATATCTTCGTTTTAAAATTTTAGCTAATGTTACACGAAAACAACAAGTTAAAATGCAAAGAAACGTTTACAAAAGATTCGTTAATAATGAATTTGAATAAGAAAATCGCCAAATTATTGAGCAATAGCCGAATTGGCTTCATTTATGAAGACTTATTTTGGTCGCCAAATTTGGCAATATTTCGCCAAATGTCTCCAATTTTGGCGAGAATTTGGCGCTAACGGATATGAATATATAGTTTTATGCGTATGATTGAGAAAATTATTACAACAATGAAAGAAAATAATTTGCGAGTAATCGCGTTAATGTGCTGTTTTGTTTCAAAATGTCAGCCACCCTATTTCAAACTGCTCTATCTCAGCCATTTTTTAAGATAGAGTTAACCAAAAAATGCTCTGGAATCCTTGTATTAAGGCCTAACACGTAATTAAAAAATAAATTTAAATTTTTAATTTTTTTGTATATTTATTTTAGTTTTAAATTTTTAAATGGCCGCCATCTTGAAACAAAATGGCGGACCAAGCTGGCCAACAAACACGGTCGAGACATTGGTTAGCTTAATACACACAATTAGCTTCATCAAAATTGATTTATAAATACGAGCGTTATCGTATGACATAGGTCAGATATATATATATACACTATATTGCCAAAGGTGACCGGTCACTTGCGATTTTAGACGTTTTGTTAACTATCTAGAAACTTTTGTGAAAGTCTCAAAATCATAGCTTGAAAATTCTGAAAATAATCGTCGATAGAATAAGCTCGAAATCCATTGTTCCCAAAAAGAAGCAAAAAGATGAGGGGTTGTATCAAATATCTCTTGATTAGTGCCAAGATAGCGTACACAATATTGCACGTACTACTATATTTGGATACAGCCCCTCATCTTTTAAGTAGCTTTCAATACAAAAAAGTATAAATCTACCTATTGCAGCCGTTCGGAGGAAAGCAGTTCCGGAAAATTTCGATATATTTTCACCGATCATGACCCCCAGACCCCAAAACCACCCTCCGTTCAAATGTTGATTTATATATATATATATATCCATATATATATATATATATATATATATATATATATATATATATATATATATATATATATATCTGACCTATGTCATACGATAACGCCCGTATTTATAAATCGATTTTGATGAAACTAATTGTGTGTATTAAGGTCACTAATGTCTCGACCGAGTTCGTTGGCCAGCTTGGTCCGCCATCTTGTTTCAAGATGGCGGCCATTTAAAGATTTAAATTAACACAAAATCTAAAATAAATATACCAAAAAGTTAAAAATTCAAATTTATTTTTTAATTACGTTTTAGGCCTTGATACAAGGATTCCAGAGCATTTTTTGGTTTACCTCTATCTTAAAAAATGGCTGAGATAGAGCAGTTTGAAATTCTAGGGTGCCTGACATTTTGAAACAAAACAACACATTAACGTGTGTAACGTAACTCGCAAATTATTTTCTTTCATTGTTGTAATAATTTTCCCAATCATACGCCTAAAACTATATATTCATATCCGTTAGCGCCAAATTTGGCGACATTTGGCGATATATCGCCAAATTTGGCGAACAAATTAAGTCTTCATAAATGAAGCCAATTTGGCTATTGCTCAATAATTTGGCGAATTTCTTATTCAAATTGAGTATTAACGAATCTTTTGTAAACGTTTCTTTGCATTTTAACTTGCTGTTTTCGTGTAACATTAACTAAAATTTTAAAACGAAGATATAGGAAAGCTACCTTTTCCTCCCGGTACAGGCCGGAAGGACTTTTTGCTTCCTTTTGGGAACAACGGATTTCGAGCTTATTCTATCGACGATAATTTTCAGAAATATTCAAGCTATGATTTTGAGACTTTCACAAAAGTTGCTCTATATACTTAGCTAATACGTTATGCACATTATATTTTGATTGCATTCGCGCATGCGCAGTGAAACAATTTTTAGTAAACCTAGTCATTTTTCATCCAATTTTTATTATTTTTTAATTCCGATTGAAGAGTTTTATGTACAATGTTGTTTGACATATTTTTCAAAATAACTTTTTTTTATATTAAGAACTCTGCAAATTATAAGTCAAAAACTTGGCGAAATTTGGGACTGTTTTCATAAAAACCTTAATTTCTCTTAGAGTGTACATGCTATCCTCATAAAAATGAACACAGTATACTACAATAAGCCACTTATTAATAATCTCGAGTTTGAACGCTTTTGCTACATTAGGTTTTACAGGGAAATCCAAAAGATATTCGTTTTTTTTCAATTTGTTGACAGTCCCCTATGGGGTTTCGGGAAAAAATCTTCGCGGAAATATATAGCCTATAGTATACTGTTTACACACCTGCAGTTTCAGGTTAATTCCTCATGTATTTTTCTAGATAGTTAACGAAACGTCTAAAATCGCAAGTGACCGGTCATCTTTGGCAATATAGTGTATATGGATATATCTATCTATATAAATCAACATTTGAACGGAGGGTGGTTTTGGGGTCTCGGGGTCATGATCGGTGAAAATATATCGAAATTTTCCGGAACTGCTTTCCTCCGAACGGCTGCAATAGGTAGCTTTATACTTTTTTGTATTGAAAGCTACCTAAAACATATTTTCACATATTTAGACTTCATGAATTAATTTATTCGGGAGAACAAAAATTGCCTGTCAACATACTGTCATTTAGAAAACAAGATTTGTTTCAGCTATACATTAAACCACGGAGGCAGAATTGAATTTAAAGAAAAAGCATATACTAATTCCAAATAATGTTTGTTTGAAGGATGGCTGTTAAAACGTTTCACAAAGGCGTTAAAAGTAAAATTGTTTATCAGCAAAAATTCACAGTTGTTTTTATCCAATTCGTCTATTTCCACGATTTTATTTGGCCTTCCTTTCTGCATTGGTTGCAATTTCATTTTCGCGATTATTTGGCACAAAATTTCACTTTTTTAAGACTGAGTTATGTCAAGGTCTCTATAACAAAAAATACCGTAAAAAATACCGCAAGTAACTCCTATGAAATGTGATAAAGAGTTAGTTAATTATTAACGTTTTTAGTTATCGGGAGTGAAATATTTTGCTTAATTAATGTATTTATTATTATTTTAATGTTGCGTGAACGAAGTCACGGGTAACAGCTAGTAATATTATAAATCTGATTGTGTGCAAATGTTAGACTGAAGCCAGCGTCAAAATGAAGCATTTAATTATCCTGTATCTTTGCATATAAGTTGATTATAACCCTCAAATGAATATAGGCTGGTTTTTGTTTATTTTATTTCAATATTTTTCTTAAAAATTAAAAATTTCATTATTTTCAAACAGAATAAATGGACATTTTTTCGTATATTTTAAAATGGTTGGTTTTATTTTATCGTTGCTAATACTTTATCGTTGCCAATATAAAATAAAACCCCTGAGTAATAATTTTTAATCAACAATTTATTTTTAAGTGAAAATTTTCCACGTGAAAAATGAAAAGGAAATGAATTATTTAAGAATTAAACAGAATATGAAATGATGTCATATTAGAAATAAAACGTGCGTTTTCAAATATTTGATAATAATACATAGTGCATAAATACGAGTAAATATGGAAAGCAAGCGAATATGATGTCATATATAGAAAAATAAAACAGATTTGTTTTGATGTTGAAATAAAATGATCTTGTGTTATCAAATTATTTGTGATTAATTTCTCTTTTTTTTTCACATAAAAGGAATTATTTTAAATGTACGTAATATATGTATTTTAAATGTATGTGTTGTAAATTAAAGTTCTGTGTTTTTTAAATGAAATGAGTGAAAGATTTATATTTTTAATGAATTCAATACGAATGATGGGATAGGTTGGCGATTTATCTTCTGCACACGGCTAACATAAAGATACCATATTTTTAATTTAAATTTTAAAAAGTAAAAAAAAAAAAAATATTGGATGATCGGAAAATCTTAATAAAATAACTATCTATCTATCTATCTATATTATAAAGGCCAAACGTGTCCGTGCGTAACGCATACGTCAATTTGCGAATGGCAACAGTTTACCAGGAAATTTCAGTTTTGCAATTTTTACTATTGCAATTTTTTTAATTTCTAAACATCTCATATTTTTAATTTTTACACCGTTAAATAGGGAAAAAAATCTACTTTGAAATGCAGTTTGCTTGAAAACTGTATCTTAATTCGCTGATTTATTATGGCTTTTAAATTAAAAAAAATTGGTATTTTTCACATTTTTTCGTGTTTAATGGTTGCCAATGGAAATTTTTCTTCCCCTCTTGGCGACCGCCTATTATCGTTGATTAAAGAATTGAAATTAATATTATTAGTTAAAATTTAATACAGACACGTTAAAAAGTAAAAAGAAAAAACCCTTTTACTAATTTTATATAAAACGCAAAATAATAATATTAATAATAATAAACGTTTTGATGAGCGATAATTTTATAAATCAAAATAATTGAATTTAAAAACCAAAGGAATATTTGTGATACATAAAAATATTTTTCATTATAAAAATTGCAACTCAAAACAATATTTGGCTTTTTATCGTTTGCGCCAAGATTATCACGTTCAAAAATCAATTTATGGTGAAGTTTCGCTTGCTGTTTTAAATGAAAATTCTATGGTTTATTTTATCGGCGCGCCAGGACTGACAAAACATTTTTACTTAATGAGTTTTTAAAATGATGAGATCATATAATATGCGTTAGCTGTTCCATATTCTGAGATCTCAGCTTTGTTATTAGATCAAGGTAGCACTTTCAAAATTCAAGATACCGCTGAATTTGAACAAAACATCTACGTGTGCCATTAGTAAACAATCTGACATTACTGAATTAATAAGAGAAACGAAGTTCATAGTCTAGGATGAAGCTCCCTTGATGAGTAAATTAGTGTTTGAATGTGTAGACCGCATGGTTAAAGACATAGAAAACAATGATTCGGTATTTGCTAGAATAGTAATTGTATCTGCTGGCAACGTTAGACGAATTTTGCCTTGATTCAAACATATAGAATAAAATCCTTTCATTAAATTTTGATTCTAATCTTACGTAATCGGGTCCGTGTCAAGAGAGAGTTACGCATAAATGATGTCGTCAATAATAGGGTTTATTAATAATAAAAATCTATATTATAAACCAACACATGTCTGATTATTGCTGAAATCATTTTTACGGTAGCAACGAACTGACTAATAAATTTCGCTTTCACTGCATCTTTTTTAACTTCTAAATATCGCACAATTTCAATTTCACACCGTCAAATCAAAAAAAAAAAAAAAAAAAAAAAAAAAAAAAAATGCAATTTCTTTGAAAACTATTTGATGATTAATTCATATTAATATTTGACGACTAATTTACTGATTTTATGATTTATGGAATACTTTCCAAGCTTGAATTAATTTTAAATCTATCACGTGCAGTCCGATTGCGAAAGACTAATCCGTTTGCATTTAAAACAATATAAATAGATCCGCATTTATAATATCGGATAATATTACAGAACGAAATTAAAACTTCATCAAAATTTAACTATAAAAATAATATAATTTAAATAAAATGCAAATTTAGCAGACATGTTCTCGGACTACGCGCCTAAGCAGTTGAAATTTTCAGAATAAAAAACCTGCAGTAACAGCGAAATCTTGAACTCCTGGCATGCGGTTAATACAAAAGTATCGCTTTATTAAATATCGAAATTTTATTTGAATATATTATTGATATTTTATTTATAAAAATTCTTTACTTTGTTAATGAATTACGTTGTTATTAAATATGAAAAATCTGTTAGAATGAGAAAAAAATGGTTTTCGCCTATGTTCTGTAACCCGGGAAGCCCGGGTTCGATTCCCTAGTATTTTTTAAAAGAAAGTTGTTTTTCTCATAAAAGCTAAAGATTTAATATGATTGTGTCGAAGTAACAGCATTTTTCCTCTATCATTTTCCCACAATCGAAACACATTTGTAAATCGTCGTTTCGAACCGGAATTTAATTTTACATTTCTTTTAGTTTTAAAAAGGAAAAACTTTGTTGTCTTTTTTAAATATAGCTTTTTTTAAAGTTGTTTCATAATAGATTTTTGTAAAGTCTTGTAGGATCAGAAAAATTGCATAGATTTTAAAGCAATGTTTAAGTAAAATTACAATATTTTTAAACTTAAAAAACAACAGTGTTATCGAAAAGAAAATCGATTTTACCAACAAATTCGCGTAATGCAAAAACAAAGAATAATTCAAAAAGTAATGAATCTTTTCTTCCAGCCGAATTGTGTAAACTTGAACAAGCCGATCGTGCCAATTCATAACATTATAAACGTGAAAGCGCGTTCTATATAGTAGAATTTTTTTTACATATAGGTAGAACATTTCCGAGAATAGGAAGGTTAGGGGTCTGTAATTAAGTCCATAGTCAATTTGCTTTTTTTTTTTTTTTTTTTTTTTTTTTTTTTTTTATCAAGTGAAATTTGGCGCAAAATTAAATACATTGTTGTAACTAGATTTGTTTTTTGTGTGGTAAACACTTAATGGTATTTTAGATGATCATTTTCCCGCTCACCTTTGATGCCAATTATGACTGTAAAACATATTAAAAGATATTAGCCGATATTTTTCTAATTTTCTTATGCTTCATGATGTAAATAGACTTCCTGGTTCATACTTTAAACCTGAATAGGTCATGCCATTGTCGTTCAATTTTTATTCCTAATCCTAACCCTAATCGTATCCTATCCTAATCCTGATAATAACTTTAAATAATATTCTTTGACACGAATATGTAAATTAAATCAATATCTATAAATGGGATGAATGGAAAATAAAATAAATAGAAATGGCAAAATAAAATAACAAGAAAGTACATTTATTCGACACCTAACCCTAGAGAAAGCGTAAAAAATTTCAAGCGCAAGAAATAAATCAAAATAATCCTATATATACTAACAAAATATGTAAATTTAGATCATCAGATTTGTGTCGTCGGTATTTATTTGCTTATAGTGTTCTTGTCGCGATAGAGAAAATATCGAGGTTAAATTGGGCAGAATTTAAAGTACTTTCTAGCAATCTTTATTTACATTTTTTTAGAATCGCATCAGATTGTTATATAGTGAAATATCTATCAATGTATAAAATCCACAAGCAGTTTGTTCACTATTTACACCACTTAGCGTGAAGCACTTAATTTAATATATACATAAACAAGATAATGTAGTAAGAAATATATAACATATGTCTATGCAAATAAACAATATAATAATGCCCATTTAGCAATGCACACATATACAAATTGTACACCAAATACCACCTAAAATGCACTGTTGTATAGAAGAATTCTGCCAGTGTTGTTTTTCGTTTTACGAAGAGGAATTCCTCGATTTCCACGATTTTACTTGGTCCTCCTTTTTTCATTAGTTGCAGTTTCATTTTCGCGATTGTATATATTATTTGGCATGAAATTTCACTTTTTTAAGACTGGGTTTTGTCAAGACTCCTATAGCAAAGAAATATCGTATGGTCTCCTATAAAATGTGATAAAGCTTTGTTTAATTATATATGTTGTTAATTATCAAGTGAAATGTTTTTCTAAATTAATGCATTTATTCATTTTTAATGTTACGTGAACGAAGTCACGGGTAACAGCTAGTTTAATAATAATTCCTAATATAATAATCTCTTCTATATTAATCATTAATAATATTTACATTAATCCTTATATACAAACTAGCTGTTACCCGTGACTTCGTTCACGTAACATTAAAAAAAGAATAAATGCATTAATTTAGAAAAACATTTCACTTGATAATTAACAACATATATAATTAACCAAAGCTTTATCACATTTTATAGGAGACCATATGGTATTTCTTTGCTATAGGGGCCTTGACATAACCCAGTCTTAAAAAAGTGAAATTTCATGCCAAATAATATATACAATCGCGAAAATAAAACTGCAACTAATGAAAAAAGGAGGACCAAGTAAAATCGTGGAAATCGAGGAATTCCTCTTCGTAAAACGAAAAACAACACTGGCAGAATTCTTCTATACAACAGTGCATTTTAGGTGGTATTTGGTGTACAATTTGTATATGTGTGCATTGCTAAATGGGCATTATTATATTGTTTATTTGCATAGACATATGTTATATATTTCTTACTACATTATCTTGTTTATGTATATATTAAATTAAGTGCTTCACGCTAAGTGGTGTAAATAGTGAACAAACTGCTTGTGGATTTTATACATTGATAGATATTTCACTATATAACAATCTGATGCGATTCTAAAATGTAAATAAAGATTGCTAGAAAGTACTTTAAATTCTGCCCAATTTAACCTCGATATTTTCTCTATCGCGTCAAGAACACTATAAGCAAATAAATACCGATGACACAAATCTGATGATCTAAATTTACATATTTTTGTTAGTATATATAGGATTATTTTGATTTATTTCTTGCGCTTGAAATTTTTTACGCTTTCTCTAGGGTTAGGTGTCGAATAAATGTACTTACTTGTTATTTTATTTTGCCATTTCTATTTATTTTATTTTCCATTCATCCCATTTATAGATATTGATTTAATTTACATATTCGTGTCAAAGACTATTCTTTAAAGTTATTATCAGGATTAGGATAGGATACGATTAGGGTTAGGATTAGGAATAAAAATTGAACGACAATGGCATGACCGATTCAGGTTTAAAGTATGAACCAGGAAGTCTATTTACATCATGAAGCAATAAGAAAATTAGAAAAATATCGGCTAATATTTTTTAATATGTTTCACAGTCATAACTGGCATCAAAGGTGAGCGGGGAAATGATCATCTAAAATACCATTAAGTGTTTACCCCGCAAAAAAAAAAAAAAAATCTAGTTACAACAATGTATTTAATTTTGCGCCAAATTTCACTTGATAAAAAAAAAAAAAAAAAAAAAAAAAAAAAAAAGCAAATTGACTATGGACCTAATTACAGACCCCTAACCTTCCTATTCTCGGAAATGTTCTACCTATATGTAAAAAAAAATTCTACTATATAGAACGCGCTTTCACGTTTATAATGTTATGAATTGGCACGATCGGCTTGTTCAAGTTTACACAATTCGGCTGGAAGAAAAGATTCATTACTTTTTGATTTATTCTTTGCTTTTGCATTACGCGAATTTGTTGGTAAAATCGATTTTCTTTTCGATAACATTGTTGTTTTTTAAGTTTAAAAATATTGTAATTTTACTTAAACATTGCTTTAAAATCTATGCAATTTTTCTTATCCTACAAGACTTTACAAAAATCTATTATGAAACAACTTTAAAAAAAGCTATATTTAAAAAAGACAACAAAGTTTTTCCTTTTTAAAACTAAAAGAAATGTAAAAGTAAATTCCGGTTCGAAACGACGATTTACAAATGTGTTTCGATTGTGGGAAAATGATAGAGGAAAAATGCTGTTACTTCGACACAATCATATTAAATCTTTAGCTTTTATGAGAAAAACAACTTTCTTTTAAAAAATATAGTTATTTTTATTAAGATTTTCCGATCATCCAATATATTTTTTTTTACTTTTTAAAATTTAAATTAAAAATATGGTATCTTTATGTTAGCCGTGTGCAGACGATAAATCGCCAACCTATCCCATCATTCGTATTGAATTCATTAAAAATATAAATCTTTCACTCATTTCATTTAAAAAACACAGACCTTTAATTTACAACACATACATTTAAAATACATATATTACGTACATTTAAAATAATTCCTTTTATGTGAAAAAAAAAGAGAAATTAATCTCAAATAATTTGATAACACAAGATCATTTTATTTCAACATCAAAACAAATCTGTTTTATTTTTCTATATATGACATCATATTCGCTTGCTTTCCATATTTACTCGTATTTATGCACTATGCATTATTATCAAATATTTGAAAACGCACGTTTTATTTCTAATATGACATCATTTCATATTCTGTTTAATTCTTAAATAATTCATTTCCTTTTCATTTTTCACGTGGAAAATTTTCACTTGAAAATAAATTGTTGATTAAAAATTATTACTCAAGGGGTTTTATTTTATATTTTCAACGATAAAGTATTAGCAACGATAAAATAAATTTAACCATTTAAAAAAAAAAGCTGCAAAACCGGGCCCTTTGGACCAAACCAACCAAACAAACCAACCATTTTAAAATATACGAAAAAATATCCATTTATTCTGTTTGAAAATAATGAAATTTTTAATTTTTAAGAAAAATATTGAAATAAAATAAACAAAAACCAGCCTATATTCATTTGAGGGTTATAATCAACTTATATGCAAAGATACAGGATAATTAAATGCTTCATTTTGACGCTGGCTTCAGCCTAACATTTGCACACAATCAGATTTATAATATTATTAGGATAGGATAATAATAATAATAATAATTCCTCTATATATTATTAATAAAATCTAATATCTAATCACTTATAAATTACAGTAGACTCTATGAAATCAGCCGATGTATAATCCGCAAATATCTTATAATACGCCATCCATTTTCAAATGTAAACAATGGAAATCATGCTTTCATAGTTAAGCTCAATAAAGAAATTACATACAGTGATTTTTATGAATTATCAATTTTTAAATGCTTTAAATGGTGATTTAACAAGTTTTATGTGATTTGCATGATATATACTAAAATAATAACTTTAGGTAAGCAAAAGGAGCAACTAAATGCAAATATCAGAGAAGTAATTTACATTTTTAAACTATACATTCATGTAACAGCTGACTAAAGAAATATCTGAAGAAATCAGTAACTGATTTGGTCTTATTTGAAAGGCTCTTTTGCTAAATACACATTTAAACAACTGGGATATAGATATGTAGATTTTTTCTAACAAGGAAATTTTATCATAGTACAAAAGATAATAACTATTCAAACAGAAAAAATATATATATATATACAGATTTAAGATAAAAATTAAATTCCCATTGAGTAAATGTTCAAAAAATTAAATAACAACCAATGAAATTTAAATTTTATAATAATTCCAACATACTTAGAATTATTAAATTACTTTTGAGTTATATTATTTCTTTTTATGTTGTTTATTTTTGCGCAAATATTAATAATTTACAGTTAAGTTTAAAAAGAAAACAAAGGAATGATCTGTAATCCGCAAAATTCTATAATCCGCAAAACTCTTGGTCCCAAACTGCGCTTGTTTCACAGAGTTGACTATATTAATATCATATACAGAGCTCCATAAAAGAATTCGAGTACATTTCCGCTTATTAGCGGACATTGCTGAAGGGGAATATCTAACTGTGTTATGCATTTCCTTACTGTTGACTACGAAAATTAGTGTGGACTGTATTTAAATAACTATCTATAAAATTTCAACTATGTCACTTTAACGAACCATTTTTATTTACAAAGTATTGGTTTTCGAAGCTTCCCACTGGAGGCACCGAACGAAGCGAAGAGCAAACAACTTCTGATTTACATTTATCGCCAAGCTATATTAGAAGCCAAGAGTGGCGCCAACATACCGGCCACCACTGAAATATTTATTTCAGCAACATATCTTAGACAAATGTCCTTCATTGTAAACAATTATTATTTTTTATTTTTAACAATAAATCTTCAATTCTAATGCAAGTTTCTATTTAATCAATAATACAAATATACAATGCAATTCAATTATAATATTAAAATACAAACTTACTGCAAAATTTTTCAAATATAAATGCACAAGAAATATAAGAAAAATAAATATTTACATTATAATAAAGGATCATTTATGGGCAAAATGCAAAGGTTAGAACTGCTCGTTTGAATATACCATTTGGAGTTTTAACAAGCACGACCCTAATTTTTTACCATCACTCCCATAAATAACATCTTGAATGCGATCTACTGACCAGGTACACATGGACAAATTACTATCCTTTAATAAAACCATAGTTCCAATTTTAATATTTTCTTTTTCAATTAACCATTTTGTACGCTGTTCGAGATTATTTAAATAATCTCTACTCCATTTTTTTTCCAAATTAATTGATTAATTTTTGTAACTCGTTGCCAATGACTAAGTTTATTATTGGCAAGGTCAGTCAAGTCTGGTTCACAGATGCTATTTATAGGGCGGCCGATTAAAAAATGTCCTGGGGTTAAAGTTTCATAATCATTTGGATCCGAAGATAAAGGTATTAGAGGCCTACTGTTTAAAATTCCTTCGATTTGATTAACGACAGTTAAAAATTCCTCAAAAGTTAGTTTTAAATCTCCAATAGTTCTTTTTAAATAGTGCTTAAAGGATTTTACTCCTGCCTCCCACAAGCCACCAAAATTAGGGGATCTGGGAGGAAGGAATTTCCAAGAAATTGAATTAGCCAATAAGTAAGCAGCCAATTCCTCGGATTGATTTTTTACAATTTTATGCAATTTTTTCAATTCTGAATTCGCACCAACAAAATTAGAGGCATTATCGGAAAAGATGGTGGCACAAGTTCCGCGTCTAGCTACAAATCTTTTTAAGGTAGCTATTAAGGCTCCAGAAGTTAAATCTGTTATTATTTCTAACTGAATTGCACAAGTAGCAAAACAGACAAAAATTGCGACATAAATTTTACTAAAAACTCCTTTACGCTGGTTTTTGTATTTATATAAAATGGGTCACATAAATCAATGCCTGAATTTGTAAAGGGGGGATTGATAACCCCTTCTTTAGGTAACTTGTTCTGCAATTTTAGGTTTGTTTTTAAAACAAACAATGCAATTATGCACGATTTTTCTGGCTATGTTTCTGCCATTTAAAGACCAGAATTCTTGTCTCACAAAATGAAGCAAGGTTTGAGCACCAACATGCAAATTTTTTAAGTGAAAATACAGGAAAATTAAAATTGTAACCCGGTGATCTTTGGGTAAAAGAATAGGATATTTTTTATCATAAGATAAATTTGATTGGTCTAAACGACCACCAACACTAATTATTTCATCCCTATCAAGAAAAGGATTTAACCTACTTACTCGACTATCCTTTAGTTTCTCACCTTTCTTGAGCGCCTTCATTTCCCTGGCAAAGTACATTACCTGCACTAGTTTTACCATTTTTATCTTCGCCTGGTGAAATTCCTCTTTTGTAATATGCCCTACAACCTTTTCTTTGTGCTTGCAATTATAAATAAATCTATAAATCTAAACTAAAATACAAATTAACTTAAAATAACTGTTACTTAAATCACAAAATTTGTTAAGAAAATCATTAAAGATATTGTTAATGCAAATTAATGTTGCAGTTCGATTTCAGTTCGTTTAAATATGCATCGTTATTTGGAAAGTCAGTTTTTTTCTTTTCTGTCAAGTCCAAGAGATTATTAGGCAATAATGGACCTTTCCACCACAGTTCCATATCTGAGATTTCCTGATGAAATGTTCCACGGGATATTATATCAGCTAGATTATCACTAGACGGAATGTGTTTCCAATAAAATCGTTCAGTTAGAGACTGAATCTTTGAGACTCTATTTGCGATGAAAGTTTTTAATAGATGAGCAGGGGTTTTTATCCATGCCAATGCTATAGTTGAGTCTGAGAATAAAATTACTCTTTGAATGTCTAGTTGTAAGGAAGGGAGAATTTTGGAGACAAGTTGAGAAAGAAGCAAACAGGAACATAGTTGCAGTCTTGGCACGGAAATGGTCTTTAGAGGTGACACTCATGATTTACTCGCAATGAGGTTTGATGTGGTCGATTTGGATGAATTTAAACAATATAAGTAAACTGCCGCACCAAAAGCTATTATAGAAGCGGCAGCGAAACCAAGAACAAATATTGCTTCTGTGGAAGGAGTTAAATTGTATCGACTTATTGTTATATTTTCAATATTCTTTAGTTGACTTACGAAGTTACACCAATCACTAGCAAGGGGTTCCGGAATGTTCTCGTCCCATCCTATTTTACAAAGCCACAGTTTTTGAAGATAACACTTGGCCTTGGAAATAATTGGGCCAATGAGCACAAGAGGATCATACAATTTTGCTATGACAGAAAGAACCTGTCTTTTAGTGTATGATTCTTGTTCTTTTACCGAAACTCTAAACACAAATTGATCTTTATTAGATTGCCAAACCATACCTAAATTTTTAACTGAAGTTTCAGATTTAGAGCAAAAGGAAACATCTTCGATTTCATCATAATTTATAAGCTCATTCAAATTTGAATTCCACTTGTGCAAAGCCATTCCACAAGAACGAAATATGTTAATTAATTGATTTTTCAAGGCAATTGCCAACTCTGAATATGGGGATCCAGTCACGATATCATCCATGTAGCTATCAGATAGAATAGCTTTTGCCGCTAGAGGAAATCTATCCTTCTCATCTAAGGGCAATTGTTTGAT
This sequence comes from Maratus michaelseni, assembly GCA_963931845.1. Taxonomy (NCBI): domain Eukaryota; kingdom Metazoa; phylum Arthropoda; class Arachnida; order Araneae; family Salticidae; genus Maratus; species Maratus michaelseni. The sequence goes on from OZ007600.1 coordinate 32,892,300, forward strand.
GCACCTTATGGCCAAAAAAGGAGCGCATTTGGTTCCATAAATAACCGTATTCATTTTAAAAGCAATTGTGGAATTATTTTCGTAATCCTTCCAAAGAATACGTAGAAGGTCCCTTTGTGAATGATCTATCAAAATCTGCCGAAACATTTTTTTAATGTCGGCAGTTAAAGCAACCTTATATTTTCGAAATCTTAACAAAATATCAAAAAGATCTTCCTTAACTTCACCGGAAAGCAAAACATCATTCAAATCTTTTCCGGTTGTGGTAGGGGCAGAGGCATTAAAGACAACCCTTAATTTAATAGAGGATTTATCCGGTTTAAAAATGCCATGATGAGGCATGTAATAAACTACTGAGCGAGAGTCTTCGACTGAAATTCTCTCCATATGCTCCAATGCTTCATATTCATTTAAAAATTCGCAATAAAGTTTTTTCATAGCACTATTATTTTCCAATCTTTTTACAGTTTGTTGTAAACGCTTTTCTGCCAGATTTCTAGAATTTCCCAACGAATTTAATTGTTCAGTTTGAATCGGCATTTCGACAATAAACCTTCCGGTATCATCCCATTTGTGAGTTTTTTGAAAATGAGATTCACAGAATTCTTCTTCTATACTTAGAAGACGATCAGGTGAAATATTTTCTATTTCCCCAAATTTTTTAAGATTAGATTCAATGTTCTCGAGTTCGGAATTAAATGTCAATCCACAACATGAATTAGAACTCTTGATTTTAACAGTTCCAGTATCGATAAGGCCAAACACCGAATTTTGAAACATTAAATTTGGTGAAATGCGATATTTTCCTTCTTTTATTATTTCATAAAAAAGTTCTGCCCCAATTATTAAATGAATTTTTCCCGGTATGTCAAAAGTAGGATCAGCTAGTAATAACCGATTTGGTAACAATGCCTTATCAATTTTAATATTCGAAGAAGGTACACAGTCTGTTATTTTTGAAACAACGAAAAATTCACTAGATGAAGAGAATGAAGAATTCTTATTACGAATTATCGTATTAACCTTCCCTTTCACATTAAAGGCATTTCCACCTAATCCACCAACGGAAATATTTATTCTTTCTTTTTTCAAGCCCAAATCGACAGCCAGTTCTTTCGAAATATAATTAGCTTGGCTTGCACTGTCAAGAATTCCACGAGCCTGGACGAAACACTTATGTAACGGACTATAAATATAAATATATGCTGTAGACAAAATAACCGCCTTTTTACTTTCATTATTATGTGAAGAAAAGCTATGCGATATTTCCGATAAATTTGGTTTATTCGATTCATCATTTTCATTACCAGGACGGAGTCCTTCTGGAGCCGAGGAAAATATTTCTACTTCAGAATCTGGGTTTTTTAACAACGTTTTATTTTGAAGGGATTTATTTTTATCACGATAAAGTAATATATTATGCCTTAAATTACACACCTGGCAGTTACATTTTGAAATGCATTTCGAGAGTAGATGAGAGTCATTCAAACAATTTATAGAAAGTTTATTTTCTTTTACTTCATCAAATCTTTGAATTGGAGTCATTTTTAGAAAAACAGGGCAAAGGTGTAATGCATGCGACTTTTTACAAACCAAACATTGATTAGATTTGGGAATAAAAGTTTTTTCTTTGTTCTGGGTTTTAAATTTTTGCGAATTTATTTGTGTTCCTTGTAGGTTTTCTAATATTTGAACACGATTTTGCAAGAATTCGATAAAGGTATCCCATCTGGGTAAATCTATTGTTGTTAATGTCATTTCGAATTCCTTGCATGTTGTTCTATTCAATTTTGTCAAAATAATATTAATCTATAAATTTTCACTAAAATTGTTCATTTCGACATTTTACACCTTCAAAGCTCTTACATGCTTTAAAATACAATCAAGCAACATTCTTAATTTTTCTGCTGATTCAGTACAAATATTATCTAACATTAATAAAGATTTAATATGACTCTTAACTATTCATCTTTTATTGTCAAATCTGTTGTTGAGCGCTTCAAATAATGACTCATATGTGTCATCAGTACTTTGGATTTGCTTCGCTGTCCCCACAAGAGAGAATTGCAAATAAAAAAGCTTTTGATCATTAGTTAACACAATTCGTTCGAATCAATTATACTATTAAATTGAGTCTTAAAGTTACTCCAGTTGTCATAAGAACCATCGAATTTCGGAAATGGAATTTCCGGTAGTTTAACATTTAATTTTTTGGTATTATTTCACTAAAATTGTTCATTTCGACATTTTACACCTTCAAAGCTCTTACATGCTTTAAAATACAATCAAGCAACATTCTTAATTTTTCTGCTGATTCAGTACAAATATTATCTAACATTAATAAAGATTTAATATGACTGTTAACTATTCATCTTTTATTGTCAAATCTGTTGTTGAGCGCTTCAAATAATGACTCATATGTGTCATCAGTACTTTGGATTTGCTTCGCTGTCCCCACAAGAGAGAATTGCAAATAAAAAAGCTTTTGATCATTAGTTAACACAATTCGTTCGAATCAATTATACTATTAAATTGAGTCTTAAAGTTACTCCAGTTGTCATAAGAACCATCGAATTTCGGAAATGGAATTTCCGATAGTTTAACATTTAATTTTTTGGTATTATTAACACCATTATTTTCATTTATTAGATCAAAATTTTTAGTTTTAGAAAGCTCAATAAGTCTTTTAAATCTTACCTTGAGATTTTGGAGGTCTTGCTCGATTTCTTCAAACTCAGCTTCACACTTATCTACTTCTTCGTCTTTCAAAATCTTATAATATTCCATTTTCAGATCGTCTAATTTGTCTTCCACCTTACTCAAGTTTTCGATTTTATTCAAAATATCCACTGAATCTATTTTTTCTGCCTCATCGGCTATAAAATTTGATAATTTCGTCACTTTGGCTTTTATATTGCCCCTTTTTCGATTTAACACTTTTACATCCATTATTACAATTTTTTTTTTTTTTTTTTTTTTTTAACAAAAACGCAATATAATCCTACGATCACTGATTTTTTTCCGCGAGCGGTACCATGATGTTGACTACGAAAATTAGTGTGGACTGTATTTAAATAACTATCTATAAAATGTCAACTATGTTACTTTAACGAACCATTTTTATTTACAAGGTATTGGTTTTCGGAGCTCCCCACTGGAGACACCGAACGAAGCGAAGAGCAAACAACTTCTGATTTACATTTATTCCCAAGCGATATTAGAAGCCAAGAGTAGCGCCAACGCTTACTAAATTGAAGTTTTGTGGAATTCAGGGGGCAAGGACCAGGCGATCTATGTCCCTCCCCCCCCCCCCCCTGAACCTCCGTGCAAGACAAATTTCAATGTTTTTTTCTGTGTCCATGTGTTTAAAATTTATCTCAAAATGTGCGTTCAGGGGAGAAGTGCTCCATGATGTAGAAAAAAAAACTGTAGCAATTCTCCATTAAAAAAAAAAAAAAAAAAAAAAAAAAATATTAAAAGTAAACTTTCGAATTTTTCATATTTCTTATTTGCCGTATTGCTGTATTGATTTGAGGTTTAAAAATTATCTTGAACAGTTTATTCTAACAAAACAAAATCTTAATTTAGCTTATTTCATGTTTACATTTTCCCTTACAATAAAAATTAAATAAGCAGATCACAGGTACATTTGTTTCAAAATATGGCTTCTCCCCAACTTTTCGTTCTGTGTGAGCCCATGTATGTGAACCCATGTATGGGTGAGCCCATGTATGTTTAGCGTTATCCGAGTGTGCAGTGATGCAGCGTTTGGTAGAGAGGGTGGGGGGAGGTGTAGGATACGATTGCCCCGGGCTCTAAATTATTAGGAGCGCCAGATGAGTATTGCCTAACGTATTTTAGTATAAACTACTTAACTTTAGTAACTTTGTTAAGTTACTCCACAGAAAATGGCGTAATAATTTTAAATTGCTCCAAACGCTCAAAATCCACGCTACTGAAAATTGTTGCTTGAAAATTTTAAACGTAAAAATACTATCGTCGCTAGTAGGAACAAATTTTTGGATTGCAACAGAAGCTCTAAACAGCACACACAATGCCACTACGAGTATATCGTAAATCTAACTTTGGGTAAAGAGAAAAAAAATTACAGCAGTTATTTGGCAAACTGATAATCCAGTTTTCTTTTCAGGTCTGATCTTATCTGCTTGTTCTTATCGAAGACTTTTCGACAAGTGACCATGTTGAATTCCCCTGGCAAGTTTGCATTGTACCCTACTTTTCTCATCTTTCTCATTGTTGTCTCGACCGTAGGTAAGGGTAAATGACATTCATATAAAATTTGCTATTTAAACAAAATATATAGAATAAATCTGTATCGTTTGTTTAAAAAAAAAAAAAAATTAACACATTGCTGACGGTTAATTTTCGCTTTTTAGACAGGAAAATCTGCACATTGGCGCCACTCTTGCATGTTGCATTTTTTAACAACAACAACAAAAAAATCCTGTGTTCGTGTTTAAATAGTGGAATTAAGGGAAACCCTACTTGTTTGGATCAAAATTTTCAAATATGTTTGCATTTTTACAATTTTTTTTTTTTAGACACTATTTTTTGCTTTTATTAAACGGTGAAGTTTTATTGTAGTATTCTCAATTTATTGGAAAATCTTTCATAATTTATACTTGAGTCATGAATTTTCTTTCTTGTTATTTTATTGTTTTAAATAACTGTTGGCCGGATGTTTACACAATATTTTATATGAAATCGTTTTCAGTAATAAAATAAACAAAATAGAGAAAATATTAAAAAAAATTGGAACGCATGAAGCGTTTTTAAAAATATTTTAAGAAAACTAATTGATAGACTATGAAAACTTGATTCTATTTTTATTTTTATTTTTTGTTTTCACCAAATTGATTTTTTCTTCAAATTTGTATTTGATTAAAGGCCCAGAACACATTTTTTTTTAAATACTAGAACGGCGGAAAAATCTTACCTACTGGAACGGCGGAAACGTGTCATTTTGACCCCTCGATGAAACTGCTGAAATAACAACGATAAAACAATTTAAATGCCATACATAAAAAAAAACTATGTAATTTACGTGTATTTCAAAATTTATATTTAATATTACTTGATAATTTATTTAATTTTTAAAGTACTGTAAATGAAACGCCTAGAGGGCGATCCATTGGATCATACTACAACTACTCAAACAACTCATTAATTTGATATACAAGATGATTGGTTTCGCAAATTAAAACTAATGCTAACTAAAATAAAACGCAATTTATAAATCAATATTTTTTCATCAATATTTCATATATATATATACATATTTCACATATATATATTTTTTTTCAATCATCATCATCAACCGTTTTCAATCCACTGCTGGATGTAGATCTCCCCCAGATTTTTCCATTGTTGCCTGTCTAGTGCTTTAGTCATCCAATTAACACAGGCCACTTTTCTGATTTCGTCACTCCATCTTACTTGAGGTCGTCTTCTTGGTCGTTTTACATCTCTGGGATACCACTGTAGTGTGTTTGTGCTCCATCTATTGTCTTGTCTTCTTGCAATGTGCCCAGCCCATTTCCATTTTAGCCGTTTAATTCTCTCGATGATGTCAAAAACTTTTGTCTGACTTCTTATCCACGTTATTCTCTTTCGGTCTCTTCTGGTTATGCCTAGCATACATCTTTTCATACTTCGCTGTGTTGTTTGTAATCTTTGTACCATCCGTTTTGTTAGTGTCCAAGTTTCTGCTCCATAAGTTAGTGCAGGCAAAACACATTGGTTAAACACCTTTCTTTTCAAACAAAGAGGCATGTTACTCTTCAGAATAATATTGTTCTTCCCAAAAGCACTCCATCCATTTCTTATTCCTCTATTGATTTCATTCATGATACTGTTGTCTGATGATATTTCTTGTCCAAGGTACACATAACTTTCAACATCTTTAATCTCAGTGTTGTTGTAGACGATTTTCTTTTTTGATGCAAATGAATTGAACATCACCTTAGTCTTTTCCAAATTTATTTTTAATCCCACCTTAATGCTAGCTTCTGCCAAATCTTTTAGCATATTTTGCAATTCTTCAGGGCTATTACTGAAAATTAAAATATCATCAGCAAACCGGAGATGGCTTAAATATTCCCCATTTATTCTAATCCCTTTGTTTTCCCAATCCAGCTTCTTGAAAATACTTTCTAAGACAGCAATAAAAAGCTTAGGCGAAATGGTGTCTCCTTGTCTTACTCCTCTTCCAAGCTTGATCTTCGCTTTTCCTTTGTCCAAACCGATGGTGGCTGTTGCTTTCTTGTAGATCTTCTTTATGATATTGATATAAGGTTTGTCTATACCAATGTCCTCCAGAGAAGTAATTACTGCAGATGTGTAGACCGAATCAAATGCTTTTTCATAATCAATAAAGGCAAGGCAGAGAGGTAAATTATATTCTTTATGTTTTCCTATAACTTCTCTTACTGTTTGAATATGATTCATTGTGCTAAATCCACTTCGAAATCCTGCTTGTTCTCTAGGTTGAGCTGAGTCCAGAGCTGATTCAAGTCTTTATATTTTATAAATCACTGACAGTAAGCTGATTGGACGGTAGTTTTTAATGTTTTCCTTTTCTCCTTTCTTATAAAGTAACACCATCACAGCATTATTCCAATCTTCTGGTACATCTGATTTCTCGAGACATTTGGAAAACAGTAAGGCTAGCATTTTTGCAAATTCTTCTCCTGCTTCTTTGATAAGGTCAATTGTAATTCCATCTTCGCCAGGGCATTTACCTTTTTTCATGCCTCTAATGGCTTGTACAACTTCATCTGTCATCACTGGGATTTTCTCTTCAGTTTCTGTTATGTTTACTAGTGGATCACGTAGGTTGATTTCTCTTTGATCTTCACATTTATATAGATCGTTATAGAATTTTTCGACAATGTGTACTATTTCATTATTGATTTTGGTGATTGTTCCATCTGCTCTCTTCAGTGCAAAAATACCTTTTCTTCCAACACACAGTTTGCGCTTAGCTGATTTAAAACTTTTGTTATCTTCTAGAACTTTTTTGACAAGATCACAGTTAAATTTTCTGATATCTTCTGTAACACGTTTTCTTACCGTTTTACATAATTCTGCATATTCAACTCTTGATTTAGGATAGTTTTTCTTCATTTTAAATTCTCTGCGTTTCTTCATCAATCTTCTTGTTTCTTCTGTTATTTTCTTTGTTTGCTTTACTTGTGCTTCACCAGCTATCGTCCTTGCAATTTCTTGTAGAGTATTTGTTATTTTCTTGTTCACTACTGTAACATCTTGTTCTTCTTCTAAGATTGATTGAAGTACTTGAAAACGATTTTTAAGTTCTAAATTAAATTCTTCTTTATGTTTCTGGAGATTTATAATATCGACTGATTTCTTTGAGCATTGCAAAAGCTTCATTCTTTCCACTTTAGTATTTAAAAGCAGTTTCCATCTAACTAACCTGTGATCGCTTCCTGTATTGAAGTTATTGAGAACGCTGCAATCCTGAATAAGATGCTTTTTGTTTGTCAAGATGTAGTCGATTTCACTTGTTGAGCCATTTGCACTACGCCATGTCCATTTTCTTTGTGGCTTCTTCTTGAAAAATGAATTCTTGATATACATCTGTTCACATTCTGCAAATTCAATCAATCTGTTTCCTCTTTCATTACACACCCCATATCCATGATTTCCTACTGAGAACTCACCTTTCTTTTTTCCCCAATTCTAGCATTCCAGTCTCTCATTATTAATTGTATGTAGCATTTTCCTTTTTGATGCATTGAAGCTACTTCTTCATAGAAATCCTCAATTTCTTCATCAGTATAGCTAATTGTTGGTGCATAAACTTGGGTAATTTGCAGCTTGTATCTTTTTGACACTTGTATAACTAACCTTGCAACTCTATCTGATGCACTATCATATTCTACGATGTGATTCTTCCACCTTTTATGAATCAGAAATCCTACACCACTTGTTTTTCCATCTTCTGTACCTCTGTAGTACAATACATGTCCACTGGCAAGATCAATCTTCTCTTCACCTTTTCTTCTTACTTCGCATAATCCTAGGATGTCCCAGTTGATTCTTTCTAATTCTTCTTCAAGTTCCTGTAAACGACTTTCAGGAGATAAGGATCGTCCATTATACGTAGCCAAGGTCATCAACTTATGGCAGCCAAGCCGAGCCCGGTGATTCTTAGCACCCTCTGTCTTCATGTCTTTCTGATCGCTGCCGTAATCAGGAACATGCAGACTGCCGGGAATTGAGGGCCGTGATTTGTTTTGTGAATTCATGTTAAAATAAGGGGGGAGGTGGCCAAATTCCTCCACGCTGGCCAAGCGGGTTGGAGGAAGCCCATCCGCGTTCGTTCCCCATGCACTAGGCAAGGGTACTAACAGGCTGCACCGATGGAAGGTGCGGATTGGACATTAAGTCTCTGCTCCCAGTCGATTCCTTTAAGTCCTCCTCTGAGGCATTTAAAGGGTCTTCTCCTAGTTAACAAGCAGAGGCAAAAATATTGTCCAATATTTCAAAAACTAACAAATCTAGAATGCTGATTTTTTTTTTTTTTAAATACTTGTTAATTATTTAGGAAATGTCAAAAAATTTAAAAAAATTTCTTCCAACCAAACAAAAGTATTCAACGGACAGAAGTGCTCAGGGATCAAAATGACCCCTATCGCCGTTCTAGTGTTAAAGAATTTCATCTTGGAATAATATTAAGTAGAAAAGTGTCAGTTATAATTTTGCAAACGTCAATTTAATTCTAAGATCAAAATTTTCTGCTGGTTTTTAATGCAAAAAGGTTTCTATGTTTATAAATTAAATCATTTACGAAAATGTTGAAAATTTGTGGCAACCCTTGCAGATACCTACTGAGATTTATCTGTCTCATTTTTACATTATCCACATATTACTAAATGGGCATTATCATTTTCATTTAAATAATTATCTTTTATGTGTTCTTCTATCCTTTGTGAATTGATTTTAAGTCTCAATTACGGATACTGTCATGTGGTCTGATATATGTTAATGTCTCTCCCGTCCTTTGAGCGACTTATTCGCGCTGCAAGTGGGGTTATTTTGAAGACTAAAATTTTTAACACACGCACTATTCTAAGATCTAAAATATACGCTATTATGACTCTTGCTTCAACTGAGGGGTTATCGCGCTGCAAGTAGGGTTATTTTGAAGACTAAAGTTTCTATCACACGCACTACTCCTAGATCTAAAATATACACTATTATGACTCTCGCTTTAATTGAGCAGTTATCGCGCTGCAAGCAGGGTTATTTTGAAGACTAAAGTTTCTATCACGCGCACTATTCTAAGATCTAAAATATACGCTATTATGACTCTCGCTTCAACTGAGGGGTTATCGCGCTGCAAGTAGGGTTATTTTGAAGACTACAGTTTCTATCACACGCAGTATTGTAAGATCTAAAATATACGCTATTATGACTCTCGCTTCAATTGAGTGGTTATCGCGCTGCAAGTAAGGTTATTTTGAAGACTAAAGTTTCTATCACACGCACTATTGTAAGATTAAAAAAAAATACGCTATTATGACTCTCACTTTAATTGAGTGGTTATTGCACGCTGGTAGTTGGATAATTTTCAAGATTGGACGGAATCCGCTGTCATGTGGTCTGATATATGTTAATGTCTCTCCCGTCCTTTGAGCGACTTATTCGAGCTGCAAGTGGGATTATTTTGAAGACTAAAGTTTTTATCACACGCACTATTCTAAGATCTATAAATTTTTTAACCAAAAATAGAACCGACTTCAAAAACTACTACAAAGTAAAAAATAATTTTTTTTACGTAATAGTTAATAAAAAATTAAATTAAGAGCATTGTATTTACCATGCATATTATTATATTTATGTACATTAATTTGATTTTTTGGAGTCGGTGCCAGCCAAGCCAAGTTAAAGCCATGTTACCATTTTTAAACATTTCATCTGATGTTATAAATGTGTATTTTCAAATGACATTAGCAACTATATGTCGACAAACATTGCTTTGGAAATTAGTTAATCATTTAAATCATTGTATTTTCTACCATTTGATGAGTTATATGTATTTTTTTTATTGTCTCGTATTTATGTAGATATAACTTATACGCGTGTTACGATTTATATTGGATATTTTGTTTTGAATTTTGTACTTGGCTTGGCTGGCACCGACTCCAAAAAATCAAATTAATGTACATAAATATAATAATATGCATGGTAAATACAATGCTCTTAATTTAATTTTTTATTAACTATTACGTAAAAAAAAATATTTTTTACTTTGTAGTAGTTTTTGAAGTCGGTTCTATTTTTGGTTAAAAAATTTATTTTTCGCTTTTTAGTAGTTTTTGAAGTCGGTTCTATTTTTGGTAAAAAAGTTTATTTTTCGCTTTTTAGTAGTTTTTGAAGTAGGTTCAAGTTTTGGTTAAAAAGTTTATTTTTCGCTTTTTAGTAGTTTTTGAAGTCGGTTCTTTTTTTTGTGGTTAAAAAGTTTATTTATTTATTTATTACTTTAGTGATATCCATATTTACATTAAACCATATTGTTGCTAATATCTTTTTTATTTCACGTTAACCTGGGACTCGAGTATCGAAGATTAGAAAATTTATCATTATTCTCATCTAATGTCTTTAAAGCCTTTAATGATATCTGTATTTACAACAGTAGACTCGAGTACGGAAGATTAGAAAATTTATCTTTATTCTCATCTAATGTCTTTAAAGCCTTTAATGATACATATATTAACATTAAACCATATTGTTGCTAATATATTTTTATTTCACGCTAACCTTGGCAGTAGACTCGATTACGGAAGATTAGAAAATTTATCATTATTCTCATCTAATGTCTAAAGCCTTTAATGATATCTATATTTATATTAAACCATATTGTTGCTAATATATTTTTTATTTCACGCTAACCTTGGCAGCAGACTCGATTACGGAAGATTAGAAATTTTATCATTATTCTCAACTAATCGTCTTGGATATTGTGTCATAATCGGGCTGTATACCACAGTTTTGATAACTGTGTAACTCACTGATTTCGGTGCTTATGCTTAATGTGTACTGATTTTTACGATCCGTACAAGGTAAATACACTGCGCCAACAATGTCGCCTATAATACTATTCAGAGTAACCCCTTTCTTTCTATATTGTCACTCTATAGTTAATATTATGTAGTAGAAATACTAAAGACAATTGCAGAAGCATTTATATACAACTGTATTGTATAATATAATATAGATATTGGATATTTTAAAGGCAGTTTCCAACTAGTGCGCCACAGGTGATAAATCGCCAAATATTTTCTGTAACTCGTACATTTATATGGGATTTGAAACAACAATGTATTTAATTATGCGCCAATAAACGCTCGTCAAAATATGCCAAACCGCTGTGAAACTGCAACAATGGAACTTTTAAAAGATTCAAAAGTAGATTTGTTGTGGCATAATTTATAGTTTTTATCCGTACGTTGTATTATATTTATCCAATTCACAATTTTATGTAATTTTGCTTTTCACATTTAGCAACACTCAAAACTTTTTGTTTAGATCTTAAAAAGTTTGTTCTATGAAAATAAATCCGACAAGTTAAAGCTGATTTAAATATGTCAGTCTTTTTAGGTGCGTTCGTAATTATATAAATACGTAGCACCTATAGTCGTCGTTTGGTCCGTCCGTCTGTCCGTCCGTCTGTCTGTCCGTCTGTCTGTCCGTCCGTCTGTCTGTCCGCCTGTCTGTCTGTCCGTCCGTCTGTCTGTCCGTCTGTCTGTCCGCCTGTCTGTCTGTCCGTCCGTCCGCATATAACAACGCAAAAACTACCCAACCGAATGGTTTGCAATTTAAGATATATTATCTTTGCAGAATTTTGTCGAGACATTTCAAATTTTATTAAAATCGAATCAAAACTTTAGGAGATATTAATAAAAATATTTATTAAGAAATTTGAATTTTTTTTTTTTAAATCGGTGCTTTTTTGTTATAGGAGCTTCCGAAGTTGAATCGTCAAGCGACCGAGATACTTATTTTATTCCAGAAATTAATCTGCAGACGATATAATTCATTTCACAGAATTAAAAATCAGAAAAGATCTGAATATTTATGTAACTAGCTATTGTACGAACGCACCTCATTTGTCACGTTTGACGTACAATTTCCAACTTGTTATTATTTGCAAATTCACGTAATAGAATATTTTATGATATGAAATGAAAGTCGTCTGCCCAACAAATTAACTATTTTTAAAATGCTTTTTTTTTTTTTCGTTTTTATTGAATTTCTGAAAAAGTACTGAACTAATTTTCATAAAATTTAAATGGGACCAAATTTGAGAGTATTCTCTTTCGAATAATAAAAAAAAATCACATAAATAGGACGCAAAGTTTCGGAGTAATCGGTGAACATACATAAAAGATTTTAAAAGATTCAAAAGTAGATTTGTTGTAGCATAATTTATAGTTTTTATCTGTATGTTGTATTATATTTATCCAATTCACAATTTTATGTAATTTTGCTTTTCAAATTTGGCAACACTCAAAAGTTAACAAATTAACTATTTTTAAAATGTTTAATTTTTTTCGTTTTTGTTGAATTTCTGAAAAAGTATTGAACCAATTTTGATAAAATTTAAATGGGACCAATTCGAGAGTATTCTCTTTCGAATAAAACAAAAATCACATAAATAGGACACATAGTTCCGGAGTAATCGGTGTACATACATTAAAAAAAAAAAAATAAAAAAAATAAAAAAAATACATACACGTCGAATTGATAACCTCCTCCTTTTTTGAGTCGGTTAACAAATTAACTATTTTTAAAATGCTTATTTTTTTTTTCGTTTTTATTGAATTTCTGAAAAAGTACTGAACCAATTTTCATAAAATTTAAATGGGACCAAATTTGAGAGTATTCTCTTTCGAATAATAAAAAAATCACATAAATAGGACGCAAAGTTCCGGAGTAATCGGTGAACATACATAAAAGATTTTAAAAGATTCAAAAGTAGATTTGTTGTAGCATAATTTATAGTTTTTACCTGTACGTTGTATTATATTTATCCAATTCACAATTTTATGTAATTTTGCTTTTCAAATTTGGCAACACTCAAAAGTCAACAAATTAACTATTTTTAAAATGTTTAATTTTTTTCGTTTTTGTTGAATTTCTGAAAAAGTATTGAACCAATTTTGATAAAATTTAAATGGGACCAATTCGAGAATTTTCTCTTTCGAATAAAACAAAAATCACATAAATACGACGCATAGTTCCGGAGTAATCGGTGTACATACATAAAAAAAAAAAAAATACATACACGTCGAATTGATAACCTCCTCCTTTTTTGAGTCGGTTAATAAAAAATATACGGTATTATGACTCTCGCTTCAACTGAGGGGTTATGGCGCTGCAAGTAGGGTGTTTTTGAAGACTAAAGTTTCTATCACACGCAGTATCTGAAATATACGCTATTATGACTCTCACTTCAATTGAGTGGTTATCGCGCTGCAAGTAAGGTTATTTTGAAGACTAAAGTTTCTATCACAGGCACTATTGTCAGATAAAAAATATACGCTATTATGACTCTCACTTTAATTGAGTGGTTATTGCACGCTGGTAGTTGGATAATTTTCAAGATTGGACGGAATCAGCTGTCATGTGGTCTGATATATGTTAATGTCTCTCCGTCCTTTGAGCGACTTATTCGAGCTGCAAGTGGTGTTATTTTGAAGACTAAAGTTTTTATCACACGCACTATTCTAAGATCTAAAATATACGCTATTATGACTCTCGCTTACACTGAGGGGTTATCGCGCTGCAAGTAGGGTGTTTTTGAAGACTAAAGTTTCTATCACACGCACTACTCCTAGATCTAAAATATACACTATTATAACTCTATCTTTAATTGAGCAGTTATCGCGCTGCAAGCAGGGTTATTTTGAAGACTAAAGTTTCTATCACGCGCACTATTCTAAGATCTAAAATATACGCTATTATGACTCTCGCTTCAACTGAGGGGTTATCGCGCTGCAAGTAGGGTTATTTTGAAGACTACACTTTCTATCACACACAGTATTGTAAGATCTAAAATATACGCTATTATGACTCTCGTTTCAATTGAGTGGTTATCGCGCTGCAAGTATTGTTATTTTAAAGACTAAAGTTTCTATTACACGCACTATTGTAAGATCTAAAACATACACTATTATGACTCTCGCTTCAACTGAGGGGTTATGGCGCTGCAAGTAGGGTGTTTTTGAAGACTAAAGTTTCTATCACACGCAGTATCTGAAATATACGCTATTATGACTCTCACTTCAATTGAGTGGTTATCGCGCTGCAAGTAAGGTTATTTTGAAGACTAAAGTTTCTATCACAGGCACTATTGTCAGATAAAAAATATACGCTATTATGACTCTCACTTTAATTGAGTGGTTATTGCACGCTGGTAGTTGGATAATTTTCAAGATTGGACGGAATCAGCTGTCATGTGGTCTGATATATGTTAATGTCTCTCCGTCCTTTGAGCGACTTATTCGAGCTGCAAGTGGTGTTATTTTGAAGACTAAAGTTTTTATCACACGCACTATTCTAAGATCTAAAATATACGCTATTATGACTCTCGCTTACACTGAGGGGTTATCGCGCTGCAAGTAGGGTGTTTTTGAAGACTAAAGTTTCTATCACACGCACTACTCCTAGATCTAAAATATACACTATTATAACTCTATCTTTAATTGAGCAGTTATCGCGCTGCAAGCAGGGTTATTTTGAAGACTAAAGTTTCTATCACGCGCACTATTCTAAGATCTAAAATATACGCTATTATGACTCTCGCTTCAACTGAGGGGTTATCGCGCTGCAAGTAGGGTTATTTTGAAGACTACACTTTCTATCACACACAGTATTGTAAGATCTAAAATATACGCTATTATGACTCTCGTTTCAATTGAGTGGTTATCGCGCTGCAAGTATTGTTATTTTAAAGACTAAAGTTTCTATTACACGCACTATTGTAAGATCTAAAACATACACTATTATGACTCTCGCTTCAATTCAGCGGTTATCGCACTTCAAGTAGGGTTATTTTGAAGACTACAGTTTCTATCGCACGCACTATTGTAAGATCTAAAATATACGCTATTATGACTCTCACTTTAATTGAGTGGTTATTGCACGCTGGTAGTTGGATAATTTTCAAGATTGGACGGAGTCCGCAATATAAGCAACACGCGGAACCTTTGGTGAGCAATCGCAGCAAAATATTTTAAAATGTAGAGAACTGAGAACAACTATTTTTAGTGAACTCTGGGTGGTAGAAATCGAGATGATAACCCGTGGGAAAGACAAGTTCGTCATTGGCGGCCTTAAGAGAGATGAATTATCACACGCTGTGCTTTCGACTGGTTTAATCTTGAAAAACACCTTTATGAGGAGACCAGAGGGCCCGTGCGAGGATTTCGCACTGAAATCTAATATTTTTAGGTACTTCTCTATTATCGCGTCGACCACTTTTCATAACAAAAAACTATCGCCAAACGGCAAGATTAAACGCCAAAAATGCAGTCCCATTTACTTGATGTCAGAAGCATTATACGTGTTTACTACGTCATCAAGTGGTTTTTAATTCGACATTTGCGTGTATTTTTCATTATGTTTTACTGATTTATTAATTATTTTATTAATTGAAATAACAATTGTATCCTTAAATTCTTTTATTTTATTTATTTATTTATTTTGATATTTCAATGGCAACGTTCTCCCGTTTATTTGGCGATAGATTTTTGTTGTGAAAAGTGGTCGACGGGATAATAGAGTTATTAAATGCAGGTTTATACTTCTAAAGAAAAAGCGAGGATAGAAATATCTGCAAACAACATTTAGTTTTTAGTCAAGCCAGAATAGCATCTAATTTATTCCATCAAAGTTCGAGTAAAAACAGATCCAAAATTGCAAAAGGCACGCGCGAGAAAAAAATTAAGAATCGTATTTTAAATGCATTAGAGGATGACGTCAACCGCCTCGGGAAAAACATGGGACATAGAAATATAAATCTAAACATTTCAATTTCAATTTCGCTTTTTAATCATAAATATAAAATAAACCCGTGCGGTGTTTTTTATAATAATTGCTATGAGCATCATATAATGTGGTATTTTATTTTTTTGGCAACAATAATTTCAGGAAAACCTTTCATTTCTTTCATGAAAACAATGCCGATTTAATTTTTTAATTTCAGCAAATATTAATCAAAAACATGTTTTAACGAATTGTTAATTGGGCTATGTCAGAAGCCTGTTCTAAAACCTTTCATATGGTATCTCATTCGTTGTTCTGCGTTTCATATTTTCTGAGTAAAAGGGATGTTGACAGGAGAAATAATATATAAGGACATCTGATATTGCTTATGATAAAACAGCAATTTCAGTGCTAGCAATTTCAGTGGAACCCGATAATGTAAGCAACACGAGAAACAATTCGCGAATAATTGCTTCTAAGCCTTTTAAAACGTTATATAAGGTCCAAGAAATGAGAACTCCTATTTTTTAGAGCGTCTCTGATTTTTGGAATATATTTATCCTGGAAGACACAAATAGCAATAAGTTCGGCATTGATGAATTTACGAGAGGTAAACTGTCACAAACCGCGTGTTGTCGGTCGCTTTCATCATGAATAATCTGTCTATGAGGAAATATCTGATATTATTTCATATACTAGGACAGTTCGTGTGATTGCAGCTTTTGATTCCATGAAATATCTGAATGGAACAATAACAATAATAATAATAATAGTAATAATAATAATAATAATAATAATAATAATTAATCACCTGTGTGTTTGTTACAGGTAGAACGATTTCGCAGAAAGGAGTCTGTAAGAATAAAAAATGGTTTCTGAAACACGATACACAGTGCATAAAAAAAGGTGGCAGATGTATGAAGGAAAACGAATGTCCGGTGGAGAACGGAGGCGTAGTAGAAAATTGGTGTTCAGAACCTGGTGCTATCTGTTGCCTAGGTATATGTTTTGATCATTAAGGAGGATTAAAATGTTTTTAGTTTTAAAAGAAAATGTACCACTGACTGTCTACATGTGAAGTCGAGGAAGAAATAAAGAATGCACTCCCTCCTATTAGCTCGGCTGCAAATCAACGTACAGGGTGGCCACGAAAAGAATCCATGATTTAAAAATGAAATAACTCGGAAGAGGAGATCAATAGAAGAATGAAACAAGTGGTATGTTTATTTTGAAAGCCGTAAAAATCTGATACAGAAGTTTCAAAATTAGTTAAAAATTTCGTTGATAGGTGGTGCTGTACGCTGTAGTTGCAGTACAAAATCCAAGAAAAAGCTGCAAACTGCCCTTTTTGCAAGCAGATGTTGCAATGACATAGAATTGATTCAAAATGTGCCCTTTTTGCATCGCTAATAAACGAAGAATGATAAAGGGGTGACTGAAGGTGATGAAGAGGGGACTGAAGGTGATGAAGAGGGGACTGAAGGTGATGAAGAGGGTGACTGAAAGCTTCATTCTTCGTTTGCTTCGTTTCATTCTTAGTGATGCAAAAAGTGCACATTTTGAATCGATTGTGACGTCACTGCAACCTTTGCTTGCAAAAAGAACAGTTTGCAGCCCATTTCTTGGATTCTGTACTGCAACTACAACGTACAATACGACCTATCGACAAAATTTGTAACTAATTTTAAAACTTCTCTGTCAGATTTTTACGGCTTTCAAAATAAACATATCACTTGTTTCATTTTTCTATCGATCTCTTCTTCCGAGTTACTTAATTCTGAAATCAGGGACTCCTTTCGTGGACGCATACCCTATATAAAAATGCAGCTGGTACCAGCTGAGTTATAATAACGTCTGCTAAATAATGCTAAACTTATGCATCCCAATAATGCATCCCAGCTACCAGTATTGTACTGTAAAATCAACATTTTTTTCTTTATCTTTCTTTCTTTCTTTTTTTTTTTTCTTTTTTTTTCTTTTTTTTTTTTTTTTTTTAATGCAGTGTAGATTTTGAAGCATAGCTGAAAAACTAATTGGTAAACTGAGCTGTAATTTTTCATTCGCATACCTGAAATTTTATAAACACATTTCTGTTTGTAGGTTAAAAATTAAATTCGTAGGTTAAAATTAAAATAATATATATTTTGAAACAGTCATTCGAAGTAAAAATTGATTTCTATAGAAGGTTTAAATATGCGAATTTAATTATACAAATTATTACACCAAACATTTTTTCTAATTATGCTTAAAAAATTACCTGATGCATGGCAATCGCTTTTGGAATTATTAAATATAATGAAGTATTAGGAGTCCCTAACTTTAAACTGCATAAATCCTAAACTACTCGAAGGAATTATTTCCCGCTTGGTATTGAAAAATAAAATTATTAAAGATAATGAAATATTAGGAGTGCCTAACTTTAAACTGCATAAATCCTAAACTACTCGACGGAATTATTTCCCGCTTGGTATTCGAAAATAAAATTATTAAAGATAAATATTAGGAGTCCATAAGTTTAAACTGCGTAAATCCTAAACTACTCGACGGAATTATTTCCCGCTTGGTATTCGAAAATAAAATTATTACAGATAATGAAATATTAGGAGTCCCTAACTTTAAACCTGAATAAATCCTAAACTACTCGACG
The DNA here is from genome assembly GCA_963931845.1 of Maratus michaelseni. Taxonomy (NCBI): domain Eukaryota; kingdom Metazoa; phylum Arthropoda; class Arachnida; order Araneae; family Salticidae; genus Maratus; species Maratus michaelseni. The sequence continues at coordinate 32,910,982 of OZ007600.1, forward strand.
GAATGATTTCCAATTTAATAAATTAAAGACACACTCTCGTGTGCGAATTCCTTAGTGCAGCCCTGTACGAGAGTGGTTCGAAAAGTTCTCGACCTGCCAAAGAAAATACAAGATTTTTCACACTATTTCACTTTATTTTGTAACTTGTAATACAATACATTTCAGAAGACTCTTGAGAAATGTTCATTCTTTGGCGTTTTTCGTCGACGTTCAGCAAACGCGGCACGCATCGAGCGGAAAGCTTTTTCATGCCCAAAACATCGTGTAAAATGTTGTGGAGACGGTCTATCGAGATGTTTGCAATGTCAGCAAGTTCGCGTATCTCAATCAGCGATCATTCAACACGACATTGTGAATTTTTGAGACGATTTCGTCGGTCGTAGTGGTTTTTGGACGTCCTGAGTGTTCATAATTGTGAAGATTTCCTACCATGTTTAAATTCAGCAGCCCACTTTTTTATCATCGAATATGAAGGACAACATTCCTTTTAAGGTGGAATGTAACTCTTTTTTGTATGTCCATGGAGGTTAAACCTTTTTTAACAAAGTATTTTATGACAGTTCGAATTAAACTTGTTTACTTTACTTTATCCTCAAGCAATAAACAATAAACTCACGCCTCGGAAACTCAGCAGCATGTCATCTAAAGGATCATACTTTACAAACATCATTGTCATTTGGTCATATTTGTGCCAACTCTGTGTCAGTCCTCGAAGTTATGAACCCACCCTCGTATCTATTGCAACAACAATGAATTTTTGGGAATACTTTTAACAAATAAACGATAATACACCTACTTCATAAAACACTATGCTAATATCTACTTATAATAAAATGCAATGTAGGAGAAAGCTGGTTACCATGCCGGGTGCGACCACTCTGGTCTGCGAATCGACCGTAGTTAAACGCCATTTTAGGCTTAATGAAAAACATATGCTAACATACAACATATTTTCTTCTACTTGAAATCATGTCTGTTCAGCATATTTATATATTAAACATGTATATCATATCCAGGTATGAGGTTTTAAGTTCTAAATTAAAAATAACAGATTAAACATCGGATTACCAGATGTAAACAAACGAACACTGTTGCCATTAAAAATCACAAATTCCAAATCTAGAAACAAATGAAGAACTCTCTGAACGCGTCATTAAAATATCCGATTATACTCTTAAAATATTTCTAAAAGCATATTAAAGCCTTTAAATATTTTAAAGAATTTTTAATTTATTTCATTAAACATTTTTTCTGTAAACACTTTTGTTCAGGAATAGTGGCGATAGCTTTCAAGAGAGCCTTTGAGGTGATCCACCAGTATTTTACAATTCGTTCCTAAATAATCGTTTGGCACCATCTATCGGCAATTGATATAAACAAAGGAAGTCTCTATTGAAATTTTTTTTAATCTAAAATATTGATAAATAATATAAAATGTATATAAGCCTATTTTTAAAATAAGAAAAATTCAGGACGTATTAATTTATTTCAAGATCAACTTTTAAAAGCTCCAGTTTAATATTATTTCTTTCTTAAAATTTTAGTTTGGTTACATCAATTTTTAAGAGCCTAGCTTAAATCCTATTAAATTCTGAAAATTTGTTGAATAGTAAAATGAATATTTCTTATGAAGATGAGAGAATATTTCTTATGAGCATATTTTTATATAAAACATGTATATCAACATTTCTGTAAACAATTTGTTCTGTAAACACTTTTTTCAGAAATGGCGGTGACAGATTTCATAGGGAGGCTTTGCATATTTTTTAGGCATCATCTATGGACAATTAATATAAACGAAAAACCTTTCTGTTGGAAAAAAATATTATATAACATAATAATAAAGTTGCAAAATAATATAAAATGTATATAAACATATTTTTAAAATAAGAAAAATTCAGGACGTACTGATTTATTTCAAGATCAACTTTTAAAAGCTTCAGCTTAATATTATTTATTTCTTTAAATTTTAATTTGGATACATCAAAGTTTAAGCGTCTAGATTATCTCCAATTAAATTCTGAAATTTTGCTTGCATTGTAAAATGAATATTTCTTATGAAATGTAATTAAAATATAAGGAATATATAGTACGGCATATCACATATATTAACTTATCAATGCAGATCAAATTTTGATTTTTAACAAAGTAACATTTAAACCTATCTTTGTAGTGAAAAAAAAATAAATTTAAAAAGAGAAATGTGAAAAGATGTTTTTCAGTCATACTAATACAATTAATAATTTCAATTTATTTATGAAATAAAATAACATGATTTTTAATGATAGAAATTTATAATTTTATATATCACTACATAGTATAAAACAAAGTCGCTTTTTCTGTCCCTATATCCCTATGTACGCTTAAATCTTTAAAACTACGCAACGGATTTTGATGCGGTTTTTTTTAATAGATAGAGTGATTCAAGAGGAAGGTTTATATGTATAATAACATCCATTAAATAGTGGAGAAATACTGTTATTTTTGAGGTATTTAATGTGATGTCGTAAATAATTTCATTTTTTCCGCTTATACATTGCAAACGCAGGCCCCGAAGCAAAGCGAGGGCGGGCCGCTAGTTTAAAATAAGACAAAATCAGGCTTTAATTTGAGATATACTTTTAAAAGTTTAGGTTACATAATCTACTTTCATCGTTGTATTTGTTTTAACTATTTCTTCATTACTGGAAAACTTTGTTTTTTTTTCTGACATTTTGGATAGGATGTCTTCTTACTGTGAATTAAGAAGCTAATATCCATAAACAGGCAATTTTCTGTCTCTTTTTATGTCTTTCTGCTATATACTTGTTTCTTCATTACTGGAAAACTTTGGGTTTTTTTTTCTGTCATTTTGAATAGGATGTTTTCTTACTGAGAATTAAGAAGCTAATATCCATAAACAGGCAATTTTCTGTCTCTTTTTATGTCTTTCTGCTATATACTTGTTTCTTCATTACTGAAAAACTTTGTTTTTTTTTTCTGTCATTTTGAATAGGATGTTTTCTTACTGTGAATTAAGAAGCTAATATCCATAAACAGGCAATTTTCTGTCTCTTTTTATGTATTTCTGCTATATACTTATTTCTTCATTACTGGTAAACTTTGTTCTTCAAGAAATATTAAAATTCAACTCTATTATACTATTAACTTCAACAGTTTAAAACGAACAAAATTTTAATGTTTTGTACAATCGTTAAACTATTTCAGAATTTGCATTTAATTTTCTTATGTAACCAAACAATGAGCTGTGAATCAAGCTCCTTAAAAACTCGGTTTTTTTCTTTTTTTACGAAAACTTTCGCGCATGGATTATTATTATTATCATCATTATTATTTTGAATGTTTTGTCCAATTGTTGAACAATTTCAAAAATTGAATATTGAATGAAAAAAAATCCTCATCATTTGTATTTGTAGAAATCCTTTGCCATTCTTAAAATGTAGCCCCACCAGTGACTGAGAGGTTCTGCTCTCAAAGCTGGTAGACGGGAGATGCTGGGTTCAAACCTCTGTCGCGCTCGTCGACCTAACCGTTCGGAGTTTTCCGTGGTTTTCTTCGAACCTTGCCGTAATTACGGGTTAGGATCCCTTAGAAAGACCCTTACGGAGGACACTCCCCCGCGTCGGCCTATATCCCTAGCGCAGATAATCGGCCGTAATAAATAGAATAGCCAACCAACCATCTTAAAATGTACTTTTCTGCAATACAAACTATTCAATAATAAAATCTTCATGCTGTTTGTTTGTATGAACTCTTATGAAAATGAAACGCAGATCCAACATTCCGTCATTTTTCACGGGGGTTGTATACTAGTTCAACAATATATACCGCCAACAGACGGATTTTAGTCTTGACATCAGGTCGCGTGCATAAATACTTTTGTTTTCCTGCTTTTTCTGCACCTGCATTACGAAAATAGCATCACGTGGCTCAAGAGGTCCGAGGAAAGATGAACACGTGACGCACTGTTTAGTCTATACCTACTCTTTCCCCTGTCACACTATGGTCACATTTTGTACACCCCCCCCCCCATTATTTGTTACGCAATTAATGAATGAGCCTTAACTAAGTGCACATATTTTGAAGTTATGTTTAAAACTACCGTATATACTCGTGTATAAGCCGACCCCAAAATTCCTGGTGAAAACATGTTTAATACCAGTATTTTACAATATTGTTTTTCGTCTTATATAATTCACAATTAAATGAGATAAAGCAGGGCGTAGAAAATTATTCTGAATTACTGGTGTTAAACTTGTTTTCATCTCGGTTTTGGGGGTCGGCTTATACACGAGTATATACGGTAATAAATATTTTATTTACAGATCCAAGAGGAAAATTATGTAGAAAATCTTCGGATGGTAAATTTTGTACAGCTGCGGAAAACTGTGGTGGAAGACCAACTTATGGAAGAATGGATTGCAAAAGAGGACAACTGTGCTGCCAGTTTACTTTGGACTAACGATTTGCTGATTTTTATTAATATTAATAAAACTTGATTGTAACCAGTTAAATAAAATATTTCCTGTAAGCAAAGCACTTTATTTATATACAGAATATCATAAAAAGATTGAAATTGACTTTAATTTTTAGTTCACAGGCTATAGCCTGAGAGCTAATGTGCCGCACGTTCTGTATATACACTGTAAAGAAAAATGGGTCGATCTACTAAAAAAAGTTTAGTTTTTCTAACAGATTTTTTGAAAATTACTAAAAATTTTTTAGTATATTTGTATTCCACAGATTTTTTTTAGTAACTGGTACTAAAAAATCGGAATCATTGCTAGCTGTTTTCTAGTAATGTTGCTAGATGTTTTCTAGTAATTCTTACAGGTTATCTTCTAACTGAGTAAGAATACAAAAAAATTTTTAGTCTTTTTGTACCGATTTTTAGTACCGGTTACTAAAAAAATCTGTGGAATACAAATATACTAAAAAATTTTTAGTAACATGAGAATTTTTTTTAGAGTGTATGTATGTATGTACGTATGTACGTAACGCGATAACTCTCGATAGAAATATCCGTTTTGCTTCAAATTTTGTTTATAGGTTCATTGTGATACGGCGCTTCCCTGATTAGTTTTGAGGTTTCATTGGTTAAGTCTAAAGAGGGGAACGGGGGGCTAATTCTCCCCCTTAATTTAGATAAATGGGTTTTTCATGCCCAATTATCCTATTTGCTTCAAATTTTGTATATAAATTCATTGTGATAAAGCGCTTTCCTGATTAGTTTTTTTTTTTTTTTTTTTTTTTTTTTTTGGGGGGGGGGGGGGTTATTGGTTAAGTATAAAATGGGAAACGGGTGGCTAATCTCTCCCTTAAGTTAGAAAAATGGGTTTTTCATGCAGAATTGTCCGATTTGCTTTAAATTTTTAACCGACTTAAAAAAAGGAGGAGGTTATCAATTCGACCCGTATGTATGTATTTTGTTGTTCACGCATAACTCTCGTAAATGTGCATCGATTTTGATAATTTTTATTTTGTTTGAAAGAGTAAGGGTTCAAGGTGGTCCCATTTCAATTTCGTCAAAATCTGATCATTAAAACAAATTATTTTATTAAAATTTCTATTATTTTGATAATTTAATTTATATTTCAAAAAGTCCATTATTTGAATTGTTGCCAATTTGTAAAATAGCGCACATAATAATGTTCCCTTTCAATTAAAAAACGTATTTACACGTGACTATCAAAAACAGAAATAAAACTTTAAAACAATAATTAAATGATCACGTGTTAAAAGCAGTAAATGTAGAAAAATACGTTATAAAAAATATACTTGCGCGTGAATATTAAAAAAGAGAAATTATAAAATTATTACACGTTCAAAACATTAAATGGGAAAACTTACGTCATATTTAAAATGCTCAAATAACATTACTTCCAAATAGTTTCAATTTAAAAACATATTTACACGAGAGGTTAATTTATTTGTAGCTGATATATCATGTATACTAAACTACGAAAAGTCCTTCTGGTCTATACCGGCAGGAAAAGACAGCCTACCTATTCCTTGGTTTTAAGATTTTAGCTAATTTTACTGCAAAACACCAAGCTATAAAAATGGATGGAACCCGATTACAGAAGATTCAGTCGCAGTTCTCGTCAATATTCAATTTGAATCAGAATTTCGCCAAATATGCTAGCTATAGCCAAGTTGGCTTCATTTATGGCAACTTGCTTTTGTCGCCAAATTTGTTGATATTTCGCCAAATATTGCCTAGCTTGGAGAGAATTTAACGCTGGCGAACATGAATATATAGTGTTGAGAACGTGAGAGTTAGAACGATGGTTACAACAATGAAATAAAACTTGCGAGATAGCATGTTCACTAAAACTTTTAAATTAAAACCGTTTATGGAGGAATCCTTCTGTCTTGTTTCAAAATGTCAGCCACTCTAAAATTTCAAAATGCTATATCTGAGGCATTTTTTAAGGTAGAGGCAAAACAAAAATTGTTCTGGTATCCTTTGATCAAGGCTGAACATTCAATTGAAAAAAACCTTTAGGATTTCTAATATTTTTAACGACTTTGTACATCTTTTTGAATTTGAAATCTTTAAGTGTGTATCATAGCGCCTCCTTCTTGCCGAATATCCCCAAATTCAACTGGGACCTGCAGGCCATAGTAAAAAACACATACAAAAAATTTGGTTCAGTACTGTGGATAACCTAATACACTTTTCAATGATACAATAATTTAAATGGAACAAAAATCGCTATCACAGCGCCCGCTTTCGGCAGAATATCCGCAAATTCAAGTGGGACCTGCTGGTCACAGCCAAAAACCTATAAATGAAATTTCGTTCAATTCTAGGTTGCTTCATAACTTGACACACTTTTCATTGATACAAAGAGGGCACACACGGACAGACAGATATTTTGTAAAAAACATGTTTTTCGGAATCTTTGACTCCTAAAACATATAAATCCGTCGAAAACCGGAAGTTGAAAAATTTTTGATCACAATACTTTCTTCTATTTAGATAGAAGAAAGTGAGAAAAGGAGGATGTTAATAATTTGACATAATGTATGTATGTTTTAGTCCTGTTCACGCATAACTTTCGTAAATGTGCACCGATTTTGATATATATATATTTTTGTTTAAAAGTGTAAGACACTGGTGGTCCCATTTAAATTTCGTCAAATTCTGATGATTAGAACAATTTTGTTGTTAAAATTTTTTCAAAATTAAAAAATGCGTGGAACCCGATTACAGAAGCTTCATTCCCGATTCTCGTCAATCTGAATGAGAATTTCGTCAAATTAGTCAACTATAACCACGTTGGCTTCATTTATGGCAATATATTTTGATCACCAAATTTGCCGCTATTTCTCCAGTTGTCGTCCAGATTGACAAGAATTTGATTGATAAGAATTTGAAGAATTTGAGTTATTTAATGGATAATTTTGGTAAATTATAATTTCTATTACAAATTACTTATTTATTCAGCAGATGTTGAAATCAAGATAATTGTCTATTACTGTATTAATAACTAAAAAGTAGGAAATAAAATAAACTTTTACAAAAAAAATATTAACCGACTTAAAAAAAAAGCACTAAAAAGTATTAAATAATTCTTTAAAATTCTCTAATGACAAAATGTTATCCATTAACCACAAATCTGATATCATGTGTCGGAATAAAAATGATAAATTTAATATGTACAGTTTAATACCCACCAAACATGGATTTTCGAGAGAATATATTTTACAAGAGATGAATATACAGACTTATGATTCAGTTTACGAATATATACATATGAAAAGCAATCAATTACTTTTTTAAGTCGGTGCCAAACAACCCCAATCGATAAATTAATAGATACTAGGTACAATATATTCACAATTCTTACTAAACTTAAGGTAGTTTGGCACCGACTTCAAAAAGTAATTGATTGCTTTTCATATGTATATATTCGTAAACTGAATCATAAGTCTGTATATTCATCTCTTGTTAAATATATTCTCTCGAAAATCCATGTTTGGTGGGTATTAAACTGTACATATTAAATTTATCATTTTTATTCCGACACATGATATCAGATTTGTGGTTAATGGATAACATTTTGTCATTAGAGAATTTTAAAGAATTATTTAATACTTTTTAGTGCTTTTTTTTAAGTCGGTTAATATTTTTTTTGTAAAAGTTTATTTTATGTATATTACGTTCATTGTGATAAGGCGCTTCCCTGATTAGATTTCGGGGTTCACTGGTTAAGTATAAAGGGGGAAATGGGGGCTAATCCCCCCTTAATTTATTGTCGATTTCTTTATTTTTCGAGGGCATTATTCTTTGAGATAAGAAGTTAATATACAATTAATGTGAAATGCAATCAGTTTAGTTTAACTGGGCACTTTTATTTTCCCTATTGGAGATACGTATGTAATGTAAATTTCAACATGTTCAAATTAAGGTGAGAATTATGATTATGTTGAAGATATAATCCAGTCAATAATTTTCAAAATTATACAATTTTTAATTTTTATACGGTCTTCCGAGAGGGCGCTGTGTGCTCCCGGGACGTCAAAGTTATGTTTAGAAAAAAAATCTCCATGGTGTGTTAAGTACATAATGGTAAATAATTTAATTCTTCTGCAACCAAAACTCATAGAGTTATGATGTTTTAAAGTTTGTGAAATTTCGATGAAATTTTCGTGCTGAACAGCTCCAAAATCTCTTCAAACTCCACGCATTACAACTCAGGGAATTTCAGTCGTAAAATAATGGAATTGTTACTGTTGAACTTGTTAGAACACAAAGAAGGATCTATAAATATGACTTATAGGATCCAGGAATCCCATAAATTATATTTAGGATGTAAAATTTTTAAGGTACTTCTCTATTATTACAGCGCCTAGAATACATAGTGTGGGAATCTGCTACAAAATAGTACGAAAAAATTGTATCCAATAAATGTACAATGTTGCTGAAAAGATTAGGATGGGATCGCAGCGCTATCTGCTAGCTTATAAGCAGCTTAATACGATGTCATTAGAGCTTATTATCGTAGGAGCATCGTTGCACATTTATAGGCTACAACTTTTTAGCACTTTTTAAAGCATTACAAGGACAGCCGGTTTCCACACTATGTATTCTAGGCGCTGTACTATTATCCTGTCGACCACTTTTCATAACAAAAAACTATCGCCAAACTGTAACACCAAATAAACGAGAGAACGTTGCCGTAGGAATATCAAAATGAATAAATAAATAAAATATAAGAATTTAAGAACACAATTGTTATTGTAATTAATGAAATAACTAATAAATCAATAAAACATAATGAAAAATACACGCAAATTGGGAATAAAAACCACTTGATGACATAACAAACACGTATAATGATTCTGACATCAAGTAAATGGGACTGCATTTTTGGCGTTTAATCTTACAGTTTGGCGATAATTTTTTGTTATGAAAAGTGGTCGACGGGATCATAGACATTTTAAAAATGATTTTTTTTAAATTAAGGGTAGGACTATTTTAATATTATCAATATAATCGTAACTTTTACCCAACTGTGAATATTTTTGTAATTCGCATTGCCTAGATATATCCATCAGGTAAAATAATAAACGAGTGTTTCGATATTTTTGCGATAACTTGCACACAAGGTAATCAGTTAATGTGGTGGCAGATTGACAGTTGTGATGCAAGCAAAGATAGTACACTACACGCCAAGACAAACAATTTATGTGTAGAGATACAGAGTTGCAATCTATTTACTAAGTCCACAATGCAGGAAATCTCACTTCAAGTTGAAATTCGGATTTTTGTTCACAAATTTAACAATAATGAAGATATTTTACATATCGTACCTACCTTATGCTTTCTCCGAAATAGGCTGCTAACATCATAACTAATACTAATCATCCATGTATAAAAACTAGTCGGAAGTGTCAACCCAAAACCGTCTACAATTTCAAACATGTTAATATAGTAAAACCCCGATTATCCGAAAATCGGCTTAACCAAAACACCTTAAACCTCTTTTTTTTTTTTTTTAGGAAAATTTTATTTTTATTTACAAGCATGTTGTTTATGAAATAATTAAAAAGTCAACTTTACTTATATGGACATTGCGTAAATGAAGACATTTTATTGCATAGACACATACAAAACTTCATTTCTTTACAAAATAAAGTATAAAGTGTGTTTTGTTTTTCATTTTGCATTGCTTCAATGCTTCCTTATCAAGCTACCTTTTAAACAACAACACATCTGCTGCTTTGTTACATCTTCCTGCACTTCAATATCTTGAAGTGCCAATGTCAACTCTTTCCAACGCGTTGAGATCTTCATGCTTATAAAAACCCGTTTGTGCTTTAACCTTTTGATTACCGGCTTGGACTGGCGACTATTTTTATATTCACTTGTACCACAATTTACAAAATAACTTCTTTGTGGTAGATTTCTCGTGAAATTATCTTGGTCTAAGTGCATGGCAGGTATTGGTATTGAAAAAATGGCGAGAATAGAATAAAGAAATATTCTCTGGGACGACATATGTCCCACCCTTGTAATCAAAATAGATGGGAGATGGCAGCACAGACAATCACCTCATCGAGTTCACGGCTGAAATTCCAGAATTAGTTAAAACTCAATTCACATATTAAAACGCAATTGGTCTGCCAAGTCATATCTTGGTGGAAGACACCTTAAAACCTGATTTTAGCAGTTGACTCGTAGGTTTACCATTGTGTTTTCCTGCATCCAAAGGTATGAAAACATGGAGGACTGGGAGCAGGAACACACAATGGTAAACCTACAAGCCAACCGCTAAAATCGGGTTTTCGGGTGTTTTCCACCAAGATATGAATTGGCAGACCGATTGCGTTTTAATATGCGAATCAAGTTTTAACTAATTCTAGAATTTCAGCCGTGAACTCGATGAGGTGATTGTCTATGCTGCCACCTCCCGGTCTAAAAGATTAAAGTATTACTCATCATAGATAAAGTTTGGAGGAAATTAAAACACGTGTAAACAGAGAGGGGAATTCGCATAGGATACGGACTCTTGCTGTTACTGCATCTAAGGCTCCTATAAGACTTATTATATGAACTCTAGCTGCATCTATAGGCACGAACGCGTTACCTGACTGTGTGGGAGTGAGAGGGGTGAGTAGTACCATCTGGTAGAATATATATAGGAAGCGATTTATCCGAGCCCGATTATCCGAAAATTCCTATGGAATTCCGGTTAACCGAAAATACTTTGGTCTCGTGTTTTTCGGATAACCAGGGTTTTACTGTACTTCAAAATTCACTATCACGGCGACAACTAGTCGGATGTGCCAATCCCAAAACTTTCTTTTATGTCATGCATGTTTATACTTGGAAATTCGCTTTCACAGCGCCATTAAAATCAATAATTTTCGTTATTCTTTTTACGTCAGCTGCTTGTGAAGCGCCGAGTTACCTTCGCTCCACGAGCAGCCAGTTTACAATAAAACGCACAAAAATCGCTATTACAACGACGCTTTCCAAGTCGGAATAGTCCCAGACATAGACCTACAAGCAATAATCAAAAACATACACATAAAATTTGGTTTAAATCTATGCATAACTTTATACACTTTTCGATGATAGTACAATGAAAATGGCACAAAAATCGCTATTACAGCGACTTCTTCCGGCGGAATATTTGCAAATTCAAGAAAAACCTGGTCAAAGTCACAAATTTTTTTAAAAAATTGGTTCAATTCTATGCATAACTTCATGCACTTTTCGATGGTACAGTACTGAAAATGGCACAAAAATTGCTGCTACAGTGCCTCCTTCCGGCGGAATATCTCCAATTTCAAGAAGAACTTGCTATCATAGTCACAAATCTATTAAAAAAAATGGTTCAATTCTCTGAAAATTTCATACCTTTTTCGATAATACAAAGAAAACAGACACATGGACAGGCAGACATTTTGTATAAACATGTTTTTCGGGATCTCTGACTCCTAAAAAGTGTAAATCGGTCGAAAACCGGAAATCGAAAAAAAAAATCAATTCAAAACTTTCTTCTATTATATATAGAAGGCAGTAATTAAAATTAATATTTTTCGTCCTTCTGTTTTTAAGTCGGCTGCTTGCAGGACCGTGCTTAGATCTTTGGCGGCCCTGGGCAAAATATATTTTGGCGCCCTTTTTTCCTGAAAATTTTAAAACAGATATAAAATATTAAATATTGTATAAATTATACAAAACATATCACAAAGGTTAATTAGTACGCAGTCTTTAACACAAAAAGTTGTAGAAAATACATCATAAAAAAATTATACTTAAAATAAAAAATCAAATTTCCCATGAACATCAGTATTCATAATAATCCTAATGGTTTTGGTTTACTTTGATATCTCATGAAATAAGAATAAATTTGAGTTCACATGAATTCCCAAGTTTTAGTATCATAAATAGTAACTAAACAGATATAATACATTCATTTTAAAATTTATTTTAAAGCGTTATCTATAGCACGATGGTATGAGATATTTTGCCACACACTTGAGCAGATATACTAAACTTCTATGATCGAAAAGTGAATGACGTTATGGATAGAATTGAACCAAATATCATTTATATGTTTTTGGCTATGGCCAGCAGGTCCCTGTTGAATTTGTGGATATTCTTCCGGAAGGGGGAGCTGTGATAGCGCTTTTTGTGCTATTTTCTCGATATTTTTAGTTGTGTTGCACATCAGCTGCTCGCGCAGTGAAGGGTGCTTCTCATCAAACTAACCAGTGATTTGCAAGCAGCTGACGTACAACAGATTGGTGAAAATTATTAATTTTATTGGCACTGCGATAGCGAATTTTGAAATATTAACATGTATGAGATAGAAGAAAGTTTTGGGAATGGCACATCTGACTAGTTAATAAATCAGCATCAGGTATAATATAGATTTGCATTAGGTCGAAAAGAAAACCAAATGTTGAATTAAATGTTTTCATCTTATAAAAACACTCCTTTGTCGACATTGTGGCTTGATCAAAGAGGACATTAAAAAACACTATTTCCAATTTCTTTTCCGGATCATGTATTTTTTCATCAGCAGCTTCATATGAAAATTGATTGTTTTACATATTTTTCTGCGAAGTTATGATACAGGTGGAAAAGTCATTGCTCCAGGATTTATCTCTAGCTCTTTAGCTAGTTTTTTCGTTGATACTTGAGCATTAGAAAAACCACTTTCTTTATAGTCTTTTAAAAATTGAAGCATATTCTCTATTAATTGCAAAGCATGGGTCGGTTTTCATATCAGAACGTTGCATTCCCTTGCTAACAAGATGGAATTCCGCTAAAATGCCTTCCCATGTACACAGTGTCGTATGGAATGGAAAGCTTTTAATTTCTTTTGCCCGTGAAGCTGCTTCTGCCCTACTTTTCATGTCATTTGATATTTTATGTTTCAGAAACTTCTTCTAACGCATCATAAACATCCCCAAATCGATAGCAAATAGCCTTAATGCTTTCTACTCGACATTCCCTACCTTGTATCAGACAGGGGTTTAACCGTTAACTTTTCTACATATTTTTCCAATAGTGAAAATTTGAGTAGAAGCCGAAAAAAGATCGTTGATCTGTTGAATAATTCCAAAGAATAATTTTGCAATAATCGATGTTATCCCATATTTTCAAATACTAAATTCCAGCAGTGCTATCCGCATGGAACAAAATATGCTTTTGAATTTATTTCTAATATTCTAGCTTGAACGACTTTCTGTCAAGCGCACAAATTTGCTCCATTATCTTATTTATTCACGCCAATTTTCATTAACTCACTCAGATAATTTTGACCTAACTCACTCAGATAATTTTGTTACAAAGACTACCGTTAAACCTAGACCTGTGCTATCGTTCACTGTCAAGAAACAAACAAATATTTCTACGACTACAGTATTGTTTTCAGAAGTTAACTGATAGAAGAACTATTGTCATTTGGTCTTGGAGGCCAATATCTGGAGTACTGTGAAAACTTACTGAAAAATATTTTGATCTTTTAACTGAAGAGAAAATAGCTTTCACACAAAATATTTTCACTTATCAGCTGAATAAATTCATTATGAATCCTGTTTCCTAGGTAATGATCTTTAATTTCCTCCTTGGAAAAACGACGCAAATGTTCAAGCAACATTGGGTCGAAATTAATTCAACCAGTCCCAGAAAGTTACTCTTTTTCGAATAATACTTTTTAAGGCAAATTTCTCTGAGATAGAAAGTGAACTACCAATAGCAGTCTTTCAAAAACTTCAAGCAAATGTTCTCTTTCAATATTCATAGCTTTTTCAGCAGAGAAATCGATGATTCGAGAAACTCGCAACCGATTTTCCATTTCAATCCAAAGAGTGAAAGCTCCCTAAATGCTTTGTTTAAGTTTCATGAGATGCATAATGGGCTCTGGGAGGTGTTTCCAATTGTTATATCCCCGTTTATAAAGTTTAATATCTGGGTTGCTGAATAATATGTAACAAAAGCAGAATATGGTGTCCAAACCTTTTGAATACGCTAGCCAACGACGATCAAGGGCTTATTGATTTGGCATATTACGCATGTAAAATTATCCGAAAGATGACGATTTAACAGGATCATATTCTACTGTAAATTTTCCCCATTGATCATTAAAATTTGGCTTCCATAATCCAATATTACTTGGATTGAATTTTGCTTTTTCAATGGAAGCAGAAATTGTTGAATTTTTCTAAAGTGGTGATTTCTCAGCGAAATCGTCAAAAACTGATCGATCTGACTGTGAAACTTGACTGGAATTTGACGGATCTCACTGTGAAGTATGACTGGAAGTTTAAGGATCTTATTGTAAAGTCTGTTCCATTTCTGACTCTTCTTCTGCATTATCTATAACAGAATTCATGCGAAAGTGTTTCAGCTTCCTGCTGTGATTTAATAAATTATTTTCCCTGTTGCTTTCTTTTTCGTTTACAATAACCATATTCATTTTTACTACCAATTCCTACTTTTAGCATCATTAGAACCTGAAAGAGAAATTGGATCTAAAAATGTTGTCAATGATAAAATAATGTACGAACAAATAACCCGTTTAGAGAGAGGTGATGATGAGAAAATATTGTGTACAATCCGTGCAGTTCCCTCTTTAAGAAATCCCTTCTCGCACATGATTTAATTTAAAATTCATATCCACTTGCTAAAATGTATATACTTACGTCTACAGCAGTGGTTCCCAACTCATTTCCTCTTTGCGTATCCTTTTTTCCGCTTTTCTACAAGTTGAAACACCTTGCCTTTAAAATAAGTTTTTAAATATTAACTCTTGTTCAGTGTCTATCTTAAAATCAGGCCTTCTTAAAAAAATTTTAAGCAATTTGGGAACACTGAAAGTTTTTCCAAGGAAAATATTAAATTTAAATAAATACATAAAAAAAGAATATTTGCTTTTTTCGAGAAATTACGCTACATGCCACATGTTTTATGCTGTTCTGACGGGAAATAAAAGTTAGCCAAAAGATAACTGTTAAACTAGCGTTGACAGAGTACGAATCATATTTAATTATTTTTGTTTATGTGAAACATTTAATTTTAATAGGATTTTGTGTTATTTAAGAATAAAATAATTGAAATTCTGCGATCATATCCAGCTTACCTGGTACATTGCATACGAAGAACAATTCTGTTTTGTTTTGAAGAGCAAGAGTTTCAAATTTAATCTTTAGCTATATAGACTAGAATTTATTTATATATAAATTATTAATAGAAGATGAGTACATTAAAAATAAAATAAAATCACTCAAAACAACATGTTAATTTTAGCTACGACATGCAAATAATATCTTCTGGGTGCTAGAATTCATCCGAGGAGTAATCAGGGGTGTCACAACCCCCCACTCAAGCTTCAATCGACAAATTTAACATAGATAGATCAGCAAATTAAACAGAGAAAATTTTGAGAATTGTTGACAGAAAATTTGCAGATTATCGAGTTGAAAAATTTTAGATTTTCGAAACTGATGTATTCGATATATTCTTTATTAGGAGCACTAAAAAATATTTATATTCGGTAATTCCAAGTTCTTTAGAGTAGTAGTTCATAACTTAATAAAAATTGAATTCGGTAGGTTATGATTGGTTGATTTTTTTAACTCAAATTATCTACGCGAAGGATAAAGGCCTAATGAGAGGTATTCCTTGGGTGTAACCTTCCTAAAAGCAAGAGTGGGGGGTCGGCCATGGCTCGTATTTACGTTACATCTGAAAAAAAACGGTACTTTTCGGTTAGCCGGGCGCCAGTGAGTTATATACATGTATATATACACATATATATAGAGATAAAAAAAAATATCTACATACACATATATATACATACATATATGTACACACATATATGTATGAATATACATATATATGCATATACATATATATTTATATATGTACATATATCACTGGCGCCCGGCTAACCGAAAAGTACCAAAAAAACATTCATAACTTCGGATATCCAGCTGTGAGAATTGACAATGTGAAAATCCAGTGCGAAATCGACAGATTACAGATTTAAATACTAAAACACTTGCGAATCTAGTTAAGTTACCAGACTCCAATAAATTAGATTTCCGTAATGGGCAATACCGTAAAGTATATGATAAGTAAAAGTTACAGAAATTGCAGAATATTACAGAATATTTAAAAAATTAAAATAGGCCAAGTACCTGCTCAAGAAACATGCATTTTTAGAAAATTTACAAATTAGCAACTCGTAAAACATTTATTAATATATAATTTAGAAAGAATACATGAAAATGTAAAAGCAAGATCAAATTTTTGGCGGCCCCCAAATTTTGACGGCCCTGGGCAAATGTCCGCCCCCCCCCGTAAGCACGGCCCTGGCTGCTTGCGAATCGCCGTGTTACCTGGATTCGAAACATACTTCGCTTCATGAGCAGCTGATGTACACACACAACTATAGAAAGTTGCACAAAAATCGCTTACACAGTACCCCTTTCTGGCCGGTAATATTCTGGTTATATGTTAATGTATCCAAACAAACATATGTCTAATTATAATAGCTTTTGGTTCACCCTGTATATTAAATCTACAAAAACAACTTTTCAAAAGTAAAAAAAGCCAAGCAAAAAAAAAAAAAAAAAGTTGTGGCTAAAAAATGGTGTGATATCAAATTTCCAAGCTATTATATTACTTATTTAACTTTTTTCCATTAAATAAGTTATCATATATATAAGTCGAGTGCCTACGTATATGTTAATAGAAATCGTTTTCTCCTGTACTAAATACATCCTAACGAGTTTCTGAAAATTCAATTTTTTTCAAATTATGCATGATGGGCTTGGCGGCCATCTTTGCATATTATTCACAAAATTCTAACCACCCAAATCCGTAGTTAAAATCCGAAGTTCAAAATTGTTATTTAAGCAAATATTTAAGAGTTTCATTTATAGACTTGTATGCTCTGAAAATTGTGTCTTAAGATAATGATGACTTATCTTAAAGATTCATCTTAAGGCAGGGCTTGAATAAAAATGGAATACGTACATAGCGTGTCAGCGCTGCATTTGAAATCAAACGTGATATCACGCTAATTTATTATTAGCACTAGCTGGCTTCGCCCGCTAGCGGGCCCCTAATTTACACCGGCGCCTCAATCCTTTTAAAACCTCGAATAAGATAAACCACGAACCTCCGACCTGGTTCCACGCTGCTTTCAGCACCGGATAATCCTTAATTTGCACATCGAATTGTATAAACATCTAAACAAACGAACTTCCGACACGGGTCCCGGCTGCCTTCGGCACCGTATAGCAGTCGTGCTGCGCACGCTCAAGTTCTATCTTCCACCACCAGGTAGCGCAATCTGTTCTATACAAACCTCGGGCACTGAAATCGTTAAGGCTATAGATGTCGAGTCGAATGAGCTATGCCCCGTCGTGATCTAGCCCATAGAACCAGAGATAGGAAAGTTTTTGCGATCACCCATTTTTGAGCACGGGATCCATTACCGATTTGGACGTAGTGTTTTTTTTTTTTTTTTTTTTTTTTTTTTTCTAAATTATTTTCTTCTACTTTGGCGAGTCTATTAATTTCAAAATTCCATTTTTCTTTACCATGTATGGGGAGCTAATGAGCCTGATCCAGTAATTAATTGAAATATAATATAACTCATATATACTGTTGACTAAAAATCATAAATAACAATAACAGATAAGTAAAATGGAAGAGAGTGATAAAGTTAGTGAAAATGAGGGTAATGCATCTCATGAACAACATCATGACTTAAACAAAAGAACTATGTATGAGAAAACCTCGATATTAGAACAAAATATTTCAATGACACCAACATTGGTCCATCTGAAAAAATCCATCGTAGATCATCAGTCGAGTAGCAGTGAAGATGAAGCTGCAGATTTCGCTAGCGACTCAAAAATCACAAATAATAGAAAACCACGACTGGTCCCATCCAGATTCAAATTTACATCGACACCAAAAACAGAGGAATATAGATTCAACAAAAAAATGGCTCAAACGAAAAACATCCCAGAACTTATAGATATATACGTAAAACTGAACGCAAAAAGGTACAAGGGAGTGTCGAGTGAGAAAAAGAAATACCTAGACATGATATTCTCCAAATCAACGAAAATGTACAATGACCACAAAGAAAATCTCAAAAACTTAGAAGATATACAAAATAAGAACCAGAAAAACGAACAACAAGTACAACTCCTCAACAAAATTGTTAAAGATCAACTAAAGGTAATCAATGAACAAGAAAGTAAATTAGCTGCCAGTGGAACAGAAATTAATGAGAGCTATATAAAAATGCAGGAAGAAACAGCATTGAGAGAACGAAACTTATCGGACGAGTTGGAGAAGAAAGAAAAACATCTACAGAACATTATGGAGGAATTGGAAGTGAAACAAAATTTAGTGGAAGAACTTCTAGAGAACAATAAGAAAGAAACAACGATAACCGATATACAATTGATACTCGAGAAATTGATGAAGATAGAGAAAACAATAACAAGGCCAAAGGAAAATATATTGACAAATACAAAGGAGATGCAACAGGAGGAAGAGGCGGCCACAACAGATCAGAGAGAAACATCAAAGAGCTTGTACTCCAGAATCCATCTACAAAATAAAATCCACAACAGGGAAATGAAGAATCACCGGCAGTTTTCAAGTTCAGCAATTCTAATTAAGAGGAAGTCCACAACTAATATCGCACTAAATGAAATCAGTCTTATACTAACAAGAGAAATAAAAACATCGTCAAATACAACCAACATATATTGTGCAATAGCTAAAGATAGAAACACTCTAATAATCAAAACCACATCAGACGACCAAACGACTGAACTAATGGAAAGTATCGAAAACATAACATCACTTAAAGACATAATAGAAATAACGTATAAATCCACAAATTTAAAGAAAATTATCATACTGGGGATTCCAGAAATACTAGAAGAGAAAACAATATTGCAACAGTTGGAAAGCTTCTACAATCCAGAAACTCCAGTAGCAGTCTTCAAAAAGACAAAGAGAAACGGAAAATACCAACTAATCCTGGAGGTCGAGGAATATATAGCAGCCCATATGCTACGGGAACGAAAAATTCAATTTGGATTCTCTACATGTAGGGTGAGCACCTACCTGCCTATAATCAGATGTAGCAACTGCCAGCGCTTTGGACATGCTAATACAAACTGCAGATCTCAAACGTCCTGTAAATACTGCACGAAAAAACATGCTTCTTCTGATTGCCCATTGGCTAAATCCCCCCAAAAACATCAATGCGTGAACTGCTCAGGAACGCAGGGCGACTTTCCTCACTCGGCTGACTTTTCCAAATGTCCAGCCTTCCATTATTACATCCAACAGAGAAACATCTACGCACAACAACAGTTTTTAAATTCAACATAGGCAATATTCATCCAACCCCCATACAGCATAAAACCTC
This sequence comes from Maratus michaelseni, assembly GCA_963931845.1. Taxonomy (NCBI): domain Eukaryota; kingdom Metazoa; phylum Arthropoda; class Arachnida; order Araneae; family Salticidae; genus Maratus; species Maratus michaelseni. The sequence goes on from OZ007600.1 coordinate 32,930,922, forward strand.
AGCTTCATCCAATACAATAGTTAACAAAATAGATAATAAAATCGACAAACTGACCTTTCTTCAAATAAACTTACAAAAATCTAAAGCAGCAACTGGGAATCTCATGGGCCATGCCAACAAGAATAAGATCCTAGTGTTGCTGATTCAGGACTATTATTCACAGGAAGGAAAAATATGGGCAGTCCCCTCCAAGTCTTGGCAAACCTTCACATCGGGGAACAATACAGCTGCAATCATAGTAACACGCCCTGATGTGGAGGTAGTTCAATGTTACAGCGACCATAATTCAGTTTTCGTGAATCTAACATCATCTACAGGACCAATAACAATAGGATCCTGTTATTCAAAACCATCAGGAGACTTCCCAGAGGACTTAAAATGGCTGGATTTCTTCATGCCCCTTCAGCACCTGATTTTGGGAGCAGATCTCAACGTGCACTTGTCATTGCTCGGCTACCAAAAGGAGGATGAACGGGGATCCATCCTAACATACCTACTACTTTCAAAGAACTTAACACTCATAAACGATACGGAATCACCACCTTCGTTCATAGGAGAGCCGGGTCGTCCATGTCGGGGAAACCCAGATGTCACCGTGTGCACTCAGGATCTAACCAACTTCGTCGACTCCTGGTACGTGGACACAGAATCCGTATCGCTATCTGATCATAGGTATATTTGTTTCTCTCTTTCATTAACACCCTCAACAATAGATCTCAAAAGGTTTAAAACAAAGTATACAACCTTCAAAAAATTTAACAAATTCTTCAGACCTTTGGCCACGGACTTACACACTAAACTTACATCGGTTGACACCTATGACAAATTGGATAATTGGCTAGAAGACTTCAATATCAAAATTAACCAAACATGTCAAAAAACATTAAAAACTAAAAAACTTAAACTATACCCAACTTTTGACTGGTGGACTGACGCGCTAAGATCCCACCGAAACAAAATATCAGCTCTAAGGAAAAGATGGAGGTCATCGGGTGACTCAAAATGGAGAACGCTTCTACAACGTGAGCGAGCGCTATATAAAAAACACATAAAAAGCGAAAAATTAAATTCCTGGAAAAAATTCTGTAATAATACAAAAGACACCTTTGGGCAGGCGTTCAAAATTGCAACAAACAAAAACTTATCAAACCAACACTTTATTCACACATCCTTGGAAGGTTCTTCACCTTACATTACAAAACAAGAAACATTTCAAAATCTTTTAACACATCATTTTCCAATAAATCCAACTGTTCCGTTACTTTTAGCCCCAGCAGGGGAGATAGTCCCCTCCCCCCCACTCTTCTCAAATAAAGAAATAAAAACAGCATTATCTGAACAAAACAATCTTAAAGCCCCCGGTCCCGATAAAATAGACGCATACCTCATAAAAAATCTTTTCAAATCATACAAATACTTAATTCGTGATCTTTTCAATAAATGTTTAAATTTAAATTATTTCCCAAAAAATTGGAAAATAGCTAACGTTATATTTTTCACAAAAAACAATAAGAATCCTAAACTCCCAACCTCATATAGACCCATTTGCCTTCTCCCGATGCTGGGCAAAATCCTAGAACGCATGCTTAAACATAGACTAAATTACTATCTAGAAAACAATAACTACTTACATAAATCTCAATTTGGCTTCCGTGAAGGAAAAAGTACAGTACAATTACTTAACAGATTAAAATATAAAATTAATAATTATCTAAAATCAAATAAATACTGCGCGCTCGTCTCATTTGACATTGTGGGGGCGTTTGATAATATTGACTGGACAACATTGGGCAGAATTCTCAAAACCCTGCCAGTCCCAAAATATCTTATAAACTTTCTCCTAAGCTTTCTTTCAGACAGACTCATCATTACCGATTACCTAAATAATAACATTAAACGTCCTACTTCCCAAGGTTGTCCACAGGGTTCGTGTCTCGGCCCTCTCCTGTGGCTCCTTGTGGCCAATCAAATACTAAAAATATTCTACACTAAATTCACTAATCTTTATGCCTTTTGCGATGATTTCAATTTTATTATACGCGCAAACAATAGAAGAGATTTAGAATCGCAGGCGAATGAAAGAATTGCCCTTTTTGCCCAAATATGTGAAGAACTCTCGCTAAAAATATCATCAGATAAAACATCGTACATTCAGTTGGGTAAAAATGCCTTGGTGAGTCGTCCACCAATCTTTAAATTAAAACAATCCAATATAAAAGGTGTCACCGACTTAAATATCTTAGGTATAACATTCCAATCAAACCTTAAATGGGATAAACACATCCAAAAAATTAAAAACAAAATAGTATTATTAACATCTTCAATAAAACGCGTTTTTTCAGCCACATGGGGAGTGGATAGATCACGCCTTAGAACCTGGTACATCACAGTCTTAGAGAAAATAATAGTTTACGGCTCGGAGGTATGGTTCGACGATTTAAGAGTTATTGACAAACGTAACCTCCAGAGCATACAAAGATTATGTTTAATATCAATAACAAAAACATATAAAAATACTTCAACTCACACATTACAGACACTACTGGGTATTCCACCACTATTACTAACGTTAGAACATAAAAACTTAAAATATAAAATATTAAACAACACAGAGATATTATTAAAAGATAATAAGGTGATAACTAAAAATGACATAGAAGAAAAGCTTTACAAATACACAATTAACCCAGAAAACTTTTTAAATAATCTAATAACAATAGACAAAATCTTAAATAACATAGATATTATACACATATACACAGACGGTTCTAAGGTGGATTCTAATACAGCTTTCTCATTGGTGATTTTTCAGAACAACATAAAAATAGACGAAAAAACTACTAAAATTCAACCAGAAAACACAGTCTACCAAGCAGAGCTGCACGCGGCCATAACAGCAATAGAATGGGCAATAAATTCTAACTTTAATAAATTTCAAATTTTATCAGATAGTCAATCAACAATCCTTTCATTAACAAATCAATTTCCAACACTTAAAGCAATTTATGATATACAGCAACTAATACATCAAAATAAAAACAAAATATTTTATCTAACATGGGTTAAAGGACACGCGGGTACAATAGGCAACGAACTGGCGGACAAGCTGGCTAATGATGCTGCTCAGTACTCCAACCTTCCAGTAGAGCGCGGAATAAAATTTCCGCGCTCATATTTAAATAAATGTATCAAAGATCAATTACTGGAAAGGTGGCAGTACAACTGGGATAACTCAGGGAGCGGCAGATTTACGTATCAGCTTGTGCCAGAAGTCAACACTAAATTAATAACTAAAGATAAAGTCTCAATATATTTTTTCACGGGCTGCGGCAGTTTTCCTACATTCTTAAATAAAATCGGTAAAATGGATAATGATCTATGTGTTTGTGGCCAGAGAGGTGATCCTATCCATTATGTCTTCGGGAAGTGTAGATTTATGAAATATAAATTTCATAGGAAGTTTCCAACACTCCTCGAGGACATGATGGATATTATTAATAATAATGAATCACTAGGCAAATTATATCAAAATTACAATATCTTAAATGAGAAATATTCTTTTATAAAATACAAATTTTATTTTTAAATCTAAAATATTTTTTAATCCTGCTATTGCTCGTCCTGTGAAGGTTATTTCGCTTCATGGAGACGGTTGTCCTCTTAATTTGCGGTGTTATGTATCTTTAACTATATTTTCTGTTTATAAGTGTTTATTCATCAAGTATATTACTCTAGTTTTATTCATTGTATATAAGTGATTATTATTCAAATATAAATTTTCCATTGTTTTATTCATCGTGTATATTTGTATATTATTCGAGTGTAGTATTCATTGCATTACTCATTATAATTAAGTGTATAAATGTTCGGAAAATCTTGCTAACAATTAAATAGTTAAAATAATCAATATAATTGATTATCTAGTAAAATGTAAATATATCAAGTGTACTACCTGTAAATACATAATTGTTACTTTACAATTCATATATTCATTCATCTACTTCTTGCATGGTTAATCATGAGGGCAGACATTTCTTAGGGTTGTCTTTTAAAGAATGGAAAATGTTGTTAAACTTAGAAAATTACTGTTATCATCTTGCAAAGAGCTATTATGTATAATGTGTAAATATTGAAATTTGTAAAACATGTAACTTATATAATTATTGTGTATACATTTTTTTTTTTAAATCTACTTACCTGTAAAAAACTGTAGCTTTAAATATTGTGTATATAATCTATAATATTCAAACATTGTATAAAATCAGGCACGCCCTGAATAAATAGGGCTGCCATTTGTGAATTAGAGTTTGTATAATTTACTATAATTTACTTTTCAATTTGTAAATGTTTTCCCATGGCACGCCCTGATAAATAGGGCTGCCACTTATGATTGATGGTGTAAGAAATTTTAGTTAATCCGGAGACGGTAGTGTCGTTTGGACGGTGGAGACCTTCCTGCCTTGAGCTTGGGGCTTGTCCCGATCATATGCCAAAAGCGGATCCTCAAGGCGGGTGACAGACAGACAGCCAGCCCCTTGGTGGTGAAAAAACGAACTAAAATTGGAAAGCTCTATAGATGTCGAGCTGAATGAGCCATACCCCGTCGTGATACGACCCATAGAAACAGAGATAGGAAAGCGCCCACTGGTGGTGAAAGCTAATCGCATTTGGGGGGCAAAGTGGGGGATGAACACCGGAGATGCGTAATAAGATTAGGCGGTCACAGACTTTTCCAACGATGTATCACATGAGGAATATGTGCAAAATTCAGAAAATACCCCCCCCCACACACACCTGCATAATTTGATTAAGCGTTCACAGACCTTTCCAACGATATATCACATGAGAGGTGCCGGCAAAATTTAGAAAAGTGCCCCCTTTGGGGGGGGGGTGAAAGCGGGAGGATGGACTCCGAAGATACATAATATGAATAAGCGGCCACAGGCCTTTCGAACAATATATCACATGAGTAGTGTCGGGGGGGGGGCGCAAAATGTGGGGGTTTCACCTGTGGTGCATAACATGAATAAGTGGTCACAGCCCTTTGTAACGATATGTGACATGACGGATATCGTTAAAATTTAGAAAAGTGTCCCCCCCCCCTTGTGTAGGCAAAACGCGCTCCGCCCCTCCCGATAATTTTTGACGCAGCTTTATTTTTAAAATTTATGTTATGTGTTATAAAGTTTCAAACAGATAGCCTTATTATACTTCCTAATTTTGTTCACGCTCCTCCCAATCCTCTCCCCGAACTGTGACGCGCCATTCTTTTTTATAATTTTTTTACCATGTGTTATAAACTATCTTAAAGTCTTAAAGTTTAAAACAGATCGCATTGGAATTTAATATATTTGCTGAAATTACTATTATATGTAGAATAATATAGAAATAAACCCTCCTTTAGATTGTAATTGAGATATATGAACAATTTTTAGAATTTATGAAAGCTGATTTTTATTTATTTATTTATTTATCTATTTATTTATTTTTTGTTTATTTATTTATATTTTTTGCATTGCCCTGTGCATGTTTGGAATTTCTTAGCAATTTCTTAAATTTACATTATTTTATTCAATTAAACATTGTACTGTTACAATAAATTTAAATGGAAACTTCACTTCTAAAACAAAAATAATTTAACAACTGGATTTCATTAATTTATAGAAAAATGACGTGAAAGGTGTTCCTGCGAACGAAATGCCTGTCCTTTACCGTTTTTTTTTTTTTTTTTTTTTTTTAGAAATAAATGAATCACCTTTAATTCATTTCAAAAATTTTGTTTACGTTTGGAAAGAAATTTTAAATGCCGATAACTCTTAATATATACATTTTAGAAGGTACATCTTCCCTCAAAAACTAATTTATTTTTAAAGATCTTCAAAAACGTATATTATATATTTAAAATATTTTTTAAAGCATAAACACTACGTCTGATTACTTTATTTTACAATATTTTAAGAACACGCATTTTATCAGACAATTAAATGCACTAAACAAACACGAGTGAAAAATTGACCTGGGCCAGGACTCGAACCTGGGACCTTACGCATACCATGCCAACGCTCTGCGACTGAGCCACCCAGATCGATACGCTTGACGGGAATTTCTCATACTTCTTCATGTTGGAAACAGTCATCTGCCACAGTTTGCAGTCATATTTAATTGTTTGATAAAATGTGTGTTCTTATAATTATGAAGTTTTATTTTTTTTTAAATATCTTCAGTAGAAAATGGCTGACTTGCAGATGAAATTTGATGTTGTTATAACTTGTAACTGATTTGTGCTATTATAATACAGACTAGCCGCCACTGGCGACCAGTTTGGTCGCCCTTAAATGTATGTTAAGCATTGTAACAAATTATTTTTATTCATAATTTATTTTTTTCCTTAATCTTTCGCCAAACTGGAAAAATCTAATAGACAAATCAAGAACTTTTGCGATCGTGGTGGCATTTCGCATATTTTTTGTTGTTATGTATTTCATCTTTCTTGACAAAAACCGCTTAACCCACTTTATAATAAATTAATCATTGTGTGTGTGTTTTTAATATAAAATAAACTATTTCATAATAAAATAAAAGTATATGCTGTTTTAGTAATCTCTAATAGGTACCTGAAAATGGGATTTTCTCGCCAAAATGGCGCAAAACAAAAATTCCGCCAACCCTGGTGCGTCCGTGACAGCTGTTCCAATTTAAAATACATGACGTTCACATTTTTCTTTAAAATAGAAAATAGATAAATAAGAAATATTATCATAAATCAAAACATTTGATTTCAAAATTAAAATATCGTTTCTAATTAATACACACGAAAAATAAAAGCTGACAATTTGTTTCGAAATTTGATCCATTAAATATTATTACATGAGTTCAACCACGGAGTTCAACTTACATCAAGAAAAGATCCGAAGGAAGTTGAGTTGTATGGAACAGAATTATGGTAAACTTTGACTGTCTCACTGGTGCTGATTATTTTTTTTTACACCAGGCAGCGGTCCAAAAATTCATGGTTTAATATTTTAAACGTTCACAACGAATGAATCTTTTTTTTTTTGTTGTTGTTTACTTTCATGGATAGAGAATTTGAACAGCGAACCTAATTGAAACTGAAGTTATTGCAGATTGTATACATAATTGAACGTAAGTCATCTCTCAAATATTAATTTATTTTGAACGATCTTTCTAAAAATGTAACTTTTATGCAGTTTTATTAGAAAAAATAATTTTGAATAAAAATGGCTGCCTGGCATATGAAACAGTGAAGCGGCATCCCGGAACTGTTGAGGACAGTCACATGACATACGGTTTTATTATAGAGATGGTACATGGTCGTTGGCGTGTTTTATCTCTGTTTTGGCATAATTTTTTAATCGCCAAGTTAATTAACAGTTTTTTGCTAATTAAGGATAGAAAATAATATTTTTTTACACTGAATTTTATAAAAGCACATAGATTACGTAATTACTTGTCCAAAAATGCAATCCTTTTTTTATTCTGCCGAATATTAAGGTCTGTAGGTTGTTTGAAAAAAAAAGGTTGACGAAGAAAAAAGTGATCATTTTAAGTAACTCGACGTTTTTAAAAAAAATCTATATCTCTGTTTATAAATCACTTATGAAGATGAGTTTGGTCTTAAATTGAAGAAATTCTTCATTAGATTCTTCTAGTTTTCGTTTTTTATTTCTGAGACGCTTGGTTTATTATATATCTGATATTTTAATCTGGCATGTTTTGTCGATTTAACATTGCGAAGTTGATTCCTGTAAATAAGCAGTAGCGGTCTAGTTCAGTTCTTGGCGTTGTTTGTGTGGCGTTTTTTTTTTTTAAGCTTGGCTTGTTTAGTTCAATTGTATGCATAACATTTTGCACTCTTCAATGATAAAAAGAGGACACACATACGGAAACACGGACACATAGACATTTTGTAAAAACATGTTTTTTTTTTTAAATCTCTGACATCTAAAATGTGTAAATCCGTCCAAAAAAAGTTCAACTACAATATTTTTTTCTATTACATAAATAGAAGAAAGTAATAAACTATACATTTAGAAATAATTGTAACGAAATATTAACAGATTTACACTAGTATGTATGAGACGTACTAACATCATAACAATTACTGAAATTGGACAACTTATGAAAACAAAATGCATTGGTCTTGATTAGTGTTGCCAGTTCATCTTTCACAAAAAAGCGGGACAGCGGTTTCTAAATAGGGATACTATTACAATAAATCCTATTCAAACCGGAACCTCTTTATAACGAAATCCTGACATAAACGTCAAAAAGTCATGGTCCTATGGTAGAAATACCATAAAAATATATTTAATAAGATGGAAATCAGTCTAAAATGGAATTATCTCCCGGTCATTTAAGGTTTCTTCTTCCAAGGAAGGTCTTCAAAAGCGCATGCTCCGAATTTTTTTTAAAAATTCACAGAATATTCTTTCTATGAGGAGATGTATGTTTATAAAAAAAAAATCCTGTTGAACCTCGATATAACGTCCGTAAAAAAGTAATGAAATTTTTTTTTTCTTTTTTTTTTGGTGATTTATATATATGGTGATTTATATTTTGGTGGTTGGCGACACAATGAAATTTCAAAAAATAAGCTTTTATGTTAAATACTCTTTAAGGGAAAACTTTTTTTGTAATTCTTGATACTAAACTAGTTTAAGTAAGTTCAACTTAAATAAAAACACTTTTATAACTACAGTTTTGTATTTTTAACGATCGAATTATACTGATCACAATTTTTAAATTAATTAAAATTGTTTCAAATTCCAAATTAAAGTCTGATTCTAAATACTGACAATTCGAGTTTGATATTGTTAGTGTTGGATACATCAACAGAACAGTAATGTTGGGTCCTCCGTGGCCGAGTGGTTAAGAGACAATTCCACTAATCGCTTGAGAGCGTAGGAGTCAGGGCGACGGGTTCGACTCCCGTCAACTCCATTGCCCACTATTTGTGGAGCTTCTCGGTGTAATTCTTTAGTGTTGCGATTTCCTTCTGCCTATCCATTCCTCATTTTGACGAAGATTTATAAGTGGATATTTTTAACAAGCACACAAGTCTGATGTACTGCCTGTCGACCACAAGAATAGCACTCGCCAAGAATTCTGGTTAGTGTCGGTCGCTATAGTAACAAGACCAGTTCATTTCAAATGGGGGTTACGTATGTAAGGAATTGGAAGAATAAAAGGTTACCTCACGTTATTCTTCTTCTCGGATTTACAGCAGTTGCGCGTTATCTTATTTTTGATTTAATTTTGCTTTTGCTTTTAAAATTATTTGTTCCCACTTGTTTAAATAATTTTGCTAATTTGTTAAACTGGAAAGATACCCTTTCAGTTTAGGAAAGGTAAAGCCTTGAAATCGTATATAACGTTGCGGAATTTTGTTCCAGTGAAGCTTTATCTAAATTAGTATTAATTCCGCTCCCAGAAGCTCTGAAAAGGGCTTCTGGAGCAAGTGGAGTTTCTAAAGCGACAAAAAAAAAAAAAAAAAAAAAAAAATAAGAAATGAAATTTCAGCATTAGGCTCATCGACAGATTTAAAATCACCTGGCAAACATCGTAAAAGTCCTAATGAGCAAATCTGCGAAATAAATGACTTTGACAAGTGTGTTATAGGCCAGGCGTTTCAAGACTTGTATGTAAGAGAAAGAAAAGTACCATCTCTCAGAAAATTATTACCCGTGTTGAAAGAAAAATTGAATTTTTGTAGGAAAGATACACATTGTGCAAAGTCTTACATTCAATGAATTTTCGATGAAAAAAGTGCATGAATAAATGAAAAGTTCTCCTGGAAAAGCCAGATATTCTTTTCTGGAAACACAAATATTTGAAAGAAATGAGACGTCGCAGGAAAGCTGGACGACCTATATTGATGAAACATGGGTCGATATCAACTTAAAATTTAAGAAATGTTGGCAAGACGACACAGTTTTGGAAGTTAAGCAAATGTTAATGCGAAAAATAGACTTATAGTTGTTCATGATGGATCATCAACAAGTTTTCTTACGGATGCTCAACTAGTATATAAAGCATCGGCAAAAAGTGGTGACTATCACGTGCAAATGAACTACGAAAACTTCAAAAAATGGGTGTTGGAAAAACTTCTTCCAAATGTGCAACCGAACAGTGCCGTAAATAGGGATAATGCTGCATATCACACGACTGTTGAAAACCGCACTCCTACAAAGTATTGTAGAAAAAAAGTTATGATAGATGGGCTGAAAAATAACAAAATATACTGCGCCGAACAAATGCGGAAAGTGGGACTATTCTCTCTCATAGACTAGACAGTAATCGTTCAAAGAAAATCGTCTATAAAATTGATAATTTAATAGAGAAAGAAGAAGATGAAGTTCTGCGACTCCCCGCTTATCATTGCGATCTAAACGCAACAGAATTTGTGTGGTCCTCTGTTAAAAGAAAAGTAAAAGAACGAAATGTTACTGGTGATTCAAGTTTGGATAATCTAAAATCTCTACTTCAAACAGCTATCATTCAGGTTGCTTCGGCAGAATTGGCAGCGCATTGGAAACATGTGGAAAACGTTGAAAATAATTACTGGGAAAAAGACTGTTAGAAGCTTTATTGGACGAACTGTCATTTAACATTAATACCTGCTATTTTGATTCAGAAGAAACCGAGACTTCTGAGAGTGATTTAGAGCACTTTCAAACGCTTGAATAAAATTCTAAAAGCTTAGAGGGTATTATTATTATTTTAAATATTTTTTATGATAAAAAAATTTCTCCGCCCTTTCAAATTGTTTCAAAATACATGCTGAAATTTATAATATATCACTGCAGTTTGGTCATTGTATTAATAATTTAAAGTCATTGATAATTATTGGCTTTGAAAATATTAATTTTGAAACAATTATTTAAGTTAATTTAATTTCATGATTAATTCATATTGATTCATATTTTATTTTCATTAGTAAAATTTAAATATTATCGTAGAATTAATATATGAAACAGTTTTCTTTCACTCGATAAATCAATTTAAGTAATTCAAAAAAAAAAAAAAAAAAAAAACAGGTAATAATAATGAAAACATCGCCAACATGCCCTAGAGGCGCTCAGTAAGCCAATGTGAATGCCTATCTTCTGGCTTCCCCTGTCGAAAATGGAGCAAGTCTTGTTTCCACGGCAACAGACAGGCACAGACTTCTTGGCGAGAGCTATTCTTGTGATCGACAGACAGTATCTAAATTTTCAATGACAGTGTTCTTAATCAGACAGTTACTTTTAAAATGCACTTAACAATTATTCAACAGATGAAATCGTGTAAAAAAAGGTAACTGCAACTTGTATATATTATATACCCTTATAGAAATGATTAAACAAAAACATAATTAGGAGAACAAATAAAATAAAAACAATTTATTTCCCACATTGTTTAAGCCCGAGCAGGGACAGATATTTCATTCAATTGGTTTTACATTTGATGTTAATTTTTGGAAAAAACTAACATTAAACCAATTAAACTAAAAAAAAAAAAAAAAAAGAAAGAAAAAGAAAAATCAATCAATATGGTATTTAAATGACCCGTAAAACTCATATCCCGTTAGATTGAAATTGAAATAAATATTAGACTTTTTAAAGGTTTGTATGTTGCATGTACCTTGTCATTTTGCACATACCCATTATAAATATATTAAAGTTTAATCTGTAATGCAAATATTTGCAGCTTGTGAAGCTTAGAAATGAAAAAAAAGTCAAAGACTTATTTTAATTTCATTCGAACGGGATCTAACAAGGAGAGTACCAAACTTGGTAATCACGGATTTCGATTATTTTTATATATGTTGTAGGGTAGAAGCCCCTTAGTCTCAGGTTCAATGGATTTTATACAACGCTCCCTAGTTCTCGAGAAATGGGGGGTCTAATATTATAACACAACTTAAATACTTACTTTGTAACGAAATATCTGCGATGGCCGTAGCTCAGTTGATATGGCGTCTGCTCGTTATTCCGAGGCCCAGGGTTCGATGCCGGAACGCGCTGTGTCTGTTTTTCTCATTTTTTTATAAATATACTTGTAATTGTAATTTAATAATCTCAAAAAAATTTGTTAACACGATTAAATTTTAATTTAGTATTTTTGATTTTTTAAAAATCATTTTGAAAATGTATTCCATATATGCTTTATCAATGCAACGATATTGAAAAATTGTGTCAATTCGTGATTGTAAAGAAATATCATTTATAAATTGCCATAACGAAACGCCTTAAAGTCAATGCGATGATAATACTACTCTGTTTTTAAAGTAAGAAGCATAATTATATTAAAATTTAGCATAAGAATTAAATTAACAACATATTTATGTTTTATTTCATTGTAACTAGAGGGCGCCACAACAGACTTTGGTTATGTCTTTTTTTTTAGTTTGGTGCAGTTAAGTGGTGTTTTTGTTTTCAATCTTTATCGCACAAGTGCGTATCATTCTATAACAGCTTATAATCGTATAAAAATGGAAGAGGCAAGCTGTAGTTCACAAGAAGATCAATCTGAAGTGTCGGGATTCGATGAAAATCAGAAAAGTGATGTCACAAATGCGTTGAAGCACTGTAAAATTTTATTGCAAAACAATGGATTTTTAACAAATAATCCAGCATCTGAAATATCTTCGTTTTCTATTGCGATGGGGGAAGAATTCTATAATTCGATAGTAAATATGCTGATATTGGAACGATTTTTGAATTTTTACTAGTCAATAATAGATCCAATATTTATAATGCTCCTTAAATGATGAGAAATGTTTAATAATGGTTTAAAAATCAAGATGCTAAATTCAAATTTAATTATGTTAACAAATTTTTTTATTGTGATTATTAAGTTATAATTACAAGTATATTTATTAAAAAAAATGAGAAAAACAAAACGTATCGCGCTCCGGCATCGAACCCGGGCCCTCGGAACAACGAGCAGACGCCATACCAATTGAGCTCTGACCAACGCAGTTATTTCGTTACAAAGTAAGTATATAAGTTATGTTATATTATTAGACCTCCCATTTCTCGAGAACTAAGGAGCGTTGTATAAAATCCATTGAACCTGAGACTAAGGAGCTTCTACCCTACAACATATATAAAAATAATCAAAATCCGTGATTACCAAGCTTGGCACTCTCCTTGTAAGTTTTACGGGTTGTTTAAGTATCATATTGATTGATTTTTCTTTATTTTTAACACTTTCCAATCTAGTTGAAAAGTGTTTATGACTTCGGTTTGTCTGTCCGTCTGTTCGTCTGCCGTCTGCCTTCTGTCCGTGCTCTAACTCCCGTAAATATGCTCAGATTGCCCTGCAATTTTTATATGTTATTCTCGTTATCTATAGCATGATCCCTATTTTAAATGAAGTGTGTAGTACTTATAGTTTTTTTTACAGGGACACTCAAAAGAATTCCGTTACATTACGGTCTATGGGGAAAAATCATTTGCGGCTTATTTTAATGATGTTACACAATTTCAAATACATTGTAATTGCTATATAACACTAAGATGCATTAGAAGAAGCTTAATATGGAATAGTAGGTGTATAGCACTTAGAGTTACTTTACAGGGACAGTCAAAATAATTCCGTTACATTACGTCTATGGAGAAAAATCGTCTGCGGCTTATTTAAATAATGTTCCTCTATTTTAAACGCATTGAAGTTTATATATATCCCTAAGGTGCATTACAAGAGGCTTACTACAGAATATTGTGTGTATAGCAGTCATCGTTCATTTACAGGGACACACAAAAGAAATCTCTACTGTCTGTTAAAAATAATTCCTGGAAGTGCGTTTTAAGTTGCTGAACGCGATTTTAAATTTAACTTACTTTTTTTCTATTACTTGGTGTGTAGAAATTCTGTAGATCCTATACAGGGCAGCACAAAAGTTCGCGAACACATTTCCGTTTATTGACAGAAACTCCAGAAGTAGAATTTTAAACTGTGCTACGCGTTTCCTAACTAAACTCAAATTTAGCATCCTACGTAGTATATATACGAATCTATAGATCCTATACAGGGCTGAATAAAAGTATTCGGATACTTTTCGAATATTGTATATGTTGGTAATTCCTGAAATTACGTTTTTAAATATGTTATGCGTTTTCCAAATTGTTTACTTAGATGTTATCGTTCGGCTTATTAAACGGTAATGATTTGTAAAATTATTTTAGAAGAGTTGGAAAGTGTTACATAATCTATGCTTGGCGAGTGATTTTTCGTTCTTGTTTTTTTTTTTTGTTTTTTTTTTTCCAATTGGTTTAGCCTTACTTATTACCAAAAATTTAACATCAAAAGTAAAAGCAACAGAATGAAATATCTTAATATCTACCGCTTCTGAGATCTATACAATGTGGGAAATAATTTTCTTTTCTTTTTATTTTTTTTTTCAGTGCTAGTGTGTTTGTCCGTCACTTTACAACTTACACTTGATTTTTTTTTTACTTATAGAGGAATACCTTACTATGAAACTGAAAATCATAAAATTTTGAAAAAATCGTATTACTTTAATAAAGAGAGATAAAAAAAAATCTAACAGCCATTTACTATTAAATTTAAACATTTTTCGTTATAGCAGTTGCCAACAATCAAAAATCCACAATAAAATTCTTTCTACAGTAATTAATTTTCTATTGAAAGATTTCCACGTGAAAAATGAAAATGAAATAAAAAGTTTCACCCATTGAAAAAAAGATTACTATGACGTCATATTGGTAATAAAACGGAAATTTTCAAACATTTCTCAATAATACAAGGAGTATGAGTAATGTAAGTACAGAAATCATGTTAATATGACGTCATTAGAGAATTAAAAAGAAAATTAATCTGACGTCCTATTGGAAGTTTAACGGACTTTTTCAAATGTTTGAGAATCATACAAAGAGAGTATCAATATGAGTAATAGAGAAAGCAAGTATATAGGACGTCAGCAAGTGATTATAACGTCGTGTGAGTTTGAGGAACGTATTGAATCATGATAAAAACCCGATTATGGAAATATCGGCCTATTTAACATTTTCAAGGTCTATACAACCTGTTTAATTTTGAAATTGATTTTTTTTTAAATATCGCATTTAGTCTACATGACAGATGTTATTACGACAGAGTATAATTACGGGCTTCGCCCGCTATCGGGCCGGTTCGGATATTATGAAATATTATTGCATTATAACTATCTCGACCAAAATAAACAAACATCCTTGAACACGATGTCTCTTTATGTTAAATTTTATTAAATAGTTAAGTTAATGTCTAAGGATTATTTTTTAGTGATATTTTAAACAGGAAGGATTCTTAAAAATGGTAAAATTAAAATGTAACCAAGAAATTAGCATATGAATAGCTGAAAAACAAACACATATCTATAAAAACAAACATATCCACGACGGAAATAAACATTTATTAGAAGTCAGTTTTTTTCATATATGAACTGTAATCAAGCATATATAAACTGTTATGTATTTGTGAATAAGATTATAAATTTCCTCATACGAATCGTCCTTTTTTATTTGAATACATCGCATCTTCACATAATCTACAGGGGAAGGCCGGGCAAAGGTGGTCACCGTAAAGCTTTGTGATTTTTTTTTCTTACCCCTTAAAATACATATACGTAACTGACAATTTGCATTGAACTAGAGTGACTACTTAAAAATGTAAGGGTATTTATAATTTTTACGAAATAATAAAGTGGAAGTGGGAATTTGCTTTTTTTTTCCAAAAAAAGGTCAAAATGACCACTTTGCCCGTCTAGGCGTGACCTACGTTATACACGGCCACTTCATGACTTTTATGACATCACAGGTACTGGATCATCTTTACACGGCGAGATGAAACACGAATAACGAAATACATGGTTTTGGGATGGACACAACTAAAAAGTTCACAAGTATACAGCAGGTTTTTTATTTTAAATCTCTTAAATTTACTAATGACGATCTACAAGCAATCCCATGTGTTGGTTGCAGATAGCAAATTAAACAAATTATATATATTTGTTTAAAAAAATTTAATATCAATTTACCAGCTTCTGATAATACTTAAAAAGGAACAACTGTCTCATATGTTATCATTTGGCGCGATTTTTGTTTTGCGCCATTTTGGCGAGAAAACCCCCGCTTTCGGGTACCTGTTAGGTCTAGCGGTACTTTTTCTTTATACGGACACCAGTATCGCCGAGCATTCATTTACATACACTTAATACATACATTTACATACATTTACATACACTTAATACATACATTTACATACATTTACATACACTTAATACATACATTTACATACATTTACATACACTTAATACATACATTTACATACATGTACTACATATATTTACATACATACATACATTTACATACACACATACATTTACATACATTTTGGCATGGTGTCCGTATAACGGAAAAGTACCGGTCTTGCTTGCTTAACAGCATGTTAGTTTTATTTTATTATGAAACAGTTTATTTTATTATAAAACACACACATTTTTTTTATTATAAAGACACACATATTATTTTATTATAAAACATACACAATGCTTAATTTATTGTAAAATACACAATGTTTAATTTAATATAAAACGCACGCAAACTGCTCTAAAGGGTTGCCATACAAAACAAAATCTCGCCAATGTCGCCGGGTTATATTTTTAAATTGTATTTTTATATTTTTATATTATTATCATATATATATATTTTATTATCCATATTTTTTACAAAATTTAGGTTGTTAAAAACCAACTCGTTTATTTAATCATTTACAGTAGGATTTCCCAAATAACTGTATTAAAACTATCCCTAAAAAATCAGCAATGCAAGTTCCATCGAAATTCTTTCAGCAGAATCTTTTAATAAGGCTAATGTTTCATAATCGGGTTCCATTGTTTATAGAACCCCCCCCCCCCTTAATTATATATCTAAGTAACATAGATCCCTATGTTATACACTAAAACTTTCTCTCAAAATTTAACTATAACAGTGCAAGTCACACCTAAAATCCATTCAGCCGAATTCAAGTTACAAGTGGCCGGATCGAAATTCCCTTTTGCAATATATATATATAGTATACAATGGATAGATAAATGTATCTTTCATAATCAGCTTCCACTGATGATATAACTTTCAAGGATGTTTTAGAGAGTATATGCTGGTATACGCCGTGTACCTTCTAGAATTTTTAAGAAGAAACTCTGCACACCCTGCGTATCTATAACATATACTCTCTAGTAGTATATACCCGCTGCCTATAATGTATATCCTCTGTTTTTTTATGACTACACCACTGACAACTTTCTTCCACAGCTCCATAACTAAACAATATAGAAAATATATCCCTTAAATATTATCTAACTAACTGTGAAACTCCTATTAAAACCCGTTCAGTGGAACTTTAAAAAACGTAATCTTTCATACTCGGGTTCACATAGTTTTATCTATTACTTCCTCTCGTAGCTCTATAAATAAGCAATGTAGCACAATGTGCTTTGTTTTAAAACCTTTCTAAAACAAATAACCTTAAGTAACAGTGAAATCCTATACAAAATCTGTTCGGTAGAACTTAAGTTTTAACCGATCGGAATGAAATACGAATTTGCATTTTATAAATATAATAAATCATGATGACATGAATACAAACATTTCCGTAAATTAGTAGTGAACATATATACTACAAATGTGATAATAATGAAAAGCTTTAGAAACTTACCTTGCTATACTTTGAAGATTCATACGCGAACAATTGTTAATTCCACATAACAGCTTTAAATTAATCGATAAGACGTATTTCTAAACATAAACACACATTTCCTTACACATAAGCTTATTCAAAATTTTATCTCTGTTTGATCCAACAGTCATGACGTCATTATCCTGACTTCAAACCGTGATTTGGCCGTGTATAACGTAGGTCGTGTTCTAGGTCGGGCAAAGTGGTCACTCTATGGCCATTTTGCCCTACAGGTGTAAAAATACAGGGTTATTGTAAATGATGGACCCATTTTCAAAAAATTGTATTTATTAAAGTACAAATCCAAAATTAACAATTTTGTACCAATGAAAAGAGGAAGTTTCAAAGTTTTTTTAAGACATTATAAATGTTCAATGTGTCCCCCGTTTGCTGCACGGCAAACATCTACGCGATAGCCAAACTCGTCCCACACACGAGAAAGGGTATCCAAACGCGATTGAGGAGCGATTACTTTTTTTCTAGCCATCCTACGAATTCGAAAATTATACCACCAGACGCGAAATATAACAAGCTTTCAGAAATTCAAAAAATTATCACGGTCAGACAATAAAAACTCAAAAAATCCTTAAAAATCGAGTAAAAAATCTTTTTTTTGAAAAGAGTTATTTTTTTATATTGTTGCCAATTTCTAAATAAGCGCAAAGGATTATGTTTTATCTCAAATAAAAAATGTATGTGCGCGAGTTTAAAATAATAATTAAATGATCACGTGTGGAAAGCAGGAAATAAAGAAAATTACCTCATAAAAATTGTGTTTACACGTGAATATTAAAAATAAAAAAGATGAATTAAATGAAAAAAAATTATAACCAGTTAAATGAAAGAGCATTATAACCTGATTACAGAAGATAGTCGCCGTTCGTGATATCATCATCATCATCTTTTTAAAACAGGATACATTACCAGCTTTTAAGAGGTTGTGAAATCAGAACGGGAGTTGGTGAGCGTAGCGAGCAGGGGTCAGAGCCCCCTAGTGTCGTAAAAAAAAACTTTGAAACTTCCTCTTTTCATTAGTATAAAAATTGTTCATTTTGGATTTGCACTTTAATAAATACATTTTTTTGAAAATGGCTCCATCATTTACAATAACCCTGTATATTGAAAACACTATTTAAATTATTAGAACATTTTTATTGTCATAAAAAATCGTATGGAACATAATAAAAGATTGAAAATGGCATGAAAATCCAATAAGAGTTTGACAAACACATATAATAAATTATAAATCAGAATCAAACACTGCATTTTTCGCAAATGAACTCCGCGTCATCTTCTTCGCGAAGTGAACAGGCGTCATGAGCCCAGAGGTGACAAACATTGCACCTGATCCAATCTTCATCACTTGATCTAATCAAACTGGCAATCCACAGGGTTGCCAGTTTGGCCTTTTTTTAATGTCGAAATTTCGCATTCCAACCAAAAATTCTCTACAATATTATTTTTTTATTCAATAGCAGAAATTTCCTAATTACTTAAAGCAAAAATTTTTCTTTCAGAATTTTCGGTAAGAATTCGAAATTTTTGAATTAAAAAGAAGGCCAACGTGGCAACCCTGCCGGACCACTTTGCCCGTTTGAGAGCCATGATAGAAAATACGTTCTACAGTGGAAACTAAGGCTCCTGGAAACTAATGAACAGTCAGTGCTCAACCACCAATGTGTAGCTGAAAACATGCTCTTTCCTTACACATTCAATAAATAAATGCAAGTATAACAGGTAATTGTTAATTCCATGTAATATAAGTCACATACCTTAGATTGCAAACTTCAAAAACTGGAAAACCCGCTCTAAAATTATAAAACATGGAACCACCTTGTTCAACAATTGTCTGGTTTACTCTTTGCCATCAAACGAATAGTTTGACCACAAACCACGCAATGCCAGCGCTCTGGTGACCTCATTATATTGGATGACCACTTTGCACGGTATTCCCCTACATTTAAAACACAGATAGGGTTTTTTTTCGTCATCAGTCCTGTGTTTCCTGCTAAATTCATTTTAATTTTTTCTTTTGTGGATGATTGCGTATTAGCTATTTTTAAAAATATTTCCATTTTTATACTTTATTGTTAATTTCAAAAGTTTTTAATGAAATGTCTTCAAAATATTGGCAAGCTGGTTACATCCACAGTTACAGAAAAAAAGGAAATAATGAGAATTACCATATGATAACGGATGTAATCTCATTGCAATTAAAAGTAACTTTAAAAGAATTGACAGAAAATTATATCATGTTTTAAAAATAATACGCATTTTCACTCATGAAATTGTTATTCAATGTTTTGTCATTCCGTTGATACTGAATTTGAGACGCTAATCTCAAAGTGAGTCGAAAGGCTTCAGTGAGTGAAACAAAAACGACGAATTATGAGACCACCCCGGGAACAACCGAGCTTTCGCTTTTGAATATAAGTGCAATCCCGGGGCGAAGACACAAGCCCACTGTTCACTTTGACAATGTGTTGAATATAGTGTTGAATACAATGTGTTGAATTCTATTTTTTTTTCTTTTACAGTTTTTAAAGTTATTTCCATCGTTACATATGACTTGTTCAATTATTTATGTTTTCAATGTTTATTTCTTATCATATTCTTTCATGAACAGTTTACAGTTTTTAAAGTAATTTCCATAGTTCTATGTGACTTTGTTCAAATCTGCTGATTTTGTCTGCACTGAGACACCCTGGACTGTGTTATAAACTCATATATAGACAATGGAAAATTTTGAACGTGTTTCTAAGATATTTTGTTTATGAAAATTTTCTTGGTTATTAAATATGTATATACATTTAGAGCATTTTCAATAACTTCGTTGATTTTTACACTACTTCATAAAACTGTTGGGATGTTTCAATTAATACAGTTTTGACAATAATTTCACTAACGTGTACAATACTCTGTACATTTTTCTTGATTATGTAATAGCAATAAGTACAAATATTACAATACAATATCTTCCCTAGCACTGCCCGTGCCCACATTTACCCAGAACAATGACGATCCGCCCTGCTAGTAGGGTTAATGCAAACTAGTCGTTGGGGGTCACCGTAAAACTTACCCATCATGGATATGCATAATATAAAATACGAAAATAAAACATGTGTAAACTATCTATAAAATGCATTGCAATTCGAATAAAATCCTGGCTTGATGACGTCATAAACTTTAAAGGCTCTATTACTGAATTGCGTAAGAGAAACATCCTTATAACTCCAAAATTGATAATCCTATTAACTAACGGTTTACTGCGTCGGTTGAAGCGTCTCATTTTTAATTAAAATATATCTTTGAATTGAAATTTGAATGAAATACAGGGTCATGAAAAATCGAAGAGTGTGGAAAATAGGATTACAAATATCTCGGCATCTCATTATCCGATCGACTTCATTCTTTATGCAAAACTTATGTTTTTTTATTGTCTTTTATATTCATTCCTTAAAATAAACAATTTCGAAAATTTTTATATACCTTTTACCAGAACGAATACTTTCAGATTCCGAAAAAAAAAATAGTTCCGAATAATCGAGGTTACTGAAATTCAATAAGCTTCTTCCCATTATTATATACTAAGTACATACCAAATTTTAAGTCTGTATCTGAGTTTGTTCGGGAGATAGAGCGTTTACAGACACACACACACACAGACAGACGGGCGGCAATTTTTTTTTCTAGAAATATGTTTTTCGGAATCTCCAGTGTCTGAAACGTGTAAATCCGTCAAAAATTTTTTTTCGATTTTCAAAACGATTACAAGACTTACCCTATACTACGTATGATAGGTAAGTAAAATGTCCATTTGTTTCTATGAATTCCATGCAATCTTTTGTACGGCGCAGAAGAACTGTTCGGTCCAGCAGATAGATCAACCAATCTTTTAGTGTCATGTTTTGTGGGTTTTTTTAATGTGGAAATGTGAAGTTAATGTGTAGTCTAAAATATAATATAATGATGTTGATTCAGTTCCACAGACACAAACTAGTGAGTCGTGTTTATTTATTGTATATAGATGTTCCTGGAAGGGTCCATAGTTTGTTAAGAATAAAAATCTGTTGCGAATCTGTATGCTTTGTGAGACTTCTGGGAGAAAGTCTTTTGTGTATCGACCCACCACCAGTTCTGTGGACCAACGTGTTTACCTTTGTGTTGCCTTTCTTGTTTGGGTTCCCTTTTTAATGTTGATGGTGGTATCGATAAGAATGTTAAGGGTAGTGTAGTGTCTTCTGTAGCCGATTTCGCCAATTGGTTCGCCGGTTCATTGCTTAAAACGTTTAACTGGCCTTTGACCCAGTTAATATAAAAGAGTTTAATTGTGGATTGCAATTCTATTATTATTTCTTGTACAGGGCTTAATTTCTAAAAAAAAATAGTACCGGAGCCCTAATATTCTGCAGTTCTAACACCTGTAGTGTACCCCTCCCACCTCCGCCGTCCCTCTAATTTTCATATTTATATTTCATACATTATTTTCAAAATGTAAAGCATTGTTTTTTCATTTAGCAAATTAAAAATTTTAAATACATCTATCTGCGTATATTTAGCTATCAACTATTCCCCTTTTTAGTTATTACTACTTCCAAGAAAATACCTTCCAATAGAAACCGTTGCCTAATCTAGATGTTAATTAATCGCAGATTTCTGTGATTAAATAAGCTCAGGATTATGATACGAAAATAGTGTTAACACAAAAAAAGAATAGTTCACAGCTATGCAGAATAGGAAAAAGACTTCTGTTTACTCTTTATTTTTATCAAAATAGCATTAAAATGATTTGAAATGGAAATAAATAAAATTTGAATTTAAGACAGATTCGGCTCGAGCCTGTCCAAACCCGAAGACTGATATAAAAATTGAGCCTGTTTCATCTCCCTCTCTTACGTGAGCGACACCCTACGTAGATTATAAGTGTTTTGATACAAAAGAAGGCAAAAGATTAGAAATGGAAGGGAAAGGAAAGGGTAATGATTTAGGATTCGTTTTTCAGAAGCGTTATTGCACTGGGCTCCAGGGCGCAGTGTTTATGAGCTTCGGTGAATTCTGGACAATATTTAAATATTTACTAAAAACAGATGAAGTACCGGAACTGAGTTCCGGTGGGCTCCGGCGCAAATTACGCCCTGTTCTTGTATTAAATAATTGTCTATATCAAATTTTGAAAAGGCCAAGAGACCGGATAGACTGTCTGTTGATATTAAAATTTCTGAGTCCACCACCTGGATAGCCCAGCGCATCGCCATCATAATTGCGTATAATTCGGCTTAGAAAACACAGTTGTCCTGGCCAAGCCTTGCTTGCCATGAATGAACATGACTATATTTTGTTAAAAACACAGAATGCCGAGGCTGTATTGCGTTTTCGACCTATCTGTGTAAATAATGTATGTCCCCCTTATAATTTCTAATCGCGCAATTTTGTAATTTGATTAAGTAAGGGAGATAATCGATATTTGGAGCATTTAGTAGAATAAGTGGGGGCAATGTGATGAGTCGAGGAAATTCTGAGTCTTGTGACCCTGGCAAACTCTGCTTCCGCTTCAAGATGAAGGTTTAACGGTGGCGGGCCGGTCAGAACTTGCAGTGCCGCCGTAGAGGTATTCTTGTATGCACGTGTGATCAGGTTGGTTGGTTGTATAGGGTTTAATGGCACAAGGTCCCATTGGGGACAAGCAGCGCCAAAGGAAAATGTATTTAAAAAATCCACAAAATGTAATGCCAACAAAAGCTAAAAAAGAAGCAACGTTAATGAGAAAATCACCTGGATGGGGTCACCCAGATATAGTCATACAGTGTATAAAACAAATATTAAGAATTCTTAAAAAAAGTGAAGTATAAAAGTAATACACAAAAATGCTTTGTTTGTTAAAATTGGTGATGATGAATTAAAATATATTCTGTACATATGCCGGAGACCCGGACAGTCAGTTAAAACATGATAAATGGTCAGGCAATAAAAATGACAATGTGGACACATGGGTGCATCCTCCCGAAGTAAGAGATGCACGTGTGATCAGCAAGAGCACCTTTCTCTGGGCTGCCAATATATGACGAATACCGTGCGATCGCGACCTACGTTATCACGGCCGGTGCATGACGTTTAAAACGTCACATGCAGTGGATCATTTTTGCACGGCGGCGATTGGTGCAAAGTAGCGCGCCTCCCGTTTTGCACCAATCGCCGTATAAAAATGATCCACTCCCTGTGACGTTATAAACGTCATGCACCGGCCGTATATAACGTAGGTCGCGGTGCGATCGCGTCGTACGCGGAAACCAGACTGAGCTAGCATATACTAATTTTCCCTGTAAAATCGGGGAATACCAAACCTTGAAGAACTTGGCAGGTAGATGACTAGAAATTGAAGAGAATTTATAAAGGTTTTGTGTAATTTTGGTTATTTCTTAGCGTTTGTTTGCTAAATGGGGTAAGAATGACAAGTTTTGATCAATTAGAACTCCTAGGTTATTTTATTACTTTAACTCCTTTTATGTTTCGTTCCTTGAGTTCATAGAGTGGGCCTCTTCTGAGTTTTTTAAGGTGTCCAAATGCCGAATACTTTTGTGTGTCCCTGTAAATGAACGATAAATGCTATGCACACCATATTATACAATAAGTATCTTTCAGTGCACCTCAGTGATGTGTATCAATTTCAATATGTTTGAAATAGTGTAACATCATTAAGGTACATCGCAAACGATTTTTTCCCATAGAACGTAATGTAAAGGAATTATTTTGAGTGTCATTGTAAATGAACTATAAATGCTACACACTTCATTTTCAATACCGAACATGCCATGGTAAACCTTAGTTAAATATATCAATTTCATTATAATCCGAGCACATTTACGCCAGTTAGAGCACGGACAGATGGAATTCATAAACACTTTTCATAAGCTATGTTAGAAAGTGTAAAAAAAGTCATATTTCAACGTTAACGCGCATTTTCTTTGATAAAACTAAGTATTTTACTATGAATACACCTAAAATACATAAATTTCTGTACTTTTTGATCGCCTGTACTGAGATTAGAATCTCAAGTTAAGAAAGCGAATTTTCACATGCAAAGTTGTTAGTTGGCCAACATGACGTCAAGTTTGGAAATATATTTATTACAGTAGGGTCCCGCTATTCCGAACTAATTGGGACCGAACATTGTTCGGTTTAGCGGGAATTCGGAATAGGCGGATTTCATTAATAATGATCAACATATTGATTTTTTAAGGCGTAAATTAAGTGCGGGGATATCTGCTTGTGTCAGATCTATACCTCGTTGATCGGCACATGGTGAACAGGTTCAGTGAAAGTGGGAAGGGGAGGGCAGTGACCTTCGGTGACTCATAAGCCCACCCAACCTATCCCTCTCCCTCCGGTGTTCCAAGACTTATCCAAAAATACAGGGTTACCAGGGTTACTGTATTTTCGCATCCACAGAGTATTGGCGTATAGATACCATGTTTTTGTCAACGTTGACTAATTATTTTTAAACTCGCCTCCCGGTCAGTGTTTTTTCTAGCGGAGTTTGATAAACTGTGTGCGCTTGTTCCAAATTTATTGTGAAGAATTGGTGTTCCATGAGGATTGAGTTACTACTATTTTACTGAGACACTGTACCTTTTTTTATTTATGTTCGTAATCCTTGACGTCAACTGCGAAAAGTATTTATGAATGTACATTAAACATGGCAAGTAAACGAAGTGGTTCTTCGTGTACTTTAAAAGAAATACTTGAAGTTTTAAAAAGACTGGACAAGGGAGAAAATGCTACTAAATTATCGCTCGAATATGGTGTTGGAAAAGCAACAATTAGTGACTGGAAAAAAATGGTCTTAAAATTGAGCAATTTTGTTCTACTTCAAGTGAAAAGACTTTTGAAAAACGGCAAAAAACGACTGTGTCTTCACATGAAAAACTTGACCAGGCCTTATTCTTGTGGTTCACTCAAGAAAGACAGAAAGGAATCCCAATTTCTGGTCCCTTGTTAAAAGAAAAGGCGCTTCAACTGACGGTGACCCATCATTTTCCGCTAGCTATGTTTTTTTTGGATCGTTGGAAGAAAAGACACGGAATTAGACAGCTCACGATTGCTGGGGAGAAGCTGTCATCTGAAAACGAAGCAGCTGCGAATTACATAAAAGAATTTAAAGACCTTGTTTCTTCCCAGAACTACTCACCACAGCAGAGAGTTTACAACGCGGATGAAACCGGACTGACTTTTAAGGCTTTGCCTACCAAAAGTCTTGCTTCACAAGAAGAGAAATCTGCCCCAGGGTTTAAAATGGACAAACAACGTTTAACTGTCTTAGTTTGCAGCAACGCCTCGACAACAAGCAAACTTCGCTGGTGATAATAGGTAAATCGGCGAAACAACGAGCGTTCAAAAACGTTAACATCAACTTACTTCCCGTGTATTATAAGAATAAGGAAAAGTTTGGATGGAACGTGACTTGTTGAAGAGATGGTTCGCGCACCAAATTGCATGATCGTGCTGTGCTCATTATAGAAAATTCTTTGTGGAGACATCAAAGCAGTTTTTCTGCCGCCAAATGTTACTTCAATTCTTCAGCCTACGGAACAGGGTGTATTGCAGACCATTAAACAAAAATATAGAAAAATGCTGCTTCACACCTTACTTGAAGAGGATGAGAATGAACTCACAATCCTGCAAAAACTTATGAAAATTAAAGTTAAAGATGTGATTTACTGGGTGGCTGAAGCATGGAATAACACCACTAAAGGCGCAATACAAAAATCATGGAAAAATCTCTGGCCTACATTGGAATTTGTTGAAACAATTTTTACACCAGTGAAAGACTGTTTCCTTCTTCCACTAGTCAAGAAAATCACTGGCTGTGAAGACGCAGAAGAAAGTTGAATTGAGGAGTGGACTGCTGTTGACGACAATGGCCACCAGGAGTACGAAGACGAAGACATCATGGCAGTGTGCAGGACTCATCAGCAGAGATCGATTCGTAGGAAAACGGGGAGGAATTGAAGGCTCAAACTGAACTCGTATCACACACAGGCGCGGCAAATATTTGTGACATCGCCTTACGGTGCGTCGAACAACGCGCTTCATCAACACCAAATGATGTTATGTTCATGCGGCGATGGCGGAACACTGCATCCTCAAGTCGATTCAGTGCTCTTCGTCAGAAAAAAGTCACTGTCTTTACTTCTTAAGTGTGTGTAAATTAGTTATTACTTACCCATCATACGTAGTATAGGGTAAGTCTTGTAATCGTTTTGAAAATCGAAAAATTTTTTTTGACGGATTTACACGTTTCAGACACTGGAGATTCCGAAAAACATATTTTTAGAAAAAAAAATTTGCCGTCCGTCTGTGTGTCTGTGTGTGTGTCTGTGTGTGTGTCTGTGTGTGTGTCTGTAAACGCTCTATCTCCCGAAAAAATTGAGATATAGACTTGCAATTTGGTATGTACTTAGTATGTAATAATGGGAAGAAGCCTATTTCATTTCAATAACCTCGATTAACCGGAACAATTTTTTTCGGACTCTCGAAATATTCGTTCTGATGAAAGGTATATAAAAATTTTCGAAATTGTTTATTTTAAGAAATGAATATAAAAGACAATAAAAAAACAAATTTTGAATAAAGCATGAAGTCGATCGGATAATGAGTTGCCGAGATATTTGGAATCCTATTTTCCACTCTCTTCGATTTTTCATGACCCTGTATTTCATCCAAATTTCACTTCAAAGATATATTTTAATTGGAAATTTGACGCTTAATCAGATGTAATAAACCGCTAGTTAACAGGATTATTATTTTTGGAGTTATAAGGAAAAACCTCTTTCAAGCAATTCAGTAATCGAGTCTTTAAAGTTTGTGACGTCATCAAGCCACGATTTTACTTTTTGAATTGCAATGCATTTTATAAGTAGTTTACACATTTTTATTTTAATATTTTACATTATGCATATCCATGATGGGTAAGTATTACGGTGGCCCCCAACGACTAGTTTTTTTGTGTTCAGCAGTGATTAAAAATGATTCTACAAAATTGTATAAATGGAGCTGACATGTACTGTAAGTAACCAGCTTTCATTCCAATCTGGTTTCAGGCATTTTCATCAAGCTTAGGCTCTATATATGTCTCTATTTAACTTTTTGTGTAACAATAAAAGTACGTTTTTTCACGAACGTCTTTCTAATTTTTCCTGCTTTTAAGGTAAAATAATTTGGTATTTTTTCTGAAGTCTGTTCGGAATAGCGGGACTCTACTGTAATAACCTATTGCACGTTAAAATAACATTAAATGTTGAACATTAATATGAGACATACGCATGTAAATTTTGTGACTGTCAAAATGACGTTATGCTTAAATTTCTTTGAAAAATTATTATTGCGTCAAAGTGTTGTAATTTTTGCTGATATTTCATTACATTATAGAACCTTAATTGATAACTTCATCATAATTAATTATCTTGATTATGTGTTACTGATTACTTATATGAACAAAGTTTTATTTTATTCAAATTTTTAATTGCTTAATAGGCGTATAGCCAACATAGTTAAAAAGTACCCAAGCCGGGATTAAAAATTTGAATATTATAAAATGGAAGGCGTGAGAAAATTTCTCTGGAAAAATGTCCAAGTATTAAAAATATGAAAGTTTTATTTTCCGATATTTCAACAGTTGCAGTTGATGGAAATAGTATTTTGATAACTTCGGTTAAAAATAATGGTACGTTTTAAGAGTTGCACTAGACAATGTAAGATTGAATTTGTATTCTAATTTTATTATAAAGTTCAATCAAACAGTTCCTTTTTAAACATTCTATTTCATCGAATTTCAACGGGTTCCACCTAATTTTAATAACAATATAAATATTGCATGTTAGAAAATTGGTAACTTTCAATATTTCCAGTTTTCGAGGATTTTTACAATTGACTTCGCTGTAATTTTTCTGATAAAAAAAGTTTTTTTTTTTTTTTCTAGGAATAAATCAGATGTTTTGATATATTTGCAATACTATTAAGATTGCTTATGGTTTCCCATAAACACCAGCAAAGCGGGATGCTGATTAGCTATATGAAAGAAAGGCGTGATTGTGATATTGGGTGACGTCACATATACGACCTTGCTGGTTAGTTTATTAAAGTTTACACTAAAAACCGAACTTGTATATTGCAGATTGTTCTCGTGACAAGGTTCAAAGCATGTGAAGGTAATTTTACCGTATTTTAAACATTTTTATAACTGTCCAACATAGTTGAAAAGTATTTATGAATTCGATTCGTGTGCCTGCTGTCTGTCTGTCTGTCCATGCTCGAACTCACGTAAATATACTGGGATTGCAAGAATATTGCTAAATGTTATTTATGTTTGGTATTGAAAATAGAGTGTGTAGCCTTTATAGTTCGTTTATAGAGGAACTCAAAAAAATTAGATTATATTACGAAAAATCGTGTGAAGTGCATATTAATGATGTGACACTATTTCAAATATATTGAAACGTATATACATCACTGAAGTGCACTATGGGATCCTTACTATAGAATAGGGTGTACATAGCGTTTATCGTTCATTTACAGGGACACACAAAATAATTCGTTTAAAGTACTCTCTAAGAGCAATAATTGCTGGAATTACGTTTTCTGTTGTGGTTGTTTTTAAATTTAACTAATTTTTGCATATTAATTGATGTTTACGAATTCTATAGATGATATATTGGGCTACACAGAAGAATTAGAGTAAATTTCCGCTTTTTGAACGAATTGCTTACGGGTAATTTTCAACTGTGTTGTGTGTTCCGTAACTGAATAAAATTTTTGCTCGTTATATATTATATATACAAATCTACCGATCATATACAGGGCTACACAAAAGAATTCGTATACTTTTCCTACTATAGATGGTAATTGAGTTTTCAAATGCGTTTTGTGTTTTACAAATTATTTACTTAGACATGATCTTTCATCTTATTAGACGGTGAAGTTTTGTTACAGTATTCGGAATGTGTTGGAAAGTGTTTTATAATCTATTCTTAACGCATAATGTTTCTTATGCTATTAGTTTATAAATAGGTTTTCCATACGTTTTTATTATACGTTTTATAGAGATTTTATTTCTTCTGTTTGTCTACATATTTAATTCTTCGATCTTTATATCCCAAAATCTGAAATAATGAAAACGAGGGGATCCATTCCGGGCTTTTTAATTTTTAGGCATGGACGTACTGTAGGAAAGGGGCTGATGGAGGTATGCACCCTCCTCTCTCCACCCCCGAAATAGTTGCAATTAATTTTTTTCTTTCATTTTCTTTCATAATTTTGTAATTCTTTTCCCGTCATACGACTACTAGCTGTTCTCGTTAGTACCATTTTAGTTGCATAGTGATACTTTCTTAAAATTGTAATTGTATGTAAAAACATTGTATTGTTAATCGTATGCAATTATACACTAGTAATAACATTATAACATAATCAACTACTTTATTAACATTGACAGTTATGTATTTCAGATTCTTTTTCTTAAAAAAAAAAATCTATGTATATATTACATAAAATATATTCCTCAACAATTTCTTTAATCTAAAACTTTTGTAATTCGTGTAAGGTATTAGAATGCTTTAACTATACACACTGGGTATCTGTAAATTGTGCCTGATTTTTACGGCAGGGCATTTCATGGTACATACGTCCTGCACTCTCTTACAAGGGAATGTCCTCAAAACTCTTCTTAAAACAGAATAAAAAATACATATCACAAGTTGGAAATTGTAAGTATTTTAATACTATTATGGAAAAGTAGACCACTATTATATCTCTAATAACAATTTTATCTTTTATATAGAAAAATGATTTTTTCATCTGAAAATATTCAGGATTTCTTTGAAAACTCGGGCAACACGAACCCGACTCAAAATAGCAAAAACCCAACTTGAACCCAAAACAATTAACCCTTTGATAACGGGCCAGGACTGACGACTAATTTTGCATTCAATTGTTCTACAATTTCCATAAAAATTCCTTGTGACAGATTTCTCTTGAAAATATCCTAATATAAGTGTATGGCAGATTTCAAAAAGTCGTACTAATAGAATAAAAAATAGCCCACTGGGACATATATGTCCCAGCCGTAGTCAAATGGTCCAAGTCAACCTGACCGCAACAAAAATAAGTCGCGTCAACCCGCCTCGATCCGTACTGCAGATTGGGTCGTGTTGCCCGACCCAATACAGGAGCAAGGGACCTGAGACCAAAGGTTTTGCAGATTTCTGAATTGTATGGAATTTAGATTATAGTCTGAAGAGGAAGGCAGAAACTGATTGCGGAAAATTTTTACTGACAGAAAATCATTGATGAAAATTTTCTTATACCTATGGATCACAACATTTGCAAATTTCGTAACTTCTTGATGGTGTTCGTGTGTTGATTATCTCGTGACCGATTGAATTTCACGACTTTTTACCGTGATTGTTTCTTTTTTCGTTTGTTTTTTTGTTTTTTTGTTTGTTTGTGATCATTTTTCAAAATTCGCTATTTTTCTGTGAATCATTGACAAACATTTTCAAAAAAATTTTTTTTTTTTCTTTTGAAAATGAATATTTAACAGTGCCCAAAATGGATACACAGTTGTAATCAAAACAGGCATGGCCCAATTTGGACACATACCTAAGAATCTTTCGACACAAATTGGGTTTTATTTTTTTTCTGTGTACGTATGATGGGTAAATAAAAGAGACACAAATTTTTGGATTGCACTAGGAGCTGTAAAACACACACTACGCCATTGTGAGTGTCTCGTGTAACCCATCGTCATGTAATCAAGAATCTACTGTAGTTAATAATATAGTTTTCTTTTCAGGTCTGAACTTCTCTGCTCGTTCTTATCGCTGAGTTTTCAACAAGTGACCATGTTGAATTCCCACGGTGTATTTTATCGCACTTTTGCGTTATACTCTGCTTTTCTCCTCTTTCTTATTGTTGTCTTGACCGCAGGTAAGGACTAGTGACTTTCTTATATTTGATATTTACACCAAACATATAAAATAAATTGCGAACATATAAAATATGTATCATTCGCTAATTTCATTTTTAACAGATTGCTAGTTTCCGTCTTTTAAACAGGAAGACCTGCTTAAAATTAGGATTACTTTTGCACGTTGAATTTTTTAACAACAACAACAACAAAAAATTGTGATAACAATAATCTATACTATGTAATATTAGTGTAATATAGTTAGGTTAATTAGTGTTAATAATTTGTGCGTCTGTTTGTAGATAGAAATCTTTGGAACTATTAAATAGATTTAAAAAATAAAGGTGGCAAAATGCTGGTGACCGCCTCTGCTCAGTGACGCCAACTTTTGAAAAATATTGGGTGGGCTCAAAAATATTTTGGTAAATTGGCATGACCAGATTTTTTTTCTTTCTTCGGAGGATTGTCGAGTGTGGAAAGATAACTCTAAGCCAACTTATCATATTTTAAGGTGAAACATCATAAAGTTGTAAATTTATTAAATATATTCTCTTGAAATCGTCCTTATAAAGACCTTATAAAAGTCCTTATATTAACTGTAATATCACCATACCATGAATTTGATTGCAAATTTAAAGCACAAAAAGCTTTAAACACCAAGCAAAATATCTCAGTCATTCAGGTGATTTTTGGATGTCAGTTAGGGTATTAAAACAGATAGGCATTGGTTTATACTCACTAATAAATGGTAAAATAAATTTTGTTTCAGGGTGAAAAATAAATAAACGCATCAATAAATAAATAAATGAAAAAAATATGAAATAATAGAAGAATGGAAATTGGGTACGCCAGGATAGCAAATTATTGGGTGGGCTCAGGTTCCACAGGCCCACATAAGTTGGCGCCACTGCCTCTGCTTCAACATAGCCTATATTTTATGTCGGTAAAATAATCCCTAAGAGTGAACAAGAGCAAAATACGTTCTAAGAGTTCACTTTTTGTGATACTGTTGGTACTAGAGACTTGAAATTCCACGTGGTGGTTACTTTTAAGATGTAAATACTAACAATGAACGATTTTATAAAATCGAATTTTGAAAAGGTGAAATAAACAGAAAATGTTCCAAAAACTTTCTAAATTTCTTATTAAGAACTGTTAGGATTAGAAGCCTGAAATTTGAGATGGCTGTCACTTTTAAGACGTTATTGCTCGAACAAAGAAGTTTAAAAAAAAATGGAAATTTAAAAGGATGCACGAGGAAAAATCTTTTCTAAAACTGCGATTTCTCTGATACTGTTAGGACTAGAAACTTTAAAATTTACCATGATTGATACTTATAAGGTGTAAATGATCGCTAAGAAAATTCGAAATTTAAAAGGGTGAAATGAGTGAAATGTTTTTTTTTTTAATTACGATTTATTTGAAATTGTTATGACTAATGACTTGAAATGTATATTAAAACTAGCTTGGCTTTTCCCCAAAACAATCGAGAGACCTCATGCAATTTAAATGCAGCACAACGGGTTGCTACAAAGCTACTAATAATCCTCCTTAATAAAAAGCTATGCGTTACAGACGACTGGCTTTTTCGCTAATCGTTACCACAGATTAATCTCGGAAAATGAAACATTTGAAGTTACTGAAAAAGTGAACAGCTCGAAAAGTATTTGTCAGAAAATTATTAGACAAACTGCGTTAGAAAGGTAAAAAATCTGGAGTCACGGCAGTGCCTCCAGATTTTTGTCGAGTCCAGATTCTTAGTCGAGAAAGCACAGCCGTAAGAATCCTTTTCTGGAAGCAACTTAGGACACCTTTGACCCCCCCATATCTCAGCTCTGGAGTTTCCCAAAAAACTGGAACTTCGTTTTTCTAGAGTATTTGGCACACAGGACCAAAATTTAAAACTACAAGTTTCTGTCTTTTCTAGTTCAGACGATATATGAACTCAAACATTCGATTTTTTGTCGCTCACTCACTCACTCATTCACGCGTCATCAAAAAGATTAGGTAGATCCCGTAGCCCTAGAAACTTGACATTTGGAAAAAGGTAGTGTTTAGGATACAAAGAAAGGAAAAATTATAAAACCTGGAAAATTTCAAAAAAAAAAAAAAAACATTCGAAAATTCAACAAATTCTATCAAAATTGAAAATTGAAAATAATATGATCTTGTAGTCTTAGAAACTTAAAATTTGGTGTGAAGTTAGTGTTTAGCATCCAGAAAAAGAAAACATCAAAAACACCAAAAAAATCGAAAGCAAAATTGAAAAAATAAAAAAAATCGAAAAAAAACGAAAATTCGAAGACAACCCGATTTTGTTGCGCTAGAAACTTCAAATTTGGAATAAAGATAGTATTTAGAATACAGAAAAAGAAAAAATTTAAAAAATCCAGAAAATTCTAAAAAAAATTCGAAAATTCGAAATAAATTGAAAAAAATTTAAATAATTTGATCGTTTAACCTTAGAAACTTAAAATTCGGCGTAAAGGTAGCGTTTGGAATTCAGAATAAGGAAAAATTAAAAACACAATAAAAACTGAAAATTAAATTAAAAAATCGAAAACATCGAAAATTTGAAAATAATTCGATTTTATAGCGCTAGAAACTTGAAATTTGGAATAAAGGTAGTATTTTGGATGCAAAAAAAGAAGAAATTTAAAAAATCGAGAAAATTCGAAACAAAAAAATTCGAAAAAAATCAAAAATGGAAAATAATTCGTTCTAGTAGTCTTAGAAACTTAAAATGTAGTGTAAAGGTAATATTTACGATTCAAAAAAGAAACTTTTAAAAATTTGTAAAATTCGAAAATAAAATCGAAAAATCGAAATATCTGTAAAAAATCAAAAATTCGAAAATAATTCGATTTTGTAGTTCTAGAAACATGAGTTTTAAGATAATTGTCCTATTAGTTAGTACACCGCCCCTAATTGTTTTATGTTTTTTTTCCCCGGATTATGCTTTTTTTTTCTTTTTGTTTACAAATTTCGGTATAGAAAAGTTCCGCTATAGACCGGCTACGTTCTGGGCGGTTTCTTTATCGACATGTTTGTTTTCTTTCATAGGTTATACTTTATTTATTTTGCATATGAAATATGGATTGTTAAATGATGTTAGCACCAAAAAAAAAATTTCACAGCTCTCCCTCTCCTCCCTCCCGACATTACTAGCTGGTTATGGCTTGATAGTCCTTTCTAAATAAAATCATGGTGACTAAGATTATCTTGATTTATCTTTAAATTGAACCTAAATGATCTTAAGAAGACGTATCAAAGAATTACTATATTGGCATGACAACCAGGAAACTTAGAAGTAAAATCGAAAAATCAATAAATTTATAAAAAGTCGAAGGTTTGAAAATAATTCGATTTTGCTGTCCTACCAGCTTGACATTTGGCAGAAAGGTAGGGTTTAGGATACAAAGTAAGGAAAAATTTAAAAATCCGGAAAAAAAAAACTTCGAAAAATCGAATATAGTTTGATTTATTGAAAATTTCCGGATATTTTAATTTTAGCTTTCTTTTTATCCTAAACAGTACTTTTGTGCTAAATATCAAGTATCTAGACTGCGAGTAATATCTCAGATGGATAGCACCTTTCCTAAGCAATTGAGAGTACTTTTGACTCCCCCCTCCCATAACATAGTGCTTGCATAGTTACCTGATATTTCTTTAAGGTAACGTCTTGGAAAATCAGTGGATGATCTCAAAAAAGAGCCCAAAATCAAGAAAAGGAAGATTACTTACAAAAAGAAGTGAAATCTCATCAAAAAGTACCTGTAAAAAATGCAGCCAAGGTCTCGTAACTCATTTACCTTAAAAGGTACTGAGATCGTATATAAAGCCAAGTTTAACTATCTTATTAACTCTGAAATTTTCATTCACAAATCACTCCTAGTCTCTGCATCTTTAGTTAATTATTATTTTGTGACTTGGCAATTACGTAGCACGATAATGTGATGTTATATAGTTAGTCTTAATCAAATAATACTATAACATATTAAGCTGTAATAACTTCCCTGTGCGTATATAATTTGCCTTAATTAAATTATCCCATCCCATCCCATAACATAGTAAGGTGTAATAACTTCCCTGTGCTGCGTAATTGCCAAGTCACAAAATAATAATTAACTAAAGATGTAGAGACTAGGAGTGATTTGTGAATGAAAATTTCAGAGTTAATAAGATAGTTAAACTTAGCTTTATACGATCTCAGTACTTTTTACGGTAAATGAGTTACGAGACTTGGCTGCATTTTTTACAGGTGACTTTTTCATAAGATTGTATTTTTCTTGATATAAATTTCAAATGTAATGATTATGCCATTTTTTAAATATTGAATTTCAGAAATTACCAAATTTCACAATGGAGTATCACAGCGAAACCTTCACGCATAAAAAGATAATAATAAAGGCAATTGTGTTCTGACGTATGTATATTGACTATAGCACAAGTCACGAATTATAGTAGCCTTATTATTCTGTTAAAATATAAAAGTGAATTATGATGTCACGTGCGCGTGATTTTTATTTAATTCTCGACAAATAGCATATTTTTGTCCACCTCAGTGAGGCATATCAATTTCAGGAATGTATTTTGGCGGGACTTGCACTGTTAGTTATATAATTTATCAGATATGGTTTTAGTATCTCGCATATTGTTCTACTTTGCTTAGTTATAGATTTATTGGGGAAAGTTTTATAATCAGATGAACCCGATTATGAAAGCTTAACCTTTAAAAAATATTCTGCCAAATGGATTTTGACGGAACCTTCACTGTTAGATGAGTTTTCAAAGACCGTTATAGTATGTAGCATATCTTTTTATCGTTCTTTACCAAATTCTACTGTAAATGATCAACGAAAAGAGTTTGTCCTTAACAGTCCAAATTTTGTCTAACATATTAAAAATGTAATAACGCAATGTCGTTCGTATCGTTTTCAGAAATGCAGAAGGACATTCCAAGTAAAGGTCCATATGGTTTTAAAACATAAGGTCAAATTCAAGGTCATATTTCGTTTGATTAAAAGTTGGTTAAGGGGACAGTTTACCTTTTCAACAATTTTCTTTATTTTAAAAAATATGGTTTAAATTCTGAACCCATTGCATTTCAATGCTCAAATAAAAGTACTTTTAAGAAAAGAAAAAAAAATTAACTGCATATTTAATTAAAAAGTTAAAATTTTTTTGAACTTTTTAAAATCCCTACTACTTTTTTTAAACATCAATATTTTTGTCCATTTTTTAGGTAGCTTTCAATACAAAAAATTATAAAGCTACCTATCGCATATCGTAGCCGTTCGGAGGAAAGCAGTTCCGGAAAATTTCGATATATTTTCACCGATCATGACCCCCAGACCCCAAAACCACCCTCCGTTCAAATGTTGATTTATATATATAGAAATTTCAAAAAACACTTACAAAAAAACTAACAACACTCTACTTATAATTACTTTTTCCAATATTGTACTTAATAAAATAAATATACACAATGTAATTAATAACATTGAGAACAAATTCCCCATAAAAAATTTTACAATACATAAATCGTACAAATACAACGTTACATTAGGACGTAGGATTTTCAATTACAATAAATTTGCAAAATTTCTAACATCAAATGATAAACCTCCTTGCTTATGTAATAATCCTAATTATAGCAATTATGTAGATAAGGTACATGGTCACATTATTACAGGGGATATTAATATTGTAGAGAATGATTACTTGCGTAATCTTATGACTAATGGGACTAAATTTCGATTACCTTCATGTTATACAATTTTTTCTATTTTAAAACAATTTAATCTGGATCTTGACCTTTTTATTTATAAAATATCAATAGATTATAATAAACCTCTTGAATTTTTTAATGAATGGAAATTAAATGTTTTAAGTAATTTAAATGCTGAACTTCATAGGAATTTGGACATATATAATTTTAATTTTAAACAACTAAATAGTGAAATAACGAATTTACAAAACAAATTTATTATTACATATGTTGATAAATCATCAAACAATTATGCTTTCATCTGCAAATATTATTATTCGCAGTTAATAACTAAAGCTATAAATACAAATTTAAACTTTAAAATAACTAATCTAGATAAAATCATTAATAATCGACATATATTTCAATTTTATAAATTACTAAAAATTAAAAACTATAACTTTAATTATCCATACATAGTTGTTATACCTAAATTCCACAAAACTCCTTTAAAATTTAGAACTGTAACAATCGGTTGTAATACTTATAACAATAATGCAAGCAAATTTTTATTAAGTATTCTCACTAAATTGTTTGAACTTACAAAACAAAAAGATAATTTGTATAGCATAAAAAATAGTTTTCAACTTGTCAATAATATTAAAAATTTAAATAACATAAAATACATGAAGACGTTTGATTTTAATGACTTATTTAATAACATTGATATTAACGATATGTTCAAGATAGTAAATTTATTATATAAGGAATACAAGGATTCTATTAAATTAAAAAATAAAATTTCGTTAAATTACTTTAAAACATTAACTAAATTTATTCTCCATTATAATTATATTGTTTTTAATGATACTATATATATACAAAGCTGTGGACTCCCTCAAGGTGGCATTGTTTCTTCAATTCTTGCAGAATTGTATTTATATTATTATGAACGTAACTCTAATATTGCTAATTGTAAAATATACCGTTATATAGATGACATTATTGTCTTCTATTTTAATAGTAATTCAAATTATTTATTACCTATAAAATATCATAAAAATTTAACTTATAGTTTCAATGTTATGGCAAATAATGAAATTAATTTTCTTGATCTTAAGATAATTCTTAAAGATAATAAACTTTTGTTTGACATTTATGACAAGCGAAATGATTTTACTTTTAAGGTTAACTTATTTACTAACTATTTGTCATGTATACATAAATCAGTATTTGTAAATATTTTACTAAATTTTGCACATAGAATTAATAATCTTTGTTCAAATAACTTTAAAAATCAAAATTTAAAACATATCCTTCAAATTGCACAAGTTTATGGATATCCTTACTATTTAGTTAAATCAATTTTACACATATAAATATAGATTTAATTTGGGTTAAATGTCTGTAATTTTTTTTTTTTTTTTTTTTTTTTTTGTTAAAATCTCCTTGATAAAAATGATAATCAACTTTTGATTGTTGATATATTTGGCTAAACTATGAATCCTATTGTGTGCGTTGCTGCATAGGATTATCCTAGTTTAATGTCATTCATATTTTAAAATTTAATGTTAATTTTCAACTTTTGACTGTTGATATATTTAGCTAAATTATAACTCATATTAAGAGCATGTGCTGCATAGGATCATCTTAGTTAAAAGTCATTCATAAAAAATTTACATGCGGGCAAATTCTATAATTGTTGTTATGATTATATGGAGTTAATATTATTGGGGTTGTAACAAAAGTTAAAATTATCAAGGATGTTACAATGGGTTAATCAATACAATATAATATTAATATGTTAAACATATTTAATTTTAGTAAATATTAAATATTTATTAAATATAGTACACTAATAAACATATCTCTTAGTTTTATATTATTTATTTTATTTTATTATTAGATCATTTAATTTAATTAATATTTATGTTTTTTATATATTTTTTTTTCATGGTAGATATTATTTAAATAGCTGGATTTAAATTATAATAAGTGCATTACCATATTGAATAATCTATGTTATTTCTAAGTATAATACTAATTTATAAAATGAAAGCATCATATGGATTCTACATTAATGTTTGGGTTAAATTAAGATATATTTTAAATGGGTTAGTTAAAATATAAATTATATTATACTAGTAACTCTTATTCTCTATATATATCATTAATATTAACTAGTAAAATTAATATATTTACACTACATTACAGCTGCATATAAGTAATTATACATACAATATTAAAGTTTTAGTAGAATATCTGTACACCAGATGTCAGCAGCAATGTATTTGATAGTATGCTAAAATAGTCTAATATTTTTACAATAGATAGCAGTAGTATAGCTTATTTAAAATATTAAAACTTGGAAATTTAGTATGGAGGTAATAATATCTATGAAATACTTTCAAATTATCAAGTAATATTATATATTTTAATTTATTAAATTAAAATTAAAATAAAATAATTAATGGTTTTTATTTATATGTATATCATAATTTTTTTTCTACATTTTTTTAAATGTTGTAATCTATTTACTTAAATAAAAATAACTGTAACTGTAGGTTACAATTTATGATCTGAAGGATTCTCTATTTAACTGTGAATTTAACCTCTTATTTTGGATACAACTTTGTACATGTGCTCACAATATACTAAATATCTTGGGATATTATCAATATAAGTAATATATATATTTTTTAATTTTTTTAATTCTTTTTCACACTCCTTTTCAAATTGTATGTATAATTTATAATATTCCATTGTAAAGGTCTTGTTATTCAATATTGTTTCAGCGATTGTTCGGGCAAGATATGGCACTATATTTAGCAAAAGCTGGTGTCATATACAGAAAACAATCGTTCTTTGCTTATAAATGTGATTTTCTTGCCCTTGAAAAAGTAAATTACTTTATAAGCTTTTATTTGTGTATATACTCGTGTGGTTTATATTTCATTCCTTATTTTCTATTTATTTAATTTTTTTTTTTTTTTCTTCTTCTTAATTTGAATTAATAATGTTACTTTTATTAGGACTACAATTTTAATTTGTAAATTGACAGGGCTCTTTGGTATCGGGATTTCAGTGTATGTGGTCAGTTTCTTATGTTTCAATGGTTAAATTTTACTTAAAGTTTATATATATATATATATATATATATATATATATATATATGACCTATGTCATACGATAACGCTCGTATTTATAAATCAATTTTGATGAAACTTTGTGTGTATTAAGCTCACCAATGTCTCGACCGAGTTCGTTGACCAGCTTGGTCCGCCATTTTGTTTCAAGATGGCGGCCATTTAAAAATTTAAAACTAAAATAAATATACAAAAAAGTTAAAAATTCAAATTTGATACAAGGATTCCAGAGCATTTTTTGGTTTACCTCTATCTTAAAAAATGGCTGAGATAGAGCAGTTTGAAATTCAAGGGTGGCTGACATTTTGAAACAAAACAGCACATTAACCCGATTACTCGCAAATTATTTTCTTTCATTGTTGTAATAATTTTCCCAATCATACGCATAAAACTATATATTCATATCCGTTAGCGCCAAAATTGGCGACATTGGCGACATTTGGTGAAATATCGCCAAATTTGGCGACCAAAATAAGTCTTCATAAATGAAGCTAATTTGGCTATTGTTCAATAATTTGGCGAATTTTTTATTCAAATTCAGTATTAACGAATCTTTTGTAAACGTTTCTTTGCATTTTAACTTGCTGTTTTCGAGTAACATTAGCTAAAATTTTAAAAGGAAGATATAGGAAAGCTACCTTTTCCTCCCGGTACAGGCCGGAAGGACTTTTTTGCATTGAAAACTACCTAATAGTGTTACCTTTATACTAAAACCAGAATATTTATAAAAAATATTGACTAAAAAATTTAAAATTTTCAATTAAAAAAAAAATATTTTCAAAGTACAAAAACAAAAACAAAAATTAAATCTTACTTTTTTTCTGGTTTTAAGTTGTAGATAATACAGAAATGAATATGTGGTGAAAATTTCTTTTAATTGCCATGCATAGTTTTTTAGTAACACTGCGCGCAAGACGTGTTATGTTTTTTTTTCTCTTATTATCATATATATTTTTTAACTTATTATTTCAATATTTATTTATGAATTTACAAGTGTATATATTTTTTTAATATAAATTTAAATATGAACTTCATAATTAAATAAAGTTTGATTTTTATTTTTGACTTATTACACAAGTTTTGAAGCTTGGAGTGATATTTTTTTTGCTTTTTCGACGTGTTCAAAGGTATCCTACCCCCTTAGAGAAATTGACCAGAGTAGCTTGCTAGTAATAATAATAATTAATTTGCTGTGTGTTCGTTACAGGTGGAACGTATCCAGAAAAAGAAAACTGTAAAAATAGAAAAGGGTGGCTGACCCTAAAAAAACCATGTCTGATTAAAGGTGGCATTTGTGTAAGGGCAGACAGATGTCCGAAGGAGGAAAGGGAAACAGGAAAAGGACTATGTCCAAATGCAGAGTCCAGCGGTATTGTCTGTTGCCATAAAGGTATTTGTATTTGTTTCGAAAACTAAAGGAGATTAAAAGTTTTTATTAAATCTATACGAAAATGTGCCACTGTCTGTGTATGTGTACAGTCGAGGGAAAATTATCTCTGCCGCAAATCATTGTACAAAAATGTGACTGGTCCCAACCGATTTCTAATAACGCCTACTACTGAATGCTATGCTTAAAGGTAGCTTCGCGGGTCGTCTACTATTAAAATTGTAACAAACTTCAGCAGTAAAAAAATGTTCAATACTAATACACAATTTTGAAGTCATGTTAGAATTTTTCGGTAAATTTTATCATCGGATACTAAATGGCAAGTCCAATAGTTCAGGAACTATGCAGGTTTAAAGTTTGGAACTCATACTGTTAAATTCATTTTTAATCATTGCCAAACCGATTGCGTTGTGGGTAGAGTTTGAATCATAACTGAAAAACTACTTGGCGGAATCGGCTTTTTTAATTATGCTTAAAGAACTACACGCATTCCAACCAGCTTTATAACCATTAAAATTAATTAAACATTAGCTGTTCTAAACTTTAAACTCGTATAATTCTTAAACTACTTGACAGAATGACTTCGTGTTTGATATCCTAATGTTAAAGTTACCGAAAAACCAAAATCTGATGTCAAAACTGTGTGTTGGTATTGAAAATTTTAAAGTTTGTTACAATTTTAATATGAAGAGGGTACTCGAAGCTGGAATGAGAATGCAACAATAATAGACAAAAACTTATAGAAAAAAAATAACTAAACTGCGACTTCGCTCAAAGGGATTAGTCGGACAAGGAAGGTCTCCTTAAAGCGCATACTCAGAATATTTTGAAAAAAATGAAAATGGAACTACTCATGTACGTAATAAAGGATCAGCCAAATTTAGCTGCGGAATCCCACTAGAAAGTGTGTAAAAAAATAAAATACTTTCGAGGATTTGGCGAACAACACTTTTTCGTCGCCAAATGCAAGCGATTTTAATGTATTTGAAAATTCCTGATAAAATGAATGTTTAAATGCTTAGTACTTTATGAATTTAAACGTCAAGGATTAAATAATTTTTTTTTTTTTTTTTTTTTTTTTTTTTTATAAGCTTATATAATATATATACAAGTTAAGTATTGCTGACGTTATTTAATTTTACACGGTTTCGCCGGCTGTATAAGTTTTAAATGTATTTTAACAGTAAATGTCCGATAAAAACCTTCTCATTATACATTTCGATTTTGAATAAGTCATTGTTTCCACGGCAACAAGTCTCTTGTTGTCTCTGGCACTAACAATATCGAGGTCAAATTGACAGTGCTCAGAATCAGACAACTAATTTTTAGTTTAAAGCATTTTTAACCAATTTAAATTTTGTTCTAAACCGTAGAATACGGTCGTTAATTTTCTTTAGATGTACATATAAATGTATATTGCAAAACCGTAGTTATAAAAGTGAATTTACTTAAGTTAAACAAACTTAAACTAGTTCAGTATAAAGAGAAGTAAAAAAAATTTCTAAAAGAGTATTTATCGTAAATGCGTATTTTTGGTTTTTAATTTAATTCTGTCGCCAATCCAGCAATAAATCGCCAAAACCCGAAAATTTCATAATTTTTTTACGTTCGTTATATCGAGGTTCCTCAGCAAATTTTATTATAAACGTATATATCCTCATGAGAAGAGTATTCTATAATTTTTTCAGAATTTTCTGAATACGCGCTTATGGAGACCTTCCTTGTGAGTGATATTGCTGGGAACCAAGAGTTTATAACTTTTGACAAGTCATTAAAAATGAGACGTTATCTTTAATTAATTACTTATGTGCTGGTACAAATTCAAATGATGAAAATGAGCAAATTAAATGGTAGAATTACAAAATACCACATTCATATATACTGTTAAAAAAATAGGGAAGCAAACAAACAAATACAAAAAACCATGCAAGACAGTCATTCATAGGTATAAAATTAGAAGTACATACATATTAAAAGTAATACAGAACAAATGAAACTAGAACATCGTATATCGAAATTTCAACTCTTTGAAATGATGCCAAGAACATGAAGAGACGCTCCACACCAATTAGAGTACCTCTATGTGTCAAAAAATGCGTTTTTGAAAAAGGAATGTTTTATATTGTGAGGTCCCCTCGAACAATTAAGACTGTTGCACACCTGTTTTCCATGGATGCGATGAGGTTGTCGGTAGGAGTTTGGGATAATTTTGTTCCACTTTTCAAAAAGTGGCAAAAAACAAAACCAACAAAGATGCATATATACATATATCACCATCATCATCAACAACCGTTTTTAATCCATACTGAATGTAGGTCTTCCTCGGATTTCTCCATTCTTTCATGTCTAGTGCTGTGGTCATCCAATTAACTCCAGCTACTTTTTCTGATTTCGTCGTTCAATCTTACCAGAGGTCTTCTTCTTGGTCGTTCTACATCTCCGGGATGACAAAGTAGAGTGTTTGTGTTCCATCTATTCTCTTGTCTTCTTGCTATGTACCAAGGAAGAAGATAAGAAAGTAGTCTTGTAGTTAAAATAGTAGTTAAAATGGAAATGGTCCATTTCCATTTTAACCGTTTAATTCTCTCGTTGATG
Source organism: Maratus michaelseni (assembly GCA_963931845.1). Taxonomy (NCBI): domain Eukaryota; kingdom Metazoa; phylum Arthropoda; class Arachnida; order Araneae; family Salticidae; genus Maratus; species Maratus michaelseni. The sequence continues at coordinate 32,975,462 of OZ007600.1, forward strand.
TCGAAAACTTTAGTCTAACTTCCTATCCAGGTGTTATTCTTTTTTTGTCTTATCTAGCGTACATATTTCCATACTTCGCCTGTTTTGTTTGTAATATTTGTAAAATCAGGTTTGGTAACTACCACGTTTCCGCTCCATAAATAAGTGCAGGCAAAACACATTGGTTAAACACTTTTAAAGCATAGAGGTATAGAGATACTCTTGAGAACAATACTGTTAGTCCTAAAAGTATTCCATGCATTTCTTATTCTTCTGTTTATTTCATTCATGATGCTGTTGGCCGATGTTATATCCTGTCCAAGGTACACATAACTCTGAACTAACTTAATATCAGTGTTGTTGTAGACAATATTCTTTTTTGTAGTAAATGAACAGAACGTCTCCTTAGTCTATTACCAAATTTATTTTTTATCCCACTTTATTACTAACTTCTGCTATATATTTTGACATATCTTCCAATTCTTCAGGGCTGTTACTAAAAATAAAAATCTCGTCAGCAAACCGGAGAAAAAGGGTATTTTCCATTTATTCTAATTCCTTTGTTTTCTCAATCTACCGGCTGTCCTAAAATGCACCGACGGATTTTAAAATTCAATAACTTCCAAACAGTGACAGATATTAATAGACCGGGAGGCGGCAGCACAGACAATCACCTCATCGAGTTCACGGCTGAAGTTCCAGAATTAGTTAAAACTCGATTCGCATATTAAAACGCAATCGGTCTGCCAAGTCATATCTTGGTGGAAAACACATTAAAACCGGATTTTAACGGTTGACACGTAGGTTTACCATTGTGTTTTCCTGCACCCAAAGGTATGAAAACATGGAGGACTGGGAGCAGGAACACACAATGGTAAACCTACGAGCCAACCGCTAAAATAGCGTTTTCGGGTGTTTTCCACCAAGATATGACTTGGCAGACCACCGATTGCGTTTTAATATGCGAAATAAGTTTTAACTAATTCTGGAATTTCAGCCGTGAACTCCATGAGGTGATTGTCTGTGCTGCATCCTCCCGGTCTATAATAAAATTCTTGCAGGAGAGTAATGTATGATGTTAGGAGTTTTTTTTACTGCGATTCCTGATTTTAGTTCGAATTATCAGCAATAGATGGCGCTGCAAGCGATAGGACTACAATGCAGGCTAAACCTAAAACCGCCTAGCATTGATGTAAAAGATGGAGGTTTAATACATGGGGTGGGTCTCATTCGCTGATACAATCTTGTTCTTAGGGCCCGAATCTGAATAATATTTTATTGGTGAATGAAACCCACTCCATGTATTAAACCTCCATCCTTCACATCAATCCTGCGTGATTTCTGTTTTTGTCTCGACTGGATGTCTATTGCTCGCAGCGCCATCTATTGCTGATAGTTCGAACTAAAATCAGAAATCGCTGTAAAAAAACTCCTGACATCATACATTACTCTCCTGCAAGAATTTTATTAATATCTGCCACCGTTTGGAAGTTATTGAATTTTAAAATCAGTCATTCCCTTTTTGGACACCCGGTACCTTCTTGAAAATAATTTCTTTACTAATAGTAGAAAGTTTAAGCGAAATGATCTCTCGTTGTCTAATTATCAACAAGAACGAAAAATTATGCGTCAAGCAAATATTGTGAAACACTTCCCAATACGTCAAGAAAACTTTAACAAAACTTCACCGTTTAATAAGGTGAAAGATGATGTCTAAGTAAACAAGGTCAAAGTCAAACCGGGCGGGAAGGCCTACCTTTCGGCTTAAGCTCAACTAGCCCGCCTATCTCTAAGTAAACAATTTGGAAAACGCATAACAGATTTGAAAAGCCAAGTCCGGGAATTACCATCAATATTCGGAAAAATATCAGAATTCTTTTGTTCAACCTTGTATATGATCTATAGATTATATATACTATATAGTATGCTAAAATTTAGTTCAGTTGGAAAATGCATATCACAGTTGTAAATTCCCTTTCAACAATTTCCGTTAATAAACAGAAATTTACTCGAAATCTTTTGTGTTGCCTTGTATATCATCTTTAAAATTTATACACACCAAGTAATAGGTAAAAAATTATTTTAATTTAAGAACGTACCACAGTTTAAAACGCGCTTCCAGTAATTATTGTTCTTAGTTATTAGTAGTCTAACCGCATTCTTTTGTGTTTCCCTGTAAAACAACAATGAATTCTATGCATGCCATATTCTATAGTTAGCTTCATGTAGTGCACCTCAGTGATATATATGAATTAAATATGTTTGAAATAGTGTAACATCATTAAAATTCATCGCAAACGATTTTTCCCTATACATCGTATTATAACGGATTTTTTTTTAGTGTCCCTGTAAATGAACTATAAACGATACATACTTTATTTTCAATACCAAACATGTCATAGTAAACCTCATTAACAAAAAGCAATCGCATGTATACCGGGAGGCGGCAGCACAGACAATCACCTCATCGATTTCATGGCTGAAATTCCAGAATTAGTTAAAACTCGATTCGCATATTAAAACGCAATCGGTCTGCAAAGTCATATCTTGGTGGTAAACACCTTAAAACCCGATTTTAGTGGTTGACTCGTAGGTTTACCATTGTGTTTTCCTGCACCCAAAGGTATGAAGACAGGGAGGACTGGGAGCAGGAACACACAATGGTAAATCTATGAGCCAACCGCTAAAATCGGGTTTTCTAGTGTTTTCTACCAAGATATGACTTGGCAGACAGATTGCGTTTTCATATGCGAATCGAGTTTTAACTAATTCTGGAATTTCAGTCGTGAACTCGATGAGGTGATTGTCTGTGCTGCCGCCTCCCAGTCTAATGGGAATCCGAGTATATTTACATGAGTTAGAGCACGGACAGACAGATGGCAGACAGACAGGCAAACCAAATTCATAAACACTTTTCAACTACATTTGAAAGTGTTAAAAATCGGACCCGAAAGAGCTAACCATACAATTAAAAATAAACTAAACTAACAAAAAATCTAAATCCCAGTGATTTAATTCCCAACTCAATAGTTAATGAATTATCGAGTTTTAAATTTAGGATGTCCTTTATGAAAGCCCTTGTAAGTGCCCATCGCTTAATTTAAGTGTAAACACAAGAACGAAGAATCCTGCGTCAAGCATAGATTATGTAACACTTTCCAACACTTACAAAATAACTTTGCAAATCTTTACCACAAGGTGTAAGATGATATCTAACTAAACAATTTTGAAAACGCACAACATATTTAAAAATCCAATTTCAGGAATTACCAACAATATTCGAAAAAATATCTCAGTTCTTTTGTGCAGCCCTGTATAGGATCTATAGGTTTGTATATATACTAAATAGAATGCTAAATTTTAGTTCAGTTAGGAAACGCGTAGCACAGTTTAAAATTCCCCTCCTGGAATTTCCGACAATAAACGGAACTTTTGTGTTGCCCTGTATACAATCTATACTATTTATACACACCAAGTAATAAACAAATAATGAGTTAAATTTAAAAACGCGTTCAGCAACTGAAAAAGCACTCCCAGCAATTATTATTAATAAGCAGTACTTTAACCGAATTCTTTTGTGTATCCATGTATGTTCATGTATTCTTTTGTGTGTTCATGTTCACAATATTCTATAGTAAGCCTCCTGTACCTCCTTTTGTCCCATATAAGGAAAGGGCATGTTTACAAACAAACACTACCATCAACCAATCTACCACTTCATTTTTGTCGATGCTATCATTGCAGGAATCGTCATGGCGACGTAGGCCAATCATATTATAGACCAGTTTAACGTAGACCAATCAAATTTCTCCATTTCATGTGTTCAGTAGGAGTCATAAAGAACAAACAGGTTTTTCTTGCTAACCAACCGTAATTGAACCAACAGTGACGTCAGGTGCCCTTTCCTTATTTTAAATGTAACGTCACAACCTGTTTGTTCATCAAGGCAAACGAGAAACACATGCTGACGCACTACGTCAATGCATTCGTCTCTCTTCGGACAAGGAATACTATTACAAAGTGTGAACAAGCAATTTGTTGCCCACACGGCTAGAAGTATTGTGGCCAATCGTTCTTCTCCTATGGTCAAATAAACGGCAGCGTGAGTCATCGCGGATTATAGGAGCCTTACTTCGAACCACCTGAGTCACGTGATACTCTTTCTGAGAAATGGATGTTATGTACGTGACGTCACACCTGAGATCTGGCGGAATTTTGATCCATCAGAATCCCAGTATACGCAGCCGCAAATACCGCCAGCAGACGAATTTTAGCCCCGACCCAGATGTCTTGCATAAATTTTAGCCAAAGTTTTGTAAATTTAGTGAATGTTCTCGAATGCAGAACAACATTCCTAATTTATATTATCCTATAATAAGTATCCACTGCTAGAAAAATATTCTTTTTGCGGTATTTTTAATAAATAAGCTTTACTCCATAGCGCACTGTGATAATATTCAAAAGTAAATACCACCAGCAGGCAAATTTTAGCCTCGACCTAGGGTGCTTGCATAAAGTTTAATAGACATTTTGTAAATCTAGCGAATGTTCTCGGATACAGAACTACATTTCGAATTTATATTACAATATAATAAGTACCTACTGCTACAACAATGAATTTTCTCGCGGTATTTTTAACAAATATACATAAACCCATAGAGCGCTTTAATAATATATCAAAAGTAAATACTGGCAACAGACGAATTTCAGCCCCGACCGATGTTGCTTGCATAAAGTTTAACGGAAATTTTGTAAATCTAGCGAATGTTCTCGGATACAGAACTACATTTTAAATTTATATTATAATATAAGTATCTACGGCTACAACAATGAATTTTCTCGCGGTATTTTTAAAAAATAAACATTACTCCATAACGCGCTCTGCTAAGAATTAACAGTAAATACTGCCAGCAGACGAATTTCAGCCTCGAACACAGGTGACGTGTATAAAGTGCATTACTTTCGTACTTCTTCGGCGCCTGTTTTACTAAAAAAACATTACTTGACTCAATGAGTCTGAAGAGAGACGAATGCGCGGCAGCCTAAAGCTCCTGTAAAGGGAACTGGCCATAGACCTTCTAATATACTAAACAACAAATTGGTAACGTTTTCTGGACTTCAATATCACCTACCACCAAACGTGATTCCCACCTAATTTAGTGCGCCAAACCTGTTTTTCTCCCGCCAAAACCTGCTTGGAATTTCTGTATTCCCTCCGAAACTTTATTATTGCGTCCGTGGCCCTCTGAAATTAAAGTTGCCAAGAAAGCGATTACCGCCAAAACAGGCAGCCTCTAAAGCGCCAAATCCGAGCTGATCTTGGGACCAACTTTTCGACCAAATAACAATGGAATCTGCTCTCTACTAGTATCTTTGCTCTGAGGAGCTGACGCATATCCATCTTGTTGTCCAAAATAACCGCCATATTGTAACGCAGCTCAGCAGTTTACCACCAGAGCAGGTGCTTGCCATCCCTGTCACTGTCACTCGCCGTCCACCACTGCAGTAAGCTAACCGGTTTTAGCTTGGTTCTTGGTCGCGTGTTATTAAATGGCGGGCATTATTCAGCCTGTACTATAGGAGTTCTACGGCAGCCTACCCTCCCATCTCATGTCACACTTTGCGTCCACCACCGTTCTTAATTTGTGACACAATTAATCGATGTACACATATTATGAAGTTATGTATAAAACTAATAAATATATTTTTTTTGCAGTTTCCTTCATGGAAATGGCCTGCAAACAGCATGGTGGTGAATGTATGAAAGACTGTGGCAAAGCAAAAAATTTTGGTAAACAGAATTGCAAAGAAGGAAAAACGTGCTGTCTTCTGGAACTTTAATATTAATGATGATTTGCTGATTTTTTTTTTATTAATATTAATAAACTCTTGATTGTAGCCAGTTAAATAAAATAATCTTTCTAAATAAAAACTCTCTTTCTTGCAATTCCAACAGATTCTAGAAAATTCCAGTTTCCTTGAACCTCGGACTAATTCAGAAAACCAGATGCAAAACCTATATACAGGGTGTAACTAAATTGATGGTCAGAAATGTAAGGAGTGGTAAATAGGGAAGTTGCAATCAGTTGATCAACCATCGTATTTCATCTGGAGGTCGTTGTAGTTCCACAAATCAAAACTGTCTATTTTAGTGTGTGACCTGCAGCATGACGTCAATTGCAACTGCCCTTAAGGTCATTGACGTCAATTGACATCATGCTGGAGGTGAGTGTTGAATTCAGACACTTTTCTCCGGGAGGGATTTCTGAGTCTTCGGGGGGGGGGGACATTGTGAAGCTCTGGGGGGGAATACCACTTTTTGACCATTGAAAGCATAAAATCTGAAATCTTCCGGGGGGAACATTTCAAAGCTCCGGAGGGGAATGTCCGCCCGGGCCACCCCTGAATTCAACACTGCTGGAGGTCACACACTACAAATAGGCAATTCTGATTTGTGGAACTACCCTGACCTCCCGTTGAAATACAATGGATGATCAGCTGATTGCAACTTCCCTATACATATGTCAAGACAAGCAAATTTTGTGTAGGAAACCAGGGTCTCAATCCACTTGTTAAATCAATAATACAGAGTGTCTCACACCAAGCACAATCCACATTTTCATTCATGACTATAACAATAACGAAAATATTTTAGAGAAATCTTCAACATAGTTACTTTGTTTGCTATGAAACATGATAAAAACACATAAAGTTATTATAGAAACGCCAATATTCTATGTCCAAGTAACACAGAGATAGACGTTTCTAAACGCGGAAGGTAAATGGCAATGCATACGATTTCACTGATCGAATTACAGCGAAATTCTAACAATTCCCTTGATGTCACGACATTTTACAGAAGTCAAAGTTATTGTGTTGAAGATTTCGCTAAAACATTATTATTATTACAGTTATATATATGTCCTAAAGAGATTGAAACGCGCTTTAATTATTTACCTGTTGGAAATACATAAGCAATGAAATCTCATAACTATTCCAAATAAGGTAGAAATTAGGATTATTTTTATGTTAAAGTAATGCTAGTAATTTTTAAAAAGTTAAACAAGTAGATAAGTGTGATCGAAGATCGCACAAAGGGTTTCTTTTAATATCCCTATCAAAACGCCTTATTCTTTCTTTAATATAAATCCAAATAACTTTCATTTTTCAATTGTGGATTTTTAATGGTTGGCAACTGCTATAACGAAAATGTTTAAATTTAATAGGAAAAGGTTGTTAGATTTTTGGTTTTTTATCTCTCTATATGAAAATAATACGATTTTTTTTAATTTTGTGATTTTTAGCTCATAGTAGGTATTCAGCTATAAGTACACAAAATTTCAAGTCTGTTAGTTATATAGTTTCTGAGACCGACTCTGTGACGGACAGACAACGAAGCGGGAAGAATAGGGTTTCGTGAGATGAACGAAACCCTAAAAAAAGACTATGAAATTTTGGCATCGCTTTACGTTTTGTAATTCCCTCGCTCCACTTTTTTTTTTTTTACAACGATTTGGTAATTTGGTATGTATGGGCATATTTTGGTATTTCCTACATTTTCAGGTCCCCAAAGTCCGTTTTTGCAGTAAAACGGTGGTTTTGACTACATACACCATTTTCAATAACGATAATACTGCAATGGACATAAAAACATTCTTCAAATTTGTTTCAGTTCAAGCAGATTCACGCAAGTTAGAGTAAGGACAGACAATCAGACAGACGATTCGAAATCATAAACATTTTTCAACTTTCTCGGAAAGTTTTTAAAATCAGGGATTTTATTGCTTAAAATTGTTAATTCATCTATTAAGGATCTATTAAGGATCATCGCCTACAATGCCCAGTCCTGTTTTCTTGACCATATGCCCTGAGGTGCTATACAGCATATGCACCGGTCAGGGTGGTCAGCCTAGCGCGGTTCCCAAGCAAGCTTGGTACTCATTTTATCGACCCCGAAGGGATGAGTGAACCTTGCCCAGCCCGGAGTCGAATTCTGGACTTGTAGCGCTGTAGACAGGCGTATTGACCACTACGCTACTGGGCTTTTTTTTAAAAAAGCTACACTGTTCAAATTATTGTATCTTATATGGTCTTTGGATACTATAGCATCGTTTACAAGTCCACTCCCCATGTAGACATTTATGGCAATGAGCAAGCTGATCGCTTGGCCAAGGAGGGTTGTTGTCAATCTGTATCTTCCTCTTCAGCCCTTACCTACTCAGAGCATCAATCTAGAGTTATATCTGAAATTTCAAAGGAGTGGAAGGTCCCTCCCAGCCACCACTGGTACGCGGGCAAAGAGCCGGGCTCTTCGTTCGCTATCAACTGTGACAGAGCCTCTCGAACGGCGATTTCAAGATTGGCAAGTGGACACACAGAAAGTCTCTCGTTCTTTGAGGGCAGAAAGATCTTCAAAATCTGCACTAAATGTCAAGCTCAACAGACCTCTGCTGAACACATCCTGGACTGCTTAGGTCTTTCCAGAGAAGACTTATATGCTTCCCCCCTTCTGGTTCTGGACTTTCTTAGGATTAACGGAATGTTGGATCTTGTCTGACTACGTCAGACAGTTGGAGGATAAGCCACAACAACAACAAGTCCTTTCACCATCAAACCGGCTTTTCACGAATGAGTGATACGCCGCTGTCGTACCTGCTTTCATTTTACACCCATTTACAAACGCACGCATAAAGCCAACCCTCTTCTAAAATCCGGAAGCTACGTATTTTTTTTCTTCTGAATTATGATTGGTTGATTAGTGAAATGCCGCACAAACTTCCGGTGTAAACACAAATAGAAGCCGTTTGCAAGCGTTTTCGCGCATAAATCTTGTTTCTTTTTTAGAGAATTAAAATGGCTGACCGCTTTTTGTTAAATAATTTTTAATATTCTAAACAAAACTTCAAATTTTAGTTATTAATTTTCAAGAATCTTGAAATATTTGTTCGTTATAATGAAATAAATATTAATAATAATATTTATTTTGAAAGAAAAGATTTAATTAAAATTACCCAAATCTGTTTGTTTTGAACATCGTGAAGAAGAAAATTACATTTTAACATAAGTACATTTTGTCTTTTCTTTTTACATGCATAAAATTTTCAGATTCAAAACAGGTTAAGAAGAATCGAGCAATTTCTTCGAATATAAATTTTAAAGTTTGGTAAACTTAACTATTTTTCTAATTTTGCTTTTATTTTTATTTTATTTTTAAGTCTGGATTCTAATTCAATTTTTAAGCTAAATAGTAGAACTACTTACATAAAGTTTTGATTATCACGTATAGTAGGGTTTTTCTCTTGTGTATTTCTTGAATTAAAATTTTGGCAAAAATTCATTGCAAATTTTAATGTCATGGATTTTTTGAGCTTTCGGATTCTAATCTAATGGAATCAAGACCAACCATAAGGGTCCGCGCGCTTATAAAGGATCCCAACTAGGCTAAAATCTAAAATATATTTTTTCATCTTTGAAGAAAAAAATGATTGCATTCTTATCCACACCTATTTCTCGTACTTATAAACAACTCTAAAAAAAATCTTTTTTTTTCTTTTAATGTACATATGGCAAACAAGGCAAGATGATTTTCTGACTGATATACATATAAATATTAGGTAGTGGCTTTAAAGCAATTCTCTCTAAAAAAAAAAATAAATAAATAAAATAAAATAAAATAAAAAAATAATATATATATATATATATATATGCAAGAAAATGATCTGTAAACAGTTGAGTTACTGGAGTTATAGGAATAACAAAATATAAACTTTAATACAGTCTTAGACTGATAGCTCTACAATACTTTACTAATAACTTCTTCACAGCTAATACACTTCTGGTCCAACCTATACAATATATTTACTTTCCAATAGTCCAACTAGGCCTAACAGCACCTTTACTGGCTATTCTTCATTTCAATGCTTGCTTCACAACAAAAATTAGAAGACTGGCTCTTTTTCAATTTTGAAGATATTCTGATCTCGCGATCTAAACTTTTTATAACTCGTGCATTTAAATCATGGAGAATAGTAGTAGTACTAGAGTGTCAATGAAGTGTTTAAACTGAAATCCTACATATATATATATATATATATATATATATATATATGTTCCTCTCATAAGTGAAAAACTTTTTGACATATTCACGGAGTAATTTTTAAACGTGAAAGCATGAAATCTTCAGGCAAGACTATTGAAGGTACTTGAAATCGAATACTGTTTTTTTTCGATAAATGTATTACATCTTGAGTTCTAACCGTCTTGTGTCTCATGATAACCATGATTTTGTAAGTTATTACCGAAAATTTTTCTGAAAATGTTAAATTTGACAGCGTTATATTAAAGATGCTTTTCCTTTATCAATAAATGAAAAACGCTATTCGATTTCGTGTTTTTTTTTTTTTTTTTCAAATTCCATATGCCTAAGAATAAAAATAACTTCAAAAAATTGTCAGTAGTATTTTGTATTTTTAGAACAGCCTTTACATATTTTTTTTTTCTTCAGCAAGCGAAATGCTTGTTATTAAAAATACTTGCTTTATCATCTTGCAGTAGAAATTTATGTAAAAACCCAAATTACGTTCCTTTTTAATACTTGTCTCCAATTTTTTTCAGTTCATGCATGTTATCTCTACTATTTGACAATCATACAGGGTTTTGTACAATTACAATATCATTTTCATCTGAAAAAAATTCAGATACTCTATCTCTGATTACAAACAATTATGCGACGCCTTTTGCCTATCAATGTGATATACAAGTGATTTTTAATTTTTGGAAAATGCTAGGCAGTACAACCATGGGTCGATGTAGGGTTTTTTTTTTTTTCTCTTGGGACCCATTTTGTGAAAAGTAAAAGTTATTTTTCTGGAAATCATTATATTTTTGTGAGAAATTTGCAACGAAAGGTAAAATGAGTTACTCAAATCCAAACTAAGAAATTATTAATAATAACTTCTTTAAGACCTTCTTCTAAAGATTTCCTTTCTGATGAACTTGTTTTGTTTGTAAATGACACATTTCAAAACCCAACAAAATGAAAATAATTAATGAAGGGTATGTTTGTATGGAATCGAATTTTGTGAAGGGACAATTTTATTAAAAGGAATTTTGTGAATAGAAATGTTTTATTAAGTGGTATTTTGTGAAGAGGTGATCTCTGATAACTTACTGGACTCACAAAACAAAGGATTTACAGTTTCTAAATTTACTCTAACTGCAATGCTGCCCAATTTTACATTTATCTAGAGGACACCACTTTTATTGTAAACCTGGAGAATCTTAAGGGTTTAGTAATGTTAAATTCTCAAATTAAGTTCATAGTTTACTTTTTAGTTTTCTGTTCAAATAGACTGAAAGAAAAATATTGCTTTATTAAACAAAAGCGAAAAATTCAAGAGATTTAATTATGCACTTTACAAGAATTCCTTTCAGAAATCCTTTAAAAAAAATCACTTTTGCAAATAGAAAATTAGAAAGAAAGAAAAAAAGAAATGTGAAAGAAATACAAATTGATATTTTATATTGCTGTGGGTGTAATATGTCGAAAATATTAACTCAGATATTCTTGAAATCTAAAAACATTTACTTATTGACCCCCAACTTTTCATTTTTATCATGCTTCATATTCCAACTAATCACGCACGTTCGATTTTTTTTTCTGAGGAACGCTTCACTGGTTAATAATACTATAAATAATTATGATAGAATAAAATAAAAACTGTTCAATTATTCTGGAATTTGAAAGGTTATTAATTGGACTGTGCCGTCAAATTGATTCCGAATTTTCTCATCTCTACATAAGTTCAATAATATTTTGATTTCATCAGATGACCAAAGAACTCTCTTTATTCTTGTTATAGCCGAAACAAAAATTGCGAAAAAAAAACCACTTAAAATTAATCACTAAAACTCTAAAACGCCATTGAAATACATAAGCAAATCCAGCAAGCGCCGCGCTGAGAATGTTTAATGAAATGAATCTTGGGTAAAAACCGGATTACGGACATATAAAACAATGCTAGATCCCCCTCCAAACCGGCTCGTAGGTTGTAAACAGTGTCGAAAATAAAAGGTTGGTACCGAAGCGTGTTGTAAACGGGATTCGAGTGTAATTGTAAACAGTGCTTATAAGTTATATTTAGAAACCTTTTCTCTATGCTCTGACAAGTTCAGCAGTAACTACTCGGATGTGCCAATCAAAAATTGTCTTCTATCTCATACTTGTTAATACTTCAAAGAGCGTAATTTTTTAAATTATGCATTTAGAAATTTAAAAAAAAATTTAGCATAGCTGCGCCAAATGTTATATGATTTACACAAAAACCTAATCAGCACCAACTTATGTCAAGGTCTAACAGAATATGAAGTTTGATGAAATTCCGTGCATTAGTTCTTGAGATATGACTATCGTTAAAATCGTGTAAATCGTGAAAAATACAGCATAGCTGCGCCACCTATTGTGCGATTTACATCAAAAAATAATCAGCAACAACTTATGTCAACGTTTAACTGAATCTGAAGTTTGGAGAAAATTCGTGCATTAGTGCTTCATATAGAGCTATTGCGGAAATCGTAAAAAAAGGCAGCATAGCAACGCCATCTGTTGGGAGATTCACACCAAAAACTAATCACCACCAATTTATATCAAAGTCTAACTGAAACTAAAATTTTATTAAAATCCGTGCATAGTTTTAGGTAGCTTTCAATACAAAAAAGTATAAAGCTACCTATTGCAGCCGTTCGGAGGAAAGCAGTTCCGGAAAATTTCGATATATTTTCACCGATCATGACCCCCAGACCCCAAAACCACCCTCCGTTGAAATGTTGATTTATATATATATATATATATATATATATATATATATCTCCATATATATATATATATATCTGACCTATGTCATACGATAACGCTCGTATTTATAAATCAATTTTGATTAGACTAATTGTGTGTATTAAGCTCACCAATGTCTCGACCGAGTTCGTTGGCCAGCTTGGTCCGCCATTTTGTTTCAAGATGGCGGCCATTTAAATATTTAAAACTAAAATAAATATACAAAAAAGTTAAAATTTTAAATTTATTTTTTAATTAAGTGTTAGGCCTTGATACGAGGATTCCAGAGCATTTTTTGGTTTACCTCTATCTTAGAAAATGGCTGAGATAGAGCAGTTTGAAATTCTAGGGTGGCTGACATTTTGAAACAAGACAGCACATTACAAAAATTTTCATTGTTGTAATCATTTCCCAATCATACGCATAAAACTATATATTCATATCCGTTAGCGCCAAATTCTCGCCAAACTTGGCGACATTTGGCGAAATATCGCCAAATTTGGCGACCAAAATAAGTCTTCATAAATGAAGCCAATTTGGCTATTGCTCAATAATTTGGCGAATTCCTTATTCAGATTCAGTATTAACGAATCCTTTGTAAACGTTTTCTTTGCATTTTAACTTGCTGTTTTCGTGTAACATTAGCTAAAATTTTTAAACGAAGATATAGGAAAGCTACCTTTTCCTCCCGGTACAGGCCGGAAGGACTTTTTTGATATAGCGTGCTCATCAAATTTTTGTCACAGACAGACATTTTCTAAGAACAAACAAAACGTTTTCAGGACTTTCGAGAACGTATAAATCTGTCGAAAACCGGTAGTCTAAATTTTTCATGAATCCAATACTTCTTTTTTATAGAGATAGAAGAAAGTAAAAATTTTATATTCTTTTACGATCAAAATTCATCGAGTTATGATAGTAATATATTTTTTTTAATTTCGGAGCTTTCCGGTGCTAAAAAGATACAGATGATGCTGAAAAGCTTTAAAGTTTCATAAAATTCAAAGTATTATAACTCGGTGAATTTCAGGCATAAAAGAATGATGGAATTTTACTGCTGTTAGAACATTTAGAATTATTTTTCTAAATATAACTTATACACTTAAAGGATGCAGAGATCGTATAAACAATTTAAAAAATTGTAATTTTTTGAAAATTAAGGATTGGACTATGTCATTCATAAAATCTTAATCCCTACCTTATTTTAAACGCTTTTTTAATTGATATTGCACACGTCTATCCAACAGGCAAAAAATGAAAGCGTGTTTTAATCTTTTTTGAGATACTGTGTATTCAGGGTATTCAGTCAATGTGGCGGCAAACTGACAGAGGTGATACAAAAGCATCCCAGTACACTACACGACAATACAATAATCCCGAAAGATTGTCCTACATTTTATTAAGTAAAATTTCTGATTCGAACATCTTTACTTTATATCATCATATCATACATTCTAATACGAGCAAATCTTGTGTGTGGTTATATATATATATATGCAAATTTTATCTCAAAAACAGCTCTAACGATTTTGACGAAATTTTGTATCCTACCGTTTTGGGGCACCAGAAAACCATTGGGATAGGTCACGTGTACGAGAAAATTAGATTAGTGGGTCATTTTGGGTCATCAAGGGTCAGGGTCAAGCTAATTCTATCTAAAAAACGGTTCAAACGATTTTGACTAAATTTTGTATCTTACCCTTTTCGGACACGAGAAGACTATTGGGCTGGGTCACATGTTCGAGAACTTTCGATTAGTGGGTCATTTTGGGGTCAACCCGGGTCAAGTTAATTTTATCTAAAAAACGGCTCTAACGATTTTGATTAAATTTTGTGTCCTACGAGTTTCGGGCACGACAAAATCATTGGGCTAGGTCACATGTTCGAGAACTTTCGATTAGTGGGTCATTTTGGGGTCAACCCGGGTCAAGTTAATTTTATCTAAAAAACGGCTCTAACGATTTTGATTAAATTTTGTGTCCTACGAGTTTCGGGCACGACAAAATCATTGGGCTAGGTCACATGTCCGAGAAAATTCGATTAGTGGGTCATTTTTGGGTCAAGCTAATTTTATCTAAAAAACGGCTCAGACTAATTACACTAAATTTTACATCCTATGGTTTTCAGGCACGAGAAGACTGTTGGGCTAGGTCATGTGTTCGAGAAAATTCGATTAGTGGGTCATTTTGGTCATGTGTTCGAGAAAATTCGATTAGTGGGTCATTTTGGTCATGGTTCATTATGGGTCAAGCTATTTTATCTTAAAAACGACTCAGACTATTTACACTAAATTTTGCAATATATGGTTTTTGGGCAAGAGATGACTGTTGGGTTAGGTCACATGTTCGAGAAAATTCAATTAGTGGGTCATTTTGGTCATGGGTCATTATGGGTCAAGCTATTTTATCTTAGAAACGGCTCAGACTATTTAGATTAAATTTTGCCTCCTATGGTTTTTAAGCACGAGAAGACTGTTGGGCTAGGTCACATTTTCGAGAAAATTCAATTAGTGGGTCATTTTGGTCATGAGTCATTATGGGTCAAGCTATTTTAGATTAAAACGGCTCAGAATATTTAGACTAAATTTTGCCTCCTATGGTTTTTGGGCACGAGAAGAATGTTGGGCTAGGTCACATGTTTGAGAAAATTTGATTAGTGGGTCATTTTGGTCTTGCGTCAGGATATTTTAACTCAAAGCTAATTTTGACCGAGCATAGCTCGGTCTTCCCTGCTCGTATATTCTAATACGAGCAAATCTTGTGTGTGGTTATATATATATATACTAGCTGTTACCCGTGACTTCGTTCACGTAACATTAAAAAAGAATAAATGCATTAATTTAGTAAAACATTTCACTTGATAATTAACAACATATATAATTAACCAAAGCTTTATCACATTTTATAGGAGACCATACGGTATTTCTTTGCTATAGGGGCCTTGACATAACCCAGTCTTAAAAAAGTGAAATTTCATGCCAAATAATATACAATCGCGAAAATGAAACTGCAACTAATGAAAAAAGGAGGACCAAGTAAAATTATGAAAATCGAGGAAATCCTCTTCGTAAAACGAAAAACAACACTGGCAGAATTCTTCTATACAACAGTGCATTTTAGGTGGTATTTGGTGTACAATTTGTATATGTGTGCATTGCTAAATGGGCATTATTATATTGTTTATTTGCATAGACATATGTTATATATTTCTTACTACATTATCTTGTTTATGTATATATTAAATTAAGTGCTTCACGCTAAGTGGTGTAAATAGTGAGCAAACTGCTTGTGGATTTTATACATTGATAGATATTTCACAAAGATATAACAATCTGAGGCGATTCTAAAATGTAAATAAAGGTTGCTAGAAAGTACTTTAAATTCTGCCCAATTTAACCTCGATATTTTCTCTATCGCCTCAAGAACACTATAAGCAAATAAATACAGACGACACAAATCTGATGATCTAAATTTACACATTTTTGTTAGTATATATAGGATTTATTTTGATTTATTTCATGCGCTTGAAATTTTTTATGCTTTCTCTAGGGTTAGGTGTCGAATAAATGTACTTTCTTGTTATTTTATTTTGCCATTTCTATTTATTCTATTTTCCATTCATTCCATTTATGGATACTGATTTAATTTACATATTCGTGTCAAAGAACATTCTTTAAAGTTATTATCAGGATTAGGATAGGATACGAGTAGGGTTACGATTAGGAATAAAAATTGAACGACAATGGCATGACCAATTCAGGTTTAAAGTATGAACCAGGAAGTCTATTTACATCATGAAGCAATAAGAAAATTAGAAAATTATCGTCTGATATTTTTTAATATGTTTTACAGTCATAATTGGCATCAAAGGTGAGCGGGGAAATGATCATCTAAAATACCATTAAGTGTTTACCACGCAAAAAACAAATCTGGTTACAACAATGTATTTAATTTTGCGCCAAATTTCACTTGATAAAAACAAAAAATAATAAAATAAAATAAATAAAAAAGAAGCAAATTGACTATGGACCTAATTACAGACCCCTAACCTTCCTCTTCTCGGAAATGTTCTACCTATATGTAAAAAAAATCTACTATATAGAACGCGCTTTCACGTTTATAATGTTATGAATTGGCATGATTGGCTTGTTCAAGTTTACACAATTCGGCTGGAAGAAAATATTCATTACTTTTTGATTTCTTCTTTGCTTTTGCATTACGCGAATTTGTTGGTAAAATCGATTTTCTTTTCGATAACATTGTTGTTTTTTAAGTTTAAAAAATATTGTAATTTTACTTAAACATTGGTTTAAAATCTATACAATTTTTCTTATCCTACAAGACTTTACAAAAATCTATTATGAAACAACTTTAAAAACAGCTTTATTTAAAAAAGACAACAAAGTTTTTCCTATTTTAAAACTAAAAGAAATGTAAAATTGAATTCCGGTTCGAAACAACGATTTACAAATGTGTTTCGATTGTGGGAAAATGATAGAGGAAAAATGCTGTTACTTCGACACAATCATATTAAATCTTTAGCTTTTATGAGAAAAGCAACTTTCTTTTAAAAAATATAGTTATTTTTATTAAGATTTTCTGATTTTCAATACGGATAATTTTGCGATGCACATCATTGACATTTGCCATCCAATATATATATATATATATATATATATATATATATATATATATATATATATATATATATATTTTTTTTACCCATCATACGTAGTATAGGGTAAGTCTTGTAATCGTTTTGAAAATCAAAAATTTTTTTTTGACGGATTTACACGTTTCAGACACTGGAGATTCCAAAAAACATATTTTTAGAAAAAAAAATTGCCGTCCGTCTGTGTGTCTGTGTGTCTGTAAACGCTCTATCTCCCGAAAAAATTGAGATAGAAACTTGTAATTTGGTATGTACTTAGTATGTAATAATGGGAAGAAGCCTATTTCATTTCAATAACCTCGATTAACCGGAACTATTTTTTTCGGACTCTCGAAATATTCGTTCTGATAAAAGGTATATAAAAATTTTCGGAATTGTTTATTTTAAGAAATGAATATAAAAGACAATAAAAAAACATAAATTTTGCATAAAGCATGAAGTCGATCGGATAATTAGTTGCCGAGATATTTGGAATCCTATTTCCACACTCTTTGATTTTTCATGACCCTGTATTTCATCCAAATTTCACTTCAAAGATATATTTTAATTGAAAATTTGACGCTTAATCAGATGCAATAAACCGCTAGTTAATAGGATTATTATTTTTGAGTTATAAGGAAAAACCTCTTTCAAGCAATTCAGTAATCGAGCCTTTAAAGTTTATGACGTCATCAAGCCACGATTATATTTGAATTGCAATACATTTTATAAGTAGTTTACACATTTTTATTTTAATATTTTACATTATGCATATCCATGATGGGTAAGTATTACGGTGGCCCCCAACGACTAGTTTAAAATTAAAATTAAAAATATGGTATCTTTATGTTAGCCGTGTGCAGACGATAAATCGCCAACCTATCCCATCATTCGTCTTGAATTCATTAAAAATATAAATATTTCACTCATTTCATTTAAAACACAGAACTTTAATTTACAACACATACATTTAAAATACATATATTACGTACATTTAAAATAATTCCTTTCATGTGAAAAAGAAAAAGAAAAAAAAAAGAGAAATTAATCACAAATGATTTGATAACCCAAGATCATTTTATTTCAACATCAAAACAAATCTGTTTTATTTTTCTATATATGACATCATATTCGCTTGCTTTCCATACTTACTCGTATTTATGCACTTTGTATTATTATGAAATATTTGAAAACGCACGTTTTATGTCTAATATGACATCATTTCATATTCTGTTTAATTCTTAAATAATTAATTTCCTTTTCATTTTTCACGTGGAAATTTTTCACTTGAAAATAAATTGTTGATTAAAAATTATTACTCAGGGGTTTATTTTATATTGGCAATGATAAAGTATTAGCAACGGTAAAATAAATTTAACCATTTTAAAAAAAGCTGCAAAACCGGGCCCTTTGGGCCAAACCAACCAAACCAACCAACCATTTTAAAATATACGAAAAAATGTCCATTTATTCTGTATGAAAATAATGAAATTTTAAATTTTTAAGAAAAATATGGATATAAAATAAACAAAAACCAGCCTATATTCATTTGAGGGTTATAATCAACTTATATGCAAAGATACAGGATAATTAAATGCTTCATTTTGACGCTGGCTTCAGCCTAACATTTGCACACAATCAGATTTATAATATTACTAGCTGTTACCCGTGACTTCGTTCACGTATCATTAAAAGAAGAATAAATGCATTAATTAAGCAAAATATTTCAATCCCAATAATTAGAATCGTAAATAATTAACTAACTCTTTATCACATTCCATAGGAGACAATACCGTATTTCTATGTTATAGAGGCCTTGACATAACTAACCTTTAAAAAAGGGAAATTTTGTGACAAATAATCACGAAAAGGAAACTGCAACCAATGAAAAAAGGCGGGCCAAATAAAATCGTGGAAATCGGCGAATTGTATAAAAACATATCTCAAGTTTACCTGGTAAACTGTTTTACTTTTAACGCCTTTGTGAAACGTTTTAATAGCGTCCTTCAAAGATAATGGAAATAGTACATTCTTTTTCATTAAATTCAATTCTTGTGAATAGGGAGCAATAATTGTAGACCTAACTGCAAGGAGCTTAAATTTGCCTCCTATCTATACCTTAAAAAAAAATCTTTATTTCTAAATGAAAATATGTTGACAGACGACTTTTTGTTCTCCAGAATAAATTGATTCATGAAGTTTGAATATGTGAAAATACGTTTTTATTTTTCAAAAATTTTACTGTAATCAAGATTTTTTTTTTCTTTCACTATCTATTAAAATGGAAAATAAATTCTTTTTTTCAGTTTTAATGAGAAAAAATATATTAATCCGTTTTATTTCTTCTTTTTTATCCACAAAAATGGAATAATTTAGTTGCCATTTTTAGAGAAACTTCGTTAAAATTTACAAAAAAAAAAAAAAAAAAAAAAAAAAATCTCGGAATTTAAATCATTTTTTTTTTTAAATTCTGAGAGTTTAGGACATCTTCGGATCAATGATAACCGGTCTTAAGTAAATCGCGTTGCGTTCGACAACCTGAAAGGAGTAGTTGCGAAATGCAAAAAGGCGGTCAGATTTTAATATAATAGATTAGTATTTATTTTTCTTTTCCTAATAATCACGTTTTGGTTTTTGGCAAAAGACTCTCATCTGTATGTAACTGATATTCATGCTTAATAATCGGTGTATATAAAAAAAATATTTCATTTTTTTAGTTTTAAATATGGCGTGAAACTCATTTACTTTCTAAACTTACCGATCCTTGTATTATTAATGTAAGGAATTGATTCACGTTCCTTGTAAAGCACATTTGAAAATTCCCGTTTTATTTCAAATATGACGTCACTTTTTCCTCATAGAAATCTTTTTTTAATGACATAATTCTTGTTAATTTTCTTTTTCTGGCAATCAGGGCGTAAATTTTAACGGAAAACTCGCATTTGTATGTAACTGGTATTCAAGCTAAGTATTAATCAGTAACGATAAAAAATATTCAGTTTTTCATCTTAAATTACACGTCCATTATCTATCTACTTTCATTACACATTGATATTCATGCTCCTTGTATTATTATGAACATTTGAAAATTACATGTTTTACGGGGCTTACGTACTGGGCTACCGTGGTTAAAAATCACGTGACAGTCGCGGTCTTACTCAAAACGCACTTTGATGTGCAGCTATCAAACAAAAGCATTCCACTTAGTTTGTTTTCTGCTGCTCTGTTTTCGATTTGATAATTAGATTGTTCTTAAATAATAAGAAAAAATAAATAACGTAAATTTCATTACGAGTGTGTTATTCTACTGAAAATTTACTTTCATTTATTGAGTGTATGAAAAAAATTGTCGTCTCTTTAGATGAAGTTGTCACCGGGGATAATATGTAATCTGTCGAATGTAAGTATTAACCCTTTCTCCGTTTCAATGTTATATATAGATTTTTAAGTGCTTAATGTTATATATTCTAAATGTTCGGTGAATTATAACAATTTAGTCTTTTCACTAGAATGCGGATAATTTTATTTCTACGAAACTGAGTAGATCGGTAAAATCGTAATGTAGAAGAATTGGCTAATGTTTAAGTAGATATTAAATTTATCCTGCTGTATTTTTTCCAATACCTTAAAGTTGTGTTACAGCTTTGAAATTTTTATATATTAAAATAATCATTATTAAATAGGCTGTGTTACATTTTGGCGTATTTATAATTTTATAATGACTTCTAGGATATAAAAAGCCCAGTTGGATTTTTATTTTTTTCCTACTGTTGACAACATTTGGGTACAAATTATTTTATGTAATATGCATAAAATTATGCCAGTGCTTGGAACTTTTTATTTGACAATTATAATTCCGTTGTCTGGGGAAAATATCAGCGAAAAAATATTATTTTTTAGATATTTTGTGTGTTAAAATTGTTTTAGTTCGTTATTAACTCGTTCATGCTCAGAGGTAAATATTAAACGCTTTTTTTTTTAAATATTTATTTTTGTAATACAGCTTTGAAAATGGTATAATATATTAAATAAAATAATGTATCCAATGACCATGTATAGTTTTGGTACAGAAATATTGATATTTAAAATATAAAAGTTCTGCTTGAAAAAAAATGTCACTTTTTTTCGCTTTCTTTCGAAAATCTGTATTGTTCCAATAATTTAAAATTGGGCGACAGCTTTCAAATTTATATATATTAAATAAATCATTCTGAAGTTGTCTGTGTTAATTTTTTGGGTATTTACAACGTTTTCTAGTGTACAAAAAACTCAGTTGGATATTTCCAATTTTTTTTTTTTTTCACTTTTGACAACATTATATCGGGTGGCAATTTTTCTTTTATTTAATGTACATAAAATTATGTATGTGCTTTGAATTTTTTGTACTAACAATTATAATTCCGCTGCTTGGGAGAAATTTCGGTGAAAAAAATATTAATTTTTATACATTTTGTGTTTTAAAAATTGTTTTATTTTGGTTGTTAGCACCAACTATTTGACCCGCTCGGCGTTGCCAGGGCCCGTGATAAAACCTTAAATGAACCCCAAATGAAAAATACTGATAATTAGTGATAAAAGTTCTCGTAAGAAAACATTAATAAAAAAAGCTTTTGTTGCCCAAACCCTTTGAAAATGTTAATGCTTATAAATATAAAAATTTTACAGCCCGTGTAAAAATTACGTTAGATTTATTGGTATTGGGTTGTAAAATAAATATGTTTTCTTCCCCAGAAAACGACCCTTTTTCAAATTGTATAGAAGGGAAGAACTCTCCCCTCCCATTTACCTTTCCAGCCTTCAAAAAGGTGAAAGCGCATCCCTTCTCTTCACCCCTCTCTCAAATAAAGCAGGTAGAAGAATGGATGCTCCCTCCAGGAAGGGGGAATAAAAATGGAATGAACAGGAATTTAGAAGGAGTATTTCCTAGGGGTATGGTTGCGAGCAGTGAAGGCCAGTAGGCGAGCTGTTCTTTCACCAACCGTCTTGATTCTTCTTAATTCTGTTCCCTGCTTTATCCACTACTCAAAAAAGTTGAGGCATGCGAAGTAAAGTCGAATTTGCACTGAAAAATTAAGACTTTTGCTTCTCGCTTTAATGTATTATATGCTCAGAAATAAATATTGAACATATTTCATACATATTTTTTAAATACTTAAACTAAAATTTTGAAAATTTTATATATTATATAAAGTGTGTGTCCAAAGACCGTGTATAATTTTGATGCAAAAATATTGATATTACTGTATAAAAGTCCCACACCCCCCTCTCTCTCATCTCTCTCTCTCTCTCTTTTTCCGATAATCGTATTTTTTTCTCAATGACTTAAATTGTTCTACAGCTTTGAAATTTTTATATGCTAAATAAATCATAGTATCTAGTATCTGTTATTTTTTGTATTTACAGTAACTTCTTAGGGTACAGAGAGCTAGGTACAGTTGAATATATATATATATATATATATATATATATATATATATATATAGTTGAATATATATATATATATTTCACTTTTGACATTATATCTGTCTATAAATTATTTTATTTAATATACTTAAAATTATGATAGTATTTTGAACTTTTATAAGATTTAATCATAATTCCTCTGCTAGGAAAAAATTGTTGAAAAAATATAAATTTTTATATATTTTGTGTGTTCAAAATATTTTATCTTATGCTCAGAGATAAGTATTGAGCACATTTTATTTTGTTTTAAATATTTATTTTTCTACTAAAGCTTTAAAAATTTTTATATATTATATAAATATATATCCCATGACCGTCTATAATTTTGGTGGAGAAATATTGATATTTAGGGTATAAAATACCTGTTTGAAATTAAAAAAAAATAATAATCGACAATTTTTTTTTTTCAAAATCGTCAATCGTGCTTCAATTTTAAAATGTTAAATAAATTATAATTACGTAGTTTGTGTTATATTTTTGTATACTCACAATGATTTGTAGGATATAAAGAGCTCAATTATTTGTTTTTCAGTTTTAACAACTTTATACCTGGTTACAAATTATTTTAATTAGTACTTAAAATTATCCCAGTGTTTTGAAATATATGTAAGGTTTGATAATCATGATTGCGTTGCTTGGGGGCAATAACGAATTTTATCAAATTAAGGATATACTCGGATATAATAGTAATCTAAAATATATTATGTTAATTGGTTTGCTTAGTTCAGCTGAGACCGGGAGCGTCACGTGACTACTCTAAATTAACGAAGCGCGGTAGCCCGTCTTTCTCGTTAGCCCCCATGTTTTATTTATGACGTCATATTTGTCCAAACCGAGGTGGATCTTTTTCATAGTTCCATGGTCCAAGCGAAATCTATTTTTAATAATATAATTATTGTTCATTTTTCCTTCTAATTATAACGCAATTTTTGACAGAAAAAGATAATTTTAATGTAACCGATATTCATACTTCCTGTATAATAACAAATACTCCATATTTTTGTTTCAAATATCACGGAAATTCATCTTCTTTTGAAATCTTTTTTAATTTTCAT
Source organism: Maratus michaelseni (assembly GCA_963931845.1). Classification (NCBI taxonomy): domain Eukaryota; kingdom Metazoa; phylum Arthropoda; class Arachnida; order Araneae; family Salticidae; genus Maratus; species Maratus michaelseni. The sequence goes on from OZ007600.1 coordinate 32,999,441, forward strand.
TTTTCACGTGAAAATCTTTCAATTAAAAATTAATTGTCGAGGAAAAATAATTTTTCCGTGTTTTTATTTATTGGCAACGATCAAAGCCCTAGCAACGATAAAGTAAAATGGTTAAATTGTATGGAAAAATGTCCATTTATTCTCTATGAAAATAATGAAATTTTTAATTATTAAAGAAAATATTTGAATAAAATAAATAAAACCTAGTCTATGTTCATTTGAGGGTTATAATCAAACTACATGCAAAAATACAGGATCATTAAAAGCTCCATTTTGACGCTGGCTTCAGCCTAACATTTGCACACAATCAGATTTATAATATTATTAGGATTAGGATATATAAATATATACAAATTTTATCTTAAAAACGGCTCTAACGATTTTGACGAAATTTCGTATCCTACCGTTTTGGGGCACCAGAAAACCATTGGGCTAGGTCACATGTTCGAGAAAATTCGATTAGTGGGTCATTTTTGGCCATTTTGGGTCATGGTCTAGCTAATTGTATCTAAAAAACGGTTCAAACGATTTTGACGAAATTTTGTATCCGACCATTTTCGGGCACGAGAAGACTTATTGGGCTGGGTCACATGTTTGAGAACTTTCAATTAGTGGGTCATTTTTGGGTCAACGTGGGTCAAATTAATTTTATCTAAAAAAAGGGCTCTAACGATTTTCATTAAATTTTGTGTCCGACCATTTTCGGGCACGAGAAGACTTATTGGGCTAAGTCACATGTTGGAGAACTTTCGATTAGTGGGTCATTTCTGGGTCATTGTGGGTAAAGATCTAAAAAGCGGCTCAATTTACACTAAATTTTGCAACCAATAATTTTCGGGCACGAGAAGACTGTTGGGTTAGGTCACATGTTCAAGAAAATTCAATTAGGGGGTCATTTTGGGTCATGGTCAATCTAATTGTATCTAAAAAACGTTTCAAACGATTTTGACGAAATTTTGTATCCGACCATTTTCGGGCACGAGAAGACTTATTGGGCTGGGTCACATGTTTGAGAACTTTCGATTAGTGGGTCATTTTTGGGTCAACGTGGGTCAAATTAATTTTATCTAAAAAACGGCTCTAACGATTTTGATTAAATTTTGTGTTCTGCGAGTTTCGAGCACGATAAAATCATTGGGCTAGGTCACATGTCCGAGAAAATTCGATTAGTGGGTTATTTTTGGGTCATTGTGGGTCAAGATCTAAAAAGCGGCTCAATTTACACAAAATTTTGCATCCAGTGGTTTTCGGGAACGAGAAGACTGTTGGGCTAGGTCACATGTTCGAGAAAATACAATTAGTGGGTCATTTTGGGTCATGGTCAAGCTTATTGTATCTAAAAAACGGTTCAAACGATTTTGACGAAATTTTGTATCCGACTATTTTCGGGCACGAGAAGACTATTGGGCTGGGTCACATGTTCGAGAACTTTCGATTAGTGGGTCATTTTCGGGTCAAATTAATTTGATCTAAAAAACGGCTCTAACGATTTTGATTAAATTTTGCATCCTACGAGTTTCGGGCATGCGAAAATCATTGGGCTAGGACACATGTCTGGGAAAATTCGATTAGTGGCTCATTTCTGGGTCATTGTGGGTCAAGATCTAAAAAGCGGCTCAATTTACACAAAATTTTGCATCCAATGGTTTTCGGGCTCGAGAAGACTGTTGGGCTAGGTCACATGTTCGAGAAAATTCAATTAGTGGGTCATTTTGGGTCATGGTCAAGCTAATTGTATCTAAAAAACGGTTCAAACGATTTTGACGAAATTTTGTATCCGACTATTTTCGGGCACGAGAAGACTATTGGGCTGGGTCACATGTTCGAGAACTTTCGATTAGTGGATCATTTTCGGGTCAAAGCGGGTCAATTTATTTTATCTAAAAAACGGCTCTAACGATTTTGATTAAATTGTGTATCCTACGAGTTTCGGGCATGCGAAAATCATTGGGCTATGTCACATGTTCGAGAAAATTCGATTAGTGGGTCATTTCTGGATCATTGTGGGTCAAGATCTAAAAAGCGGCTCAATTTACACTAAAATTTGCATCCTATGGTTTTCGGGCACGAGAAGACTGTTGGGCTAAGTCACATGTTCGAGAAAATTCAATTAGTGGGTCATTTTGGTCATGGGTCATGATATTTGAACTCAAATTTAATTTTGACCAAACACAGCTCGGTCTTCCCCGCTCGTATATTCTAATACGAGCAAATCTTGTGTGTGGTTATATACACTGCTCAAAACAATTAAAGGATATTTGAAGTTTTATATAAAATAAAGATATAAACGAAATTTTTTTTGCCGAAAATAGAAGAAGAGAATCACAAATGCAAATTTTTCTGGTTTTCAAACTGTGGAGTATGCAAATTTTGAGTTCGACGTCAAAAACGTCGCTTCAGCGGCAGCGAATGAAATTTGACTTTCAACTGGATAAAAGAGAATGAAGACAAGGATGATCGGCATTCAGTGATTGCTTTGTTTCGATGAGCACGATGTCTCAGCGAAGTCATTTAACAGATTCAGAAGCTTGGAGAATTGTTGGTAGGTTAGAAGGGGGCCAAACTCAAGCCGAAGTAGCGCAAGCCATTGGAGTGTCACAAAGTATCATTTCCAGGATCTGGAACCGTTTTTTGGAGAGTGGATGTGCAGGCCAGGGCAAGGTCGTAGACGGGCGACAACGCCCAATGAAGATCGGTACTTAGCGTTAACAGCTCGGAGACACCGAAACATGAACGCTACTCTTCTCCAACAACACCTTCGCTCGGCTACAGGCACCACGATTTCAACTCAGACTGTCCGAAACCGGCTCCATGCTGTAGGTCTGTATGCTCGCCGACCGATGGTATGTGTTAGATTAACATCAAGGCATCGTCGCGACCGCAGGGAGTGGGCAACCGAGCATGTCAACTGGAGGAGAAATGAATGGAGCAATATTCTGTTTTCTGACGAGTCCCGTTTTTCTGTGCATCCGGATAATAGGCGTATTTTCATCTGGAGGGACCGTGGCAGTAGGAATAATCCTGCGTTCGTGCACGAAAGTGTCAGATTTGGCGGTGGAGGAGTGTTGGTGTATGGTGGCATCTCCATTGACGGGCGCACTGACCTCTACATCATTCGAGATGGAACTCTGACTGGTCGCCGATATAGGGATGAGATCCTCAGACCTATTGTAGTCCCTTACGCTGCAACAATCGGAGATAACTTCATTTTAATGGACGATAACTGCAGGCCGCATCGTGCAAACCTGGTGGAGGATTTCCTTTTCGAGGAAGGAATCGTTCGAATGAAATGGCCAGCGTGTTCTCCAGACATGAATCCAATCGAGCACGTTTGGGACGCTCTAGGAAGACGAGTTTCTGGCCACCAACAACACCCACAAACTCTCCAAGAACTGGAAAGAGCTCTTCTGGAAGAGTGGGGCAGAATACCCCAAATCGTCATTAATAGCCTCATTGAGTACATGCCTCAAAGGTGTTCAACGTTGCTGGCCGCCCGTGGAAACCATACCCCCTACTGAAAATGATTTTCTTTGAAGAAAACACCTTTTCTTATTCTTTTTTTCTCATATGCACAAATTGTGTTTTTTTCCTTTTGTACACAAATGCGCAATAAAATGCATTTTTTTCTGCCAAACATGTGTAATTTATTCTCATATAACCTACTATGTCTGTCGACCATGTATCAATCAGCTAAAAAGTTTCCCAGATACAAAATCCACCTAAAACTGCAATATCCTTTAATTGTTTTGAGCAGTGTATATATATATATATGCAAATTTTATCTTAAAAACGGCTCTAACGATTTTGACGAAATTTTGTGTCCTACCGTTTTGGGGCACCAGAAAACCATTGGGCTAGGTCACGTGTTCGAGAAAATTAGATTAGTGGGTCATTTTGGGTAATCAAGGGTCAGGATCAAGCTAATTCTATCTAAAAAACGGTTCAAACGATTTTGATTAAATTTTGTATCTTGCCATTTTCGGGCACGAGAAGACTATTGGACAGGGTCACATGTTCGAGAACTTTCGTTTAGTGGGTCATTTTTGGGTCATCCCGGGTCAAGTTAATTTTATCAAAAAAACGGCTCTAACGATGTTGATTAAATTTTGTGTCCTATGAGTTTCGGGCACGACAAAATCATTGGGATAGGTAACATGTTCGAGAAAATTCGATTAGTGGGTCATTTTTGGGTCACTGTGGGTCCAGCTAATTTTATCTAAGAAACGGCTCAGACTATTTACACTAAATTTTGCATCCTGTGGTTTTCGGGCACTAGAAGACTGTTGGACTAGGTCACGTGTTCGAGAAAATTTGATTAGTGGGTCATTTTGGTAATGGGTCATTATGGCTCAAGCTATTTTATCTTAAAAACGGCTCAGACTATTTACACTAAATTTTGCTTCCTATGGTTTTCGGGTACGAGAAGACTGTTGGGATAGGTCACATGTTCGAGAAAATTCAATTAGTGGTTCATTTTGGTCATGGGTCATTATGGGTCAAGCTATTTTATCTTAAAAATGGCTCAGACTATTTAGACTAAATTTTGCCTCCTATGGTTTTTGAGTACGAGAAGACTGTTGGGCTAGGTCTCATTTTCGAGAAAATTCAATTAGTGGATCATTTTGGTCATGGGTCATTATGGGCCAATCTATTTTATCTTAAAAACAGCTCAGACTATTTAGACTAAATTTTGCCTCCTATGGTTTTTGGGCACGAGAAGACTGTTGGTCTAGGTCACATGTTTGAGAAAATTAGATTAGTGGGTCATTTTGGTCATGCGTCAGGATATTTGAACTCAAAGCTAATTTTGACCGAGCTTAGCTCGGTCTTCCCTGCTCGTAAAGATTATAAACCAGAAATTATGATAGTTAAAAAAAGTTTAGTTGTAGGACATCTATGCAGGAGAAATATTTAAAGCTCTGCACTCTGCAAAAAAAAAAAAAAAAAAAAAAAAATTGCTGATTTTACAGTATAATACTAGCATTCCAGCTGCCAGTATTATACCGTAAAATCAACAATTTTTAAGTGCGTTCGTAATTATATAAATACGTAGTACCTATTGTCGTCGTCTGGTCTGTCTGTCTGTCTGGGTAGTTTTTGCGTTGTTATATGCGGACGGACGGACAAACGAATGAATTGAAATTTAAGATATATTATCCTTACATAATTTTGTCGAGACATTTCAAATTTTATGAAAATCGAATCAAAACTTTAGGAGATATTAATAAAAATATTTATTAATAAGAAATTTGAAATTTTTTTAAAAAATCGGTGCTTTCTTGTTATAGGAACTTCCGAGGTGTAACCGTCAAGCGACCGAGATACTTATTTTATGACAGAAATGAATCTGCAGACGATATAATTCATTTCACAGAATTAAAAATCATCAAGATCTGAATATTTATAGAACTAGCTATAGTACGAACGCACCTCATTTGTCACGTTTGACGTACAATTTCCAACTTGTTCATTATTGATTTTGAAAATGTAACCAATTGAGCGTATAATTATTATTATTATTATTATTATTATTATTTTGGAGTGTGCAGTTTCATAATAAAATATAAGCATTTCCACTTAATATTGAGTTTAAATTTTTCGTTTTCTGTTCCGTGTTGATATTTTATAAATACTCTAAATAATCCGTCAAGTGTGAGTTTTACTCGAGTACAAAGGGTTTCGTATAGCAAATTTATTGATAGCTGCAATATTACAAAAAATCGTTTCTAAAAAAATAACAAGTTGTAAATTGTACGTTAAACGTGACATAGTTCGTTTTATAACTAGTTTCACAATGTAAAAAAAAATCATCCTTATTATTTCAGTGAAATGAATTATATCGTCTGCTATGAGCGAAATGAACATGCATTTTCTTTTCTTTTCTGATTACGTATGCCACGTTTGCAGATGCATTTTTTTTTCTAACACCATACAGCACTGTAAAATTCACCATGTGGAGATCTTACTTTGCAAATAATTACCTCCATGGTTTAATATTTTTATGACTCATAATGAACGAATCTCATGTGTTTATTGACTCTAATGGATTGAGATAGTCGGATGTTAACGTAATTTCCACTGAAGTTATCTCAGAATCTATACATTTTTGAATGAAACTCATCGCTCAAGCAAATAATTTTTTTCAACGATCTTTCTAAAAATGTCACTTTTATGTCAATTTTATTCGAAAAAATTATTTTGAATAAAAATGGCCGCCTGGCATATAGAAAAAGAAGTGGTTTGCCCGTATTTGTTTTCTTCAATCACATGACTTGCGCTTTTATTATATAGGTTACGTACGATAGGATTTAATAGAATAAAGAAAACTTTTATTAATATCATTTTAGGTTTTGATTCGATTTTCATAAAATGTGAAATGACTTGACAAAATTCTACAACGATAATGTATATTAAATTTCAAATCATTCGGTAGGGTAGTTTTTGCGCTGTTACATGTGGACAAATTGGCGGACGGACGAATCAAACGACGACTATAGGTGCTACGTATTTATATAATTACGAACGCACCTTATAAGACTAAAAAAGTAAAAAACTATGCAACGTAGAGTTGGATACAGCTATATATACTAGCTAAAACTACTTTCAATAATTCAATTCAATTGGAATGAAAAATGTTGACTATTTATCCACTATGATTCGCCTTACTTTAAACAAAGACCTTGTAGAAAGATTAAACTAGGTATTCTGCCATGAGCACTTTGAAAGGAGGTCGCAAAGTTTAAACGCGGCATTGGTCTTGGTGAAAGGCACTTTTCTCGGTAGGTTTTTAATTAATATATCGGCTAATTACCGACAAAGTAATTCTAAAATCATTATAAAAAATCCTTGGATGTGTCCGCGTCGATAAGTACCTCGAACGTCCCTCAACTTCCTCATTGAGCGCCCGCAAAGTAAAGTTTGTGGGCGGAACAAAGTAACAGAACCGTCTTTTACACAAAGTAGCGGAAAATGCGATTTTCTCAAAAACTATGTGACGTAGGATAATCGCTATAGTTTTCCTGCTAGGTTATATGGGAAGTTTCTTTACAGATTTCTCGCTTGTTTCTTTTTTTTCTTTTTTTTTAACCATTGAGAAAATGGTTGTTGTTTTCGGTCGAGAATGGACTTCTTGATGTCGTCACTTTATTTTTTTAAGCGTTTTTAACGAAATTCTTTATTTTGTTAAGGGTTCTCAAGACTCTTACAATTGGAAAAAATGAAAAAAAATGACCATTTTTAACATTTAATATCTTCAAATGTATATGATTTAGAAACACAATTTTTGAAGGGATGAAAAGATATAAGCGCGTTCTTTCATTTCACATAGTTAAAAAGTTACAAGATGCAGAATTAATATTTATAGGTGGCTTCAAACTGTCAGACATTTGTCGAGCAGAAAATTGACATGACAGCTTACGCTCACGATTACAAAATAATTTTTGCATCTAGAATAAAAATTTTGGAGCCTAATTATACTTCATATTGTAATAATTACACTGAACCTCAATAACTTTGTATTTAAAGCATTTTTATATTTTTAATGCAAAGTTGTATTGAGCTAATACATTTTCAACATTATAACCACTTAAAAATATATATTTTTTAAATAATAAAAATGAAATTTCAGGTTCAATTTATGTAGACTAACATGACACCTATTTCTGGAAAATTTCATGAAAAAATATTGATAAGTTTTTGAGATATCATGCGCGTTATGCCCAAAAACATCATTTTGAGAAAATTGATGTTTTGCTTCAGCTTTGAGTGGGTATAATTCTAAAATCTATAACGTCTGTTCTAATGGGAATTTCAAGAAAACATTTACACTAAAATATTCAGAAAAGATAGAAGTGTAATACATACAAAGAATAAAATTCGAAAATTTTAAAGGTTTGAGTCCTGAGACCCCTTAAGCGTTTTTAACGACATTCTGTAACTTTAGAAGAATTTTTCTTTGAATAGGTAATACAAATGCATAAAATCGTTACAAAAATGTTAAAGTTACTAAAAGAATAAATGCAAACTATCAGATATGAAAAAAAAAGCCGAATTCAAAAATGGACATCGGATAAGAAATCGTCTTATAAAGCAAAAAACGTGGTCTTCAATTTCCTCAAAATTACCTTTAGCTCAGACATCCATCTAAACAAGAGTTAAAGTTATTGTAGGAAGGACTCAACAAAATAGTAAGGTATACTATATTAAGGATAAGGTATAGTAATGGAAAATGCGTTTCAATAACTGCGGCGATGGTTCAAACGAATATTTTTGCGAGGAGAGAGAATGCCAGGATATCTTCCACTGTAGTAATGGAAAATGCGTTTATTTGTAGATGGTTCCGATGAATATTTTTGGAATAATTAATATTTTTAATTATTTTGATTTTTTTTTTTTTTTTTTTTTTTTTTTAAGCTTTTGGAACATTTTTCCAATGGATGTTGTAATTTGTGAAATTACATTTTTTTTTTTTTTTTTTTTTTTTTTTTTTTGCATATGATAGCTGCGGTTGATATCTAACGTTGTTATTTTTTACTTTTTCGATTTTTGTTGCAGTTTTTTTTTTTTTTTTATAAGTGGACATTTTCAATTTTTTGAACCTGTTCTAAATTTGAAAACCCTTATTTAAAAAACTGGAACCGGTATAGAAAAAGTGAAAAATAACAACGTTAGAGATCGACCGCAGCTATCATATGCAAAAAAAAAATATTAAACTAGTCGTTGGGGGCCACCGTAATACTTACCCATCATGGATATGCATAATGTAAAATATTAAAATTAAAAATGTGTAAACTACTTATAAAATGCATTGCAATTCGAATAAAATCGTGGCTTGATGACGTCATAAACTTTAAAGGCTCGATTACTGAATTGCTTAAAAGAAACATCCTTATAACTCCAAAAACAACAATCCAATTAACTAGCGGTTTACTGCGTCTGATTAAGCGTCTCATTTCCAATTAAAATGCATCTTTGAATTGAAATTTGAACGAAATACAGGGTCATGAAAAATCAAAGAGTGTGGCAAATAGGATTACAAATATCTCGGCAATTCATTATCCGATCGACTTCATGCTTTATGCAATTTTTTTTTTTTTTTTTGTCTTTTATATTCACTCCTTAAAATAAACAATTTTGAAAATTTTTATACACCTTTTATCAGAACGAATATTTCGAGAGTCCGAAAAAATAGTTCCGGTTAATCGAGGTTACAGAAATTTAATAAGCTTCTTCCCATTATTACATACTAAGTTCATACCAAATTTCAAGTCTCTATCTCAATTATTTCGGGAGATAGAGCGTTTACAGACACACAGGCATACAGACGGAGGGCAATTTTTTTTTTCTAAAAATATGTTTTTCGGAATCTCCAGTGTCTGAAACGTGTAAATCCGTCAAAAAAAAAAAAAAAAAAAAATGTTTCGATTTTCAAAACGATTGCAAGACTTACCCTATACTACATATGATGGGTAAGTAAAAATATTTAAAAAAACATTTAAAAATATTACAATACAAGCGAAAAATCTGTAAAGAACCTTCCACAGACTTAACATTAGCTTGCGCGTTTCTTCGCATGACTAGTGTAGGCTCTAACCAAGGCCATCTTGATATAACAGGCCGTGACAGCGTATTCGCCGCTAGGGGAATGGAGGGAAGGTTGAACTCTATATCCACTATGCTACAATATGAAGTTTACATGTAAAATATTAACACATATATATATATTTTCATTTACTGTCGTTGATTTCATAAATAAAAATCATTTTGCTTTTCAGTACTTTTTTTTTTTTTTTTTTTTTTTTTTTTTTTTTTTTTTTTTGCAATTCTTATATATAAAAAAAAAAAATTACAGATAAATATAAATTTACTTGCCTTCACCAACACATATGGCACAACAACTTGCAGAAACTAGTTCACAATAAGTAAAGGCAAATTTCAAAAAGAAATGAAGATGTTATTGTATATATATATTTTTTTAATCACATTAATGTTTAAAAATGAACTGAATGTATTAAAACATGGTTTATTCTAATATTTTTATCACACAACTCAAACAAAAATTTAAATCTTTATTAAAAATTCAGATTTAAACCTTTCCTTTTCAATAAATTTAAAATGAAATCTAATGATAATATTCTTTCATTTATAATTTTTTGTTATTTACAATATATATTTAATGTGCATCAAAGGGTAACACGAATAATAGGTTATGAACTTATTACATATTTTTTTCCTTGAGGTTTTGTTTGCTTGTTTGTTCTTCACACAGAATAAATAATTCATATAACGAATTTTGTTTTATTAAAATAACTTTCTAATAAGGATAAAAAGCAGCTGTATTCGCTATACGAATTATTTATTCTCTGAATATTATACAAATTGAATTAAAAAAAAATTCATTATCGTATTTAAAGACTCAACCATTTTTGTTGATAAAGTTACATCAAAGATGGAACAGTTACAGCATATCAAATGAAGTATCTGGACAAACTAAATGAAAATTTACTGGATATTTTTCTCATGATAGAAAAAAATAAACTCTATTTCGGATATTGAAGAATTGAAAAGAGAAAATAATAGGATTGATACCTTACTTAAGGATAATTATCTGAAACTAATATTACCTAACTAAATATTACCTTGAATTGATGGAGAAAATTAAAATATATTTTAACTAGTGTTAAAAATTAAATTTTTGAATCCCATGAAAATAAAATAGATAATTATTCTAAGACTTGGAAACTGTTTTTATATGAAAATTCTAATAGTGACATTTTAGATCAACTGTGTATTGCTTATACTTATATAATACTAAATTACTTTGTTTGCCATCTTAAAAAGGCATTTAAAAATAATATCTGCAAATTTTAAAGTTTCTCCAGGTTTTGCAACAATTAGAAATAAATCATTAAAGGAAAAATGTGTTAATTTGAAACAAAATTTACAAAATAGTCAACTTTGTATAAAGTATTCCCAGGGATCTGTTTAGGAAAAAATTGGGTCCTTTAAAGGACCCTTCACAAAATTATTTTCCCTAAAACAGGGCCCTTCACAAAACTATTTTTCCTAAAACAGGACCCTTCACAAAACTATTTTTCCTAAAAATAGGTTTTCACAAAGTTTTTCCATCTTTTAGCTGAACATTTCACAAAGTAATCATTTAAAAGTAAAATCTGACCTGTCACTTTTACACATATAAAGAAATTATATATGTATTTTACATCCATATATCTTCTTAAAAATGTATAAACAAGAACCTGAATATAACGATCATTTCAAATTCACAAAATTATGACTAGATTTTTCCCAAATATAAAAAGCTGTTCACAATTTCACAAAAAAAGGACCCTGGGAAAAAAGTCTGGACAGACCCCTGATTCCCTACAAAGCCCACAAACTTGTGGAATTTACAAACAAATCAGAAAATCATGCGACTACTATACAGGCATTTATGTATACGTCAGTTTTATTTATTTATTTATTATTTTTTAATTAAAGAAATTACTTAATTATTTGACTATTTAAATAAAAAGATTATTATTTGTGATATACCTTAATGCGTATAAAACAATTTTTTATTAAGTAAATATTTTAAAATTTTTATTAAGTATTTTTTAATTCAATTTGTACAATATTCAGAGAATAAATAATTCGTATAACGAATACAACTGCTTTTTATCCTTATTAGTAAGCTATTTTAATAAAACAAATTTTCACATGTATTCTAAAATATCCCCTAAATGAATGAGAAGATATTGTGTATTCTAGATATATTTACTGTATAAAACCAGGGAGCTGTTAAGAATTCGGTCAGTTAAAGAACACTTCACAATTTTTTTCTTCTTAAAACATGACCCTTCACAATTTTTCTGTCTTAAAAAAGGACCTTTCACAAGAGTTTTTCATACAAAAATGGGCTCTTCACAAGATTTCTTATTAAAATAAAATTCCACCTATAACAGCTGTAATCCTCGAGGACCCTATTATCTAGCTATATGTATAATGTAAATATGTTTACATGTAAATATATCAAAATTTAATGCATTTATATATTTTTTTTCGTTAAAACAAGACCAAGTTATAATTTAATTGCCTAAACAGGAACCTAAATATAACTCTAATTTCAGATTCCCCCAAAATTATTAAATTTTTCACAAATATGAAAAGACGCTCACAATTTTCAAAAAACAGGACCCTGTGAAAAAAGTCTGGACATACCCCTGAAAATAGCTTTAATAAAAACCTTTGCTAATATATGCTTTGCAATAGATGAAATACAGCCTTCTTTCATAAGGAAAAAAATATGAATTTAGAAACCTGTTTAATATGCATCAAAGGGTATCACAAATATATATTATGGAGTTTAATCAATAGCATAAAATTATATATCGAGTTATTTTTTCACAATTCAGAGATAATAAACATTTTATATAATGAATACAATTGATTTTTATCGATTTTAATAATAAAACAAAATTTCACATATATTTTAAAGAATCCCCGAAGTCAATGAGAAGATATTGTATATTTTAGATATATTTATTGTATAAAAGAGCTTTAAAAAATTGTAAATCTTTGTTTTCAAATAGATGAACTACGATATATTTTCATTTAAAGAAAAAAATATGTAAATTCACATACATGTTTTATACGCATTAAGGAATATCACAAATAATAATATCTTTATTTAAATAATCTCATTATTTAAAAAATAGTAAATAAATAAAACTGATATGTACATAAATGCCTGTATAGTAGTCGCATGATTTTATGAATTGTTTGTAAATCCCACAAGTTTGTGGGTTTTATAGGAAATACTTTATAAAAAGTTGACTATTTTTTAAATTTTGTTTCAAATTAATACATTTTTCTTTTAATGATTTATTTCTAGTTGTTGTAACACCTGGAGAAATTTTTAAATTTGCAGATATTCTTTTTAAATGCCATTTTAAGATGGCAAACAAAGTAATTTAGAATTATATAAGTATAAGTAACACACAGTTGATCTAAAATGTCACTATTAGGATTTTCATATAAAAACAGTTTCTAAGTCTTAGAATAGCTATCTATTTTATTTTCATGGGATTCAAAAATCTTATAATTTTTAATACTACTTAAAATATTTTATAATTTTTCCAACAATTCAAGATAATATTAGTTAAAAATACCTCAAAATTATGAATTGTTTGCTTACCTGTAAAGACAGCTACTTGTAAATTCATATCTATTTGTACCGATTCCACAACTTTAACACATTTGTCACACATATATAAAAAAATCAACGCATTCATCACAATAATGGATATCTAATAATTATCCTTAAGGAAGGTATCAATCCAATTATTTTTTCTTTTCAATTCTTCTTCCACATCCGAAATATAATTTATTTTTTCCACCACGAGAAAAACTCCAGTAAATTTTTACTAAGTTTGTCCAGTTATTTTTTTTTTCTTTCAATTGTTGCATGCCTCGCGAAAACATTTTCATTTTCAGATACTTCATTTGATATTCGGAATCTGTTCCATCTTTGATGTAAGTTTATCAACAAAAATTCCTGAGTCAACATGATAAAGAATTGTTTTAATTCAATTTATACAAAAAATTGCATCTAACGAAAAAAAACAAACGAAGCACGTGTTTACACCGTAGCAATAATACAACACAAGCCAAATTTCAACTCAGGCAAGAAATCGGAGCGGGGTGAAGCTTTCAAGTCGTTCTTGCGTTCCCTCTTTTGATCACATGACTTTCCCCTGAGTGGCTAGCTGTCAAAGCCCGGTATATTGAGACAGCCCTGCTCTAACGGCCAATCGTGAAGAAAGAGCGACTCAAGACGCAGTCCTCATCAAGTGTATACTTCACTATTGTCGGGACAGGAGCAGTGATGTTTGTAGGCACTCCATCCTGCATGAATGTTACAGATCAAGTTGCATGGAGTTTCATTTAAAAGGCAATTTCTTTAATCTACGATAAAATGTTTGAACAGAAACTACCCTTAAATCATAATCTGAGCAATACCCTAAGGAAGATGTTGCGAACGAACTCATCTGCTTATATAACGAATAGTTTAGATACTCAGAATAATAGTATAATACATTACTGCCACCTGTTGGTAAAAAAATTAACTATTATAACTTTTATTTTCCCTATAAGCAAAAATCTCACATGTTTCAAAGTGTTTCTATGAAAATCGCATCTTTCTGTTGCACATAGTTTTCTAATTATTAAGTTTTTTAAAGTATTGGGACTTCTGGATCTATATCTGGGAAATTTTCCTTTGGTAGCATACGAAAAAAGCTAAAATCAACATGAGAAAGCTAGATTTTGTGCACTTAATGTTGGTAAATGGGACTTGATGTTTTCAGGAATCAAACGAAAAAAAAATCCCAGTAATATTTTCTTTGTTTTAGTGAATATTTAAATATTGGTCGGATTTCACTGGAGCTCATAAATACTGCGCTCTGGAGACCAGCGGAACAGCACTTCTAAAAAACTAAAGCCTAGATTATCTTTTCCTTTCCCAAGCATCTCCAAGCATTTGCGTTCTTTCTTACCAAAGTTCTCACATATGTGATGTAGCGTGTCGCACACGCAGAAGTACACTTCTATCTAGCGTTCGCAAGTGTAAAATCAATGTTTTTTTTCCTCCCAATGGTTTCCGAAAGGCAACGAATAATGCCAGAATTATCTGCAACCGTATCTCCAGTATTTACTCAGGGTCTTGTTATGTTTGTAGACTGTTTGTTTTTCGTGTTTATAAAATATTTTTCTTAATCAACTATTTAGCTCCACGCGGTGCTTAATTTGCACAGGAGAGCAGTTTCAGTGCTTCTTTATTTTTAATGAATATTTAAATATTATTCGGAACTCACTGGAGCTTATAAATACTTGCGCACCGAAACCCACTGGAAGAGCCTTGTGTGTTGTGTTTTTCTACTTCGTACGAAGAAATCCTTAGCGAGTAATATTTCCCGATTGCCCCTATTATTGTTTTTGCTCTATTCATTTATAGACCGGGAGGCGGCAGCACAGACAATCACCTCATCGAGTTCACGGCTGAAATTCCAGAATTAGTTAAAACTTGATTCGCATATTAAAACGCAATCGGTCTGCCATGTCATATCTTGGTGGAAAATACCTTAAAACCTGATTTTAGTGGTTGACTCGTAGTTTACCATTGTGTTTTCCTGCACCCAAATGTATGAAAACATGGAGGACTGGGAGCAGGAACACACAATGGTAAACCTACGAGCCAACCGCTAAAATCGGGTTTTCGGGTGTTTTCCACCAAGATATGACTTGGCAGACCGATTGCGTTTTAATATGCGAATCAAGTTTTAACTAATTCTGGAATTTCAGCCGTGAACTCGATGAGGTGATTGTCTGTGCTGCCGCCTCCCGGTCTATTATTAAATCTTACTATAGATAAATGCATATAGATATAAAAATACAAGAGGCAGTCAAAAAGTTCACGGAATTTCGTTGTAACTGTTTAATACAAAAATATATAATTAATTTGTTTGTTAATCAGAATGGCACACAACGTCCTCGCCTCGACCAAAGAAATCGCGTCATGTCAAATCTAAAACAAAAGTGATGTTCATTGAATTTTTCAACAACGGAGGTGTGGTACACCATGAATTTGTACCAGCTGGACAAACTGTTAACGGTCCTTTGTGCGTACAAGTTTTGAGAAGACAGAGGGAGGCAATCCGAAGAAAACGCCAATCCAAATGGTAAGAAGGATGGTCACTGCATCATAACAATGCTTCCTCCCACCCATCGATTGTTGTGCAGACATGGCTCCCAGAAAAGAACATTCCACTTTTTCACCAGCCTCCCTACTCACCGGATTTAGCACCATCGGATATCTGGCTCTTCCTGAAGATTAAAAGGCCTCAAAAGTAAGTGTTTTGACATCGTAGAAGACATCAAAACCAACTCGACGGTTGAACTTGGGACTGTTTGTAAATGTAGGTTTAATTAGTTACTTAAGATTTATAAAAATGTACACGAAATTTAAACTTGCCGGAGTCGCTATCTCTGACTTGCAAGGGAGGAAATAAAAAATTATTGGAAGTCAGTTGTTTGATCTGTAATGTATTTATGAATGAGACTATAATTCCCCCAAATGGATTGTTCTTTCTTATTCAAATGCGTTATCTGCGTTTATTTACATTGCATCTCTTCATAATATGTACATTTAAAACCCAAGACTGTTTTATATTTCTTCATCTGTCCTGGGCTTTCTACTTAATCACTTTTTCTAATTTTTTTAAATTGAAAACTGTTTATTTGTAGATGAATCCTCACTGTTATTTTTTAAAAACATTTCCGTTTTTATACTTTATGGTATAATGGCATCCACACGTAAAGATGATTGGAGATTGGGAACCATTTTTGATGATCTATCTTCATGGCACTGATAAAATGTAAGTACCAAAAAAAGTGTAAAAACTCGTCAAACATGGACAGTCATGCAAATTGTAACTGCAAGTAACGTTTTCTCTTTAGTTTTGTCAATTGGTTAAGGTATTCACCTTAAAATCACACCTTCAGAGGTGATTTTTAAAAATTTTTTGAAATTTTCTCTTTGTACCAATTTTTTATAATGACATTTAAGTTAAACTTTGAAAATTATTTAAAAATTTTAGCAATTCCACAGAAGTATTTTTAAAGGTAAGAAATAGTCAAAATTATGTGAAAAATTTACATTTGCGCAAAACATGGTAACTCAAAAACAAACCAATGCATTCGCATTTTGTAAATTGCATAATAAAGAGAATAACGCTCTCTAGTACATAGACAATTTGCATTATAATGACATCTCTATCGCAGATGCTGTGGCCAGGGCCCGTTTAAGACTTATAAGTAGGGGAAGCCCGGCGTCACATTGGGGGCCCCCCCTTTAACTCTGCCAATTATGCTTCAACAATTTGAAATTTTACCATCAAAATTTCGAGTAAGCAACACTTTTAATATTAAACTAAAACTTACTACCTATATACATATAAAAATATTTTATTGTATACATAATTATGCATAACAAATTAATTTTGTAAATGAATTTACAAATATGGAATACGTGCGAATATTTGAACTTCAAAATATATTTTATGCATTACAAATTGCAGGATTTGCCAGTGCTAAGAACAATGCAGAGACAACACATATTTGACGTAAATTTATGCTTGGCTGAAATGCAATTTTGCTTCTATTTTATAAACAGAAATTTGGTATCACCTGAATGCTAATTACTTTCCCCTTTATTTAAATAACCTATTCTCCATATTTTATATCATTTCTCCGCTCTTTATGAATATAAACAAAATATAATTATACAGATTAAATTTCCTGTTATTTTTAGCACGTTTGAAATTAAAATGTAAAACATAAGAAAAATGAAAACAAGTTGCATTTAATGACTGTTTTTATACCATTTATTATATAAACAGAAAAAAAATAGAGTCTAAATGTGTTATTAATAATCTGGGGGAAAATTTAGTAGCTATAATTAAGAAAAAAAAATACATTTTTTACTTTGACTGAAATTCCCCCTCCCCCCCACATACACCTAAAAATTAGTTTTGAAAAGTAAATTTGGGGGCCCCTTCGTAAACAGTGTATTTCAGGGGGATACTATGTATTTCAGTGGGTAAGCTCAGGCTTCACGGGCCTAAACAGGCCCTGGCTGTGGCACTTGAAGTACTAATGTAATGTCAAATTCGTAAAATTTGTTGCAACTTTGTAACTTATACCAGTGTAACTATAAAACTAATTGATATGTTATCATGATTCTAGTTTATTCCCTCAATAAACATTTGTAAAAAAAAGTAGAAAAAATTTCAAGGCATTTCATGCATAATTTTTTGTTGTAGGATGTTTTGCGTATAGTAAAAATTTGAAAAACTTCATTTTGAGAAAAAGCTAAAAATAACTTTTAATCACAATTCTTATTATAAAAATAATAATTATTATTTAAGATTTAATTATTAACTACGCGTATTTTCATGGACATATGACGGAGAAACCTTTTTTATGCAGTTAATAATCTCCACGTGCAGTGAACGATCGAAAGAACACGTTAAAAACCAGACCCCAATTAACTATAAGTACTTTAAGTGATAACCGCAGATGCAAAACATAGTGAATAAAACCAGAGACTGTCGAAACCAATTAACTGTGAAATTCTGCAGACCTCCCTACTTCAACCTACAGCTGATATTCCGCGCACGTGCACTGAACTTAATAACAATTCTCCCTTAGTTTCCAAAATATATCCGAGCAGTTAAGACGCTCTTGTATATATATGATGTAAATATATCTCAAATATAATCTAAAATTGGAGCACCTATATGCAGTCTCCAACACGCGATAAAAATGTACATATCTTAGCCAAGAATTATAATATTATATTCAAAGGAAAATGGATCTACTTCTTATTTCACACAATGTTATTTTCTAATAATAATGTTTCTTACTATTCAAATACAGTGACACGACGATCATTCAAAGGGATAAATATTTGGATACACTGTGGATATTCTGTGCGCTAAAGGAAAATCTCAGGTAAGCCGAAACAATATTCTTTACCATTATCGAAAGATGAAAATGTATATTAAATATGAAGACTGATATAACAACTTATTAAGATAGAAAATTAATCATGCTACCGACGGTTCCCCTAACAACATATAATCTAATTTAAATGCAAAATCTCGGAAAAAAAGAATGTAAACATATATTTCAGCTTATTTCCGGTTTGCAGGCATTTCATGCATAATTTTTTGTTGTAGGATGTTTTGCGTATAGTAAAAATTCGAAAAACTTCATTTTGAGAAAAAGCTAAAAATAACTTTTAATCACAATTCTTACTATAAAAATAATAATTATTATTTAAGATTTAATTATTAACTGCGCGTATTTTCTTGGACATATAATCCAATTTAAATGCAAAAACTCCGGGGAAAAAAAAAAGAATGTAAACATATATTGCAGCTTATTTCCGGTTTGCAGAACGATACTTCCGGTTCTAAAATTCTTTGTCAAGGTGAAACAGATCAAACTTTAAACGGCTGTAACTCGGGTTCTAAATAAGATACAGACAAAATTTAAGAGGGATTCGATGCATAAAAGAATGGATTTTAATATTATTGCAAAAATGAAAAATCGATATTTTTATCGAAAATGATGTTTTAAAGGTGTGTGGATACCTTAAAATTACTGCAAATGTTACTTTAAAATAATGAAACTCACATAAATCCAAGGGTTGTAGATAATATTAAAAGGATTTATAATAAACCAGTGGGACCCGTGCGAGGATTTCGCACTGCAATCCAATTTTTTTTTAGCATTGTAGTATTTTTTTATATATATATAGATTTAAACGTCTAAAGAAACATTGAGAATAAAAAATACCTGTAAACTACTTTGGTACAGATGTCGCAAACGCACCGAGGTTTCTTTTTGGTGCCAAAATGGCGATTTTTTGCCAGGCGGGATAACATGGTGACTTTTGCTTTGTATGGCAATTTGGTATTTTATAATAAAATGAAATGAAATGTGTATGTAAATAAATTAAAAATAAAATAATATAAAAATAACTAATAAATAAAATTTAAAAAGGTGCAATAAAAATAATGTGTGTGTTAACTAAAACTGTGTGTAATAATAAAATTAAATGTATGTGTTTTAAAGTAAAATTATAATACAATTTTATTATAAAATAAAACTAACATGTTTTCGCAAGCTAGGCCTGACATGTATTCGAAAATGGGGTTTTCTCGCCAAAATAGCGCCACAAAAAAAATTGCGCCAACCCCGTTGCGTCTGCGATATCTGTTCCCTAACATTAATTAGTCAAGCCAGAATATCAGCTCATTTATTCCATTAAACTTACAAAATGGTACGCGCGAGAAAAAAAAATAACAATCCTATTTTAACTGCATCGAAAAAAAAAACACGAGGCAATCCATGGTGTCTTTTTCTCCTAAATATTGCTATTTCAATTTTGCTTTTTAATCATAAATATAGAATAAACACGTGTGGAGATGTCACACTTTATCTTTTTTGTGCTATTTATTTTTTTATAATCATTGTTGAGCGTGATATAATCCGAAATTTTATTTTAATGGCAACACTAATTTGAAGAAAACCTTTCATTTCATTTATGAAACCAATGCCGAATTAATTTTTAATTATCAGCAAATTTTAATAAAAAACATGTTTTAGGAAAATGTAAATGTACTATGTCAGAAGCTTGTTCAAAATCCTTTCATATGGTATCTCATTCGTCGTTCTGCGTTTCACATTTTCTTAGAAAAAGGGATGTTGACAGGAGAAATAATATACAGGTGGTTATCAAAATAATGGAAACACCCTAGATTTTGAAGGAATTCTTTATTAATATGGCGTAGGACCGCCTTTGGCATGTAATACAGCTTGGATTCGCCTGGGAATCGAATCATACAAATTCTGAATAGTGTTTAGAAGAATATTGTACCATTCTTCATGGAGATATTGTGAAAGTTCCGTGAGAGATGCCGGTGGAGGATATCGATTCCGGATTGAAAGCTCTAAAATAGACCACAACGGTTCGATTATGTTAAGGTCTGGGGACTGTGCGGGCCAAGGTAGATGTTCCACCTCATCCTCATGTTCATCAAACCATGATTGGACAACTCTGGCTGCATGAATAGGGGCATTATCATCCTGGAAAATTCCATCTCCTGCAGGAAACAAAATTTGCATCATGGGATGGACCTGGTCAGCTAAAACTTCTCTATACTTCTCCCCAGTGATCCTTCCTTTCAGGGTTACGATTGGACCAGCAGAAAACCATGACACGGCTGCCCATACCATGACCAATCCACCTCCATGCTTGACAGTTGGACGGAGGCAATCACAATCATACGCTTGTGCAGGTGTTCTCCAGACATGTACTGGTCCTGTTGTGGGGAAAAGTGTGAAAGATGATTCGTCTGACCATATAACAGTCTTCCACTTATCAATCGACCAGGTTTTGTGGTTGTGGCACCACTCTACACGACGTTTGGCATTAGAATCTGTGACAAGTGGCTTGGGAATTGCTGTTCTGCCGTAAATGTTCTCTTTATGAAGGTATCTCCGAACTGTAATTGTTGACACTGGAGAATCCAGATGCTGATTGAGCTCTGCGGTCACTTTGGCTGCAGTTGTTTTCTTTTTAGACATTACAATCCGCTTCAATACCCGTCGGTCTCTTTCACTCAGCTTCTCCTTCCGTCCACTATTTTGCTTTGCTGAGCTTGTCTTTCCGCGCTGTGTGTATGCTGTCATGACTTTAGACACCGTACCTCTAGAAACGCCTAAAAGCTGGGATGTTTCGGTCACCGTTGCTCCAGCTAGTCGGGCTCCTACAATTTGGCCTCTTTGAAAATCTGTGAGGTCTGACATTTTACGCTTCTGACAAAAAAAATCAAAACGTAGACAACTCTTCTAGAGCTCTCTCATACTACCTAATACATGTACTTTTTATATTAAAAAAAATCTGGTAGCTAAGATTATATTTTAATGCTTACGAAGGGAATTCTTAAATGTCCCTTTCATTCACAAGTGTTTCCATTATTTTGATAACCACCTGTATATGATGATGATTTAAGCGGATTTGATATCTTGTGGATGGACGAAGTTATGAATTTTTATCTTCTTAAACCCTTATCCCCCCCCCTTGAGACCCTTTTTAATAATATAAAAAATCTGTCACACATAAAGTTTTGGCCCTTTTCCTAGGAGTAATAATAACTTTAAACCGATTCGATACTTATCATAATTAAGAAGTTATGGGTTTTTTTTTTCTGTTTTCACAAAAAGCCTCCAAACCCCCCCCCCCTAGTTTGATTTTGCCCACGAACTTGACCGAGATTTTATGTCCCTTGGTTTTATGTATCAGTTTAGAAGAGATTTGTGCAGAAATAGGGAAGTTATCGTGTCCCTAAAAAAGTGATATAAATAGATAGATAGATAAAGATTTGAACTGGGGGTGGTTTTGGATTCTGGGAGTCATGATCGGCGTAGATCTGCAAAAGTTTTTCAGAAATTCCAACATAGGGGAGAATGTAATAGGTAGTATTTCTTACGAAATCTACCTAATAGTACACTGCAAAAAATAACTGTTGATTTTACAGTATAAAACTGGCATCCCAGCTGCCAGTATTATACCGTAAAATTAACAGTATTAAACAGTAAAAAAAGCAGTAATACGCTGCCGTGCAAGCAGTAATACTGTTAATTTTACGGTATAATACTGGCAGCTGGGATGCCAGTTTTATACTGTAAAATCAACAGTTATTTTTTGCAGTGTATGTTGCGAAGCATTTTTTTTCACAGATGTAACACTTCAAAACTATAAATTACTTTTTCTATCGTCTTTCTGTTTATTTCCAAACTTAGTATCCCTTCTGTAATAGCCCCTCCTTTAAAAGTTTTTAATGAAATTTCTTCAAAATGGTAGCAATTGAGGTACATTTATCGTTACAGATAAAAATGAAATAGTGAGAATTACCATATCTTTACTGATGAAACTTCATTGCAATTAAAAATGACTCTAAAAGAATTAAACAGAAATCGACATTGTGTTTAAAAATATACGCATTTTCAGTCATAAAATTATTATTTAATATTTTTTTCATTCCGCGATACTTAATTTGAAACGCTAATCTCAGAGGGAGTCGAAATGCTTCAGTGAGTGAAACAAGAACGACAAATCATGCTTCAATCTTGGATCATGGAACACTTTCCAACATATTCATAATACTATAACTTTGAACTTTGAACTTTGAAGGGGGGTGGGCTTTGAGACCTATAGCTACTAGGCTGTCGTCTCGAATGATCCATATACATTTTTTTATTCACAGAAACACAGACATGACTTCAACAATTACATAAATCTTGACGAGACAGTACAAGGAAATTTACAACACCAAGAGTTACATCCGGGAGCTCCACAAAGTGTGTGCAATGGAGCTGGCGGGAGTCGAACACCGCCGGCCTTGCTTCCTACGCTATGAAGCGATTAGCGGAGTGGTGCCTTAACCACTCGGCCACGGAGGCCCCATAATACTATAAAAAATTCACAGATTAATAAGGTGAAAAATGATGTCTAAATAATCAAGGTAAAGGTCAAACCAGGCGGGGAGGCCTACCTTTCGGCTTAAGCTCAACTAGCCCCTCTCATGTCTAAGTAAACAATTTAGAAAATGCTTAACACATTTTAAAACCTATTTTCAGAAATTACCATCAGTAGTCATGAAAATATCAGAATTATTTTGTACAGCCCTGTAAATGATCTATAGATTTGTATATATTAATGTATGCTAAAATTTAGTTCAGGTAGGAAACGTCTAGCACAGTTGATAAACGGAAAGGGGCTCGAGATCTTTTGTGCTGCCTTGTATATGATCTAAAGAATTTATATACACTAAGTAATACGCAAAATATTAGTTAAATTTTAAAAACGCATACCACGATTGAAAATGCACTTCCAGTGTCCCTGTAAATGAACTATAAATGAACTGTAAATGCTACACACTTACCGAACATGCCATGGTAAACCTCAATAACATATATCAATTGCGTTATAATCCGAGCATATTTACGCTAGTTAGAGGACGGACAGACGGCAGAGAGACAGACGAACGGACAAACAGACAGAAGGACCATATAAACCACTTTTCAACGATGTTGGGAAGTGTTAAATCAATTACATGTAAAAAAAAATAAATAAACATGTTTTCATTAAAATTCACAAAAAGTCAACTTATAGTTATTATAAAGCACAAATGTGTGCGTCGCTCAATGCCGACGTCATAATGATGCGGGAAACAATGTGATTAAACTGAATAAGTGTTGCAACAATAGAGCTATTTTTTTTCAATTACTATTAAACAATCGTAACGTTATTTCTATTGGGGAAATGCAAGTTTTGGTCCGACATTGCCCCCCCCCCCCCATAGGAATCGAAATTTAAAAAATCAATGTACAATTCATGTATTTCCCTCAGGAATACATATATATTTCAAATTTCAAAGCTCTATGTCAACAAGAAGTGGGTGAAAAATGCCACATGCATACAGAAATACAAGTTAAAAGAAAGCATGTAAAAAGTCACATTTTCTTTGATAAACTAAATACTTTCTTATGAATGCGTCTGAAGTACACAAATTTTCTGCACTTTTTATTCGCCTATACTGAGATTGGATTCTCAAGTCAATAATGCGTTCAAATGTTGTTAGTTGGCAAACTTGACGTCAGGTTTAGATATATTTATTAATAACTTATTGCGCGTTAAAATATATGTTTAAATGTTGAATATTAATATCAGACATACGCATATAAATTTTGCGTAGGTGAAAATGACGTTATGGTTAGATTTCTTTTGGAAAAAAAATGATTGTATCAAAATATCGTCATTTTTGCTGATATTTTATTCCATAATGTCATAAGTGAGAGCCTCAATTGATAACTTCATCATAATTATTTATTTTGATTATGCGTTACTGTGTTACTGATACGCACAAAGTTTAATTTTTCGATAATTTGAAAAGTTGCAGTTAATGAAAATAGTATTTTGATAACTTCGGTTAAAAATATTGTATGTTTTAAGAGTTACACTAGACAATGTAAGAATGAATTTTAATTCTAATTATACTTGTAGGTTTATTATAAATTCAATGTAACAGTTCCTTTTTAAACATTCTATTTCGTAGAATTCCGACGGGCTCCACCTAAATTTTATATCAACATAAATATCGCATATTAGAATATGTGATGGCATATTTCTAGTTTTCGAGGATTTTTACAATTGCCAATTTCGTTGTAAATTTCTCGGATGAAAAAACGCTTTTTCTCTTCCTCGAAATAAATCGGGTGTTCTGAAAGATTTGCAATTTTATTAAGATTGATTATGACTCCCCACAAACAACAGCAAAGCGATATGCTGATTAGCTATATGAAAGAAAAGCGTGATTGCAATATTGGGTGACATCACATATACGGCCTTGCTGGTTAGTGTATTAAACTTTACACTAAAAATACACACTAATTGTTCCGAACTTGTATATTGCAGATTGTTTTCGTGACAAGGTTTCAAGTATGTAAACATAATTTTACCGTATTTTAAGATACTTTAGACTTTTCAACATAGATAAAAAGTATTTATGAAATCGGTTCATCTGTCTGTCCATGCTCTACCTCATGTAAATATACTGTGATTGTCATATAATCGATAGGTAATGTTATTCAGATTTGTAATGGTATGTTTGTGTTTAAAAATGGAGTGATATACTAATATGGAGTGGTTTCTGGAGTAATATGTATATAATATGTATATGTATGTATGTGGAGTATAATGGAGGGATATATGATTTTGATATACAGGGCTGCACAGAGGAATGGCATTTATAGCTCGTTTATAAGGGCACTCAAAACAATTCGGTTATACTATGGTCTATGGGAAAATCATTTGCTGCGTATTCTAATGATGTTACACTATTTTAAACATATTTAAATCTATGTACATCACTAAAGTGCAATGCAGGATCGTTACTATAGAATATGGTGTGCATAGCATTTATCATTCATTTACAGGGACACACAAAAGAATTCGGTTAAAATACTGCCTATATGAGCAACAATTGCTGGAATTGCGTTTTCAATTGTGCTTGTTTTTAAAGTTAACAAATTTATTTTTATTTGGTGAGTATAAATTCTCTAGATGATATACAGGGCTGCACAGAATAATTAGAGTACATTTCCGTTTATTGACTGAAATTGCTTAAGGGTAATTTTCAAGTGTGTTGTGACGTTTCCTAACTCAACAAGATTTTTGTGTGAACAAGCTTTTTGTGTAATACAAGATGCTGTGTATTATATATACAAATCTATCGATCATATACATGGCTACACAAAATAATGCGTATATTTTTCCGAATATTCTGATTTCAAATGTGTTTTAGGTTTTCCAAATTGCTCACTTATACATCATATTTTACCTTATTAAACGATAAAGATTTGTTGTGGTATTCGGAATGTGTAGGACAATGTTTCATAATCTATCTTGACGCATAATTTTTCTTTCGGGATGATGGAGATCCACCTCCCCTCGTCCCAGTATAGTCGCGATGAAATTTTTTTCTTTCATTTTGAAATAAATTTATAATTATCTTTTGTCATACAAATACTAGCCGTTCTCGTTAATCCCATATTATTACACAGTAACACTTTCTTAAAACTGTAATTATTTTTAAAAACATTGTATTGTTAATTATATGCAATTGTATAGTAAAAACATTGTAACATAATCATTTACTTTAATAATATAGATATTTATATATTTGATATTCTGCTTCTTAAAAAGAAAAACAAAATCCATCTATATATTACCCAAAATATTTTCTTCAAGAATTTTTTTTAATCTAAAAACTGTTGTCATTCGTTTAAGTATTAGAATGCTTTAAATACACGCTGAGTGTCTATAAATATTGCCTGATTTACGACAGGGCAATTGGGGGTATACATGTCCTGCACTCTCACACAAGAGAGAGTTCTCAAAAATCGTCTAAAAATGGAATCGAAATATATATATAGATATAAAGTGTTCCAATTGGCTGCGAAATGTACCTAGGATCTCCAAATTAATAAACAGGTCCCTGTCAATAGAAATATGTGTCGTGACACACACAGTTATCGCGAGACAAACAAACAAACAAACTGACAGCAAAAACATTTCGGGTCTCAACAGTAAGCCTCAACTGATGATTTTGC
This sequence comes from Maratus michaelseni, assembly GCA_963931845.1. Lineage (NCBI taxonomy): Eukaryota > Metazoa > Arthropoda > Arachnida > Araneae > Salticidae > Maratus > Maratus michaelseni. The sequence goes on from OZ007600.1 coordinate 33,026,240, forward strand.
AATTACCTGCAAAACCCGACCTGTAGCAAAAAGTAGAAGTAAACCTGACCCGCAATTAAAAAAATTAGACCCGACCCGACCAAGACTGCGGGTTGGATATTAACCTCCAAATTTCTGATATCGCCCCCCCCCCTTGAAGACTCTCTAGATCCGCCCTTGACCTGCACTTAATCTATAGGTAATAGTAGGCCAATGTTGGAAATAAATAACAAATTTGCTATTTCAGACATATATTCAGGGACATGAAAATCACGAAACATTCCCATGAGTAAGTATTTAGCATTATTAGTTATTTCTAAGTAAGAAGAGCTTTTTAGATGATAAAGTTAATTTTGAAACAACTTTAAAATTGTTATTAAATGTTTTCTGCTGCGTGCTTTGGTTATCGGGCTCGGGATCCAAAAAATGAGCCCAGCAGAAAACAAATACATGTGTTCTAAAATTTTCCCATCTGTGATATTTCTTTCTGTAATGATTCAATGTTTGTGAGAAGTGTAAGTTGTATGCAGTGGCGTAGCGTATCGGGAACGAAAACAGGCTACGGTTGCGCCCAATTCAAAATTTTTAGGGAGGCAGAAAATCATTGCCTAAAAGAGTTTAGCACAAAAACTACAGTAACAACAAAGAAAGGGCGAACATTTTAAATTGCTCCATGCGCTCAAAATCCACGTTACTAAAGATTGTTATCAAAAAAATTTCGACATGAAAGCTATCGCCGCCAGTAAAAAGAGGCGGAGAGTTTTGTATTACTCCGGTGGCTCAACACAGACTATGTCACTTTGAGTGCGTCGTATAATCCAGCGTCATCTAATCAAGAATCTACTCTAGCTATTAATACAGTTTTCTTTTCAGGTCTGAATTTATCTGCTCATTCTTATCGTTGACTTTTCAACAAGTGGCCATGTTGAATTCCCATGCTGCATTTTATCGCAATTTTGCGTTATACTCTGTTTTTCTCCTCTTTCTCATTGTTTTCTCGACCGCAGGTAAGGACGAATGGCATTCATTAATGTTTAACATAATTAACATTAACAATGTTAATATATAACAGTGTCATACAAGGCGTTCCAGGATTATTGGGACAAACTTTAGAGGGAGGTATGGGGACATCACAAGGATTCAGATTTGCATAGCAACCCATGGTCGGAAACGTCATGGGAAAGCAGTATGACAGGTACAAGAAACGAAGAGACACAAGCCTGAGATCACCTGAAATAATTTAATGGTCAAATATATTACATGTGCTGTGGTAGATGATATGTGAAAATGTTACAAAAGATGTTCAAAGTTTCCACCATTGCTAGTGATGCATGCATTACACCGTCGAACCATGGATTGGCGGACTCGCTCAAATACACCTGGATTTTGTTGGATATCTGCAGCAGTACAGATGAGTCTTGCAACCAGATCTATATTGGAATCCACAGGCGTTGCGTACGCAGCACTTTTCAGTACATCACAAAAAAAAAAGAAATCTATGCTGCTTAAATCAGGAGAGCGTGGACCAATCCATCGGTGACCAAACACCTGATTCAAATGTTCACGAACACACCTGCCATAATGTGGAGATGTCCCATCATGTTGAAACCACATATGGCGTCTGACATGATTGGCATAGTGTCAAGTAAGCTTGGTCACCTCTTGCAAAAAAATGAGATAATCTGCAGATGTTAGAGGTGCTGGCAGTAAGTAAGGTTTCCTCCAGTGCTCTCGTAAACAACACTACCTAACGGCGAACGAAGCCGTTTCCGACCATGGGTTGCTATGCAAATCTGAATCCTTGTTATGTTCCCTACCTCCCCTTAAAGTTTGTCCCAATAATCCTGGGACACCCTGTATATATAATATATAATTACAAATATAACAGTGTTAACATTAATGTTTATTTGATATTTACACCAAATATATAAGATAAATATATATCGTTCACTATTTCTATTTTTAACACATTGCTAAATTTGTCTTTTAAACAGAAAAATCCGCCCATGGGCGTTACTTTTGCCTTTACATTTAACAACAAAAAAAATTCTGTGTTCGTGTTTATATTCAATTTAATGTATATAATAAAAGTAAAGATAATTAAAAAAAAAAAACACTCTTTTATAAACATTTAATGTTTATCTTAAAAACTACGCGTGATTTCAAGATTACAGTTCATGTAGTTGTAAGAAAAATTGCGTTCCATAAAGTTAATTTTACGTGGGTTACGACTATGGAAAATTCACCTCTTTGATTTACGCTTAATAAAAAGTAGTACTACCTATTGAATTTATTAAAATATCTATTTGTCCAGTAAAATATATACCAGTCACGTACGATCGTGACTGGTACGAACCGGTTTATAATAACAACTAGTAATGCTATACATAAATGTGTCTGCGGGGGTCGTTTAATATTAAAATTATAGCAAACTTTAAAATTTTTAATACTAATACCCGATTTTGACAACATATTTGATCGTCGTCGAAGTATCACACGGTTTCTTTTTGACTGTTTTAATCTTTAAAAATTTGTTTATGACGCAATATCTGATATTGCTTATGATAAGATAGCATGTATGATTGCAACTTAAAGGCAGCCCGATAATGTAAGCAAAACGTGGAACATTTGGCGAGTAATCACCGCGAAGCGATTTAAAAAGTAGAGCATTGAAGAACAGCTATTTTTAGATAGCTGTTCTTCATTGTAATCTTGTTTATAAATGTGGTGTTTCTGATTGGAAGAATTCGGACTGATATCTATAATTGAAGATACAAACAGCGATAAGTTTGTCATTGACGACGTTACAAGACGTAAATTATCCAACGTTGTATTTCGACTATTTTAATCTTGAAGAACCTGTTTATTGAGATATATTTGCTGTTGCTTATGATAGGATAGTACATGTGAACGTAACTCAAATGGAACCAAATATTGTAAGCAACACGTGGAATATTTGACGAGTAATTGCAGTGAAGTGCTTTAAAAAATAGAGAACTGAGAACAGCTATTTTTAGAGAGTTCTGATTGGCAGAATTTGAACTGATATCTATCATAGGTGGTACAAACAGCGATAAGTTTGTCATTGACGACGTTACGAGACGTAAATTATGAAACTTGTATTTTGACTATTTTAATCTTGAAAAACCTGTTTATTGAGATATATTTGGTGTTGCTTATGATAGGATAGAACGTGTGAACGTAACTCAGATGGAACCAAATATAGTGTAAGCAACACGTGGAATATTTGGCGAGTAATTGCAGTGAAGTGCTTTAAAAAAATAAAGAACTGAGAACAGATATTTTCAGAGAGTTCCGATTGGTAGAATTTGAACTGATATCTATCATAGGAGATACAAACAGCGATAAGTTTGTTATTGACGGCCTACGTTACGAGATGTTAAATATCACGCGGTGTGTTTTCGACTGCTTGAATCTTGAAAAGCCAGTTTATGAAGACATATGTGATACTGCTTATGATAGCATAATATCTGTGATTGCAATAAAAGTGGAACCAGTTAATGTAATACAGCACGCGAACATTTAGCACATTATTGCTTCTAAGTGTTTTAAAATGTGATGTAAGGTCCAAGAACTGAGAACAACTATTTGTAGAGCGCTTCTGATTGGTGGAATTCGAGCTTATATCTATCGTTGGAGTTTCAAATAGCGATAAATTAGTCATTGGCGAATTTTCGAGAGGTAAAGTGACACACAGTGTGTTTCGACTGTTTTAATCTTGAAAATCCTGTGTATAAGGAGGTATCTGATATTTCCTATGTTAGGATAGTACGTGTGATTGCAACTTTAGATTCAATGAAATATATGCATGGAAGAACAACAACACTAATAATTTATACTAATGTTATACAGAAATAACGTTTCTGCGCTTGTTTGTAGGGAGTAATATCTGGAACTATTGAAAATATTTAAAGAAATAATGGTGGCAAAATGCTGGTGACCATCTCTGCTCCAACATAGGCTATATTTTATGTTAATACAACAATCCCGCAGAAAACGTTCTAAAAGTGCGATTTCTGTTATATTGTTGGGACTAGAAACTTGGAATTCGTTGTAGTGGTTTTTTATAAGATTTAAATACTCACTGTGAACGGTTTTAAAAAGTTCGAAATTTAAAAGGGTGAAATGAGCAAAAAATATTCTAAATTTCGATTGATATGGAACTGTTTGTGTTACGATGTTGAAATTTGAGATGGCTGTTACTTTTAAGATATAAATAATCTCAGAGGCCAGTTTTTTTTTTTCCTTTTTTTTTTTTTTTTTGTTTTGTTTATCCAGTTGCACGAGAAAAAAAGGTTCTAAAATTGCGATTTCTGTGATATTGTTGGGGTAGAAATTTCACGTTTGGCATGGTGATTACTTGTAAGATGTAAATACTCGCTATGACCGATTTTTAAAAAGCTCGAAAAAATAAAAAGGTAAAATGAGTGGAAAATGTTCTTAAAACATTCTAAATTACAATTTGTATGGAATTGTTATGGTTAGAAACTTGAAGTTTGACATGGCTTGTTACTTTTAAGACTTAAATGTTGTACAGATCAGTTTTTTTAAAAACAGAAATTTAAATGGGGCAGACAATTTTTTTTTTCTAAAATTGCGATTCCTGTGGTACTGTTAGGTCTAGAAACTTGAAATTTGACATGGTAGTTACTTATAAGATGTAAATACTCGCTTTGAACCGTTTCAAAATGTTAGAAATTTAAAAAGGTGAAATGAGTGGAAAACGTATACCAAATGATGATTTATTTAAAACTCTTAGGGTTAGCAATTTGAAACTTGACATGGCTGTTACTTTTAAGAAGTTATTGTTCGAACAGACCAGTAAAAAAAAAATCGAAAAATAAAAGAAAGCACGAGGACGAAGTTTTCTAAAATTGCGATTTCTGTTATACTTTTAGGGCTGAAAACTTGAAATTTGGCATGGTTACTTAAAAGATGTAAATGAGAGATGAAGAATGATTTTTTTTAAAAAGCGAAAATTTAAAAGAGTTAAATGAAGTGAAAATGTTCTAAATTACGATTTATTTGGAACTGTTAGGGTTAGAAACTTGAAATGTATATTAAAACTAGATTTATCTTCACCGAAAACAATCGAACAACAGACATTATGCAATTTAAATGCATCACAACGTATGTAACAACGCTATGCTGTTAGTAATAATAATAATAATAATAATAATAATAATAATAATAATAATTAATAAGCTGTTAGTAAAAATAATAATAGTAATTAATAAGGTGTGTGTTCTTTACAGGTGGAACGATTTCAAAGAAAGAAAACTGTAAAAATAAAAGGGGATTTCCGAACAATGAAAAACCGTGCCTATCTAAAGGCGGCAAATTTCCGGAGCGGCAAAGGACCAACAGAAGACGATTATGTCCAAAACAAGAGTCCAGTGCCCATAAAGGTAATTGTTTTGAAAATTAATGGGGGTTAAAAAGATTTTAATTCTATACGAAATGCACCACTGTCTTACATGTACAGTCGAGGAAAATTTACCTTTGCCGCAAATCATTGCATAAAAATATGACTGGACCCAACCGATTTATAATAACTTCTTCAACTTAATGTTATACTTAAATGCGGCTTAGGGGGTCGTCTAATATTAAAATTGTAACAAGCTTCAATTGCACCAAAATTTTTTAATACAAACACACAATTTTCATGTCACATTGGGATTTTTTTGGTAAATTTTACCATCGGATACTAAATGGTAAATCCAATAGTTTAGAAAGTATGCAGGTTAAAAAAAATCTGTAACTACTAATGTTAAATTCCGTTTTAAGCGCATTCGTAATAATATAAATACGTAGCACCTATAGTCGTCGTCTCGTCCGTCCGTCTGACCGACCGCTTATAACTGCGCAAAAACTACCCAACCGAATGGTTTGAAATTTAATATATATTATCGTTGTAGAATTTTGTCGAGTCATTTCAAATTTTATGAAAATTGAAGCAAAACTTAAAAAGATATTAATAAAAATTTTCTTTATTCTATTAAATCCTATCGTACCCAACGTATATAATAAAAGCGCAAGTCATGTGACTAAAGAAAACAAATACGGGCGAAGCACGTCTTTTTTCATATGCCAGGCGGCCATTTTTATTCAAAATTATTTTTTCGAATAAAATTGCATAAAAGTTACATTTTTAGAAAGATCGTTCAAAAAAATTGTTTGTTTGGGAGATGAGTTACATTAAAAAATGTATAGATTCTGAGATAACTTCAGTGGAAATTGCGTTAACAGCCGAATACCTCAATCCATGAGAGTCAATAAACACCGGAGATTCGTTTATTATGAGTCATAAAAATATTAAACCATGGACGTAATCATTCGCAAAGCAAGATCTCCATGGGGAACTTTACATTGCTGTCTAGTGTAGAAAAAAATTCGCATCTGTAAACGTGGCATACGTAATAAGGAAAACATGCTCATTTCGCTCATAGCAGACGATATAATTCATTTCACTGAAATAATAAGGATGATTGTTTTTTTTTACATTGTGAAACTAGTTATAAAACGAACGCACCTCCTATGTCACGTTTAACGTACAATTTACAACTTGTTAATCCTTGCAAAACCGATTGCATTGCTGGTAGGTTTTAAAGCATAACTTAAAAATTACTAGGCAGAATCAGCTGTAATTTTGGATTCGAATATTAAATACACTTCTGTTTAAAAATTCATGGGTCAGAAATCAAATAATATATCATTTTAAATAATCATTCGAAAAAATTATAAATTGTAAAATATGAACTTTTTAACAGAAATCGATTTCTAGAAGCTAGAAATATGCGAATCGAAAATTACAACTCATTTCGCCATATATATCTATATATTTAAAAAGCTAAGCGTTTTGTTTCGACAATCCGTGAGAACAAACTACTACATCAAATTACATCATTTTTTTTTAAATGAAAGATATTTGGTCACAGATTTGTTATCGTACATTCGTTTGTTCCAAAATTTAATTAATTAGCCGTAATCTTAAATTAAAATTTTACTTCTGCTTATGACGTCATAAAGTCGGCAATCGGATTAACGCCCACTGTTGCGACGTACAGAGTTTATTTTCTGAACTCAATGATTGCGAGCATAAAAAATAAATATTAAATATTAAAAGCACGTGACTTTTAGGCCGAATTTTTTAATTTGTAAGTTAAAATATAGTTAAAATGTTTAAGTATTTCGGTAACAATATTTATCCGTGTGTTTTATAAGCAAATAAAAATTCATATTTACTGTGACGTCACGGAAATATTGTCCATTGGGTTCATTTTATCATTAAGCATTATAACTTTGTTGATGCCATTTTTTTCATTACAATTAAATGCAAAATATATTTTTATTTGTATGCATGGTGCTTAAGCATAAATGTACGTGTGAAAAGTTTCTACCGGTGAAAATGACGTTATGCTTAGCTTGAAATGCATTTTAACATTTATAAAACTAAAAAGAAAAATTTATATGATTGTGTCAACATGACGTAATATTAACTGATATTTCAATTTTTAATTTTAAAGATTAGAACTGGAGCCTTTATTGGTTGCTTCATCTTGATTGCATACCTTGATTACATGTTACAGAGTTGCCAAGTCTCCGGCTTTTTGAACACCAGTAATTTTTTTGAGAAAATATTGTTCTTTTAAATCGCAAAATGCTCCGATTCAATAAAACAACATTTTCTGTACTAAATTACTGGTATCCAAAAAGCTGGAGACTTGGCAAGTCTGCATGTTACCAATTGCTTTTTTTAAATTATAGGATTAAGTTATATGAATTATAGGATTTAAATTATTAAGATTTCCTTTTTTAATAAAAAAATTCACAAAAGTAAAGAATTTCAGGAAAAAAAAAAACTTGAAATAATGATTGTATTTTTAGCTAGAATAAACAATGTAAGTCTAATATTTTATAGGAATTATTTTGGTACGTTTTTTATAAGTTCATTTAACAGTTCCTTATTAGCGGCAGAGTCTTATTTCTTTCACTGTGAATTTTTCTTTCGATGTCAAAAAATGGTAGTCTACTTTTGGACGCCAACCAAAACACAGTGGCAATATTTAGAAATGTATAACGGTTGTGACAACATACGGCACTATCGCTTTAGCTTTCATCGCGCTTACGTCACTTCTAAATACTAAAAATTTAATTTTTTTACTACATTTTACAATTTCAATTCTTACATCCTCAATTAGAAAAAAAAATAGCTTTCGATTGAAATTCATTTGAAATCTGCCGCTTAATTTAACGACTTTTTAAATAATTTTCAAGCATGAAATATTTTTTCAATTCTATCTCAACAATGACCATCCGTTTGTTTTAATAATGTAAAATAGCCCCTTGGAAAGTTGCAACAATTGAAAATAGGTATCCCTAACCTTCATGAAAAATGAAAAAAAAAATAATAATGAAAACCTGATAAATCATAAGATCAGATTATTCATAAGATAGAGTATTTTGGCGCTAATATAAAATCTGTGAAAAGAAAAAAAAACTATTTTTAGTTTATGATTAACATAAAATTGATATGTTGAATTCGTTGATGTATATGTTGAATCAGAATATGCTAGGAACTGTTATTTATTATTTTTTTAAAGATCCATTGGATATTTAACTGTATAAGAGACCGACTGTGATGGAAAAGGAATAATCATCCAGATTATGTAAAGGGATAGAAGAAACCATACAAATAAATTACAATTGAAAACATTAAAATTCTCCCCCATCTGCATATTAATTTATTATTTTTAACAAAAATTCTTCATTTTTACATAAAAATTGATTAGCTTAAAACAATGGATGCGTTTTAGAAGATATTGATTTGAAACGAACAATGATTAAAGAGGACATTTAAAACTTTTAATTTAAACATTTTAAAACTTTTTTTAACGTCGAATTTCAACGGTGCGTTTGGGCAGATGCAATACATATGCGCATAGGAGCTCATTCGATTGCATTATCACAGGGAGGGGGGTGCTTATACTATGTTCTTTTCTTTACTAAATATGAGATGAAAATAGGAAATTTGTATGATACTTTATGATAGGACTATTTGTATGATACTTTATAGCTCCATGACTTTTTTTTTTTTTTTTTTTTTTTTGTCGTGGGGAATATGGTGGTAATGTCAAACTGGTCAAACTGATTTGCATTACACATTTGTTTACGGAGTGTTCATTTGGAGTTTGCATCGGAAATAGCATTTCACTGGGAGGGGGGTGGGATTTTTTAAAATAAAATATTTGAAAGACTGTTTCATACGAAGCCCTACTTAAATAATAAAGAAGCTTATTTTACTGATATTGTTATAGTATTTTTATCCGTCACGTTTTGACGGGTTCCATCTAGTATTTTTTAATTATGCTTAAAGAACTACACGTATTCCAATCGGTTTTATAACGATTAAAATTAAAAAAACATAAACCCATTGCTTAATTACACTATGAAACTAGTCGGATGTGCCAATCCCAAAACTTTCTTCTATCTCATACAGGTTCCGCCTACACTAAAAGGAATCAGCACCAATTTATATCAAGGTCTAACTGAAACTCAAGTTTTATTACATTCCGTGCATTCGTTCTTGAGATATGACTATTGCTGAAATCCTGTGAATCCTACAAAATGCAACATAGCAGCGCCACCTGTTGGGAGATTTAGACCGAAACTTAATCAAAAACAACTTATGTCAGCGGCTAACTGAATCTGAAGTTTGAAGAAAATCCGTGCATTAGTTCTTGGGATATAGTTATTGTCATAATAATGAAAAAAGTAGCATAGCAGCGCCACCTGTTGGGCTATTAACACCAAAACGTAAGCAGCATCTATTTATGTCATGGTCTAACAGAATCTGAAGTTTGATGAAATTCCGTGCATTAGTTCTTGAGATATAGCTATCGTAAAAATCGAAAAAAAAGTGGTATAGCAGTGCCACCTGTTGGGATATCTGCACCAAAATGTAATCAGCGTCTATTTATGTCAAGGTCTATGTGAACCTGAAGTTTGATGAAAATAAGTGCTTGAGTTCTTGAGTTCTTGAGAGCTATTGCGGTAATTACGAAAAATGTAGCATAGCAGCGCCACCTGCTGGACGATTTTCACCGAAAACTAATCAGCTCCAATTTATATCAGGGATTAACTGAACATAAAATTTTATTAAATTTCGAGCATCATTTCTTCCGATAGAGTGCCCACAAAATTTTTGTCACATACAGACAGAGTCACAGACAGATATTTTCTAAAAACCATCAAATCGTGTTCAGGACCTTCTAAAACGTATAAATCCGTTGGAAACCGGAAGTCGAAAATTTTCACGAATTCAATACTTTCTTCTTGTAAAGATAGAACAAAGTAAAAAAAGCGACAAATGTTTCTTAATCTAGATAAATAGAATATGACCACGAAATAAAATACAGTAACCTCTTCCGAATTAACCATGATTACGAAAAGCGTTCTTTATCATTAGAAACCTCATAAACTTTTCAAGAATATGCCTTTCAAACATATTTTTTCGAGATTTAAAGAAGCATTTATAAAAATAAGGTTTCTTTTACTGCCACGTATTTTCGGAAACATTTCTGAGTAGTTTTTATACTGCATTAATCAGTTTTCTCAAACCGGAATATTGGTTTTTAGAATACTATTAATTCTCAAGTGAATATTTTCAGCTGCGAGACTGAATTTTATACATGCAAGTGTAATAAAATAATATTAATTAAAATATAGATAAACTAGGGGGCTCTGCCCCCTGCTCGCTACGCTCACCAACCCCCGTTCTGATTTCACAGCCTCTTAAAACCTGGTAATGTATCCTGTTTTAAAAAGATGATGGTGATATCACGAACGTTCGACTTTCTTCTGTAATCAGGTTATAATGCTTTTTCATTTAACTGGTTATAATGCTTTTTCATTTAATTCATCTTTTTTATTTTTAATATTCATGTGTAAACCCGATTTTTATGACGTAATTTTCTTTTTTTCCTGCTCACTCACCAAATTATACAAATTGACATAATTTTTATTTTAAATAACGAAAAAACAAATAAATTAGTATAACATTAATAAAAATATAAATAAAACGTCGAAATAAAAATAACTTGATGACGTAAACACGTGTTGTCAAGTGAATGTGACATTTTCGATCAACCATTATTGGCATTTAATCTTACAAGTACCTAGTAGACCAATCCTCGCTCGGTAATTTTTTTCAATAGGTATTTATTTTATTTTATTTTATTTTATTTTTTTTGCTAGCTTATTTTAATTACTTTTTTTTTATTCATGGAATTTTCCAATCGATTTTTAACACAATTCCTAATAGGCAAGAATTATATAAATTATGTTGAAAAGTGTTTTGCCGATGACAATACAACATTTTAATATTTTTACAATTTAATTATAAATTAACCAGAGGGCCCGGCCCGTGCGAGGATTTCGCACTGAAATCTAATATTTTTTAGGTACTTCTCTATTATGCTGTCGACCACTTTTCATAACAACAAACTAACGCCAAATTGTAAGATTAAACGCCAAAAATGCAGTCCCTTTTACTTGATGTCAGAAGCATTATACGTGTTTGTTAAATCATCAAGTGGCTTTTAATTCGACATTTGCGTGTATTTTTCATTATGTTTTACTGGTTTATTAGTTATTTCATTAATTAAAATAACAATTGTGTCCTTAAATTCTTATATTTTATTTATTTATTTTGATATTCCAATGGCAACGTTCTCCCGTTTATTTGGCGATAGTTTTTTGTTATGAAAAGTGGTCGACGGGATAAAAGAGAAGTACCATTTTTTATCAATAAGTAATTTTTATTAGATGCAGGTTTAAACTTCTAAAGAAAAAGCAAGGATAACAATATCTGTAAACAACATTTAGTTGTTAGTCAATCCAGAATATCATCTAATTTATTACATCAAAGTTAGAGTAAAAACTGATCCAAGATTGCTAAAGGCACGCGCGAGAAAAAAAAAAAAATAACAATCGTATTTTAACTGCATTAGAGGATGACGTCATCCGCTTCGGGAAAAACATGGGACATAGGAATATAAATCTAAACATTTCAATTTAAATTTCGTTTTTTAATCATAAATATAAAATAAACCCGTGCGTTGTTTTTTATTATAATTGCTGAGCATCATATAATGTGGTATTTTATTTTTTTGGCAACAATGTTTTGAGGAAAACCTTTCATTTCATTTAAGAAAACAATGCCGATTTAATTTTTAATTATCAGCAATTTTTAATCGAAAACATGTTTTAACGAAATGTTAAGTGTGCTATGTCAGAAGCGTTTTCAAAATCCTTTCATATGCTATCTCATTCGTCGTTCTGCGTTTCGTATTTTCAGAAAAAAAAGGGATGTTGACAGGAGAAATAATATATATGATACATTCACTTGAAATTGATTGTTCTTTTTCAATTAGGCGGTCACAGGTGATAAATCGACAAATTGTGCAATTGTATGGGAGTTGAAAAACAACGGATTTAATTATGTGACAGTAAAATGCTCGCCAAAATAGGCCAAAGCGCTGTGAAATGGCAAAAGTCAATATTTTAAAGAGTTAAAAGTAAAAAAATAAATTGTTAAAAAAATGTAGCATACAGAATACGCGTTCATCAATTAATAATTAAATATCAATAAATTTACGATTACACGATGACAAATAAATTTAAAAGAGTAAAAAGATAATTTTAATAATGTTTCATTTTTCTTTCTGATTATCTTTTGTTGATAAATAAACAGAGCAAAAAGTATATATTTCAAATGAATTCATTATTTTGAGCTTCCTGGCAAACGTATAAAAAAGAAGTGAATTTTTCATAATAGAGGTCTTTGCCCAGGCCAAATTAATGCATTGTAATAGATATTTTACGTAAAAAATATGAATTGCGGCAAAAAAAAATTCCGCGGTATTTTCAAGATGACCATTGGTTGCTTATAAAAGAGTGTTTTTAAAAAACTATTTTTGGTATTTCCGCATTATCCCGTCAACCATTTTCCATAAAATAAACTATCGCCAAAGTACAGTTGAAGCACTTTATAACGAACTACGATATAACGAAAAGCACGATATAACAAAATGCTCATAACCATTTAGTTGGTCTGTATGTTAAAGAATACTGAATTCGAAACGATATAACGAAATATTTATAACGAAAAGCACGATATAACGAAAATAATTCGAGCATGAAAATTGATAAAAAGAACGATATAGCGAATTTTTTACGTTTTTTTACTTAAAAAATGGCTGGGAGATAGAATTTTATTTTTTAAATACCAGCTATTTTTTTTCATGAGGTAACCTTCAATCTTTTTCTCTAGAACCAGTCACATATTTTCAATACTTCCAAGAGAGATTTGGGGGAGGGGCAGTATTTTAAGACAGACAGAGGGGCGACAGCTTACCTGAACTGGAATTATGTTATTTTTTATTTGATGACTGATTTCATTGACATTTGCTTTTCGTGTAAATTTATCGCGTGCTAATTTTTAAAACTTTTTGTAAACTGGCTATGTCTGTCAAAAAAAAAAAAAAAAAAAAAAAAAGTTTGAGTTTAGAAGAGAAAGTTGAAATTATAAAATGCGTCAAAAATAATGTTAAAATAAGCGATGTAGTGAAAAAATTTGGGATTCTAAGTAGCACTCTCAGCAATTGAAAAATTGAGAAAAAAATATTAAAATATTCAAAAAGAGTGCAGTTTCCTCATCATTTAAACGTATATGCACAGCGAAATATGAAGTTGTGGAGAAAGTATTCTTTTCATGGTTTAAAGATGCAAGATCCAAAAACTTCCATATTAGTGGAAGCATTTTGCAATATAAAGCATATGCGTTTGCCGAAACATTTGTATATAAAGACTTTCATGTAAATGATGGTTGGTTAGGCAAATTCAAAAAAAAGATATGAAATTGTGTGTAAAAAAAATATGTGGAGAAACAGCCTCTGTTTCAAAAGAAATAATTAAAGAATGGAAGAACGAAAACTCAAACATTTTTTAGGATTACGATTGAAAAGATGTATTTAATATGGATGCCTGATAAAACTTTAACTTTAAAAAAAGAAACTTGTCACGGTGGCAAAAGGAGCTAAGAACGAATTTCATTAGCATATTATGTTCTCTGAAAGGCGGTCACCTGTTGTAATTGGAAAAGCAAAGAATCCACGGTGTATCCCTAAAAACGTAATAAAAACTTTGCCTGCAATGTACATGCGTAATTGAAAAGCTTGAATGATGAAATGCCTGTTTAAAGAATGGATTTTAGATTTTGACGAATAGAAGCAAAAAGCCAAAAGAAAAGTTCTGCTTATTTTAGACACTGCCTCAAGGTCTCTTCGCATGTGAGTTCTATTCGTGTTTAATTTATAAAATTACTTTTTTTACCACCTAACACTACATCCAAAGTGCAACCATGAGACCAAGGAATTTTTCATTCGTTTAAAGCTAAATACTGGAAGATGCTTGTGAAAAAATAATCGTGAATTCAGAAGACACGAAATAAACAAAAATAGACTAGCTGAAAGCAATTTATCTGATAAATAAAGCTTGGAGCGATGTTTTGTTGTTAATGCTTTTTCAGTTTCGAGATTTTTTCCATCACCTTCAAACAATCATGAAACTGTTTCTTTACCTAAATTGGAAAATACAAATGAACTGATTTCATCCTTTTAAATCTGATTTCCGAGTTTAAATTTGATCAATATGTTAATGTTGATTCAAACATGGTAAATGAAGAAAACATCATAAATAAAAAAAAGAAAACTGCCTAGTTAAACTGAGGGCATTGAGCTCACAGGCTATTCACACTAATTATATATTATACTCTTATTTCAAAGAATTTGAAAAATACCTCGAAAAATAAAGAAATTGACAATATATTAACGATGGTATAATCCCCAGTTCCCCCCTTATAATTAACTAATGAACCACCAAACTAATCAGGGAAGCGCCTTATTACAACGAACATATATACAACATTTGAAGAAAATCGGATAATTCTGCATGAAAAACTCATTTACCTAAATTAAGGGGGGTTAGCCCCTCGTTTCCCCCTTTAATGAACCCCCAAAACTAAATAGGTAAGCGCCTTATCACAAGGAACCTATAAACAAAATTTAAAGCAAAACAGTTAGTTCTATCAAGAGTTATCGTGTTACGTACATACAGAACGGGCGGGCACGTTAGCTCTCAGGCTTTGATAGCCTGTCCCTGTGAGCTAAAAAAGTACAGAAGATGAGGCGTGCGTTGGCAGTGTCAGTGAAAACATCCTTCTAGAAGCTGGTGAGAAGATTTTACCATCTGATGTACTTGAGTATTTACAGATAATTGTGTGTTACATGCACAGTGAAAACTTGTTAACGAATGAAATTAACATGTATGTTGTCAAAATAGGCTGTACAATATTAGTCAATGTTATTAAGAAAAGAAAGCAGAGCTTGTTAACGTCATTCTTCACACCTATATAGGTATGTAAAACTGCCCTTTAAGAGAATTAAATCAATATATTTTTTTTTTTTACATTTAAATTTGCCCGTTTTTTTATGTGTAGCAGAGTAAGATATATATATATATAATACCGTTAAAATAATACAACAAAACTCTGATGATCTGAAGTTCAGTCATCCAGATCTATCATCACAAAATAAAAATTCTGTTTTATGAATTGTTCGCATTTATTCGCAAAAATAGGATTTCCTAGAAATTCCTTTTTAAATCAACGCCTTTCTTCACTGTTCTGTTTGTAGTAAAAATGATCCTTACTATGAAGGCTTAATATAATATGAATACATTAGGCCTAGTTTTTTTTATTTTTATGAAACAAAAGTTATTTAAAGACATATCTTTATGTAATAAAACGTGCTTTTATATGATTGTCTCCATTATACGGAATTCTGCATACTCAAGATTACGCGCAGACCATATTAGTCAGGGTAATTGGCGTTCTTACTATATAACGAAATAATTCGTTATAACGTTTTAACGAAAGCACGTTATAACGAGCAAATCTTTGGAGCACTTTCGATTTCGTTATAAGGTGCTTTGACTGTAATCGCCAGACAGAGGCGTAGCGAGCGGGGGGGCAGGGGGGGCAGCTGCCCCCCCAATGTTTGGTAGAATGATTCAGTCGGCTTATTGGCAGATTTAATTAGTGTCTCTATAGTATGTCAATAGGCCGATTAAAAAAAAACAATTCGGAAAAATTCTGGTTGGCAGGACTTTAAATCTTCAGAATACATTTCACTACACCCTTACAATCATATGGCAAAAACTAATCGGTCTGTCAATAGATAGGTTATGAGTAAAAAAAGTAATGGTTTCAATAGATCTATCTGGTCAGCCGGTATGAAAGTCACGTGTTCTGTCACATTTTCGAATCACATAAATAGCTAGTCGGCCTACCAACTGAAAAAAAAATTATGTATAAATCTTGTCTGCAGAGCCGAAAATGTTGGACATATACTATACCTTATACCCATAAATGGAAAAGCTAAGTCGGCCGTCGATACATAGGCCAATAGGGAAAAAATGAATCTGATCTATTGATTTGAAAATATCAGAAATTTGTCCTACAGTAACACTCGCAACTTATATAGATAAAAACTATCAATATATAAACCAGGTCGACCAAATGCGAAAGTCGCTTAAGAAAATTCAAGAAATTTTATACCTGATACATAGTAGGTTCTAGCAACGATATTATGTTTACGCCCTTTGGAACTGTTTTAGGAACGTTTGGAAAATAAAAACGAAGAATTTTTAAAACTATTTAAAAAAAGAAAATGAATAAATTAAAAAATATATCTGTGCATTTAACATTTAATACCTAAAAAAATTCTTACTTTTTTTTTTATAAAAATAAAACTAAATTTATATGCTTGTGCCAACATAACATAATTACATAATTTTCACTGATTTTTCACTTGTTATTATAAAAATTAGAATTGGAGCCTTTATTAATTACTTAATATTTATTGTATACCCTGATTATCGTAATTTCCGGCGTATAATCCGCGGATCAAACAATCATGTTTCGACCCAGAAATTTTATTTTATATAATGGAACATACTAGATCTCTGTAAATATTTTACTTCAATTATTAAAGAAAATTTCTGGGTCTAAACATAATTGTTTGATCCGCGGATTATATGCCGGAAATTACGGTACATGTTAACGATTACTTTTTTAGAAACTAAATCATACGTAAGAGGAATTATTTTTTTAAATAAAGAATTCAGAAAGTAGACGATTTCAGGAAAAGTTAAATTATTAAAAGTAATTTTATGGTACAAAAAAAAAAAAAACTTGAAGCGATTGCGGAACATTAACGCGTTTGCACTTAAAACAATATAAATAGTTCAGCGTTTCAGGTCCGTAACTACCGCCGGGGCACTGCCCCGGGGCCCCAAACTGATGGTTAAAAAATTATTGTATTTTAATATCTAATCTAACTTCCTATAAAATACCCAGCACCTAGCTAAAAGTTAATAATAATAATAAAAAAATCCATCAAAGTGCTAAAGTAAATGTTTTTGCGTGTCCGTTCAAATACTCCATACGCTTCGCATGCAAAAGCATCTCTAGAGCAGACAGCAGAATGTCGAGTCGAATGTGTCATAGCAAATTGTCGCTAAGAGGACTTTTTCCGACCCGTTTCAGCGTTCCGATAACACCAGAATACACTCCCAGAATACACTCTCAGGTGCCTGCTGAGTGATGAGTTAAGTGCAAGCTAGGACGTGCAATGAGCTAGTGATGAGTCATTCGTTTACTAACTGCTCATCAATATCGGACTGTCAGAGCAGTTGAGAGTCGCATAGTACGATAGTTTATTACTTAACCCCTTCGTGACGAGCGCCTTTTACGGAATTTTTAATATTTTACCACCGGTTTTTCAAAACCGAAATTTTCGCCTAATTGAATCGGAGAAATGCTGTCATTAAATGAGGCAAAGCTTACAATAAAAATTAACTGGTGGGAATAATCGAGGATTCTGAGCATCTTATGCGTCACGTATACGTGTCGCTCGTCCCCAAGGGGTTAATCTTACTTTGCTTATGTTGAGATAATAGTTTATATTATGAAACGAATTCGGCACCAGCCAAGTGGAAATCAAAAAAGACAGACTCTAAAAAGAAGAAACTTGAAGGCTGCAAAAAGTTCGAAGAAGTTATCAACATGGCTGTACAGTGGAAACCACTCGACAGGGAATGGTGATAAGAAAGGTATAAATGGTTTGCTTTATTCACTGTGATGTGTAATTCATGTAAACATATTACAGTCAAACTTGAATAATTCAAACGTGTATAATTCGAAATCGTGGATAATTCAAATGTTTCTGTCGGCCCCTTGACATTCCTATAAAACACAATCAGTGGTGGATTAAGCACTCAAGAGGCCCCAGGCGCAATTAAATTTTGAGGCCCCTCCAAATATTTTCAGTACCCCTATAGTGTGCATTTTTACTTTCTTCTATCTATAATAGAAGAAAGTATTGTAATCGAAATTTTTTTCGACTTCCGGTTTTCGACGGATTTACACGTTTTAGGGTTCAGATTCCGAAAAACATGTTTTTACAAAATGTCCGTCTGTCCGTCCTCATTGTATCATCGAAAAGTGTATGAAGTTATACTTCAAATTGAACGTAATTTTTTTCTATGTTTTTGGCTATGGCAAGCAGATTCTATCAGAATTTGGAGATATTTCGACGAAAGGGGGCGCTGTGATCGATATTTTTGTTCCATTTTCACTATTGTGTCATCGAAAAGTGTATGAAGTTATGCTTCAAATTGAACCACATTTTTTTTCTATGCTTCTGACTGTAGCTTGCAGGTCCAGGTTGAATTTGGGGATATTTCGACGAAAGGGGGCGCTGCGATCGATATTTTTGTTCGATTTTCACCATTGTATCATCGAAAAGTGTATGATGTTATGCAGATAATTAAACCAATTTTTTTAAATATGTTTTTGGCTATAGCCACCAGGTCCTACTTGAATGTGAGGATATTCCGCTGGAGGGGGGCGCTGTGATAGCCATTTAAAGATTTCAAATTCAAAAAGATGTACAAAAAAATTATTATTCCTAAAAGTTTTTTCCGTTAAATGTTCGGCCTTGATCCGAAGAATCCGGAACAATTGTCTGTATCTTAAAAAATGGCGGAGATATAACGGTTTGAAATTTTAGGGTGGTTGACATTTTCAAACAAGACAGCATAATTCATCCATAAACGGGTTTAATTTATGAGTTTTAGTTAACATGGTTTTGGCAAACTTTCTTTCATTGTTGTAACCATTTTGTTCCTATTCTTATATGCTTAACACTATATATTTATATTCGCCAACGTCAAATTCTCACCAAATTTTGCGGCGATTGGTGGAATGTCCCAAATTTTGCGACAAAAATAGGTTGCCACAAATGAAGCCAACTTGGCTGTAGAAGACTAATTTGGCGATATTCTCATTCAAATTCAATGTTGACGAGAACTGGGAAAGAATCTTCTTTTATTGGGTTCCGCTCATTTTAGCTTCGTGTTTTCCAGTAAAATTAGCTAAAATCGTAAAACCAAGGGATAGGGAGGCTATCTGTTCCTGTCGGTACAGGCCAGAAGAACGTTTCGTAGTTTAGTATACATCAGTTGATCGCATCCCGGTAACCCGATGATTCGCAAGCAGCTGACGTACAACAGAATGACGAAAAATATTGATTTATTGGCGATGTGATGACGAAATTAGAAGTATTAACAAGATTGAGATAGAAGAAAGTTTTGGGATTGGCACATCCGACTAGTTTAGTTTTACAATTAGAATTACTGAAAGTGTATGTTGTTAATTCCATACGATATTATCTCTAATTGGAATATGAAGTTCAAATTATTTTCTATCGCATGCTAATAAAATATTGAAAGTACTTCCCATTCATTACATTATCATAATTTCTAGAACTAAGAAATCGCATTTTTATTTGGCTTTTATTTTGAAAATCACTACGTTCTATTTATTAAACTATCACTTCATTCTATCATTCTAAACAAATGTGTTTTTCACAAATATAACTGTAGGATTTTTTCTGATCAATACATATTCTTTTTTTCCCAGTAATGTTCTTGGTAAATCTTTTAAATAATTACTGAGTTATATCAAAGAAACATTTTAGTAATACAAAATCATATATTTTATTTTTAACTATCAATTATAATTAATCAGTTAAAATTAATTGTAAAAACTATTAATAAAGAAATAATGCGACAGATTGACTGTGTTACATTAGTCGGATTTGAAACATTTTTGAGTTGGCCAATCTTGCCTTTTGCCACCCCAAAAATTTTCTTTCGCTACGGCCCTGTCGCCAGACCCAGACTCTAACGCCAAATAAACAAATGGGTGAATGTTGGCAATGGAATAAAAAAAAAAAAAAAAATCGGAAAAGATGCATTCACTCAAGTGTCAACTATCAATATTTTATTAAAATAAATTTTAAAATGTATCAAGGAAAACAGAAAAAAAATAATATTGGATATTTATGTATTTACAATATTTTTCATAATTATCCCTCTCGACAGGTGAATGTTTGTGACGTCAGTAGAAACTGATCTAATCTATGTTAAGACTCCTATAATAGGAGCTGACGCATATCCATTTTGTTTCGGATTATTCGTGCTCAGTTCAACATTAATCTACCGCAGCCGGAGTTGGGGTTGCCTGAGACTCGGTTCTGATTGGCTGAACCGGTTCTGATTAGCTTGGTTTTTCAACTGAACTTCAATTTGAGACCCAAATCTGCGAGGATGCGTCAGCCTGTATTATAGGAGCTCTAATCTATGTAACTATGCATCACTAAATTTTTTCAATTCTTTTACCGCTTTTAAAATTTTGTCGAGGCCGTTTAAAAACACAATTGTTAGTTAAAGAGGATACTACACTCACACGAAAATACTCGCTGGCTTACTTTAGTCCTGTGGGATATATTTGTTTTAATATCTCGTTTGCATTTCAATATTTATGAATGTTTTTTTCTTTTATTTCTTTTTTTGGTACATTTTGGTTCGAAAAGCACCCACTTTTTTTGGCACTGGATAGCTAAAGTCGATCTGGACAAAGAACTTTCTGTACTTTTTTGATTTTGTTTCAAGACTTGTTTTTTATACCACGTCGAGTTTTAAACACAGAAAACGAGTTTTCTCAAATTAGTGACCTAACTAGATCGATTTCTTGTGCTCGAATTAGTGTAGTCATTAATTTTTGTGAAAATCGTTAGTGCCGTTTTCGATATATAGCAGCATTCTTAGTGCTGAGTTCCTTTTAATAGATCAAAATGACCTTTCCCGAATTCGAAACCTAGCTAGATTGATTTCTCGTGCTCGAATTAGTATAGGCAACATGTTTCGTGTAAATCGTTGGAGTATTTTTTCATTTATAACAAAAAACATTTTCAGGACTGAGTTTGTTTTACCCTGTAAAAACGAATTTTCTTGTATTCGGAACCTAGCTAGATCTTTTTTTCGTGCTCGATTTAGTACAGAGGACAATTTTCGTGAAAATCTTCTACGTCGTTTACGATATCATTCATAATCAGGAAAATCTCTTGCTCGTTTAATATATATGAATAATCGGGAAAATCTCTTGCTCGTTTAATATATATGAATTTGGCGATAGTAATTTGGTCGACAGGATAACTAACAAGAACCAATTGTATATATAGTGTTACGAATATTGTAAATAGCTAGTGTTTGTGCTTAAAAATAATGTAAATAGTTCAATTAAGCCCTATTCATAAGCTAATATTAATTTTTGTTGCATTGCAATATCTTAATTTGGTGATTTTTTGTAAGCGAGTAAACGCTATTGGATTTCAATAGGAGTCTACGGAAATTTGGCGAAATATTGGAAATAGCGTCAAGTTGGCGCCACTTTTGGCAGCTAATTTTGGCCGCCAAATTTGGCAATATATCGCAGGGTTCCCAGCGTCATGGAAAGTTTGGGAAAATCTGGAAAGTCATGGAAGTTCAAAGTAGTCAGGGAAAGTCATGGAAATTTTAAAATATATAGAAAAAGTCAGGGAATTTACAAATATTTTCTAAAAAGTCATGGAAAAGTTTTGGAGTAAAAATGAAAAATGATGTGAAATTCATCATATAGTCTCGGGGTAAAAACATAATTTTTAAGAGCAATCGTAGAAAAAAAAATTGCTAATTTTTGACAAAGGATTGCAAAAATAAGTAACAAACTTCGTTGTATGCCCACTTGGTCAGAGAATCTTTTTCGATTTGGTCAGGGAAAGTCAGGGAATTTTTTGAGATTTGGTCAGGGAAAGTCAGGGAATTTTCCAGTCATGTTTTGATGGGAAACCTGTATCGCCAAGTTGGCGCTAAAATTGGCGACAGACTCGGGCCTCTTCCTCTTGGTAACCCCTCTAATAGCGTCCATCCTATCTAAATTCTCTACTTTCATGTTAATTCCCCCTAAGAAAAGTCAGAAAGCTCTGACCAATCAGATACGTTTCGAGGTATTAGAAGGATTCATGTGTAAACACAATTTTTATGACGTAATTTTCTTTATTTCCTGCCAACACGTGATCATTTAATTATTATTTTAAACTTTCATTATTGTTTTTAATAGTCTCGCGCAAATACATTTTTTATTTGAGATAAAATATAATCATTTGCGCTTTTTTGGCAACAATATAAAAAATTACTTTTTCAATAAAAGATTTTTTACTCGATTTTTAAGGATTTTTTGAGTTTTTATTGTCCGACCGTGATAATTTTTTGAATTTCTGAAAGCTTGTTATATTTCGCGTCTGGTGGTATGATTTTCGAATCCGTAAGATGGCTAGAAAAAAAGTAATCGCTCCTCAAAAAAGTCCCTAATAAAAAAGCGATGAGACTAACCCGGAATATCTACGCAGATTTTCATTGGTCCATTTTTAAGCCAAAACTTTTTTTTATATATGGAAGGAAATGCTTAAGTGATACAAAAATAACACATAAAGGCTTATAAAAACCTTTCACTATAAATATCGACATATGTTTCAACGCTCACACGGAGCCATTATCAAGAAATTACAACGATAAACAACAATATTTTCTCACATTCTTGAAAATAAACTTGAAAAACATAAATCACGAGACCATATACACTGCTCAAAACAATTAGAGGAGCACATGGTTTTAACGAAATTACACAAATACTTACACCAATAAGTACCTTAAATTAAAACATCCATAATTTAAAGCATATCAGAAAGCAGAAAAATAAAACTTCATAAGCAAATCAAAGTTCATGACGTCAAATACCAGAAAAAGGAGATAAGTGCAGAAATCGGAATTTCACAGAAATGTCTATTTCACTGTCTCAGTTTCGAAATTCAATTGCTCAGCATTTGTTTGAGAAAAGATGATTTGAAAATGTCACAACTACGTGATTTACCGGAATCCATGGCTTGGCATATTAGAGAGAGACTTGAATCCGGGCAAACACAACGAAGTGTAGCGGACGTTGTTGGAGTTTCAAGAAATGTCCTTGCAAGGCTGTGGAATCGATTCCAAAAAACAGGAAATGTTCTTAGATGTCGACCAGGGCAAGGTCGAGCACGTGCACCACAGCGACTGATGACCGATATAGCCTGTTAACAGCTCGTCGAGACAGAGAAGGGGATGCTACTCAGCTGCAGAGACAGTAGCTCTTGGCAACACGACGAAGGGTGTCCAGCCAAACAGTGCGAAATATGCTTCATCAGGGTAGACTCTAAGCACGTAGGCCAATGGTCTGTATTCCGTTAACCTCAAGCCACCGTGCGGCCCGAAGAAGGATGGCTGCTGAAAATCACGATTGAAGACAATGGACTGGAGTTAAATGCTGTTTACAGACGAGTCCCTATTCAGTCTGGAGTGTGATACTCGACGTGTTTTGGTATGGAGGAAAAAGAGCACTCGAAATAACCCCACATTCGTTCGTGAAAGATCACATTACAGACTAGGTAGGTTGATGGTATGGGAAAGAATCAGCATAGGTGAATGTAAGGACCTGCATATCATTTGAAATGGCACTTTGACGGCCCAAAGGTATGCAGACAAGATACTGAGACCTGATGTCGTACCTTACGCCTCACCCTTGGTGATTCATTTTTTTTCATGCATGATAATGCCAGACCGGATACAGCTCGTCTGGCGGAGAACTGGTTGAAACTGGTTGAAACTGAAAAAAATACAGCGTATGGAATTGTTAGAATGCTTTCCTGACCTGAATCCGATCGAGCATGTTTGGAACATACTCGGACGACGAATTGCAGCGAGATGAAGGCTTTTTTTATTCTCTGGGACAAGGAGATTGCAGTTCTTGAAGAGTGGAACAATATTCCTCAAAGTCTTATCGATAATCTCATCGCATCCGTGGAAAACAGGTGTGAAACAGTCTTAGATGTTCGAGGGGACCACACGCCGTATTAAACAACTTGCATCATTACTAAACAATACTTTTTTTTGTCATTTACATGTAACAAAATTATTGCCCTAAACCATCTTTTCATGTTCTGTCCATCTTTTTAAAGAATTAAAGCCCCTTACAATTTTTTTGCGTCTTTTTTTTTCAATATTTTGCATTGATACATATGTACTCTCCATTTTATACCCATGCATGGCTGTCTCGCACGATTCTCTTCTCTTCTTTGCTTGCTCCCCTAATTTTTTTGAGCAGTGTATGTAAAACAAGTGGGTAAGTGTGATCGAAGATCGCTCAAAGGGTTTCGTTTAATATTCCTTTCAAAAGACTTTAACCTTTCTTTAATAAATTCAAACAATTTCCAACAACATTCTTTCTTTAATAAATTCAAACAATTTCAAACAACATTTTTCATTTAGAAAAAAAAAAAAAAAGTCATGTTTTTTATAAAGTAAAAATATACCGGTCTATTTTTTCTTTTTTTCGAATATCTAAACCATTCCGATAGTGGTCTAAGCCCGCTATTATATTCTCTCACTGTAATATCTGTCATGCGGATTAAATGCGATATATAAAAAAATAATTTCAAAATTAAACATGTTGTACACCTTCAAAATATTAAAATATGCGAATATTTCCATAATCGGATTTTTATCATGATTCGATATGTTTATCAAACTCATAACACGCTTTGTATTATTCTGAAACATTTGAAAAATCCGTTAAACTTCCGACATGACGTCACATTTTCTTTTTAATTCTCCAATGACGTGATATTAATCTGTTTTGTGCACATACACATACTCATACTCCTTGTATTATTGAGAAATCTTTCCGTTTTATGTTTTATTACCACTATGACGTCAATCAATTTTATTTCATATTAATCTTTTTTTCAATTGGTGAAACTTTTTATTTCATTTTCACGTGGAAATCGTCTGATAGAAAAATAATTATTGTAGAAAGATTTTCATCGTTGATTTTTAATTTTTGGCATCGGCTATAACGAAAAATGTTTAAATTTAATAGGAAAAGGCTGTTAGAATTTTGGTTTTTTATCTCTATTTATTAAAACAATACGAATTTTTCAAATTTTAATATTTTCAGCTCTTCACAGCTGATATTCTGATTTAAACATAAAGTTTCAACTCTGTAAGTTACATAGTTTTCGAGAATGGCTCTGTGACAGACAGACAACGGAGCAGGAGCAATAGGGTTTCGTGAGATGAACGAAACCCTAAAAATCAGGTGTTTAAAACAGTCAACTGTAAAACGTGAAATTTAATATTTCTTTATTGCTTTTTGAAAACTGAAAAATACCTCGTGCCAAATTTTAGGTAAATTAAATGAGCCTGATTCCTTGCAAATGTTCTCGTTACGCATATAGATTTCTATTGATTCACGGATAATAGATGGGAAATAAACTTTTGATGGATAAATTACTTTATTATTTTTAAAATCAATTTTTAAAGTCTCGGTTTTATGTAGTCTTGCCAATGCTGTAGTACTTCTGTCATATTTAATATCTGTCATATGCTCTTTTAATCTTGTTTTAAACTTTCTTGTTGTCCTTCCTATATAATATTGTAATAATAATTTATCCATCGAGAGTTTGTTTCCCATCTATTATCCATGATTCAATCGAAATCTATATGCGTAACGAGAACATTTGCAAGGAATCAGCCTCGTTTGATTTACCTAAAATTTGGCACGAGGTATTTTGCAGTTTTAAAAAATCAATAAAGAAATATTAATTTTCACGTTTTCACAGTTGACTATTTTAAAGCACCTGCTTTTTTTTTTACATATATGATCTCGTGATTTATGTTTTTCAAGTTTATTTTCAAAAACTTGCGAGAATAGTTTGTTTATCGTTGTAGTTTCTTGATAATGGCTCCGTTTGAGCTTTGAAACATATGTCGATTTTATATTAAAACTGTTTTATAAGCCTTTTTGTGTTCAGTTTGTATCACTTAAGCATTTTTATCTATATTTTAATTATTATTAGTGATTTGATTGTAGGATTGTGTAAAATAATATTCATTTGAATATTAATGTTAATGATGTTAATTTATCATATTTGTTTGTGAAAAATGTTTGTTGAACACGAAAGCGTTTACTTGAGAATGGAAAAATCATTCGAAAAAGCTATATTCCGGTTTATAAAAATTGATTAATGCACGTTAAAAAGTCCTTCCGGCATGTACCGTGAGGAAAAAGTAGCTTTCCTATATCTTCGTTTTAAAATTCTAGGTAATGTTACACGAAAACAGCAAGTTAAAATGCAAAGAAAACGTTTACAAAAGATTCGTTAATACTGAATTTGAATAAGAAATTCGCCAAATTATTGAGCAATAGCCAAATTGGCTTCATTTATGAAGACTTATTTTGGTCGCCAAATTTGGCGATATTTCGCCAAATGTCGCCAAGTTTGGCGAGAATTTGGCGCTAACGGATATGAATATATAGTTTTATGCGTATGATTGTGAAAATTATTACAGCAATGAAAATTTTTGTAATGGGCTGTCTTGTTTCAAAATGTCAGCCACCCTAGAATTTCAAACTGCTCAGCCATTTTTTAAGATAGAGGTAAACCAAAAAATGCTCTGGAATCCTCGTATCAAGGCCTAACACCGAATTAAAAAATAAATTTGAATTTTTAACTTTTTTGTACATTTATTTTAGTTTTAAATTTTTAAGTGGCCGCCATCTTGAAACAAAATGGCGGACCAAGCTGGCCAACGAACTCGGTCGAGACATTGGTGAGCTTAATACACACAATTAGTTTCATCAAAATTGATTTATAAATACGAGCGTTATCGTATGACATAGGTCAGATATATATATATATATATATATATCCATATATATATATATATATATATATATATATATATATATATATTTAACCCTCTAAGCGTGTAGAACGTAATATTCCGTATACTAAGCTCCAGGTTTCACTGCAATATATGCAATGTTTAAGATAATATAATTCTATAGATTTAATGAATTTTCAAAACATTGAAGAATGATTAATACCCTCAAGGGTTAGATTCATATTTGTAATTAAGTTTTATTTATAATGCTGAAAGAATCATATTTTCTTAGCATTTAAAACAAAATGCAGAGAAAACAACATTACAATTTTACCCTTTTTCAGAACGCTCAGAGGGATATATGGATATATATATATATATATATATAAATCAACATTTGAACGGAGGGTGGTTTTGGGGTCTGGGGGTCATGATCGGTGAAAATATATCGAAATTTTCCGGAACTGCTTTCCTCCGAACGGCTGCAATAGGTAGCTTTATACTTTTTTGTATTGAAAGCTACCTAAAACTATTAGGAAACGCTTCCGAAAATAAGCAGAATAAATTAGAAAATATATCGGTTTCTGAGGATAAAGAACCGCTTTCGGAATCGTGGATAATTCGTAAGAAGTTATTAGGTAGCTTTCATTACAAAAAGCTGCCTATTGCAGGCGTTCGCAGGAAAGCAATTCCAAACAATTTTGGTATATTTTCACCGATCATGACCCCCAGACTCCCAAACTACCCTCCGTTCAAATGTTGATTCATATATATATATATATATATATATATATATATATATATATATATATATATAATTATAATATCTTTGAATTTCAAAAAACATATCAAGTTCTTGTAACATTCTAATTAAATCTCCTAAGATATATATATATATATGACATATGTCATGCTCTAACTTTCTTATTTATGAACCTATTTGGATGTGACTGAGTATGTGTGTAGTACATACCAAGGTCTCGACCGAGTTCGTTGGCCATCTTCATCGCCATCTTGTTTCAAAATGGTGGCTAGTTAAAAAATTTTAAAAATTCAAAAATATGTACAAAAAAATTATACATTGAAAAAATTGTTTCTGTTAAGTGTTAGAACGTGATACAAAGATTCTGAAACTTTTTTTTTTTTGGGGGGGGGGGGGGCTATATTTTTAAAAAATGGTTGAGATATGGCAGTTTGAAATTCTAGGGTAGATGAGATTTTGAAACAATCTCATATTTATTATGCTGTAACTCTAGTATTTATGAACTGATGTGAATGTGACTGATCATGTGCACAGAACATACCAAGGTCTCGACCGAGTTCGTTGGTCAGCTTGATGCGCCATCTTGTTTCAAAATGGCGACAGGTTAATTTTTTTTATTTTTTTCCAAAATTGAAAAAGATGTATCACAAATTATAAATTGAAAAAGTTGTCTCCGTTAAATTTTAGAACGGGATATAAGGTTTCCGGAGCATTTTTTTTTTTTTTGGCTTTATCTTAAAAAATGGCTGAGATATGGCAGTTTGAAATTCTAGGGTGGCTGACATTTTGAAAAAACCTGATTTTTGTTATGCTGTAACTCTCATGTTGAAATTCACATTCAAATTCAGTATTAACGAAAACTGGGATTGAATATTCTATAATCGGGTTCCAAGCATTTTAGCTTCGGGTAAGATGAGTTGAATTTTTAAAACCATGGACTATGAAAGCTACCTTTTCCTCCCGGTATATGCCGGAAGGACTTTTGTACTTTTCCTTTAGTCATTATATTATATTTTCCAAGATTAAGAAACATATTTTCTTTTAGAGTGTACGTCACAGAAATGCCTAAGTTTTTGCCCCTCCCTTCCCCTATTCACAGCTTGTGTCACACTTCAGTGATACTCCCTCTCCTGTTGTGCCGTCAATTTTTTTTTTCACATTTTATTTAGAGCAAGTTTTGATTAAAACGACATCACATTTGTTATATTTTAATTATTATTTGTTATCGATTGAAATACATACTACAAAAGAGTTGAGAGATCTTATGAGCTTTTAATGCAACTTAGAGCATCCAACCCGTGCTTCCCGGGATAGTGAATATAGGTGAAAATCATTTATTTTGCAATTGAAGTCTCTAATAGATTTTTTACATTTAATATTTTTTTAATATTGCTCCCTAACAATACCAAAGAGCATTTTTATACGAAATATGCCAATTATATATTCAAATAAAATTTTGAAATTTATTAAAAGCGGTAATTTCGTATTGGCATCATGCCAGAAATTAATAGCCGAAGAAATCGCTAAAAATTTCGTTATCTAGAGCAGTTTGATTAAATTCTGATAATTTTGGCGGTTTTAAGCGCTTATTTTGATTACATGTCTGTTAAATTTGTGGTTTATTTACACTATTTTATTTATTGCTTAAGGAAATTTTAATTTCGTTATAGAATATTAGCCGTAAACAAATGCTGAACTTTTTATAGTGTTTAAAGTGCAAACGAATTAATATTTTGTAATCGTCTGCAAGCATTAGAGATAGATTTTTAAAAAATCATGCTTGAAATTTAATTTAAACGCTATAATAAATGAGTAAATTGCGATACAGTTTTCAAACATATATCATTTGTAAGAAGACTTTACCCTAAATAACGGTGTAAAAATTGAAAATATGTGATGTTTAGCAATTAAAAAAATTGCAGTAGCAAAAATCGCAAAACCGAAATTTCATCGTCAAGTGTTGCCATTTGGAAAATGACGTCAGCGTTAAGCACGGACACGTTTGTCCTTTATAATATAATAAATAGATTTCAAAAGAAAAATACAATCTTATTATTTCCTACGATCATATTTTTTACAAACTTACTATATGCTGATTGTAAACAATGCCTACCTAATTCGTTTCATATTTTAGATGTGACATCACAACCTTCTTGTTCACCGTCTCCTGAATACTAAACCTACGCACTGACACAAAAATGGTGGCTTTCTTAGGTGGATTTTTTTCATCGTTTGTACGGACCCCTGAATTTAGACAGCATTATTTCCTAATAGTTTTCTTTATTTTATTCAATCTCAGAAAAATAAGGTGAAGAATACTTTTAGAAATTATTGGTATTCAAATTCAAGGGGTCGTACAAACGCTGAAAAGAAAGTAGCCTACGACAGCCGCTATTGTTTGTGTTAGTGCGTAGGCCTAATATTCAGTGGGTGGTGATATGTTAATCGAGGCAAACGAAAAAGACAGCCTGCCGTATTACATCACGCGTTCATCTCTTTTCGGACTACTTGAGTCACGTGATGCTCTTTCTGCGCAATAGACTTTATGCACGCGACGTTACATCTCAGATGTGGGAAATTTTAATCCTTCAAAATCGCAGTGTCCGCAGTGGTAAATCCCGCCAGCAGACGAATTTTTTTTTTTTCTGACCCACGTTGCTTGCATACATTTTAACCGAAATTTTGTAAATTTAGCGAATGTTCTCGGATACAGAACAATACTTCGAATTTATATTACAATATAATAAGTATCTCCTGCTACAACAATAATTTTTTTCGCGGTATTTTTAACAAATAAACATTACTCCATCGAGCGTATAATATTCTAAATAAATTTTGACAGCAGACGAATTTCGGCCTCGAACTAATAGCGCGTTCATAAAGTTCATTGCTTTCGTGTTTTTTCGTCACTTGCTTTACGAAAAGCGCATCGTTTGACTCAAGGAGTCCGAATAAAGACGAACGCGTGAGGCAGTGCTGCAACCTACTAGCTGCCCTCTTAATTTATGACACAATTAATGGATGAGCCCTAAGTGCACATATTATGAAGTTATGTGTAAAACTAAATATTTTATATTTTAATTTAAATTCAGGTACACTTAACTCTGCATTTCCTTAATCTCAGTGTTTGTTGTAGACAATCTTCTTTTTCCTACGTTAATGCTATCTTCTGCCAATCTTTTGACATATCTTCCAATTCTTCAGGGGTGTTACTAAAAAATTAATGTGTCGTCAGAAAATCGGAGTAGGACGGATTTGCGCATACTCAGAAACATTGGAAAAAATTTCAGAATATTCTTCTCATGAGGATATATCTATACTAATATTATAAAGTAGTAAAGATTGTTTTTTTGTTTGTTTGTAGGGGGTAATCTCTGGAACTACTGAAGCGATTTCAAAAGTGATGGTGGCAAATTGATGGTGACAGTTTCTGCTCCAACATAGACTATATTTTATGTCGGTGCCACTAGGGGGGTGCAAGAGCAAAAAACGTTCTAAAATTTCGATTTTTTGTATACTGAAGGAGCTAGAAACATGAAATTTGGCATGGTAGTTACTTATAAGATGTAAATACTCTCTAAGAACAAATTCTAAAAAAATTTGAAATTAAAAAGGGTGAGATGAGTGAAAAGCGTTCTAAAAACATTCTAAATTAAAATTTCTATGGAATCTCTGGAACTACAGAACCGTTTTCAAAAGTGATAGTGGCAAATTGATGATGACAGTCCCTGTTACAACATAGGCTATATTTTTTTATCGGTACCACTACCCCCAGGGGGGTGCAGGAGCGAAAAACGCTCTAAAATTTCGATTTTTTGTATACTGAAGGAGGTAGATTTATGAAATTTGGCGTGGTAGTTACTTATAAGATGTAAATGTTCTCTGAGAACAAATTCTAAATAAATTTGAAATTTAAAAGGGTGAGATGAGCGAAAAGCGTTCTAAAAACATTCTAAATTACAATTTCTATGGAATCTCTGGAACTACAGAACCGTTTTCAAAAGTGATGGTGGCAAATTGATGGTGACAGTTCCTGCTATAACATAGGCTACATTTCATGTTGGTTCGACTAACCCCAGAGGAGTGCAGGAGTGAAAAACCTTCTAAAATTTCGATTTTTTTATACTGAAGGTGTTAGAAACATGAAATTTTGCATGATAGTTACTTATAAGATGTAAATGCTCTCTAAGAACAAATTTTAAAAAAATCGAAATTTAAAATCTGTGAGATGAGCGAAAAGCATTCTAAAAACATTCTAAATGACTGCTGGCTCCACCTGCAAACAAGTTAGGTTTCGAAGTAGGCGGTTCCAACTGCCGCATCATCGCAAAAAGGTCATTTCTTCCGCAATTCCCGGCAAACAGGCGCCCCACGGTCTGCGTCTTCGAAATCTACCTGTGTCTGTAGGCCGAGCCGTCGGGAATTTTTTTTTTCCTTTTCTCTTCTTTTTTTTTTTTCTTTTTTTGGAAAATGAAATTTATTTGGATTTATTAAAGAAAGGATAAAGTGTTTTAAAAAGAATATTAAACGAAACCCTTTATGCGATCTTCGATCACACTTACCAACTTGTTTAAGATATTTTTACTCCTTAAACCCACAAAAACTTTGTAGTAAAGCAGTTATTTCGAAATTCGTATTGGTTAAAAAATTATCCGCCTTTTGGTGTTGCAGTAAACACGCTCATTTTTAGCGTATTGTGTGAAACAAAAGAATTGAGAAAGAGGAAGTCAGTCTCCCTCACGGACGTGTTTTTAGGTGCGATCGTAATTATATAAATACGTAGCACCTATTGTCGTCGTCTGATCCGTCCGTCTGTCTGTCCGTCCGTCCGTCCGTCCGCCCGCATATAACAACGCAAGAACTACCCAACCGAATAGTTTGAAATTTAAGATAAATTACCTTCGCAGAATTTTGTAAAGACATTTCAAATTTTATAAACATTTATTAAGAAATTTGATTTTTTTTTTTTTTTTTTTTTTTTTTTTTAATCGGTGTTTTCTTGTTATAGGAGCTTCCGCGGTTTAATCGTCAAGCGAGCGAGATACTTATTTTATGACAGAAATTAATCTGCAGACTATATAATTCATTTCACAGAATTAAAAATCATCAAGATCTGAATATTTATAGAACTAACTATAGTACGAACGTACCTCGTTTGTCACGTTTGACGTACAATTTCCAACTTGTTCAATATTCGAATTGTAACTATTTTTTTTTTTTTTTTTTTTTTTTTTTTTGCAAGATTTAAATCCGAAAATTTTTGTCTGAAATCGACAACTTGAAATTTGAACGGCTGCCATTTTCTTCAGGATCGGAAAATTGATAAATCCATCCGAGAAGGACTATAAAATATCGTAAATTTTAAGGTTTTTTTTTTTTTTTTTTTTTTTTTTTTTGTTACAAATAAGCAGATTCCGCGATTCATCTTGTACCGCGGAACGCTTCAATTTTTGCACACCCCTGTATCAAAGGCCGCCAGAGGACTATTTTTCAACCACTTTCCAAATGAATTATTGTTTTTAAAACTTCAAGATATGCTCTTTCAGTTGCAAAATACCATATTATTATTATTGTATAATTGCGCTCAAAAATACATCAGAAAAAAGTGGAGAATTTTTTGTTAATTATTAAAAAAAAAAAAGTTTTAACATGCCTTAAGTTTTCTACTATTAGCAAAGAAAATATTTTTAAGAAGTTTAGATTGGGAAAAAAGAGAATTTTGAATAAATGGGTAACACCTAACAAGGGAGGTCTCAATATAATAAATTAAAGGCCAGTTGCAAAAAACCACATTATTATTATTTTATAATTGCGCTCAAAAACACATCACAAAAAGGGGGAGAAATTAAAGAAGACGGATGCAAGAATTACTACATAGGCATGACCAGCAGGAAATTTAATTACAGAAAAAAAGAGCATATAGCTGGTATTAAATATAATAGAAAAACTACAGCCCTGGCAAGATTATATCAATAAGAAACCATCCAAATAAATTTCAATGAAAGTAAAATAATATTTCCCTCCAGTCTATACTATCCATCCATAATAATAAGAGAAATCATAGAGATACTAACACGCAAAAATACAATATGTAACGATGCGGCATCTTTTAATTTACCGAAACTGTGGCTCGAGTTACTCCATGGTCATAGATATGAAAAATAAAAAACAAGTAAAAATAAGAGATAGCGTGCGTAATTTTTTTTAAAAAAAGTACATGAAAGTAATAATTTCAAAGCCCGTGCAATTATGGAATATTCTCATTTGTTTTTGAAAATGACTCGGGGTGAGTCGAAACATCTGTGTAAAAAACCTAATAAAAGTTATTTTAATTTGTATTATGTTGTTAATTTACACCTTTTAGCATTTCAAACAAATATAAGGAAGGTCTCCTTAAAGCGCTAACTCAGAGTATTTTGAAAAAGAAATTCTGATGAAACTTCTCATGTACGTAATAAATGGTGAGTCAAAGGACCAGGGTCCATAAGCCGTGTTTTTGGCCCATGAAATAAGACTAAAATTCGATTTTGTTATACTGACTCAATTATTTCCCTTTTTAATACTAGAAGGTTTATACTGTACGATTTAAACAATAGTTTTTGCATTTTGTTCGGATTTATATGACTTACACAAGCTCACAGTTCGAATTACTATTCGTAGTTTTTGATGAAAAATACACAATTTCTCCTAATTTTACCTCAGTTATTTAAATGTGCTAAAATGAACTTAACTATCGCTAATGTGAAGGGATGCAGTTATTAACAATAGTTACGCTCATTTTAGCATGTTTCAACACGTTGCTGCATCCTAAAGTTTGTTAGTGACGTGAAGGAATGCAGTAAATTAACTCTCTATTTTTAATATTTTACTATGAGCGCAGCTTTGCAACACTTTTATTGTTACATATATTGTACATATTGATGTATTTTATTATAGTATATGCAAAGAAGAAAGTGTTGCACGATTGCGCTCATATAAATAATTGAAGTAAAATTAGGAGAAAATGCGTATTTTTCATCAAAAACTACGAATAATACGAGATTTGAGCTTGGATAAGTTATATAAAAACGAACAAAATGCAAAAACTATTGTTAAAATCGTACAGGATAAACCTTCTAATATTAAAAAGTGAAATAATTAAGTCAGTATAACACAATAGAGTTTTAGTCTTATTCCATGGGCCAAAAACAGGGCTTATGGGACCCTGATCCTTTAGCTTCGGAATCCCAGTAGAAAATATGTCAAAAAATAAAATACTTTCGAGTATGGGGCTCGAGTAAAAAGACTGGAGTAAAAAGACTCCAAAAAATGCAAGCAATTTTATTGCATTTGAAAATTCCTGGTTAAATGCGTATTTAAATGTGCAATACTTTATGAATTTAAATTTAAACAATTAAATAGTTCATTAATTTTTCTATAAGCTTATATAATATATACTAGCAGACTACGCCCGCTGCGCTGGTCGGTTTCTCCAAAAGAACCTTGAATCAAACGAAATATATCGGTGAATTTAACCTTGTATTTTAAAGTAATCTGTACCTTTACCTGGAATATCCTAAAATAACATAAAAAC
Organism: Maratus michaelseni; assembly: GCA_963931845.1. Classification (NCBI taxonomy): domain Eukaryota; kingdom Metazoa; phylum Arthropoda; class Arachnida; order Araneae; family Salticidae; genus Maratus; species Maratus michaelseni. The sequence continues at coordinate 33,061,837 of OZ007600.1, forward strand.
GGATGCTTATTTCACTAAGTTGTGTTTTTTAATACGGTTTATTATTACGTTTACAATTTATTACTTACTGTTTTCCATTGATTTATATGTTTTAAAGCTACATTTTTTAATAACGTGAATTAACCTATATTATTCACAACAAAAAAGAAATGGCGCATCTAGTATTTGTCGAAAAATTAAATAAAAATCATGCACTCATGACATCATAATTCACTTTTATATTTTAACAGAATAATACGGCTACTACAATTTGTGACTCGTGCTGACACATTGATTTTTTTTTTTTTTTTTTTTTTTTTTTTTTTTTTTTTGCTATAAGAGTTGGTCCTATAAAAAACTTGTCAGTATAAAAGTTTTAGATAATATTAAGAGGATTTATAATAAATTTAAGCGGATTTGAAATCTTGGGAATTGACGAAGTTATGAATTTTTTTTCTTCTAAAACCCCCCTTTCCCCCCCTTAAGGCAATTTTTAATTATATCAAAAATCTGTCATACATAAATTTTCGGCCCTTCTCCTAGAAGTAATAATAACTTCAAACGGATTCGATACGTATCATAATTAAGAAATTATGGGGGTTTTTCTGTTTTCACAAAAAGTCCCCCCCCATCCCCCCCCCCCCCTGGTTCGATTTTGCCCATTAACGAACTTGACCGAGATTTTATGCCCCTTGATTTTATGTATCAGTTTCGAAAAGATGCGGGAGTTGGAACCGCCACTTCGAAAAATATCTTGTTTGCCGGTGGAGCCGGCCGGGATTTTTTTGTTTTAATTTTTTTTTTTTTTTGCTATAACGGTTGATCCTATAAAAAACTTCTCAATATAAAAGTTTTAGATAATATTAAGAGGATTTATAATAAATTTAAGCGGATTTGAAATCTTGGGAATTGACGAAGTTATGAATTTTTTTCTTCTAAAACCCCCCTCCCCCCCCTTAAGGCAATTTTTAATTATAGCAAAAATCTGTCATACATAAATTTTCGGCCCTTCTCCTAGAAGTAATAATAACTTCAAACGGATTCGATACGTATCATAATTAAGAAATTATGGGTTTTTTTCTGTTTTCACAAAAAGCCCCCCCCCCCCTTGGTTCGATTTTGCCCATTAACGAACTTGAACGAGATTTTATGCCTCTTGATTTTATGTATCAGTTTCGAAAAGATGCCGGAGTTGGAACCGCCTACTTCGAAAAATAACTTGTTTGCAGGCGGAGCCGGCAGGGATTTTTTTTGTTTTTAATTTTTTTTTTGCTATAACGGTTGGTCCTATAAAAAACCTGTCAATATAAAAGTTTTAGATAATATTAAGAGGATTAATAATAAATTTACGCGGATTTGATATCTTGTGAATTGACGAAGCTATGATTTTGTTTCTTCTAAACCACCCCCCCTTTTTCCCCCCTTGGGGCCATTTTTAATTATATCAAAAATCTGTCATACATAAATTTTCGGCCCTTTTCCTAGAAGTAATAATAACTTTAAACGGATTCGATTCGTATAATAATTAAGAAATTTTGGGGGGTTTTCTGTTTTCACAAACCCCCCCCCCCTCATTTCCCCCCCCCCCTTGGTTCGATTTTGCCCATTAACGAACTTGACCGAGATTTTATGTCCCTTGATTTTATGTATCAGTTTGGAAGAGATTTATGTAGAATTTTTCCAGTTATCGTGGTCATAAAAAAGTGACATAGATAGATAGATAGATAGATAGATAGATAAAGTTTTGACCTGGGGGTGGTTTTGGGTTCTGGGAGTCATGATCGGTGTAGATCTGCAAAAATTTTTTAAAATTTCCAACTTAGGTGAGAATGTAATAGGTAGTATTTCTTACGAAATCTACCTAAAAGTCATGTTTTTTATAAAGTAAAAATTTACCGGTCTATTTTTGTCGTTTTTTCGAAAACCTGAACCGGTCCGATCATAATATCTGTCATGTGAACTAAATGCGATAAAAAAAAAAAATCAATTTCAAAATTAAACATGTTGTGCACTTTCAAAATGTTAAAATATGCCAATATTTTCATAATCGGGTTTTTATCATGATTCAATACGTTTCTTAAACTCATATATTTACTATTCTCTGTTACTCATATTGATACTTGCTTTGTATTATTCTCAAACATTTGAAAAATCCGTTATGACGTCAGTTAATTTTATTTTTAATTCTCAAATGACGTCATATTAAGCTGGTTTCTGTACATACACATACTCATATTCCTTGTATTATTGAGAAATGTTTGAAAATTTCCGTTTTATTAACAATATGACGTCATATTAATCTTTTTTTTTTTCAATTGGTCAAACTTTTTATTTCATTTTCATTTTTCACGTGGAAATCTTTCAATAGAAAATTAATTATTGTAGAAAGAATTTTATTGTGGATTTTTAATTGTTGGCAACTGAGATAACGAAAAATGTTTAAATTTAATAGGAAAAGGCTGTTAGGATTTTGGATTTTTATCTCTATTTATTAAAATAATACGATTTTTTCAAATTTTTATATTTTGAGCTTCATAGTAGGTAGCTAGCTATAAGCACACAAATTTTCATGATTGTAATTTATATAGTTTCTGAGAACGGCTCTGTGTCGGACAGACAACGGAGCGGGAGTATTAAGGTTTCGTGAGATGAACGAAACCATAAAAAAATGATTTCCTTCTATATATAAAAAAAAGTAATGGTTTGGAAATGGACCAATGAAAATCTGCGTAGATACCGCGAAACGTATCTGATTGGTCAGAGCTTTCTAACTTTTCTTATGGGAATTAACATGAAAGTAGGGAATTTAGATAGGATGGGCGCTATTAGGGGGGTTACCAAGGGGAAGGAATCCAGGTCTGTCGCCAACTTGGCGATATATTGCCGAATTTGGCGGGCAAAATTAGCTGCCAAAAGTGGCTCCAACTTGGCGCTATTTCCAGTATTTCGCCAAATTTCCATAGACTCCCATTGAATCCAATAGCGTTTACTCGCTTGCAAAAAATCAACAAATTGAGATATTGCAATGCAACAAAAATTAATATTAGCTTATGAATAGAGCCCTATTGAACTATTTACATTATTTTTAAGCACAAACACTAACTATTTACAATATTCGTAACACTATATATACAATTGGCACTTGTTAGTTATCCTGTCGACCAAATTATCGTTCGCCAAATTCATATATATTAACCCTTTCCGGCACAGACAAATTCTGTTCGTAAAATGCGAAATTACTGACTGACACCGGAATTTACAAACGACTTTTTTAGAAAATATGAACTCCTTATTTTAAGCTTTCATTATAGAAGCAAAATTTTATTAAAATATTCTTGGTGTCGAATGCAAGTTTGGAATTAAAATTAGGTGTGCCCGGAGTGGGACCACTGTGCCGGAAAGGATTAAACGAACAAGGGATTTTCCCGATTATTCATATATATTAAACGAGGGAGAATAATAAGGGATCGCGAGGCGATCCAGAATGGAAACGCGAAACGATTACGTCTGGTGTTGGCTAGGGCGCGGTTACGCGAGGGGTTGGTGAGCGTAGCGAGCAGAGGGGCCGAGCCCCCCTAGTTTTTCAAAAAAAAAAGTTATATCATGCATGCTTTAAGCGAAATGGTCTCTCCTTGTTTTACTAATGAAAATATTTATTTTATTTGCAGCTCTCGAAGAAGAATCCTGCGATGAGTCGTTCGGTGAGTGTAAGAAAGACTGTGGCGAATTTGAAAGTATGGGGGAAAAGGATTGCGAAAATGGAGAAAAGTGTTGTTATACGATGATTGAAGGATAATTAATGATTTGCTGTTGTTGTTTTTTTTATTAATATTAATAAAAACTTGATTGTAACCAGCTAAATAAAAAAATAGTTTATTGAAAAAGCATCCTTTTCTGGAATTCCAAAAGACTCTAGAACAAGTAATATAAAAAAAAATAAAAAATAAAGTCAATTCCTACTTTTTAATCATAAATATATAAAATAAACCCGTGCAGCATTCATGTCCCACGTTATCTTTATTGAACATTATTTTATAACTAGCCGCCACTGGCGACCAGTTTGGTCGCCCTTAAATGTATGTTAAGCATTGTAACAAATTATTTTTATTCATAATTTATTTTTTTCCTTAATCCTTCGCCAAACCGGAAAAATCTAATAGACAAATCAAGAACTTTTGCGATCGTGGTGGCATTTCGCATATTTTTTGTTGTTATGTATTTCATTTTTCTTGACAAAAACCGCTTAACCCACTTTATAATAAATTAATCATTGTGTGTGTGTGTTTTTAATATAAAATAAACTATTTCATAATAAAATAAAAGTATATGCTGTTTTAGTAATCTCTAATAGGTACCTGAAAATGTCGCCAAAATGGCGCAAAACAAAAATTCCGCCAACCCTGGTGCGTCCGTGACAGCTGTTCCAATTTAAAATACATGACGTTCACATTTTTCTTTAAAATAGAAAATAGATAAATAAGAAATATTATCATAAATCAAAACATTTGATTTCAAAATTAAAATATCGTTTCTAATTAATACACACGAAAAATAAAAGCTGACAATTTGTTTCGAAATTTGATCCATTAAATATTATTACATGAGTTCAACCACGGAGTTCAACTTACATCAAGAAAAGATCCGAAGGAAGTTGAGTTGTATGGAACAGAATTATGGTAAACTTTGACTGTCTCACTGGTGCTGATTATTTTTTTTTACACCAGGCAGCGGTCCAAAAATTCATGGTTTAATATTTTAAACGTTCACAACGAATGAATCTTTTTTTTTTGTTGTTGTTTACTTTCATGGATAGAGAATTTGAACAGCGAACCTAATTGAAACTGAAGTTATTGCAGAATGTATACATAATTGAACGTAAGTCATCTCTCAAATATTAATTTATTTTGAACGATCTTTCTAAAAATGTAACTTTTATGCAGTTTTATTAGAAAAAATAATTTTGAATAAAAATGGCTGCCTGGCATATGAAACAGTGAAGCGGCATCCCGGAACTGTTGAGGACAGTCACATGACATACGGTTTTATTATAGAGATCATCGTTGCGGTATTTTATTTTTTGTTGCCATCACTCATTTGAGATAAATCTTTCATTTCATTTATGAAAACAATGGGAGAATTTTTTTTCTCCCATATAAAAATTAAAATTAATTAATTATATTTAATGAATGAATTAATATTTAAAAAAACTGTATTAACATCAATTATCATCCAATACAAGTTTTAAAAAATTATTTGAACTTGAATGGATGAATAGAAAATATTTTATTAACGATTGAAAATTTGAACAAGATATGTATAGAGAGAGTGTGAGCTAATAGTAGGAATATTATAAAAATACAGTTTCCTTGAATCTCGCACCACTCCAGAAAACCAGATGCAAAACCTATATGTATAAATTTATTTGGTACTTCTCTATTATCCCGTCGACCAATTTTCATAACAAAAAACTATCGCCAAACTGTAACGCCAAATAAATGGGAGAGTGTTGCCATTGGAATATCAAAATAAATAAATAAATAAAATATAAGAAAATATAAGATTTTTTTCGATGCTTTTCCTCTTTTAATATCATGGCACCGCCGTTTAAGGAGACAATTGTTGTTTTAATTAATGAAATAACTATTAAATCAGTAAAACATAATAAAAAATACAGGCAAATGTCGAATTAAAAACCATTTGATGACATAACAAACACGTATAATGCTTCTGACATCAAGTAAATGGGACTGCATTTTTGGCGTTTAATCTTACAGTTTGGCGATAGTTTTTTGTTATGAAAATTGGTCGACGGGATAATAGAGAAGTACCATTTATTTATATACACAATGTCACAAAACGATTGAAACGCGCTTTAATTTTTTACTTGTTGCATGTACAATAAGCAATGAAATCAGAAAAATGGTTCAAAATGAGGTAGGAATTAAGGATAAGTTGATGTTATAATAATCCCAGTAATTTTTAACAAGTTGGAAATTGTACGTCAAACATGACAAATGAGGCGCGTTCGTACTATAACTAGTTTCAGTGAAATGAATTATATCGTATGTTATTGTGATATGATTAATTTCCGTAATAAAATAAGTACACTTTAAGTTGGCAACATTTTACGTTTTGAACACGTTTACTGAAAATTCAAATGGGAAACTTAAGCCTAGCTTTGAAAATTTCCGAACTTGAAATCCATATTTAAACTCTTTTTCCATTTAATATCTATTTCTCCGGAAACATAAAAAAAAACTGTCGGTAGATTATAGGATTGGTATAATTAAACAATTTTAATATACAGATTCGGTTTTTAAATTCAGTAATACGGAAACAATAGGACTCCATATTAAATGGGGCGTAATCACCATGGCAACCTAAAATCATTACCTATCATGGGATATCATTGAATTAATTTTCGTATGATAGGATTTCATAGAATGAAGAAAGTGATTATAACTTGGTCATAGAGGTTATAAAATGTCATATACGTCATATATGGCTATAACGTCATACATGTCAGATAACTTGGCAATACATCTCGGCCGCTGGGCGATTTATCCTCGGAAGCTGCTATAACAAGGAAGTACCGATTTTTAAAAAATTCAAATTACTAAATAAATATTTTTAAATATAATATCTTTTATGTTTTGAATCCATTTTCATGAAATTTGAAATGACCTGCCAAAATCCTGAAACGATTATCTATGTTAAATTTCAAATCATTCGGTTGGGTAGATTTTGTGCTGTTATATGCAGACATACGAACAAATGGACGAAACAGACGACGACTATAGGTATATAATTATATATTTAATATAATTATATATTTATATAATTACGAACGCACCTAAAAAGCTAAAAAAAACTAAACCTGAGGTGCTACGATCAATTAAGGATCATGGCCTACAGTGCTCAGTGCTATATTCTTGAACATGGCCCCTGAGGTGCTATACACATACAGCATATGTCCCGGTCGGGTGATCAGCCTAACGCGGTACCCTCGGTTCCCAAGCAAACTTGGTACTTATTTTTAAAAAAAATAAAATAAAAAATTTAAAAAGAAACATTAAGTTTTTATTATTTTATATCTTTAACCAGATTTTGTATGAAATTATTTTTTAAAAAGAAAACTTCGCCAAAAAATATTGATATTTAGTGATAAAAACGCTCATTTTCTTGTTTTTTTTTTTTTTTTTTTTTTTTTTTTTTTTACGTAGGGTCGTTTTATAGTTTTAAAATAAAAAGTTATTTTTGTCCGAACTCTTTGAAATCTTTATGGGTGATAAATAAAACGGTTTTGCAACCCGTGTAAAAATTTCGTGGAAAAGTATTGTTATCTAGTTGTAAAATAAATGTTTTCTTCTCGCTTTTTTGTTTGTTTGTTTTCGCGTCGGCTCCTTTAACATAGCAATAAAAAAAAAAATGTTATCATCTTCCGAATTCTCTGGCATTTCAGCCGTTATAAATATATAACTGTATCCAATCCCTCTTTAAATTTTTGCGAAAAAATATGCATATTTAGCAGTGGAAACATGAGTTCTTAAAAAAAAGATTTAGCTTTCAATCTCAGAGCAAAAATATATTAGAAGGTCTATGCCAGTGGTCACCAAATGGCGGACCGCGGTCCGGATCCGGACCGCCGGCAAGTTTTGTACGGACCGCGGCGAAATTGCCCATAATAAAAAATATTAATGTTTCTGCGTACAACGCGTAACATACAGGCGAATAACAGGCGGTAATCACGGTACAACTTTGAAACCATCCTTAGCTACCTCAGATTGCTATTCACTGGCTTTAGACGAATCTTGCGATATTACAGATACAACACAGCTAATTATTTTTCTGCGCTATCTGGACAGAACCCGTGAACATTTTTTGAAGAACTACTAACTAGTTTGCCTATGTCGTGAACTAATACAGGAGAGGATTGTACAAGGCTGTCACAGAGAATTTCAACCAAGCTGGATTAGACATGAAAAACGTTTTGGCGGTAACAACAGACGGAGCACCGCCAATGCTTATGAGTAGGAAAGGCTTGGCTCAGTGACTCAGAAGTGATAAAAAATGCAATTAAAATTTTATGTGTTACCATTGCATCATTCATTAAATTGTGTTGCGTTGAAGTCTGAATCCCAGTCTTCAGAATAAAATGCAAACGGTGATACGAATAATAAAAAGTCAAAATCATCTCTTAAGCACCGTCAATTTAAAAAACTCCTTGAAGAGACTGATGCTCAGTTTGACGACTTGCATGAGAGAATCGCTACTCAATTTGACAACTTACATGAACAAAGCGAGATGGCTAAGTAAAGGCTTGGTGCTTGAAAGATTCTTTGCCGTACTGGATGACATGAAAGAGTTTCTTTCAACTAATGATCAAAACGTAGCAAGTGAACATTTAGGTTTCCTGAATGACTTTGATGAAAATGTGGCAACAATCGCATTTTTTGCTTGATCTATTTCGCCACCTGTATCTATCTCTTAAACCCCAAACAAAGGTAAACTTGCGTGTCAACTTCTTTCAGAAATAAAAAGTTTTTCAAAAATGATTGACGTCTTCTCCGATGATATTAGAGGAGAACGTTTATACTCTTCACACCTTAAGTCAGTTTGCGACAGTAATGAGGGTACTGAAATCAACCAATTCGAAAAAGTTTGGAAAAAAATTAAATCCGAATTTTAAGGAAGATTTTCTGACTTTGAAAAAATTGAGAACGCTGTGCAGCTGGTTTTCACTTATGCCTAATGGCGTATGCAGGGCCCGATTAACCTCTGAATCTGGGGGAAGCACAGTATTATTTTGGGCTCCCTTTCATTTGACAAAAGATTTATTTATTCATGAAACGCATCAATGGTACTAATATTATTCCCAGGAGTAGCTTAGTGGAGGTTACATGTATTTCATTAAACAGCTTTTTTATGTTCCCTGTATATACTTCAGATATATTTAGTACATATAGCTACATGCTCAATTTCCCGGGTGGTGTTTAACAGAAGCATCAGAATGCTATATGATTAATTAACATCCTATTGAAGACATTCATTTTACCCTTTTAAATAAGTTTCGTGAATTAATGTGTGGATTTCCTGTTGGATTAAGCAAACTTTCTTCTCAAAAATAAATAAATAAAAATACAATGTAAAAAAATGAAAATGGGAATTAGAGGGCCCCCTTCACAGTCACTTTGGAGCCCCCTTTAAATTTTAGAGTGGAAGCATTTGCTTCACGTGCTTTTTGGATAATCAGCCCTGGGCGTATCGACGAGTGAAGCGGTGGATGTTTTCAAGAGCAACAATGTTGCCATACAGTTGAAAATAATTGAGTTCCAAAAAGATGTTTTAAAGAACACTTTTGATGAAGTTCCAAACACTTTTGGGAATAACGAATTTTTAATTAAAAATGTGCGATAAAAAGTATCCAGAAGTATGGCACAATTTTATGGCTTTAGCTATAAAATTGGGTACCATGTTTTCTCAACTTATGTGTGTGAAGTAACATTCTCAAAAATTAACTTTATTAAGAATCGGTACAGATCTCGACTCACAAATGACCAGCTTAACCATTTGATGAGAATCACTTGACCCCAAATTTCAGGCAAGTTCTGGAAAATAAAGCGTGCCATTTTCCCCATTGATCATCAATCACAATGAACTTAATGAACAATCTATTTGAATTAATATGTACTTTGTATTGATCGTCTTGAGTTCTGAAAATCATTATTAAAAATTATTGATTTGGTATTAATGTACTTCATTTCACTGGTATGTATTATGTTAAACACCTAAGATAACACATAATTTCAAAGAAAAGTTTTGCTAATCAAAGTAGGTGGCCTAGATTGGTAAAAGGTTGGTAGCGTGATGAATGGAGGGGGTGAGGGAGGGGGGGGGGGAGTTGAGGTAGACTTAGGTCTTCCGGACCACGAAAGCTTGACTATGTTTTCAAACGGACCGACGGGAAAAATAATTGGTGACCACTGGTCTATGCTTTCAATGCATTGGTGACTCCATCCTTTTTCAACCAATCCTTTTCAATTCCCCTAGACTAAATAGGTGAAGGCTAATCCATCAGGTTTCCCCTTTCTGAGGAGAGAAGCCTTCAAAAAACCTTGGCGCATGCGCAAAGAGACAATATTTATGTGGAAAATTTGACAGAATGCGCTTTTCGTTTTAAATATGTAGATGATTCAATATCTACAAAACAAGTTAGTTTTGAACTAAAGACACAGAAATTAATAATTTTCTGCTTAATAAAAAATATATTTATAATAAAATGCCAAGTATACCCTAAATGCTTCAAAACTATAGGGAATCGCGTCGCATTTAGGCACAGTGACCTTAAAACAGACACTCAATAATAACTTAAGAGTGAACCCGACCTGTAGAAAAAAAATTAGAGTCCACCCGGCCCGAAAAAAGAAAATTGGAGACAACCCGACCAGATGCAGAATTCGACAATCCCGAGGTGTCAGAAATTCAGAAGTTTTGGTATATTTGAATATTAAAAAATATAAATATGTCCATTTTTCTATATAAAACAAAAAATTGGTATAAGAGATATAATAATTGTAGATTGCTTTTCATAATCGCATTAAAACTTGATTTACTTTCCTTTCATATCAGGTCAATAATTTTTTTTAAATCTTTTTTTTAGCACTTTCCAACCTAGTTGAAAAGTGCTTATGACTTCGGTTTGTCTGCCGTCTGGCCGTCTGCCGTCTGGCCGTGCTCTAACTCCCGTAAATATGCTCGGATTGCTCTGCAATTTTTATATGTTATTGTCGTTATCTATAGCATGTTCCCTATTTCAACGGAAGTGTGTAGCACTTATAGTTTTTTTTACAGGGACACTCAAAAGAATTCCGTTACATTGCGGTCTATGGGGAAAAATCATTTGCGGTTTATTTAAATAATGTTTCACTATTTTAAACGCATTGTAATTTATATATATTACTAAGGTGCATTAGAAGAAGCTTAATATGGAACAGGGTGTGCATAGCACTTATAGTTACTTTACAGGGACAGTAAAAATAATTCCGTTACATTACGTCTATGGAGAAAAATCGTCTGCGGTTTATTTAAATAATGTTTCACTATTTTAAACGCATTGAAATTTATATAGATCACTAAGGTGCATTACAAGAGACTTACTACGGAATATTGTGTGTATAGCAGTCATCGTTCATTTACAGGGACACGCAAAAGAATTCTCTACTGTCTGTTAACAATAATTCCTGGAAGTGCGTTTTAAGTTATTGAACGCGATTTTAATTTTAACTTGCTTTTTGTCTATTACGTGGTGTGTATAAATTCTGTAGATCCTATACAGGGCAGCACAAAAGTTCGCGAACACATTTCTGTTTATTGACAAATTCCAGACGGAGAATTTTAAACTGTGCTACGCGTTTCCTAACTGAACTAAAATTATCATCCTATGTAGTATATATACAAATCTGTAGATCCTATACAGGGCTGAATAAAAGTATTCGGATATTTTTCCGAATATTGTATATGTTGGAAATTCCTGAAATTATGTTTTTAAATATGTTGTGCGTTTTCTAAATTGTTTACTTAGATGTTAGCTTTTAGCTTATTAAACGGTATGATTTGTAAAATTATTTTGGAAGCGTTGGAAAGTGCTATATAATCTATGCTTGACGCATGATTTTTCGTTCTTGTTTTTTTTGTGCCTGTGGCGTTTGGGTTGATTCTACTACAGAGCCATCTTTTCTTCTCGTTTGGCGCTGTTCACTCCAGCTGAGTAATGTCTATTACTATTATATTGACACCAAAAAATATTTTAGAGGGACCTCATACACATTCCTAATTTTTTCGGGTCTTACAAAAACTAATAAATATAACGACTATCACTAGAGGCGCTTACTCGCTTTTTAAATATCTAATAAGTACAAGATAGATGTTACGTACGTTATCAACTGAACAGTAAACAGTTGAGTATTTCAATCGGATTCCCAGTTGCAATTCAACTCCACTCCCTGTAGATGAGTAAATGTATATCACATCATAGAGGAGCCGTGAATAACTGTAGCATATTTGTACTGAAATGGAAAATAAAAGTCAAGGATTAGACTGATAACTTCATCTGCCAATCAGGAGAGAAAAGCTATCCAATCAAATTTAACTAGCGCTAAGTAAAGAGAAGAGAGGCTAGCCAGCCAATCAAATTTAATTGAGAATATAGGAGGCGGGACTTCGCTGACAGTTTGTCAGTAAGAGAAGAAAATAGAAAAATGGGTAAAAAAGCATTAAAATATAAGAATTACATAGAAAAATAAGTAAAAAAAAAATTAAAAGATGTTTAACTGTTTCCAATGAGAATCGTTCGCTAAAAGGCTAGGAAAAGGCAAGAAAAGAAAAGAAATCTACAGCTTCGAAAAAAAGGCAGTTTACATTGATATACGCCACATAATTTAAGAATTGAGTTTGTAAGCTGTTTTATATAAATTATGCAATTAATAGGAAGATGTTTGAGAGTGTAGTTGGATATATTATACCCGGGAGCTTTACGGTTTAAGTTTTTGAATTATATCTTCTATATTAATAAAATAAAGTTTCGCTCTGTGTGTGGGTTTGTGTGTCTGTTGGCGATGGCTAGCAAAATCTAGCCCACCTAGAAGCCTGGAATTTTAGATTTAGGTAGTCCAAACCCTCTCCTGGTGTACCTGAGCTTCAGAATTTTAAAAATTTGAAAATTAAAGTAGTTATTAATTAAAAACTGATCAAAGATCACAAATAAAAAAAATCATTATTCCGAAGCTAGCTGGCGCATGCTCAGAAACCAATATCCATATCTTCGGAATAGAAGAAAGGAAGCACAAGACATCCCATTTTTTTTTTTTTTCTAAATTCGCCATGGGCAAACGGCTATAAATACGGAAAAACCGTCTACATATTCTGAAAGAACGTACATTTACGTCTCGAACGATCTGGTTGGTTTGAAAAATTTTTACATTTAATCCTTTCAAAAAAAATAATCAAAAAGCATTAATTTCGTGTTTTATATTTTCTCCCGTTTTTCGAACCTTGCACCTACCGGAATACAAAAGATACGGAAAAACGAAGGTCACCAAATTAAAGAACTGACTTTGCCCTTTTCAAAGCCACCTTTGGTTTTAAAAAATAAAAAAAATAACCCTTCAAAAAAGTATATTTTCTGTATGCCGTTTAGTGATTTTTGCGATTTTGGCAATTTTTAAAAATTCACATCGGCAATTCAAAGAAAGGTACGAAAAACTAAAAATACCAGACAATATCTACATTTATTCCTTTTTACAAAAGGAATAAATGTCAGGAAGTTTTCCTGTTACAAAAGTTTGCTTTTTCTTGCGATTACATATAATTTGTTTTTCTATGTGAAGTTTTAACTCTGTCAGTAGTTCTTCTAAATCATCTTTATTTACAAAAAAAAAAAAAAAAATAAAAAAAGTTTATCTTCCCACTGTATTTTGCCGCTTCTTGGAAATTCTAGACATTGCATGAAACTTCTCCAGTTTCAATATCTGTTTCATTATCACTAACAGAGTCAGCTTTTGTCGAAAATTCTGAAGGAATACAATCGCATACATCAACTGATTCTTCTTCAGTAGGTAACTCATCATCAATATTAATGAAGATTTCGGCAGTTTCTTCACCCCTGATACATTTCATTAATTCACTTATTTCGCTATTCTTTATTTGTGTCAGAAATGTTTGTATCATTTTCTTTTAATATAAAGCCTGCTTTTCTAAAACATTGTCGTACTCTTTCCGGTTTTATGTTTTTTACACCTGAGGAAATCCAAATTATACCATCGACAGCATTAACTAATTTCAGGCAGTTCTCAAGTGTATTCATAGAATCTAACTTTGAAAGAATGTAGCGTAATAAAAGCTTTCTATACCATTCTTTAAAACTGTGCATTTCGCCTTGATCAAATGGCTGGAATACGGAATTCGTGTTTGGGGGAAAAAACGCAATTTCAACATTGTCGAATTTCAAATGTTTCGAATGAGAAGTTGCATTGTCCAAAAACAAGATTACTTTTCTTTGTTGTTTTTACATCCTATTATCAATGGAAGTTGACTATTCGATCATTAAAGGTATAGTCATCCACGCTTTTTTATTCGCTCTCCATATAATACCAAATTTATTAAATTGGTTGTTCTTTGGGAACACCTGGTATTTCACCTATTTTTCAGTTATAAGAGTGATTTCAAATTATCCTAATACATTGCAACATAATGAAATAGTGAGTCGCTCTTTTGACATTTTTTTCGCCGATACAGTCATCCATAAAACACAAAGTCTATTCGGAAAAATTCTGAAAAATAGTCCGGTGTGATAGGCATTAAGAATGTTTCTCTCCTCATAACTTCCACAAATTGATTGCAGTCGTTCATGCCAATCCTCCACTCATTTAAGATCTACAACAGATTTTCCACATATCGTTTTGAAAGAAATGTTGCGCCGAGACCGGAACTTTTCCAGCCATCCACTGGAAGCATTAAAGTCGTGTAATCAGAGTTCTTTAGCGACTTCTAAAACCTTTTCCTGAATCAAAGACCCACTGATAGGAATGTTTTTCGAACAAAGTAAACCAATTAAAATCAATTTTAATGGAATTAGTCTTCTTCAATTTCACATTTTTGCTATTCTCTTTAAAGTTAGTTAGTAACCCACAAATTTCTTATTTCTCCTTTATTTCGTAAAATCTCTCCCACCGGTGTTTTACTTATTTTAAAACGTTCAGAAAGTATCCGTAAACTCAATTTCTCTTTCTCTGATACACTTAATTTAAATTTTTTATTTTAAAGTTAATCACTTTCGTTGTGAGGCCATTCTCGAAACATTAATCACAAACGAGACTCTAAATTCAGAGTACGTATAACTCAATATTTTTAGGAAACGATAAAAATGATGTTAACGTATTTTGACGCTTTGAATAATGTGTTTTGAGTATAAGTTAAGTCTCAAGAATCAAACCGTAACCGACATTGCGAAATAGTTTTTCCCCCCTGCACTCGTCGCTTTCTTGACGCCTTTAATTCTCACTCCCAAGAAACCAGTACGCAATTTCCCAATAAAAAAAATAATAAAATAGAGTAACTATTTTCTTTGTTTTATAAAAAAGTAAAAGTAAATAAATAAAATCGTATGTTAGGTTTTCAGTGATTATTTTTAATTTGCTCAGATAATATGGCGCCATGTGACGTTTGCTTTCTCTCTTCTATGTTATGCTATGATGCAATTTACTTAATTACTTTTTAGATTTTACGAAGGAATCCTATTAAAATGAAAAAAATATTATTTTTTTCGTTTTTTTTTTTTTTTTTTTTTTTTTTTTTTTTTGACACTTTGTAAGATTATCCAAAAAATTGTTTGAGTTTGGGTACAAAGAAACAAAAATAGTTAGCATATTATCTATCCTGAAATTTCAGGACAATTGTAAACGAGATTATCTTAAGCACATTTAAAAGGAAAGAGAAAATGATGTACGTTGTATTATGGAATTCTGGAAAAGGGGAAATTGGTACTTCTAGCCAACTAGCAGCTCTAGACACTACTTCTAGATTCTATCAGCTGAAAATCCAAAATTGTTTTTATTCTCCGACGAGGGGAGGGGGATGGAATTTCCCCTGGTCACCCCCTAGATTTATCTGTGGTCACAGAACTTGTGTGAAATTGCTCTGATAAATTTAGAGGCTTTTTACTTTTTTCTTCATTTTGTTTCTCAGTAAAAAAAATCATTTTTCATCCTTTATCGCCAAAATTACTGTCCGCTATTCGGAATGTCCGCTATTCAGAGGTTAAACATACAAAAATTAAGGTTTAGGGAGTGGGGATTGGAAAACTGTCCGTTAAATAGAGGTGTCCGCTATTCGGGAGTGTCCGTTGTGGAGGTTTTACTGTATTAGATAACATATTCCAATAAATTAGATTAAAAAAAAGGCTTTATATTAACTTATTAGAGTTACGAGAAAGACTGATTCGAGTCTTTTCCATTTGTGTAAGTAGAGGAAAAATGGGCATCCGGCCCCAGGTGGAGGAGCTGAGGAGCCGGAGGAGGAAAGAGGGAGGGCTCCTCAGCTCCTCCACTCGAGGTGCAGCACCTGCCCTCAGTCCTCCTCCTGAAGTGCCCTCCACCACCGAAGGTGCTCCTCCACTCGAAACGCCCACCACCGGAGTTGTGTTATAGGACGAGGGATTAATTGCGGAATATTTTAATGAATTTTAATTGGGAAACTTAGAAATTTTTCGAAGCAATTTTTTTTTCAACGAGAATAGGGTATTCGATATACATGTTAGAGGAGAATTTTAAAAGTCAATAATGGTTTAATTAAAAATGGTGATTAATTTTAATTGGGGAACTTAGACATTTTTCGAAGCAATTATTTTTTCAACGGGAGTAGGCTATTTGTTATACATGTTAGAGTATATTATAGGTGAATTTTAAAAGTCAATAATGATTTAATTAAAAAGGATCATTAATTAATTTTAATTAGAGAACTTAAGAAATTTTGGCGAGATTTTTTTTCCCTCAACGAGAGTACGCAGTTTGCATGTGCAGTAGAATGGTAGATGCTAGTAATTAAAAAGGGTCATTAATTAATTTTAATTGGCGTACTTAAACATTTTTGGGGCAAACAGGCGCGTTTTAATGAATTCGATATAGGTTGTGGTAAAAAATATAGGGTCCCGCATGAATTATACTGTACTCAATTGAATAGCTCCCCCCCTCTCCCTCCCCCTCCCTTTTTTACCCAGAGGGGGCCCTTCAATAGACTAACAATACACACTTCCAAAAGTATAGAGTACTATAAAAAGAGTTTTAGCGTATATGTAAATAAACAAGTATGTAAAATCAGGCATAGTGGCATAATTCGTGAATCACTTTCCAACATTATCGAAATGTTATGTGAAGAAAATATAATTTTACCATCTAGTGCATTAGTTAATTAAAATAGTGAACAGTTACAGATCCCCTTTTTAATAAAAAGGCCTAAGGCCCTTCACAAAAAATCCAAAGGATTCAAGAAAAAGCTTTACACTACTGATAGCCAAAACATATAGGATTCTTAAATGGATTGAAGTATACAAATAGTTTATACAGGAATACATTTATTTAGGTTAGCATGCAAAATTAGTTAAAAGTTACAGGGAAGCCTTCGAATGGAGTGATTATACGTTTTGGGGACCCTTCAAAAGAAACTGGAGACAGTTATAGATATTGAACCCTTCAGAAAAAATTGGACAAATCCCCTTTTTAAAAAAAAGTGACCCTTCACAAAAATTCCAAAGAATTCAAATTATGCATAAATACTAGAACCCTTCATACATTCAGTTCATCGATCCCCCTTTTTTTACCCTTCGAAGTGTGAACTCGCATTAGACTAAAGGGCGCCTTCATAAAATAAATGAGATACGTGCCCTATTCAAATAAAAACTGTCCTTCACAAAAAAAATTGTAGGAGTCCCCTGTTTGAATATAAAGTCTACTTCTCAAAAATTGAAATGTGTGTTAGAGGAATCTTATGATATAAGAAAATAATTAATATATATTTTTTTTAACTGGGCCCTCCTCCGCCCGCTCTATATATTTTTATATAGCGCCCCAATATTTTTGCAACAAGCTCTTTTTTTTCAAGAGTATATGAAAACTATTATTCTTATACGAAAAATTCGCACTTAGGCAAAAAAAAAATGCAACTTATGAAGAAAAAAAAATATTTTTTTTAACTGGGCTCTCCATCGCCCGCTATATTTCTTATAGCGCCCCAGTATTTTTGCAGCAAGATCTTTTTTAATTCAATGTTTCATATATGAAAACTGTTATTCTCATATGAAAAATTCGCACGTAGGCAAAATAAATGCAACTTATGAAGTAAATAATAGTTATTATTTTTTACTAAAAACATTCAGAATTAATATCTAATTTTTAATTATTAATTATCTAATTTTTTATATGTGAAAATTAAATTATCTAACCTTTCCATGCTACACAAGTCCAGGCAGGCTTTCTTATCGCTATTGTCATCAGAGGTAATCCCCAATACTGAGTCACTGATAACAGGTTGTATGAAGCCCGGCTTAAGGGCTTTTCTCAAATCCAAAACAGGCTACTTTTTGACACATTTTTAAATTTCATTTATGATCGCAAATGCATGATATTGGCAGATTTCCTTTTTCAGAAACTATATACATTATTTAGCATAGCATTCAAATAAAATCTAGGAACTTTTCGAATAAACGTTACTAACATATTCTAACATATAAGAAATAATCGCATGCCTCAGATTTTTTTTTTTTTTTTTTTTTTTTTTTTTTTTTTTTTTTTTACTAGTGAATCAATAACACTTTTTTTAATTAGAATTCAAAATAATATGATAGGAATGGCATATTTGTTTAAAATTTTGTGAGAAATCTATACGGTTTAGTTTTAGATCGACACTACCTTACATATTAATTAGTAAAAAAAAATTCAATTTTATGCTTACGAATACAGAAATTTTAATAATACTGCTTGAAAAAGATTTTTAAGTAAACTATATTTCTGTTTATTGAAACTTTACACTAATATTTTCTCAAGAATCTATACTAACTGAAACAGTGACAATTAAAAAATAATAATTACCTATGCAAGAAATTATGTATTTAGAGGTTTGCCTTTTTCATTCAATATGTAAACTTATAGCATTGATTGCGTATGTTATGAAAAGAAAACATATGCAAATAATTTTACTTAAAATAAATACTTTAAGATTAGAATTTACATTTAACTTACCCTATAATACATATGCAAAAATTTTAATTAACATAAATAGTTTACACCAATGTGATTATAACAGCACGAAAATAAATTCATGAATAATAATAAGTACAAACTATGCCACTATAATGTGGGCATATTTTAAACTGTAATAGGTTAACAGTTATATTATATGGCATAAAGATTTACATATGAATATATCATTTTACTCCGTTATAAAATAAGCAATTTTAAAACAAAACATACATTATTAAAAACACAATTTAAAATAAAACATAATTATTAATAAAACATATATTATTAGGCTACAGCGTGACCATAAATTAAAAGAGGTCCCATTTTTTTTCCTAAAGGGCTCATTTTTCTAAAGGCCCCTTTGAGTGTAGTGAGACTAGTTCTATACGAATATATTTTAATATATATATATAAATACACACATACTATAAAAAATTAATTAAGATACATACATATTTCAGAATTATGAAAAAGAAATCACATTACCTCTTATTTTGTATTCAGAAAACGGTAGATGATTCATTACCCACCGAACTAACTTGACATATACCTTAGAGAGATAACACATACTTATGCTTATCGCTTAAGTGTATCACCCCCTATTCACAAGTAGAATTTCGTGTAAAGTTCTTCTCAAATACATACAGACCCCTTTCTGACACATTTTTAAAATTATTTTTGTTCGCAAATGCATGAAATTGACAGATTTTCTTACTGAGTCACTATGTATTCGATACAAGTTTTTCATATTTTGGTAAAGACAAAATATTATCAAAGTCGGCGTTTTGTTATCGCATAAAATATATTAACAAGTCCTGTAAAAATATATTGACAAGACATGAACTATTAATAGATGATTTAAAACATATTGGTTATAAAAAACACACACACATATATATATATATATATGTATGTAATTTTTATCGTTACCTAAGCAAGCATATCGTAAAGCAAGCATACGAGATGGTTGTAAGGTCTAGGTATGTAGATATATATAGTAGGTAAGTAGTAATATATTTTTAAAATACTTTTTATTATGTGTTAAAAGAAATGGTTATTTTTTCTTTACGTAGGGCAGTCAAAATTAAAAACATAAACTATTAAATTTAATCTTTAGTAATACAAAGACTTACACATACAGAAACGCAAACATCCTTTTCGTTATATTCATGCAGACTTTAAGATATATCACATATGTTCTTTCTTTTACCATGATACATATGGATTTTTTAAATGTATGTCACGTGACTATCTAAAGCGAGATTGATATTTAAAACCATTAATATATGTGAATTCTTTCGTATAGCTCTGTATAGATACTACTCACCAAATACATATATATATATATATATATATATATATATATATATATATATATATATATATATATATACATACTAAAATCTGTAAAGTTTTAAAATGCTTCAATGATTATTCAATGAAAAATACTAACTATGAAATATTAATTAAGATATATGCTAATGTTTGAACTTAAAAAATTTTTAGGATAAGAGATAGGTTTTAATTAAATAGGTTAATGAATCTAATTCGATATAAGTCTTGTTAAAACAGAGATTATAGTTAAAATACACATTAATTATACAGCATTACACTGTATTACACAATGCGCTACCTCACCTATATTATCACAGAAATACCTTCGATAAAATTTAGACTAACAATACACACCTAAAAATATATATACAGAGTACCCAGAAAATGATAGGAATGAAAGAAAAATTTTAACGTAAATTATAAAATAGGATCTACAATAAGTGACAATAAATAAATATGAAGGAAAAATCATGAATCATGGTATACTTTATGAAACACTTTCCAATGCTATGGGACTATCGTTAAGAATTTGAAATAAGTGAATTAGATTTAATAATTCATACTGGAAATGTATTTTTTAAAAAAATTAGTAGCTTCGCATACTTTTAAATCATTCAAGACATGTGATGAAGATTTAACCGCTGCAGAACGACTAAAAACTAGTATCTTAATGAATCGACCTATTTACGTCGGGTTCACAATTTTAGAATTATCTAAATTAGTTATGTATGATTTTCATAACAATTTTATAAAGAAAACATACAAAGATCATGCAGTTTTACTCTTTACGGATATAGATTCCTTAACTTATCAAATTCAAACACATAATATTTATAAGGATATGGAGCACCATCATGATTTTTTCGACTTTTCTGAATACTCGAAATCCCATCGTCTAAACCGCACAAGTTTCGAATCCACAAACATATAATCAGACTTGTCATTTTATAACCAGGACGCTAACAACAGGGCTAAGTGAGCCCCCGCTTATTTTATAGTCACCACGCTGACTATTGGACTTAGTAAGCCCCAGGCTAATTTATATCCACCACGCTAACTATTGGGCTTAGTGAGCCCCTGCTTATTTTATAGTCAACATGCTAACTATTGGGGCTAAGTGAGCCCCCGCTTATTTCATAGTCACCATGCTAAGTATTAGGCTGAGTGAGCCCCAGGCTATATTATACCCACTATGCTAACTAATGGGCTGAGTGAGCCCCAGGCTATTTTCTACCCACCACGTTTACTGGGCTTAGTGTGCCCCCGCTTATTTTATAGCTACCACGATAACCACAGGGCTGAGTGAGCCCCCGCTTATTATATAGTCAACACGCTAACTACTGGGCTGATTAAGCCCCAGGTATTTTATACCCATCACGCTAACTACTGGGCTGAGTGAGCCCCAGGTTATTTAGTCGCATGAATATGATTTCCAAGGTATATGTCCTAACTTGATTTAGACCATTGCCTATGGTAAGATAAAGCTGGGAAGTAAATTGATAAACTATGTACATTTCCCTTGAAAACTCACTTGTATTTTCTTAAATATCTGCAGAAATCAGCATAGTTTATTAAAATTATATACATTCTCATTAGTTTATGAATCTACTAACTTATAATATCTATATGGTAACTTGGATTATTAGTATTCCCACTTAAAAATTTATTTTGTAGATTTAATATGATAAACACTAACATGAGACTGACTAAACTTTTACCATTTTCATTTCAACTTAGTTTTAGGAAATTTATCTACATAGCTTTAAATTTTACTGTTTAGTAAGTCTATTATTTCAAAGTATTATTTTTTAGTTCTAATATTTAAAACATATTCATATCGTTTTACATAGCAGGTATCAAATTAATTTAAAGTCATATTAAAATATATATATATATATATATATATACAAATACTATTCTTACCTAACACGCCAGCTAGCTAAGCACCCAACCGTCTCACACCAAGACTCTGAGAAAAGTGAATGCTTGTTCAGGGCCTTATCAGCTAATATAATCACTGATAAGACTTGATCACGTGACATGTGACGTCACTGTTTAAGTGATATCACGTGACCATGTGGTATCATTCAATACGTCACCAATGACGTCAGAGATCACGTGACTAGGTCATAAAAGAACCAATTGCTAATTGCAATTAACAATTTACCTTTAATTGATTTGTATAATATATATAGATAAATTAATACATGATTTTTCTATGTATTATTTCGTAATACATAACACATGTACTATGTTTTACGAAATAATAGAAAAATCATGTATTAATTTATCTATATATATTATACAAATCAATTAAAGGTAAATTGTTAATTGCAATTAGCAATTGGTTCTTTTATGACCTAGTCACGTGATCTCTGACGTCATTGGTGACGTATTGAATGATACCACATGGTCACGTGATATCACTTAAACAGTGACGTCACATGTCACGTGATCAAGTCTTATCAGTGATTATATTAGCTGATAAGGCCCTGAACAAGCATTCACTTTTCTCAGAGTCTTGGTGTGAGACGGTTGGGTGCTTAGCTAGCTGGCGTGTTAGGTAAGATTAGTATTTGTATATATATATATATATATATATATATATATATATATATATATATATATTTAATATGACTTTAAATTAATTTGATACCTGCTATGTAAAACGATATGAATATGTTTTGAATATTAGAACTAAAAAATAATACTTTGAAATAATAGACTTACTAAACAGTAAAATTTAAAGCTATGTAGATAAATTTCCTAAAACTAAGTTGAAATGAAAATGGTAAAAGTTTAGTCAGTCTCATGTTAGTGTTTATCATATTAAATCTACAAAAGAAATTTTTAAGTGGGAATACTAATAATCCAAGTTACCATATAGATATTATAAGTTAGTAGATTCATAAACTAATGAGAATGTATATAATTTTAACTAGGACTTCCCTCAAAGGGATTAGTCTGAGTGATATTGCTGAGAACATAAAGTTAACAATTACTATATAAAGAAGATATCAACAAGAATCTAAATGAATATACAACATATGATAGACAAGAGATAGATAAAGATACAACATATGAAAAATAGCAAATTAAATGATATAATTACAAAATATCATATATAAATTCATATACTGTTATGTTTTCATATGCATTTTTTATAACATTTGGCAAATAATCTCATTTTCTTCAGCGGGAATTGCTCAAAACTTAAAAAAAAAAAAACGCCGGATCTTTTAAAACGATATTTTTAAAGTCACATAATCAGATTTGCAGACAATAGCGTATTTTAGCAAGCGTAGTTTAACGCAAATTTAATTTAATTTTTGCAACATTTTCTTTGTGACAAATATCTAAATAAAATATTAAAAAATAAAATATTAAATATTGAAATATTAAATCAAATATTTAATATTTGAATTAAAAAAAATTCCTTTGTTTATTTGTATAACTATTTATAGAAACTCGTATACTTCAAACCACATTGATAACATGCTTTGCTACAAACGTGTCTACCAGTCTAACTACTCGTATGTCTTAGCTGTGTCTCTCTCCGAACTCATCTGTCTACTGTCTCTCTACTCTTCTGTATACCCGTCTCAGTATCCGTCTGTCTTTCTACCCGACTCTTTAATCGTGTCTCTACCTGTCTCGCTTCCCGTTACACTACTCGTCTATCAACACGTCTGTCTGTCTATATACCCCTCTCTCTACCCGTCTGTCAAGTCGTCTCTGTACTCGTCTCTCTATCCACCACGCTACCCGTCTCCTACCCATCTCACTACCCCTCTGTCAACCCTTTTTTGCACCTGCCTCGCTACCCGTCTGTCTATTCGTTTCGCTACCCGTTAGCTTATCTCTGTCGCTATCCGTCTCTCTACCCGTCTGTCTACCCGTTTGTTTACACGTCTATCTATCTCTCGCCAACTCTTCCCAATATTTAAACAATTTAGTAAACGAAAGCTGTTTATCTGTTATTAAATGCAAACAGGAGTAATTTATCTAAAGAGTGTAATCAGATGCAATTTTTTTAAATACATGCATAAACCAGCATAATAATTCACCAGTTTTATTTTCATAGTAGTTTATGTCATTTGACAGCAAATCTCAACTTCTTCAATCCGAACTGCGTCAAGCTTTTTAAAAAAGCCCCAAGGTCCGTATAACTGGGAAGGGGAATTGTCCACAGGGCTATTAGATACATGTTATTAAGTTAAGTGAAAGTTTCGTAATCGGGTTCGCAGCCAATTTCTTATGTCAGAAAGGGTGGCTTCACGCCATTTTAAATTCATTTCTGTAACTTTCTTTTTCTTTTTTTGGTGGGTGGTTGGGGGGGGGGGAGGGTTCCAAATATATACACTTAAATTCAAACTTTTGCCCCCATGTTAATATTAGTGTTGTTTGTATTATCAATTAATACTTTGTTGATCGAGCTTCATTCGAAACAAATGTAAAAGACTTCTACAGTTTTTTTTTCTAGGAGAAAGTTCCGTAATCGGACCCTAAGCTAATCGGGGAATTTAATATCATTATTGTTTCTAACTCTTATAGAGTTAAAACAATATTGTT
Source organism: Maratus michaelseni (assembly GCA_963931845.1). Taxonomy (NCBI): domain Eukaryota; kingdom Metazoa; phylum Arthropoda; class Arachnida; order Araneae; family Salticidae; genus Maratus; species Maratus michaelseni. The sequence goes on from OZ007600.1 coordinate 33,086,511, forward strand.
GCTAGCATTACTCTTGTTTGTGACCAACCTCTTCTGTGTATCTGAATAGGGAAAAGTTCCGTATCATGTACTGGTTGGTGCCAAAGGCAGTTGTAGAATCTTACAAATTTTTCTAGAGAGCGGAAAAACATGTTTTTTAAAATATTTACAAATATACGTTTATTAAACCATGTTTTTGAGTCATTTTAAAAAATTTCAATTTAAAATTCAGTACGGTGCTAAAATAAAATTTTATTGCCATTTTCGATATTTTAATAAGAAATGAAAATACATAACAAACAAATTTAACAAAACTAAGCCATTTTTGGGTACTTCTCTATTATCCCGTCGACCACTTTTCATAACAAAAAACTATCGCCAAACTAAGATTAAACGCCAAAAATACAGTCCCATTTACTTGATGCCAGAAGCATTATACGTATTTGTTATGCCATCAAGTGGTTTTTAATTCGACATTTGCGTGTATTTTTCATTATGTTTTACTGATTTATTAGTTATTTCATTCATGAAAGTAACAATTGTGTCCTTAAATTCTTATATTTTATTTATTTTGATATTTCAATGGCAACGTTCTCCCTTTTATTTAGCGTTACAGTTTGGCGATAGTTTTTTGTTATGAAAAGTGGTCGACGAGATAATACAGGTGTACCCATTTTTTGTGATAAATAATTGTTATTGCCAGGGGGGCAAATTGTAAACAATTAATAAGCGAACTAAAAAAATTACCGGAAAAAACTTGTGGGAATCTCAAGAAAGAAATATCTGATATAAATAGCATTTAAAATCTTAAAATGGAGAAGTGGTCCGTATAAAAATGCAAAACATTATACACCTGATATAAGAATTTTTTAATTTTTTTATATTTCCGAAAGCAGAGATAAAAGGGTAAAAATCCCGGCACAGATGCCATATACTCACCACGTTGGCGCGATTTTTCCCCCGCCCCTTTGGCGAAAACTGTTTGTTGTGTTTGTTTACTTTTATTTTTTATTTTAATTCTATAGATTATTTTTATATGTATATCAATATTAATTTAGGCACAGATGTCATATACGCACCAGATTGGCGCGATTTTTCCCCCACCAATTTGGCGAAAACTTTGTTTTTGAATATTAGTTACAAATACCATACAATAATAGCATGTAATTTTTTATTTCAATATAAAAATAAAATAACGTAATAAATGAAATAGCTCCTATTATTCAAAAATGGGAAATAAAAATAAATAAATGATAGTTTGATATAAATAAATATTGATATATATAATAAAAACAATTTATAGAATTAAAATAAAAAATAAAAGTTAATAAACAACAATTGAAACAAAATAACCGGGTTACCATGTGAGGCATAAAATTGTCATTTTGTTGCAATCGCGCCAATGTGGTGCGTATATGACATCCGCGCCTTTACTTATATCAAACTATTATTATTTTTTTTTTCCTTTTTTAAAATAATAGAAGCTGTTTCATTTATTACGTTATTTTATTTTTATATTGAAATAAAAAATCACGTGTACTATTTGTCACACTATTTGTAACTAATATTCAAAAACAAAGTTTTCCCCAAGCTGGTGGAGGGAAAAATCGCGCCAACGTGGTGCGTGTATGACATCTGTGCCTTGTTTCATTTCACATAGAGGTACTGCTCTATTATCCCGTCGACCACTTTTCATAACAAAAAAACTATCGCCAAACTGTTAGATTAAACGCCAAAAATGCAGTCCCATTTACTTGATATCAGAAGCATTATACGTCTTTGTTACGTCATCAAGTGGTTTTTAACGCGACATTTGCGTGTATTTTTCATTATGTTTTACTGATTTATTAGTTATTTCATTCATTAAAATAACAATTGTGTCCTTAAATTCTTATATTTTATTTATTTATGTATTTTGATATTTCAATGACAATGTTCTCCCGTTTATTTGGCGATAGTTTTTTGTTATGAAAAGTGGTCGACGGGATAATAGAGAAGTACCCACATATGTATTGGTACTTTTATGTTAACTTGGCGCAGTTGATAAATCGCCAAATATTTTTCTCATAACATCTTCATATTGCATTCATTTCATTTAAATACAAATCTTTCACTGATTTCATTTGAAATACATACATTAAAAATACACGTCTTTCACTCATTTAATTTAAAATACACGCCTTTCACTAATTCCATTTAAAATACTAAAAAGGAAAAGAAAATAAGAAATAATGCCACAAATCGAAACCTTTTATTTAAACATCAAAGAATTGTTCCTAACATACACACGCGAAATAAAAAAGCTGCTAATGGTGTGATTTACGCCAAATCTCTAATACTAATACTACTCTTACTAATCTCTAATACTTTTCAAACAGAAAAAATTCCAGATTAACTTTCCATTTTTATTAAATTGAAATATATTTTATTGTGCTGAATATTAGTGCTTGCATATTTTTTTGCTCCATGTATTCCATAAACTTTTCAATTCCGATTGTCTACGAAAATCTCCCGCCGGTGAAAATGACGTACGCACAAAATTTAGTGACGTATGTACTTTAATTGTGCTTTTTTATCTATTTTTTTAATATAACTTCCAAACGGTTTGACACTTATTCTTGGTAATAAATAGACAATGTTGTCACCTTTATAGGTACCTGCTGTAAAAATTTGAACGAAATCCGTTAAATATTTTTTGAGTTATGCTTGACGAAAGGTTTTAATATCCATAGTAGCTATATATGGGGCAAAGTAATACTGCGCTGTGTATGAGTCTTCGTTGCACTCAGACAATAAACTATGCTGATTTCTGCAGATATTTAAGAAAATACAAGTGAGTTTTCAAGGGAAATGTACATAGTTTACCAATTTACTTCCCAGCTTTATCTTACCATAGGCAATGGTCTAAATCAAGTTAGGACATATACCTTGGAAATCATATTCATGCGACTAAATAATCTGGGGCTCACTCAGCCCAGTAGTTAGCGTGATGGGTATAAAATACCTGGGGCTTAATCAGCCCAGTAGTTAGCGTGTTGACTATATAATAAGCGGGGGCTCACTCAGCCCTGTGGTTATCGTGGTAGCTATAAAATAAGCGGGGGCACACTAAGCCCAGTAAACGTAGTGGGTAGAAAATAGCCTGGGGCTCACTCAGCCCATTAGTTAGCATAGTGGGTATAAAATAGCCTGGGGCTCACTCAGCCTAATACTTAGTATGGTGACTATGAAATAAGCGGGGGCTCACTTAGCCCTGTGGTTAGTATGGTGGCTATAAAATAAGCGGGGGTTCACTAGGCCCCAAAGTTAGCGTGGTGGGTATAAGTTAGCCTGGGGCTCACTAAGCCCAATAGTTAGCATGTTGACTATAAAATAAGCAGGGGCTCACTAAGCCCAATAGTTAGCGTGGTGGATATAAATTAGCCTGGGGCTTACTAAGTCCAATAGTCAGCGTGGTGACTATAAAATAAGCGGGGGCTCACTTAGCCCTGTGGTTAGCGTCCTGGTTATAAAATGACAAGTCTGATTATATGTTTGTGGGTTCGAAACTTGTGCGGTTTAGACGATGGGATTTCGAGTATTCAGAAAAGTCGAAAAAATCATGATGGTGCTCCATATCCTTATAAATATTATGTGTTTGAATATGATAAGTTAAGGAATCTATATCCGTAAAGAGTAAAACTGCATGATCTTTGTATGTTTTCTTTATAAAATTGTAATGAAAATCGTACATAACTAATTTAGATAATTCTAAAATTGTGAACCCGACGTAAATAGGTCGATTCATTAAGATACTAGTTTTTAGTCGTTCTGCAGCGGTTAAATCTTCATCACATGTCTTGAATGATTTAAAAGTATGCGAAGCTACTAATTTTTTTTAAAAATACATTTCCAGTATGAATTATTAAATCTAATTCACTTATTTCAAATTCTTAACGATAGTCCCGTAGCATTGGAAAGTGTTTCATAAAGTATACCATGATTCATGATTTTTCCTTCATATTTATTTATTGTCACTTATTGTAGATCCTATTTTATAATTTACGTTAAAATTTTTCATTCATTCCTATCATTTTCTGGGTACTCTGTATATATTTTTTTAGGTGTGTATTGTTAGTCTAAATTTTATCGAAGGTATTTCTGTGATAATATAGGTGAGGTAGCGCATTGTGTAATACAGTGTAATGCTGTATAATTTGAAAGTACGTGAGTTATATTTACTTGCTTAAAATGACCAGATAAATAATAAAATTACTTCTCAATTATTCGAATAAAAATATGTAAGCTGTGCTTACTTGTTATAAAGCGTAATCCATATTCGTAATACAGCGAATAGCGCTTGTTATGCTAACATGTATATTCAATTTATTGAGTGAAACTGGAATCTTTGTAGAATACAAAGAGATCACTACTTGTAGGGAGCAAACTTTATGTATCTGAAAAACTTCACAAAATCTTGATTAAATACGTTACATACACATAATATAAAAAGTAAAGGTATTTTAAAAGCATAAAAAAAGTTGTGCTTCGTCTTAGTTCCAGAGCGTATTGCTTCCAGAACGTAGTTTTATTAATATTGGACGAGCGAATTGTTTATGTCTTTCTGACATGAAGTTTCAGCGTCAACTAACTAATAAAAGGGGCTCTTAAATGTTCTTTCGCGGTATTAGTCCGTTGAACACATTTCACAAAGGGTTTATTGCTGACTAAACAATTTTTTTCTTCTTTAAAATGCACATTGTAGTGATTATGTCTCTGTAGATCTGTGGTGCTGCCATCTGTGATGATTTGAGGAAGTTCCATTTCAGGTAGTGGCGACACCTGTTGGCAGTCCACGAAACGAATTGCATTTATCACAAACGCGTTGCTTATATCACAAACGGGTTGCATATATCACAAACGGCGGAACAAATGAAATCAATTTCTGAACTGTTTCCAACATAATTAATGTGTATTTTAACTATAATCTCTGTTTTAACAAGACTTATATCGAATTAGATTCATTAACCTATTTAATTAAAACCTATCTCTTATCCTAAAATTTTTTTAAGTTCAAACATTAGCATATATCTTAATTAATATTTCATAGTTAGTATTTTTCATTGAATAATCATTGAAGCATTTTAAAACTTTACAGATTTTAGTATATATATATATATATATTAGGGTGTCCCAAAAAAATAAAAGTCATTTTTTTCTATCGCATACCCTCTTATTTTTTTACCTTTTATGTCAAAACAATTGTAAATAAAGTTTCATGTAATTTGAACCACGGTAACCCGTGCCGACTTCCAGCTAAACATCGCAGCAAGTACTTGTGTACTTAAGCGAACGAACGGTTTCACGTGTCAGCTTGTCACGTGACCGTAGAGGAGCACCCACCACCTGCAATAGGAAAAGAAAAAAAAAGGAAAGGTTTTGGAATGCTTCGACAGCCATAACGCGCAGTTTACTCAGAACAGCGCACGTCTACGTGTCAATGTGCTTATAGTTCCAACTTGTTTTGTTAGCAAATGTTTGTACAGTTTTGAATCAGTGAACAGAACATGGCAGTAGAATTGCGTAGTTCTAAAAATGTTATATTTTTAGTAGGGAACGTAAAACATCATATAACGGGCTCAAAACTTCCGTCTAATAGACAAGTTCTCGCTGCCTTGTTTTACAATATTCGGGAAGTGAATTTAACTGTTAATGAAAGTGCAAATCTCGCTATTCGCGAATGCATTATCTTTTGGGAAAAGGCACGCATACCTACCAAATCGTTGCCAAATTGCATGAGGAAGCTTGTTAATATGTATCAAGTTTGGAGAGATTTACAAAAAAATGCAAAGAAATTACAAGACGTATTTAAAAGGCGACAAGAGGATTTTGTAAGTAATTTAGAAAATTTGTTTGACATCGCACATGCTGATGCACTTCAAATAATGAAAATAGAGGAAGATAGGATGTTCTTGCAACTCCAAAGAGAGCCTGGTCGACCCAGTCACTTAGGTGGAGTGGATACAAAACTGGCCAAAAAAGAAAAAGGGCGCGACTTCGAGCTGTCCAAGAAGAAAATCGGCGAATCAAATATGGTTCCGCTTCAACTTCCTCGTCAACATACGAAACATTACAAGAAGATTCCTCTTCAAATTCTACCGAAAATATGGATAAAGAAGATATCCCAACATTTATATCTATGAAAGTTCAGAACAGTCAGAAAGCTCCGAACAATGAAAGCTCAAAACCAGTAGTAAGGAGTAATTTTATTACTCCAAAGTGTGTTGCTGCGTTAGACAGGTGTCAGTTAAGTGTCCGAGTTTCTGTGTTTATTCTTTAAGCTACTATTGATGCACTTGGATTTAACACTGACGAATTTCCAATAAGTAAATCTTCAATTCAAAGAATTCGAACAGAAAAACGGAAGGAACGCGCGGAAAACATAAAAATTGATTTCCAAAATGAGGTACCGGATGTAGTGACTTTACATTGGGATGGCAAACTGTTGCCTGCTTTGAGTGTTCGAAAATCGAAAGAAGAACGCTTGCCCATAGTTATTTCATATGGAGTTAAAGAACAACTCATTGCTGTGCCGAGACTGGATAATTCTACAGGCAAAGAACAAGCGCAGGTTATTTGGAAGGCGATCTTAGATTGGAATCTCGAAAACAAAGTCCAAATTCTCTGTTGTGATACTACGGCTTCGAATACAGGTCGTTTTATTGGTGCTTGTGCGCTCCTAGAGCACAAATTTGAAAGGGAAATGCTTTTTTTCGCTTGCCGCCATCATGTATACGAACTGGTATTAAAGGCCGTATTCGAAGCGAAAATTAAACAAGTGACAACAAGTCCCGATATTCCTCTTTTTAAAAAGGTTAAAGAGAACTGGAAAAACATCGATCCCACCAAAATACAGTGCTATAGAGAAACAGTGGAATCGTTCCGAACCGTATCCGAAATTGAAAATTTGATTGACTTTTACCGCACTGAACTTAAAAATATTATGATCCGAGAGGACTATCGAGAATTGATCGAACTTTCTATCGTATTTTTAGGTGGAAATGCAGAAAAAAAAATTAAAATCAGACCTCCAGGTGCCATGCACCAAGCTAGATGGATGGCCCGAGCGATTTACTCCTTAAAACTATCATTATTTAGTTCTCAATTGAAATTAAACATCAAGGATAAAAAGGCACTGTTAGATGTCTGCTTATTTATCGTGATTGTCTACGTTAAACCATGGATTCAATGCATTTTAGCAATTAAAGCGCCCTACAAAGATTTGTGCTTTTTGAAATCTTTGAAAGCTTACGAAAATGTGAATGAAAGTATCTCGAAAGTTGCTTTACAGAAATTTCTCAAGCATTTATGGTATTTGACTGATGAAATAGCAATATTAGCACTTTTTGATGATGATGTTGACGAAGGAACAAAATTAAAAATGGTGGCAAATTTAAACAGAGAAGATATTTTGACCCATGAGAAAAAATACATTCCATCGAAGGAAGAACTTTGTGGTTCATTGTATGGTGAGTTTGATACATTTATTTTGTAATTGTATATTTATTTATTCATTTATATCATGCAATTGTTATTTATTATTATATTCTTTTTTACAGAAAAAAAATGGAGGATTTCATATCAGTCAAAAGCCTTTCTTTGTTTTCTAGACTCAAAATCGATGATAGTTTTCTCAAAAAGAGTCCCTCTTCATGGGAGAATAATGATTCTTTTCTAGACGCGAAAAAGACTATATCAATGCTTAGAGCAGTGAATGATACAGCTGAAAGAGCGGTAAAATTGATGCAGGACTTTCATGGTTTAATAACGGTTGAGGAGGATCAAAAACAATTTTTGTTACGTTGCGTACAAGAACATACTAAGCTTTATCCTGACTGTAAAAAGCAAACATTGAAACGGAAATATGTTCATTAATGCTTCTTTTACTGTAATATGTTAATAAATATCTGATTTTAATAAAATGGTGTCTTAAGTACCAAGGAAAAGTACATTTTGAAATCTTTCCATAGTATTCCCCGTATAAGATTTCATGTTCAAGTTTGACCTAAAGTCGGCACGGGTTACTATTATTTTATTGCAATAATACTTTTTATTTATGTTACTGAGGTCAAATAGAAAAAAAATAGAGGGTATGCGTATTCGATTTTGCAAAAAAAAATTTTGCCATTGTATCTTGGGACACACTAATATATATATATATTTGGTGAGTAGTATCTATACAGAGCTATACGAAAGAATTCACATATATTAATGGTTTTAAGTATCAATCTCGCTTTAGATAGTCACGTGACATACATTTAAAAAATCCATATGTATCATGGTAAAAGAAAGAACATATGTGATATATCTTAAAGTCTGCATGAATATAACGAAAAGGATGTCTGCGTATCTGTATGTGTAAGTCTTTGTATTACTAAAGATTAAATTTAATAGTTTATGTTTTTAATTTTGACTGCCCTACGTAAAGAAAAAATAACCATTTCTTTTAACACATAATAAAAAGTACTTTAAAAATATATTACTACTTACCTACTATATATATCTACATACCTAGACCTTACAACCATCTCGTATACTTGCTTTAGAAGAAATGAATTGAAATGTGTTCGTATCAGTGAATCTTATCTAGAATATTATCGCGATCAGTGATGTCATCAAACCACGTGGTGAAGAATCTAGTTGAATTTGGATGAAGTCCAGTAAATCGTGCTTGAAAATTTTAGGTAACGATAAAAATTACATACATATATATATATATATATATGTGTGTGTGTTTTTTATAACCAATATGTTTTAAATCATCTATTAATAGTTCATGTCTTGTCAATATATTTTTACAGGACTTGTTAATATATTTTATGCGATAACAAAACGCCGACTTTGATAATATTTTGTCTTTACCAAAATATGAAAAACTTGTATCCAATACATAGTGACTCAGTAAGAAAATCTGTCAATTTCATGCATTTGCGAACAAAAATAATTTTAAAAATGTGTCAGAAAGGGGTCTGTATGTATTTGAGAAGAACTTTACACGAAATTCTACTTGTGAATAGGGGGTGATACACTTATTAGTCATGCGATAAGCATAAGTATGTGTTATCTCTCTAAGGTATATGTCAAGTTAGTTCGGTGGGGAATGAATCCTCTACCGTTTTCTGAATACAAAATAAGAGGTAATGTGATTTCTTTTTCATAATTCTGAAATATGTATGTATCTTAATTAATTTTTTATAGTATGTGTGTATTTATATATATATTAAAATATATTCGTATAGAACTAGTCTCACTACACTCAAAGGGGCCTTTAGAAAAATGAGCCATTTAGGGAAAAAATGGGACCTCTTTTAATTTATGGTCACGCTGTAGCCTAATAATATATGTTTTATTAATAATTATGTTTTATTTTAAATTGTGTTTTTAATAATGTATGTTTTGTTTTAAAATTGCTTATTTTATAACGGAGTAAAATGATATATTCATATGTAAATCTTTATGCCATATAATATAACTGTTAACCTATTACAGTTTAAAATATGCCCACATTATAGTGACATAGTTTGTACTTATTATTATTCATGAATTTATTTTCGTGCTGTTATAATCACATTGGTGTAAACTATTTATGTTAATTAAAATTTTTGCATATGTATTATAGGGTAAGTTAAATGTAAATTCTAATCTTAAAGTATTTATTTTAAGTAAAATTATTTGCATATGTTTTCTTTTCATAAAATACGCAATCAATGCTATAAGTTTACATATTGAATTAAAAAGGCAAACCTCTAAATACATAATTTCTTGCATAGGTAATTATTATTTTTTAATTGTCACTGTTTCAGTTAGTATAAATTCTTGAGAAAATATTAGTGTAAAGTTTCAATAAACAGAAATATAGTTTACTTAAAAATCTTTTTCAAGCAGTATTATTAAAATTTCTGTATTCGTAAGCATAAAATTGAATTTTGTTTTACTAATTAATATGTAAGGTAGTGTCGATCTAAAACTAAACCGTATAGATTTCTCACAAAATTTTAAACAAATATGCCATTCCTATCATATTATTTTTAATTCTAATTAAAAAAAGTGTTATTGATTCACTAGTAAAAAAAAAAAAAAAAAAAAAAAAAAAAAAATCTGAGGCTTGCGATTATTTCTTATATGTTAGAATATGTTAGTAACGTTTATTCGAAAAGTTCCTAGATTTTATTTGAATGCTATGGTAAATAATGTATTCAGTGTAAAACATATGTGCTTTATACATATCTTTTGAAGAATTATAAAAAAAAAAATGAAAAAATGTTTCGATTACATATAGTTTCTTAAAAAGGAAATCTGCCAATATCATGCATTTGCGATCATAAATGAAATTTAAAAATGTGTCAAAAAGTAGCCTGTTTTGGATTTGAGAAAAGCCCTTAAGCCGGGCTTCATACAACCTGTTATCAGTGACTCAGTATTTGGGATTACCTCTGATGACAATAGCGATAAAAAAGCCTGCCTGGACTTGTGTAGCATGGAAAGGTTAGATAATTTAATTTTCACATATAAAAAATTAGATAATTAATAATTAAAAATTAGATATTAATTCTGAATGATTTTAGTAAAAAATAATAACTATTATTTACTTCATAAGTTGCATTCATTTTGCCTACTTGCGAATTTTTCATATGAGAATAACAGTTTTCATATATGAAACATTGAATTGAAAAAGATCTTGCTGCAAAAATACTGGGGCGCTATAAGAAATATAGCGGGCGGTGGAGGGCCCAGTTAAAAAAAATGTTTTTTTTTTCTTCATAAGTTGCATTTTTTTTTCGCCTAAGTGCGAATTTTTCGTATAAGAATAATAGTTTTCATATACTCTTGAAAAAAAAGAGCTTGCTGCAAAAATATTGGGGCGCTATATAAAAATATATATAGCGGGCGGAGGAGGGCCCAGTTTAAAAAAATATATATTAATTATTTTCTTATATCATAAGATTCCTCTAACACACATTTCAATTTTTGAGAAGTAGACTTTATATTCAAACAGGGGACTCCTACAATTTTTTTTGTGAAGGACAGTTTTTATTTGAATAGGGCACGTATCTCATTTATTTTATGAAGGGTCCTTTAGTCTAATGCGAGTTCACACTTCGAAGGGTAAAAAAAGGGGGATCGATGAACTGAATGTATGAAGGGTTCTAGTATTTATGCATAATTTGAATTCTTTGGAATTTTTGTGAAGGGCCCCTTTTTATTAAAAAGGGGATTTGTCCAATTTTTTCTGAAGGGTTCAATATCTATAATTGTTTCCAGTTTCTTTTGAAGGGTCCCCAAAACGTATAATCACTCCATTCGAAGGCTTCCCTATAACTTTTAACTATTTTTGCAGGCTAACCTAAATAAATGTATTCCTGTATAAACTATTTGTATACTTCAATCCATTTAAGAATCCTATATGTTTTGGCTATCAGTAGTGTAAAGCTTTTTCTCTAATCCTTTGGATTTTTTGTGAAGGGCCTTAGGCCTTTTTATTAAAAAGGGGATCTGTAACTGTTCACTAATTTAATTAACTAATGCACTAGATGGTAAAATTATATTTTCTTCACATAATATTTCGATAATGTTGGAAAGTGATTCACGAATTATGCCGCTATGCCTGATTTTACATACTTGTTTATTTACATATACGCTAAAATTCTTTTTATAGTACTCTATACTTTTGGAAGTGTGTATTGTTAGTCTATTGAAGGGCCCCCTCTGGGTAAAAAAGGGAGGGGGAGGGGGAGGGGGGAGCTATTCAATTGAGTACAGTATAATTCATGCGGGACCCTATATTTTTTACCACAACCTATATCGAATTCATTAAAACGCGCCTGTTTGTCCCAAAAATGTTTAAGTACGCCAATTAAAATTAATTAATGACCCTTTTTAATTACTAGCATCTACCATTCTACTGCACATGCAAACTGCGTACTCTCGTTGAGGGAAAAAAAATCTCGCCAAAATTTCTTAAGTTCTCCAATTAAAATTAATTAATGACCCTTTTTAATTAAATCATTATTGACTTTTAAAATTCACCTGTAATATACTCTAACATGTATAACAAATAGCCTACTCTCGTTGAAAAAATAATTGCTTCGAAAAATGTCTAAGTTCCCCAATTAAAATTAATCACCATTTTTAATTAAACCATTATTGACTTTTAAAATTCTCCTCTAACATGTATATCGAATACCCTACTCTCGTTGAAAAAAAAAATCTCGCGAAAATTCTTAAGTTCTGCAATTAAAATTAATCACCATTTTTAATTAAACCATTATTGACTTTTAAAATTCTCCTCTAACATGTATATCGAATACCCTACTCTCGTTGAAAAAAAAAAAAATTTCTTCGAAAAATTTCTAAGTTTCCCAATTAAAATTCATTAAAATATTCCGCAATTAATCCCTCGTCCTATAACACAACTCCGGTGGTGGGCGCCTCGAGTGGAGGAGCACCTTCGGTGGTGGAGGGCACTTCAGGAGGAGGACTGAGGGCAGGTGCTGCACCTCGAGTGGAGGAGCTGAGGAGCCCTCCCACCTCCCTCCTCCGGCTCCTCAGCTCCTCCACCTGGGGCCGGATGCCCATTTTTCCTCTACTTGTGTAACTGCACTCAAGGGCGCACAGTGGAGTTTTTAATGCAAAATCCTGGCCAAAAAGGGGAGAAAATTAAATTTGCTAAAAAATGGTAAAAAGCTTATTTTATAATAGCTGACTAACTGGTGCATCGATCTATGTGTATTTCAGGCGTATGAGTCATATCCGGCGGCTCCTAGCCTCAGTTGAAGTGAAAGTTTTCTTTCTGAGAAGACGTGCTTTTTTGTTATTTTTCTGCTTTGTTATTGTATTTAAATGTATACTTTGAAGTGTGCATTTAAATAATTTTACTTTTCATATAATAAAAATTAATTTAAATTGAAAAAGGGGGTAATATTAAGTTTTTTTTAATCTAATTTTTTGAAATATATTTATTGAAATATGTTATCTAATTCATTCAAAGTTTTTTAAAGCTGTATCAGGGTTTGTCGGACCACTTTTGAATTATAATCGATTATAGTTTTAAAGAACATTAAAAAAAAAAAATCTTCCGCATATTGTTGACATTTTTAGAAGCAATGTTTTTTGAAGGACTGTAAACCTATTAAAAACACTCAAAAAACCAGCATATCTATACTAAAGAGACTCAACTTTGGTAAATACTAAACGCAAGTAATATATATATTATATGCATTGGTTTTTATAAATAATTAAACATTTATGTGAAGTAAAATTAACCACATATAATTACACATTTCTTCTAAATAAAACAAACCTATCAACAATTAATTTCCTCTTATAAACATTCCCCACTAAAATATAAGCCCCTCACAATGCTCATTAATCCCACTGTAGTCATAAGCATAAAATTATCAAAACAAGTTTCTTTTAAACAGAAATAAGATACTAAATGCATTTTAAACGAAAATTTCAATAGAATATTACTTGTTATATATTTAAATAGATTAATTTATTAGAGTAACTTTCAAATAAATTGACACTATCACACAGAAAATCTGTTTGAAATGCAAAAGTCGTTATGGACTTCTACTACTTCTACACACTTGGAAAGAAAGTGGTCATTTGTGAGTTTCTCAATATTTCAGGGATACAAAAAGTATAGCATTTGGTAATTTTATTTTATGTTACTTAGAAAAACTAATGCTCATGTGTTTATTATTATTTTTTTTTTTCAAAAGAATTTTGACTAAGGAATGTGTTATTCTTAGGAAGATGTTAGGCCTAATGATCATTAAGTAAAAAATATCAAATTATTAAACGAAAAATAGTTATAATTGAATAAATAAGTAATAAAATAATAGGTAACACTCATAAGATGTCATAAAAATACTTATTTTAATATGAACTTTTCAATAAATAAAAAGGGGTGTTTTATTTACACTAACACTAGTATACTTTATCACACTTTTTGTTTACACTATATAAAGACAAATAATGCTTTCTTTTAACTTTATTGTCAACTGCAGATGCCAAAATTTATATTAAAAATTATAATATAATGAGATGTATAAAGAGCAGACATTAAAATTAAATTTTAAACTAATATGCAGATATATATTAGAAGAAGTACTAGTATTGTCATGTATTGTCACTTATTGCAATTCATACAGTACATAAACTAGTCCAATTAAAAAGCTTTGAAAAGAACTTTGTCATATCAGATGCTCTGATTTTTAATTTCTGTAACTTGATAGATAAAATAATCCACACTCAAATATTTCAACACAGTTTTAAACACTTGAATAAATGTATTTTATTATACTGATATGACGCATGTTACAACGTCAAAAGAGTTTTTTAACACGGAATATGTGTTCAAAATTTAAAGCATTAAATAAGCAGTTATTTTGAAAATAATCAATTACTAATATAGATTAAAACATTAGGAAATAATATTTAAGTCCTTAGAATTATTCATTAAAATATAAATATATGTAGATTTAAAAAAAAAACTGAATGCTTGCCAAACCTAAAATTGCTTTATACAGCTTTCTCTCTTTTTTTATATCTGGTAAAATTTCACAGACTTTAAAGCAAGCCAGGCTAGCAGGCGTACACTTTCAAAGCGGAAGAAGAAAATACACTTCCTACTTTTAAAAGTGACACCAGCTGGCCAGTTAATTCAGATAATGAATTAAAATAAAATGTCCATAATTTCTGTTTTACTAGATACAGTCATTCCATTTCGCGAAACATGGCTGCTACATAAAGCTACAAAACTGAAAATAATTGCAAACTAAATGAGGAATCTTCTTTTCTTTAACATTTCTTTTTAATTATAAAATTAAATTATCCAAATAATAAAAAACAAATCACAAATGTGGTTTTAAAATATCCGTATCACAACAAGCAGTAAAATTAAACATATTATACAAATGCCGTTGGCTGTAAGCAAAACACTAGATATCGGAGCGGAGTAGGAATTCCATATTTGGATATCATCCCGAACACTATTCTTGCCAAGAATTAGCATCAGTGAACACTTGGTTATATCAGCCAATCAGCTTGAACGCTTAGTCTCGTAGAAGTTCAACGACGTGTATTCGGTATATACGCCTTACGAATTATTAGAAGCTTATTAGTGACTCTTTTCACTCAAACTTTTGCTTTAACAACTTGCCGCTAGAGAGGCAAGTAGCGCTATTTTGCACTAACAAATTTAACAGGTACTGCGTACCCTCTAAATAAAACCGCTCTGTGGCATACGGGACCGCCCCTTCTTTAGTGAGACGTTCTCTGTGGCGCTGTTCACTCGCAGTAGGTTTTAATATTGAGCAATGTCGGTTGTTATTATACTGACATTAAAAAATAACTTAGAGGACATCATACAAACTAACATTTTTTCCGGGTCTTGGCAACACTAATATACATAACGAGGAGAACTTATATGTAGGGCTCTAGTCTAAAAATTTTGGGCCACATTCTCCAAAATAAAAGCCAATAGCGGACGTATGTTCAAGCATTTTACCCTTTGAAAAAAAATCTAATTCGACGGTAACAATACACAATTTCAGTATTCATTTAGAAATAATAATATTACTGTAATATTTATAAATACATTTTCGTTTTACAGTTTATTTTCATTGCCAATGAAGCTTTAAGTTGACAAATAGGGCGAAGTTCAGCAACTGATGTCACGGAATATTGTACTTTTTAACATGAGGCCAAGCCATTGGAGGTCTTGTGTCTATGCAAATACAATGTTAAAAGCAAACTCCAGAGTTGGAGATTTGTCAGACTGCATATGCTTATATTCCGTTGAAACTGAATCTTCAAAATACAAAGTCCTACTAAATAAAATTATAACTAATTGACAAATTAGGAGTTTATTAAATTTTACGGAGAACAGCCAATAACAGCGTTCAACCGTTTGATTAAATCAGCTCAACGGAGTAGGTAAGACCAAAGATTACTGCTATGAAATTTTATAAAAAGAATATCTAAAAAAAATAGTGGTGTATAATTGTCCATAGGTTTATTTTTTTATGTTCATCAAAACATAAAGCATAGGCATGCTTAATTTTATTACAGCATAATAGCTTATGCTATTATGCTGTAAACGCCAAAACCATGCTCAGGAATGTGTATACGGTAGTATGCACCATATACCTTCTGGAGTTTTTAATGAAGCTCCGTATACCATCCGTAGCTATAACGTATACCGTCTGGTTTATTTACGACTTCATCACTGACTATACTTTAAGGTATGCTAAAAACGCCAACATTATCCAAAATTCCTCAACCTTCAAAGAGAGGTGGGGGAAGGAAAATTCCCTTCCTTGGATTTGAACTAAATTTTCATTTTCTCTCATGATTTTGAAACAAGATTAATTTTTTCATTCTCAAATGATTTAAAATAAATGAGCAATAGGAGAGAAAGAAAAAAAAGAGAGAGATTTTTGGTCTCTTATGCGAGAAAATATGCAGCTATATATTTCTTTTTCAGTTCATGTGTATCAAATCATCTTAAAAGGGGAAACAATAGGTTGTTTCACTTCTTCATTTTTAAAAAAGGCCGATAGAAGCGAATTTTTCTATTTTTGTGTCATATTTGTTGCTTTTCTGTATTCTATTTATTAGATCGATATGTTTAAACATTGTCTTGCACGTGGTGTTATCACAAAAATTCTCAGTTTGATATGGTTATATTTTCTATAAAACTAAATAAACAAATAAAGTAAAATAAATGTAATTAAGGCTGTTCTCAAATCCAAAATAGCTACTTTCTATTACATTTCTGAATTTATTTTTGTTCAGAAACGCATGAAATTGGCTGGCTTTCTTATTCAGAAACTACGTACTCTAAATATGTTTTCCATTTTTTGTTAAAGGCGAAAGATCTTTCAGAAACCACTGTCAGAAACGGCATTTTGAACAGAATTCCCGATTTGGCTACGCGAGAAGGAGGAAAAACAAGTCGTCAGATGACACCAATCGCTTGTAACTCGATAAATAATTTATTTGTCGAAAAATGGAAAACTACTTTAGATTCCAAATCACTTCCGTAGTCCGTACTGCTAATTTTATCCCTTTACTTTCAAAAACAAGCTAAAAATTGTGTCAGAAAGTTTCACGTTTCTGAGCAGATCATTTGAGAACCGCCTTAAGCTTAAATAATAAATAATTAAGCGCGTCCTTGACTACAAACTAACAGAAACATCTGCTCTAAACTATTTCCTCTTCCTAGCAAGGAATATTTACCAAATAGGCCTGTGAAGCCCGTGCTTACCCACCAAAACACAAAGGGCCTCCCAAATGTTTAAGACTGTAACTTGTGCTAGAAATAACAGAGAATTTAATCTGTATTATTAAATTATGTTTATATTCATAAAGAGTGGAGAAATAATATAAAACGTGGAGAATGAGTTATTTAAATGAAGGCAAAATTAATTAAGAATCTAATGATATCGAATTTCTGTCCATTAAATAAAAGTAAAATGAGTAGCAAAATTGTGTTGAAGCTAAGCATAAATTTACATCAATTATTTGTTGTCCCCGCGCTGTTCTTAGCACTGATAAATGCTGTATTTTGTAAAGCATAAAAGATGTTTTGAAGTTCAAATATTGGCAAGTGTAGTTCCGTATTTTTTAATTCATTTACACAAATAATTTGTTATGTATAATTACGTACATAATAAAATAATTTTCCATAAGTAGAAAGGTAGTTAGTTTTCGTTTAATATTAAAAGTGTTGTTTACTCGAAATTTTGATGGGAAAATTTTAAATTGTTGAAGCATACGCAAAAAGGATTTAGTTAACCCCTTAACTGAGAAAGAAATATTGCATGACTCGCTTCCCAGTACCAGTGTTTTCCACACAGGTGCTTCAGAAACATACCTCCTACCCATTGGAAGAAATGAGGAGATAGGTGGCAAATAGCTCTTCAAGGGAATGTGTCACATTCCAAAGCAGTAGGCGTAGTTGTACCAAATATACAGCTATCAACAAATTACAGTGGAAGGCGTTTTGTGAAAACGTATATTTACGCGATTGGCAGTTAATGCATCGAGTATGCAAAGCATATATATAATGGTTTTTAATGGGTTAGTTAATGGGTTTTAATGACTAAGCAATTGGGAAAGGAATAGATGAGGGCCCACGTGTGTGACGTCGAGCCTACCCTAATTCTGTGTCTTAAGCGGACCCTGCTTCCTGGATTTTTTTTTTTTTTCGGAAGGAGCTCATGAGCATAAATACTTCCAATAGTACATTCCCTTTAAAACAACCACCGACAGCTGCTTCAATAAAACTGTTCATAAATATTTAGAATAGAAAAAAAACTAATAATTAGAATAGTTTAAAAGATGTAATATGTGAAACATCTCCAGACAAAATGCATTCCCTACATTTAAATTCGCGAAGCTTAAAAATGTCTGCAAGAAAAAGAGAGAGAGAAAACCACGAGAAATTTCTTTCATTGATAAGTAGTTTATAGGGTCAAGAATTTTTAAAAAGTGTTATACCGTTGCTTTATTATATTATTCAACTAATATTACACATTTAGCACGAAAACGAAAGGAAGAGCTTAAATATCATGACTGTCAGAACTTAAAGTTCAGCCTTTCTGTATGCAAGTGTGTGTTATACTTACAAATTAACGTTCGCGATCGGTGACTGACATGATTCACATCGTTTGAATATCTGTAACCCCGCCTTTTTGTACATTACTGTTGCATTTTATAAGTTAGGTTATTTCTCAAAAATGCAAAAAACATTCCAATTTATAAAATCATGCATACATTATATGCATTTACATTATATCATTATATTTATGCATACAAATACATTGATTAGAACCAGTATCACTATTACATGTATCCATTTGTAACATAATTATTGCATTCATAATATTTTTTTTACGCGTGGTAGAAAGCGAATTTAGTTTAAAAAATATATATATTTTTTTTTTTGCTCTTGTTTTTGTTGTTAAGAACTGCGAACTGTGACCTTGGATACCCTGTTGTGTGGGGTAGGTTGCGCAACACTACAGCTAGCACATTTAGGGATAATTCTGCCCTGGTGAGGGCATTCAGTAGGTAGGTGTTTATCAGAGCATTTAACGCGTTTAGGGGTGAAATTGCATGTTTCGGAAGCGTGACCGTAACGTTGACAGCGGTAACACTGTTTGATATTATTAGAGTTGCGAAAATGTTTAATTGTGACGCTGATGTCACATAATTCCTTACAGGGGAGGACATTGAACATGTAAAGGGGCATTGCTTTACCAGTTTTTCTGCTTTCCATCATAGCAGCACGTGTAGCGTGGAAGTCATGTTTTTTCAAATCGTTGATAATATGTTGACGGTCCGCATTGGGTGGTATGCCACGAACACAAAGTTTTTTGGGTCGCAGATCCTTAGAGAAAATAGTAGTATATTTTAGATTTTTGCTAGAGAGGAGTCGCTGAATTTCTCTGAACTGGTTTTCAGATTTAGGTTGGATTTTGAGAAGATCATTGTTTAGACTCACTTTTGGAGGGTTAGTAGCATTAAGGTTTTTTTTATTTCCTGAGCGATATGGCGCCAGTCGTTATGAGAAAATTCGATGTAAAAGGGATGGACATCTTTTTTATGTAACATAGTATCGTCACCTTACATTTCGATATTTTGATTATCGGTTTGGGTTTCTAAATTTTGAGAGCCATCAATATTCACTTCCGAGGTTAAATCGGCGAATTTGTTTTTAAGTGGAATAGAACATTCCGTTTCGGATATTTTCCTTTTACCTATACGGGGAGAAGAATTTTAGGGGTAAGATCCTTAAGAATACCAAGTTGAAACAACATATCATATTAATCTTTAAAATTAAGAAATTTGAAATAGCCAGTGCTACGAGGGAGATTGTGAGAGCTTGGCTCTCCTAACATAGTAGTAGCGAAGCAGCATAAAACTTTCCGTATTGTATAGTTTTTTACATAATCAGATGGTGTGCAGCAGAAAAAGTAGCGTGTTTTTAAAAACTTCTCATCAACAATTTGGTAAGAAATAGCCCATCTTTGGTAGTATTGCTAGAACATAGGAAACAATCTTCTTTGTCTGGACTTCTTTATTTCCATTTGATAACCTGATGATGAAATAACAAATCAAACTAACTTAACACATTTATTCAATCTTTCCGAGCTAACATGCTTAAAACTACCTAGAAATCAAAATTTGCATAATGCTTTCAGACAAAACTGCACAATTATTTTCTTCCATGTATCCATAAAATTGTCTGAACTTTATATTATTAGGAAGTTTTACTTTCTTTTAAAAGTTTAGGCTAAAGTTCCATATGGGGATATGTCGCCATGCTTGGATAAAATATGACATAACTATCGAATTCTATCTTAATCAAAGGTCAAAATTAGCAGTTAGTATTTTATATTCTTGTTCAAGAGTGTAGAAATAAGAAAACAGTGTTATATGAAAGTAATAAAAATAAACTAAATACGCATCAACACAATAACTAAATTCATATTGCGTAAACAAAACAAACAAAAACGGATCGCACTGTCGTTCAATTTATTTAAGTTTTTAAGAAATAAAAAATTTTAATTTTAGATGAAAACGAAAAGTATAAATACCGGGGAAATGCGGCAGAACAATTAACAGTCGCCAATCGAAAAATAATATCAGTGGCAATATAACATCGGTTGAATTTTTATACAAGTGTTTAAAACAAAATACAGAGGCGTCAAGTTCCCACTAATCTTCCGTAATATGTGGTTTAATCTGACAAAGTTTAACAACGCTTTAAACCAGAAAAATTATTGGATGAATCTTTATTTATTTAATTTCGGGTAGACTGTCATTCACAAGCAAGTCAACCAGATTTCAGAGCTTGGCTCAACTTTAAGAACTTGGAAAGGGGGCGTGTTATTCCCGCCCTCCTGCTATCCAGTGCTGTCTTCGTCGGGCTGAGCTTGGAAAGGGGGCGTGTTATTCCCCCCCTCCTGCTATCCAGTGCAAGTGTGTGTCCAGTGCTGTTTCTTCGTCGGGCCGAGCTTGGAAAGGAGGCGAGTTATTCCCGCCATCTCCACTGCTGGTGTTCGTCGCGCGGAGCGTGGAAAAGGGACGTGTTCTCCCGCCCACCGGATCTCTGCTAATCTTCGGTGACTGCTCTTTTGTATACCAGGGCATTGAAAGAAAAACGACAACTAGACGACCTCATGAACGGTATTACAAACGGATATGTTACTGTGGACTGGCACATCACCCATACAATCTTTACAAAAATCTACAATACCACCTCAACATCTTCATGGATTGGTGTGATCAATGGCGCATTAAAATAAACGAATCTAAAACTACTGCTGTTTACTTCTCTAGAACCTTTTCCACTCCTAATAGATTAACCATCAATAATACTACCATTCCCTGGTCTGACGATGCCAAGTACCTGGGGGTTAATCTAACAATTAACGATTAACAAACGCATTACCTTTAAAAAGTATATTCTTAACATCCGCGGTAAAGTCGCCGGGATTTCCAAAACACTCGCCCCCCTTCTTCGCAGCCACTCACTCTCCATACACAATAAACTCTTAATATACAATGCTTGCATTCTCTCTGTTATCACATATGCATGTCCAATCTAGGGCTTAACTTGGAAAACCAGTATGAACAGCCTCTCTAGTACCCATTACAAACAGCTCCGTTACATCAGGAACGGGTCTAGATATCTCAAAAACTCCACAATCCTCAAGGATCTGAAAACGACTTCACTCAAACATAGCATTAAGCACCTTGCGAAAAAATTCTACAATGACATTAATCACATCCCAAATGAAGTCATGTATGAGCTACCTGACTACGATGCTTGCAGTCCATCCAACCGGGAAAAACCAACGTACTCCACTATTCTTGATGAATAGTCCTTCCGAGCTATAATTCTTTTTGTCTTTAATTAAAAATATATACATATATATTATTATATGTTTATTTTATTAAATAAAATTAAATTGACTTTTCTCCTAAACTTCTCCTAACATCTTTACTTTACCTCGTCTGGCATTATTATTATTTTTTTTTTTAACTATGAACTATTTTTACTTTTATACTTTAACTAGTAAATTTTCATTATTTTATAGATATACTTAACACTATCCTATTTTTATGTAGTCAATTAGACTAAGGCTAGACGTTTCATATGGCTCTTTCAGGATTTGATATACACCTACTCAAAGCCAGGGTGTGCAGTTGCTTCGCAACTTGGAAGCCCTTTGAACCTATCACAAGTTCAAGTGTTATTTAACATTTTTCTTTTACATTATCAATACTTTAAAGTACTTTAAACTTTTTTTTATGGCTCCCTCATGATTTGATATACATTAACTCATCTCCAGGGGGTTGTTTTTTGAAAACATGGAACCCCAATGAATGATAAACTGTTCACATGTTCACGTTGAATTTATTTAATTTCATTTCTTGAAAAAATTTCTGGTGTGACGCGTGTTAAACCTGGGTTAAATTAACTCACATATTACGGAATAGTAATGAGAGCTTAGCACCTCTGCAAAATACTAATATTATTCAAATTAAATGAATCATACATATTACTCATGATGGAAAATAATGTAATCAAAGCAAAATATTTCGAGAGTTCAACGTCTAAACTCTCTTTAAAAAATCTCTTTAAAAAATCACGTCAGCAAATCTTTTACTTTTATCTTTTTACTTTTAAAAATGAGTCTGAAAATGTGTCAAAAAATTTTGAGTTGTTCAGCGTGGAAAAATAAATTTTTTAATATCGCCTTAAGCCAATTTGTAAATTTGTCAATAATAATTATAGGCAGGGATGTAAAAACTTTTTCAAAAATAATCTTTTATGTGAAAAAAATATTTTAAACTTTTTTTTCCTTTTCGTCTTTTGCAAAATCATTAAAAGTTTAATTAATTTAATTTTCTACGATTATTCACTCGTGTTCAAATATAATTCTTTATTCATTACTGAAAAGTAATTATTAAACGTATTTTTGAAAATCACAATCTGTTTCTTTTATTTTTTCTTCCTTTTTTTTTTTCTTTTTTTTAAATGTAAGTTTATATTTTCAACTTTTAAAAAACTTTTATAACCTCCATCCTATTGGACATTTTTATTTTTCGTATAAAATATTTAATTTCAGTTGGAACTTTTAAAACTTACTGTCTATTATAATAGATAGTCTAGTGCTGCTTTCTGTTTAACGAAAGAGTAAAAAAATCGCAGCAAAATGTGTATTTTAATCATTTGAAAATGGCGGCGAACATGTGAACGATTGTTGAAGGTAAGTAAGTACACAGTTTTAACTCAAATTCCATATATTGTTTTAAAGTATTTTGATATTAATGCAGCATATATTTAATTTTAAATGTTGTATTAATATAATTAAACTGTAATTCAAGTAATTGAATGTATAGTTTGGAGAATAAACACGTGTTTTTATTAATGTCCATTGTATTGGACATTGGGTCTTCATCAGTTGTTTACATTCATATTAGGATCTTTTTGAATACGCAAGGGAAAGATTGGTTTTTACGCAAAATTCCATACTGTATTGAAAAAAAAGGTATACAGAAGTAGATATTATACATTTCTATTGGTAATTAAATAATTAATTAAATATTGTCCTAGAAGTGTATAATTCTACTGATAAAATACTTGTTCCAAATTAGTACATTGTTTAATTTTTTATTTCAGTGAAACGTGTTTTTTTTTTTTTTTTTTTAAATAAATAAAGAGATTTACGAATAAGCTTTTCTTTTAATATGTGTTTCTCTTCTTAATCATTGTAGGATTATTGTATCATTTTTTTCTGTTAGTAGGTTGATTTTAATTAAATTAATTAACTTAATCAAATAAAAATAACCAAATCTAAATAAAATTATAATTAAAGATAACATTTTCACATTATAGATAAACTCATTCTTATTTCTTTTAAATTTTCCACTTGGCATTCAATTGCAATTGTGGTAGCTGTGCCACTATTTATTATCATTATGCTAGGAAACAAAAGGTTCCCAGGTAGCACAGAGATATCGGCCAATATCCACAGCAATATTGGCCAATATTTCGAAAGTCGCTGAATGTTGAACATCAAATTTACAACATCTGCCGATATTCACAGACATAACTTAAAATTAGTTTTAAAAAGAAAGCATTCAAAAGGGCTTTTTGCATTACTTATGACATCATAGTACAGAAATAGTATTCCAAACAATAAAATTTAATAATTTTGAAATTTTTAAAAAACTTGAGTTTTTAATGCCTTATTTTTAATATTTGGTTACATTGGCCAATGTTGTAAAAATGATATTACTACTACAACATTCAGGGATATCTATCGACATTCGTAAAAAACAATATCATTTTTCGGAGATTTCAAGATATCTGTCGACTTTCAGCATATCTGACGAAGTTTGTAATCTTGACCGAAGTGAACGGAAAGTTCTAAAGGACCGCCCATTTGTAAAGTTTTCGTCAATGGGCATTTGATGGAGGCGTCGGGCGTAAAATTTGCACAGAAAAAAAAGCCAATTCTAATAATTTTCTGTAGGTATCTATAGTTATTTTTATTAATAAGAAAAGCATGTGAAAATTTGTGCTTTATAAAAAAACTAAAGATGTTTTTATACTATTTTTATACTATGTGTTTTATACTATTTTTATACTATGTATTTTATACTATTTTTATACTGTGTATTTTATACTATTTTTGTACTATGTATTTTATACTATTTTTAAAAATGTTTTTACAAGAAAAAAATTCAATTTATGTAATTTTTAAATGGATGCTTGTTTATCTTTTTAAAAAAATGTTAGGAATTTCCGACTTTTATAAGAATTTTAGGTACTACTCTATTATCCCGTGGACCACTTTTCAAACAAAAAACTATTGCCAAATTGTAAGATTAAACTCCAAAAATGCAGTCACATTTACTTGATGTCAGAAGCATTATATATGTTTGTTATGTCATCAAGTGGTTTTTAATTCGACATTTGGGTGTATTTTTCATTATGTTTTACTTATTTATTAGTTATTTCATGCATTAAAATAACAATTGTGTTCTTAAATTCTTATATATTTTTTATTTATTTAGTTTGATATTCGAATGGCAACGTTCTCCCGTTTATTTGGCATTACAGATTGGCGATAATTTTTTGTTATGAAAAGTGGTCGACGGGATAATAGAGTAGTACCGAATTTTATTTTTTATTATTGTAAGAATACATGTTTAGTTTCAAAAGTAGGTCACCGATTTTTTAATTAGACACTATTAATAATAAATATTTTATATAATGCACCTAATTAATTATTATTATTATATAATAAGCTTTTAGTGCTAATTTATGTGATGTTAACTTTTCTGTAGTGCATCAATTTTTGAAAAAATGTACACATATTTCTGACTTAAAATTAATAATATATATATATTTAATTTCTCACAAAGCAAAATTCAAAGTAATGGGGTTGTTAAAACTTTCTTTATAGTTTTGTGCAAGGGGAACACATGATTTTTAACACAGCAAGCTTTAACATTTCCTATTTCGTTTAAATTTCTAAGTTTTTAATTTCTTACTTATTTTAAAATAATTTTTTACAAAAGTTCCAGACAATTCAAGTGATATTTAAATAAATCTTTGCTAAAAGAACTTAAAAAAAATATTTCGATTGTGATTGTAAAATACGAGATAATTAAATTATGGTTTTGTCAGAAATCTGTTACCTCAGTAACAGAAAAATCTACTCCCACCAGTTTTCGTTAAAAACTTTTTGTAACATCTTTTTCTTTCGTTATTTTCTTATTTATACTCTGAAAGTACCACGGCTCTCTTTTCTCTTGTTCCGAAACGAGAGTAGACTTCCCTTGAGCAGATATCTCTCGTTTTATAATGAGGGATATCTCTCCACCACCCACATCTGAGGTGCGAAAAAGAGGTAATTTAATATCCAAGAAATGTTATTCAGGAATATTAGAATAATATATCGCTCAATATCAAATGATGATATTCATCAGTGACAGAAAGAGATATCTTTTAATGTCAAAAATTGATATTCAGAGATGTTAGAAGATATTGGCCAATAATCACAGATGTCAAAAACTAATATTCCCAAATATTCTTTTAGGGGGGGGGGGGGTCATTTAACGTTGGCCAATATCAATTTCTGATGTTGGCCGATATTACATTTTGATATTGGCCAATATCTTTGTGCTACCTGGGTTGTTGTTAAGATTGATTTAAAACAGAATTTTAATTGAAAATTATTTAAAAGTTTACTAAATTGACCTATACTTTTTCCATTTGATGCTGTAAAAATTGAAATTATGTGATGCTTAGAATTGATTGATAAGTAATAAAAACAAACTTCTGACGGCAGAGAAGTTTGCAGTAAAAGATTTTGTACCTAGAAATCTGATTTTTGAGGAGTACCTTTTTTTAGGGATATTTGGAAACTGGCATTATTTAGATCTAGAGAAAGTTATTGAGACAATTTTGGAAGCAATGAAATGAATTGTGACGTGTCAGAGATTGACAATTAGTGATGAAGATAAGAAGGAGGAAAAGAACAAGGAAATTAGATTCATGCAAATTCATCCAATTATCATACTTCAAGGTGCTTAGTGCGAATCAGCTTTTGAGAAAATCGAAGTTGAGTTATTCAAGTCATGACGAAAACTCAAACCCCATCACTTCTTCACCTACCAATCACGCGCAAACTTAATAGATCGGACAAAAGTACCGAGTCTACTCAGTTCTAAAAAGAGTATCCCACATTACTAAAATAATGGACGCATAAAATGCATTGTGAGGCAAAATCAAATTATATATATGTATATATAATTAAGTTTGTGTACATGAAATGTAACTTGTTATTTTACTACCAAAAATAATTTATTTACAGAAGCACATTCATAAGTTCATCTATTTATTTTTTGCGTGTAATTAATTTTTTATAATAATTATTATTATTAATTCATGCCTAATTAAAATTTTTATAATTAACTTGTATCTAATTAAATTTTGTGTCATTATTTTGCGTCTAATTCAATTTTGTGTCATTATTTTTTTTCTAATATTAAGAATTTTCCATTCAGATTTATGTAATTGAATGATATGTTTTTCACAAGACGAAGACCCAATGTCCATTTTATTGGACACTCTAAAAAACTATATATATATATATATATATATATATATATATATATATATATATATATATATATATATATATATATATATATATATATATATATATATATATATATTAAATAAATTAATATATTTATTGATTTCTAGACTCAAAAGAAACATAAATCTCAAAAATTGTAAAATTTGCTCGAAAAATATGAGCTTGGGTCTCAAGAGGATAAAACAAACAACGTTCTGTTTTTATTACGAAGAAGAATATTTATTATTATATGATTGCACTTTTACTTTGATAATTCCTAAATCTTTCTGTGTATGTATTTCATAATTTTCTTCGAAAAATTTTAGTTTGATAGTATATTAAACATAAATTAGTTTTAAATAGCTAACCGTATATAAGTTATATTTCAATAGATATTACTCTTAACTGAATAATATAAATAATTAATAAGTGAGTTACAATATATATGCAACTTAAATGAAGTTTAAAGTTTTAGTTTGATTGTTAAAAGACAAATATAATGCGCATTAGATTGTAACTCAAGATCATATTGTGAACGATGCTTTCGTGGCAGTTATTAATAATAAAAATTTTATTATCTAAATAAAACGTTTTATATCCGTACTAAAGTAATAATTTTAAATTTAATTTGGCAATAGTTTTAATATCTTTAATAATAAATATTTTTAATTAAGAACTAAAAAAAAATAAATCATTAAAAGTTTAATAAATTAAAAAAAAATAATAGAATAAATAAATTATAATAATAAATTTATGCATTATTTAACGAAGTTTAAAGATTAGATTGAATTTTAAAGGAAAAACAGCAAAAATAGCACAGCAAACTGTAAAATATTTATTAAAAAAATTTGCTATCTAAGAGCAATGTTATTATATATACTAAGATGTTTAATGATAATACATGCAAGTTCTTTAACATATTAACTAAACACTGTGCTTTTCTTTTCTTTCTGTCTTTTTTCTTTTTAAAAATTAATATCACAACTGAAATGTTAAAGAATATGTGAATTCGGCACTTTAAGTGGGAGTACGATAAATCAATTAATAAGTAAAAATGCATTGAAAAGCTGTTTATATATATATAATGTAAGTTAAACTTTTTAACAATTTTAATTCAAGTTTTCACTATTGTGTTGCTCAACAGAAATGTTTTTTAAAGATTTTGTTATTTAAATTCAGTATTTGTTTCAAAAATTACTTATTTTCACACCAGAATTTTTAGTAAAAGTATTTCTATATTATTTTTATTGATGTTTACCTTGTAATTGAAAATGAACAGTCCAACCATCTCTTGTTAAAATACGATTCAGTTTGATCGTGTTTATAACTTCATGATAATAGGCTGAGCTTTCTACCACGACCAAACTCGATCTTTCTCCTTCCCCTTATACGGCCGTAACAAAAAGTCATTTTCCCTTTCTTCAAGAGGAATAAGAGTTTCTCCCTGGAGGAACGTAGATGGCACAGAATAGAATACAATCAGAAGGGATACTCTCATTGGCTGCTATGGAAATTATATTTAACATGGGATTCGCATAGAAGCTGGCGCCGTCTGGAGGAAGGCAGTAGAACAAACAGCATGGTTGCCGTAAGACTGCAGCATTTGGCAATTTATCGCTCTTTTGGCGACATTTTAAATATGATGGTTAAAAAAGGGGGAGTGGGGTATGGAGGAAATTGTAAACATTGGGATTTATTTGCCGCTGCTGACGGCCTACTCAACAACTGCGCATTTTTGACTTTGTGAAAAAGCAATAGTTCAAACTTCAATTTTTATTGCCATTAATTTTTAAAAGATTAAATATTTTTAAATTAAAAACGGATATATAATAAAATATGTCAATTTTTAATTATGGTTATATGAAACTAAATCCAGCTTTTTTTTTTTTTTTTTATAAACAAATTAGTTATTTTATTAAAATAAGTTTTGATTTGTGACTAAGATTTTATTTTTTTTTTTACACATATTTTCGGCTCTGAAATTATTAATTTTTAAAGTTACAATGTTTTCATTAAAAAGAAAAGTTTATTCCCATGTGCCATAATGATATCGAAATTAAAATGTGGGTTGTGTACAAAAAATTACTAAGCACAACATATTCTTAACATTTATCTAAAAGTAATGAAGAATTTTATTTGCTTCAAAAATCTATGAATCCAGAATTTTTACTGCTTTTTTTTTTCCCCATTTTATAAAAATGTTTACTTAGTGTGAATTAAGAACAAATTTGTGTGCCAATTAAAAATCTGAACGATAGGTACTACATATCTTGATTTTAATTAATACATTAAATAAAAACTTAATTTGGTTTAAATTCAAACTTTTTTTTTTTTTTTAGATATATAGAATTATTTTGAAGTTTTTCTTCTCTCCATACACTTATTTTTAATGCTCATTTCCAGTATTTTATTCATATTTATGTTCATGTGAAAACAGTTGAAGCCAACCTTTAACAAAATTCCAGTCAATTCTGTATTTTTGAAATATCTTTCTCATTCTTTATTCTTAGTTTTTTTTTTTTTTTTTTTTTCCACTTCTATTTCATGAAATGTTTACAGAGTGATTTTCGATAAATTTGTGCTGTTTGATAAGTAATTTGCAAATTCTTTAAATTGTAATCTAAAATTTCTTTTACTTATGGGGAAAAAAAAAACCTTGTATAATTTCTTTCTTCTTTTTTTATATACTTTCAATTCTTTAAAATGTTCACTTCTATAACCATTATTAAAATTGTACAGTTAAATAAATGGTTTTCTTTCTTGATAAATACTTATGAAAACTTTTTCAATATTCATATTTTTTACTTATTTATTCTAATCAGAAACCTAAGAAGAAATAAATCTGCAAAATATTCTGTCTTTTTTTTTGTTATGTTGTTTTCAAAAATAAACATTAGTAAACATATTTATTAATTTTAAAATTTGACGATATTTTCAAGGCATATTTTGTACCCATGAATTTTAATAACTATAGTCAGTTTATTTAATTTATTAAGAAAAAGTCTCACTATGTACTTACATTAAAAAAATTACCCTTTTTTTTACTACCCAAAATGTAAAAAGTTTATGAAAGAAACATGTTAAAAATAATAGTTATTTTAATTATAAATTATACTGACGATCATTTTTATACTGAAAGAAAACTTGTACCGCCTTTATCTAGAACGAATAAGTAGTCATTTTCTAAATCCCTAAACTAGAAATATAGATTTCCGAGTTATGCAAATAACATAAACAAATAAACTGAATAGACAAAATCATTGAGATAGGTGATGAAACGATACATTGTATTATGAATCATTTGAATTGTGAGAAATTAACCCTTTATATCCAGAATAAATTCATAAACTAGAATTATAGTTACTAAAACTAACATCTTGTGTTCATATTTATTTGCAGAGATTAAAATCAGTTTGACCAGGATAATATAAGAAAACACTCTTGAATTTTAATAAAGGAGACCAGAACTCTTCAGCAAAGGGAACTAAAATTCATAATGACATGGAATTTTTTTTTTTTTTCCCCTAGAGCCGCAATTTAGTTTCTAGATGCTAGTGACAGGATTTTTTTTTCTCAGTATAGTTTTAATGATTATTTTATTTTCTCTTGTCTCTTACCTTATTTTGAAATTTTCCATCTTGATTTTCATTCTGAAAAACAAAATCTTGTTTTTTTTTTATCCCTCAGTAGTGAATAAAAATCATGGCTGCCAACTTTTATATTAACACAATTTCAGAATATTTTATCATAATATTAACTATTAAAGAATTAATATTTATTTTTTTATCTTATTTAATCATAGAAATTCTGCAATTAAATAAGGCAAAGATTCTTAATAAAAAATAACTATAAAAATAGCATAAAAGTTGGCAGCTATACTAATTACAGGGGTGGAAATTGCAGTTTTGTAGCAGCATTTAGCAAGCAGGACACAATGGCTGTACCATTGAAATCGAATAGCATTTTCCCTTTTAATATGAAAACCAAGGATTTTTTAGAAAATGTTGTCAAAGTTTATACTTTGAACCTAAGTTCTTAAGGCACTAAAATAGTTTTATGATAGAATAATCACAACTCAAGAGCAAATTCATTATCAAAGACTTTATCTAACTTATCGAAAAATGCTATTAAATTCCGAATCAATTCAGTAGTCATGCCCTGCAAATTTCATATAAAAATGAGTTATGAATATGTCAGAATGTTTCACATTGGCAAGCAGGAAAAAAAAAATTTTTCTTAAGAACAATTAATGCCAAAAATATTTTGCAATACTGTTTCTTTTTCAATGACAGTACAGCAGTTGCGTTTTTGAGTAAACATCCTCTTTTAATTAAGATGACGTGTAATAAATACTGTAAAAAGTGAAATTTAGACCTGAACCTGTAGCAGAATTTGTTATTGATAATTTTTATTAGCTTTAATGATGCTACAAGGATAATATTGTGTTAACATTTCTGAAAGCCTATAAAAATGTCCATATAAAGGTGTTTTTTTTTCTATCAATTTTTTTAATTATGGAAAATTACATTCTTATAGCAGATTGGAGAAGAATTCAGATATTTTTTTCACTTCAGTAGCAGAATGTAGCACTAAATCAAAATTTAGTCTGTGGCTTGAAGCAAATTTTCACCCCTGTAATTACAAAGAATTAAAAATCAATCAACAAATGATTACACAGACATGCAAACAAACACCATTTTACATCTTTCTGCCTAATTTATTAAATAAAAACATATTTTATTTACATTGCAATAAAACTTTTAATATAAATTCTAGGCTAAAGTAAAATAACAAATTAGGCAATTAGGTGGAAATATTTTCATCCATCCTGCATCTACGTTGAGTACAGAGGAAACCACCAAAAAGCTCTAAAAAGCTGGGTCATTTGTACTTAATTAACCTGTAATATAAAAAAAGTTACATTTAAAATACAAATGACTAAATAAGAACATTACAGATTTATTTATTTAATTTAAATATAAAGAAAAAAAATAAGAAGTCAAATGCCAAATCAACATGCAATTTTAGGGTTTAATCTAGCGCTAGCCAAATAGCCAAAAAGCTAACTGAAAGCACCTTTTGCCCCCAAAGCATTAAGTGGATTCGCCAAATAGCGACAGCCAAAAAAATATACAGTCGAGCCCGTTTATAGCGAGCCCGCATTTAACGAGATTCTGCATTTAGCGAGGAAAATGAAGTCTTTTGATTTGTATAATGTTAATAATGTATTGAAATATACTCTTTTAGCGAGCAAATTTTTGTACTTTGCTCGGATTTGACGAGGGAAATAATTATGGAAGCATGAAATAAGTACAGAAAAATAATTTTAAAAAAGAAAAACATACTGTTTTTCTAGAATTTCCCGTCTTGTTGTAAATAAAAAATAAGCATTCTTTAAAGTTATCCAACAACAGGTGCAATCATCAGAGACAGGCATAGATTCTTGGAAGGGAGGTGGTGTTAACTGAATACCAGTCCTATTGTCCTTTTCCTGGAAGGGTACGGGAGAGAATGAAAGAATCCTAACTCACAAAGAATGGAATTCGAAATCCCTTGGTGCTTTACAGTGGTTAAAGATAGCGGACGCAGGGGAGTTAGGGACGTTGTCAAGTGCCGTCGTTCATGACGACTCCTCCCTTCAATGGCTTGACCCACTCGAAATCAGGTGCAATTACCGGTTTCACAACTACATGTAAGAAAAAATTATTTTCGGCTTGTGTCTTTTCTTGAGAGCGTGTTTTTTATTCTGCTGCTTAAAATGTCGAAAAGAAAAGTTCTATCCGTAAGAGAAAAAGTGGAAATTATAAAACTCTTGGATAAAGGTGAAAAAAATGTTACAATATGTAAGCAGTATGGACTTTCTTCTTCAACTGTGTCAACTCTTTTAAAAAACAAGGAGTCCTTAATGAAAGCATATGAAGCGAATGTGACCGATTCCAAACGGTTGAAGAAATGTGAAAAAGAGGACTTGGATGAAGCGCTGTTAAAATGGTTTGTTCAGCAACGGAATTCTTGTTTACCGATAACTGGGCCCATCATTAAAATCCAAGCGGAAAAATTTGCAGCTCAGCTAGATTTCCCAAAGTTTTCTTGCTCTAATGGATGGCTACATCGTTTCAAGCAACGTCATAACATCTGTGCAGGAAAAATCCTTGGCGAAGCCTCCAGTGTGAACGACAAGGATGTGAAAGACTGGTTAGATTGCACATGGAAAGATGTACGTGAAAATTATGCTGACGATAACATCTACAATGCTGATGAGGCCGGCGTCTTTTACAATTTAACTCCTTATCAAACGATGAAGTTTAAAGGTGAAAAATGTGTGGGCGGTAAGTTGTTAAAAAATCGCTTAACTGTGTTAATGTGTTGCAACATGTCAGGCAAAGACAAGAAAAAACTTTTTATCGTCGGTAAATCTGTAAATCCAAGATGCTTTAAAAGGGTAAAAAGTCTCCCAGTGACTTACAAATCGAACAAAAAGGCATGGATGACTTCTGAATTATTTTTATCTTATTTGCACGAGTGGGATAAGGTGCTTCAAAAACAGAAAAGAAAGATTGCACTCATCATTGATAATTGTTCTGCTCACCCGCAAGTCAGCAATTTAAAAAACATAAAACTTGTTTTCTTACCGCCTAACACAACCTCAGTGTTACAGCCTCTCGATCAGGGAGTTATTCGGAGCTTCAAATGCTATTATAGAAAGCAATTGATTCTCATGATGTTAGAGAGAAATGAAAAAGATCATGATCTTAAAATTTCTGTTCTTGACGCTATACACCTGATGACAGATGCTTGGGGAAGTATGACTCAATCTTGTATCCAAAATTGTTACAGGAAAGCTGGATGGATTGACAGAAATGAAGGTGACTTCGAAGATGAAGATGACTTGCCACTCTCAGTCTGGTTGCAACAAAATAACATTGAGAAGTTTAACGATGTTTTAAATATCGATGACTACAATAACGTTGATGACGGTGTCTTAATGTCGGGCTTACTCTCCACTGAGGATATCGTCGTGGAAGTGGTAAAACTCCAAGAGCAGGAAGATGCAAGTGATAGTGACTCGGAAGAAGAAACTGTCCTTAAAACGCCGACACGCGATTGTGCTGAAGAATCATTACAAAATCTAGAACAGTTTTTTGAAGCAATGAAAAATACTGATGATGCAACATTTAATGCATTAAGTGTTTTAAGACGAAAATTGAAAGAAACAAAATTTTGTAAACTCAAACAATCAACTTTGGAGGAATATTTTTCCAATTCTCAATAAAGATTACCGAGCAGTAACTCACGTAAGTTGTTTTTTATGTATATACTATTAGTTATTAACTAGGATTCGGATTTAGCGAGCGACCGGATTTAACAAGCATTTTTCTGTGTCCCGAGCTCCTCGTTAAATACGGGTCCTACTGTATATCATTTCCATTTTGTTGTTCTGTATTTTGTAAACCTGCTGCTCTCGCACTGCCTCTATCCTGGCAACTCACTTCAAAATTTGTCTCGTCCTCCCTGTGCAAGCATCTTACAAATAGTGCGATATCATTTGCATTAGACGTATTGAGGAAATTAAAAGAGTTTGTTTATTTTTTGTTGTTGATCCCAACTTAAGAAATGAAACCAGCTAATTGTATTTTTTCCCATAAAAATGGTATTACTGACATGTTTCCCAATGTGACTTCTTTGTATGAATTTATAGCAACAATTCTGTTGTCTACAGCAGATTGTGAAAGGGGATTGAGTGTCGTGAATATAACAAAATATGACTTGAGAAATAGACTGACAATCAAAAATTTAAGTAACTTAATTGTGATTAATTTGGAAGGGGAAGTTTGAAAAGAATTTCCATTTTAAAAAGCATTTGATGTGGGATGTATGGCCAAATCTCCAGAGGGTCAATCTTACAGAGTGGTGTACTGTTTGTATATTGTATAATTAAAAATAATACTTTTTTATATAGAAATTTTGTATAAATAAAAGTTTTTTTTTTCTTGGCTAAAGCTATTTTTATTTGGCTAACAGTTATTGGCTGCAATTAGCCAAAAAACTACAAATCTCTTTTTCTTAGATTAAACTCTAAATTTATAACTCACTCTTTAGACACTCGGGACAGAAAATACACACTAAGGCTGTGCGATCTAAGAAACTTAATATCGCAATATATCGACAAGTTAATATTAATATTACTAACGTATTGCAATACTAATTTAAAGGGGGGAGGGGGGGGGGTAAAGAGCATTTGCTGTTTTTAAAGATAAATGATATAATATCAACAATTTAAACACAAAACTTAGTTGAAAGCAATGAATTAAAATTTTTATATCTATCTGCTCATAGAACATAATTTCTATTTTTAATTAAAAAAGGAATATCTAAAAGAAAATTAATCAATTGTTCAATACTTTTTGCATTTATACCATTACTTTCATAAAGATTTTCGTTGAGGATACTATTTTGCCTATTTTCATTTTATTGTATTACCCCCCCCCCCCCTCTTTTTTTTTTTTTTTTGTAAGTCTTATATTCACCACTATAACGATTAAATATAGGATTAAAAAAAAAAAAAAAAAAAAAAACACTTCATATTCACCACTATGACACGATTAAAAAAAAACCACATCTAATGAAGTAAAATTCAAAATTGTCCATATAAAAATGTATGTAAAAATGTATTTAATTATAGATTAATATTGGTTAAAAATATCAAACTTTGTTTTAATGACTAAAATTATTTAAGAAATTTCAAAAATATCATTGATTTTGAGAAGCTTATGATTTACTACAAAATGTAATCATAGCAACCATGTAATTAAAATTTTTTTTACATTAATTTTTATCTAACATTGTTTAAATTCATAATGTATCTATCTCTCATTGAAAAAAAGATAAAAGAAAATCTTTGCTGAATAACTGATAGACATTTCCCTTTCCCTGTACATAAATTTCATAATAAAATGCACTAGAATAAGCAAGTAGTTATGACCAGGGTTGGAGAATTTTCAGAAAATCTTACCAGCCAGCCAGATGCAAAGTGCAGTTGAAAAATTTTATGACAAAATGTATGCGACTGCAAAAATATTTAATTACTATTAGTAGATTCATTTTCATATTTTTTTTTCCCAAAAAAATTAAGAGATATATACAACAGATGACACTTTAGTACAGGATAGAATTTAGTACCATGTTTACATCATGGTAATTTGTAAAGTTGCAAAATAGAATTAGTAAAAAAATTAAAGCTTTTTGGCAAATCTTCAATAGCTTACAGATTTCAAAGGCTGCCTAAAAATCCACTCGCCAGTAGTGAGTAAAATGATGTATTTTCCCCCCTCCCCTGGTTATGACAACAGATATTAAAATTTTTGCTCTTTCATTAATAACGTATTTAAAGTAAAATTACCAGTGGTGGCAATAAAGTCAATCGCAAAATTTTCTTGCATTTATTTATTTAAAATTTTCAATTAGTGTTAATTTAAAATTAACAAGCTCAAATAAAAATGTTAATATACACATATTTCAACCAACAAAAGTAGAATCCTTGATGAAATACAAAAAAATTATACTCTTTCCTCGTAGGAAAGTGGCCATAAGATGGCCGCTGACAGACATTTTCTCTGAAGTATATGTGATTAATCTTCATAAAAAAGGAAAAAGAAGCAAAAATATTCATATAAGAAATATAAAAGAAATCACCTTGATATCCATGGTTTAATATATAAATAATGAATGAAAATGTAAAATAAAATTCAAGTAATCATTAGCTGCAAACAGCAAATTTTAAGTTCAGGGTTTTAGAGTCAGGCTCATAAAAATAGAATCAATGAAAAGTTTTATAGCTCGCATAATTTACAGAAAATTAGAAAATACTAAATATTGATATTTAAAAAAAAATCATAAGAATCAGTGATATATGTACATACATAAATGCATATGTATATACATTGTCTATATATACATACATGTGTATGTATCCATATGTATACATAGATATGTATATATGTGTGTGTGTGCGTATATATACATGTATATATATCAATGGTGCCCGGCTAACCAAAAAAAGAAATTTACAAAAAATTCTATGATATTTTAACAAATCACTTTTCAGAGTATTTTAAAATAAATAATACAATGCAATAACTTAAAGATCATCTACTTCTGCAAGGGTCGATTTTTTAATTTCGGGCGTATTTAGCATTTTAATTTGGGGCCTTCACAAAAATCAATTTAATAAAATGGATCCCTTCACAAAATTCTTTATAATGAAACAGGTCCCTTCACAAAATTCCTTTTAACAAAATAGGCCTTTTCACAAAATTCCATTTCATAAAAACTTACTATTTATTATTTATATATTATTTTGTGACTTTTAAAACGTGTAATTTGTAAACAAACAAGTTCACCAGAGAGGAAAACTTCAGCAAAAGTATTTAAAAAAGTTTTTGTTAATAAATGCTTGGTTCGAATTAGAGTAGCTGGATTTCTTTCATTACAAAATGTTATTTTTCACAAAAATATAATAAAATTTCACAAAAATAACCTTTACTTTTCACAAACTGTGCCCCCAAGAAAAAAAAAATCTGCATCAACTCCAGATATGGAATATATATATATATATATATATATATATATATATTGGAACATTTTCAACTAACAGCCTTAAACTTAATAAAAGTCTGATTTGTTCCTTTGAATACTGTATTTAAATGAAATATTTTACAAATCACAATAAACCTGAGGAACATTTTAAATTTAATTTGTAATTTAAAAGTACACTCTCAGAAAAAACTGTAAATTTATGAGCATTTGCCCTTCAATTTTCACGGGCAACAGCCTTATTTGATGAAAAACGGTCTGATCCACTAAATAAGCGGCCTTATCCCTTAGATAATTAGAAAATTAAGAGTAATCTACATATTCTTACAGTCCAAGCCCATATGTTAGCAAAAATACGGTACGACCCCATACATTGTCCTCCGCTAGGGTGTAACCCTTCATTTTACTCGTGTTTCGAAAATTTCAACCCGCCAAAACAGCGATTCTTTGATGATTATCTAACGTGATACGTGCTACGGAACAGTAAGTAAAGTGTTATTGTGTTTTAAAGTGCATTATATCCTGTGCATTATAATGCTGTATTACTTTGCCCCGTAGAATTACGGGCTTCACAAAATGATGGGCATGGACTTTTTTTTTTTACGGGGTATGACTGGAATCTCTGCTGCAGTAATTTTACTGCAATTTTTTTAACAGTGTAACAAGTTTGCTCAATTTTTTTAATTAAGAATCTAAATTATAAAGCAAAAACATGTCTGTGAGAAACGCAGAACATCATATCAACAGTGGCACTGACCTGGGCGAACAATTTCATTTTTATCAAACTTATTAACTTCTAAACGCCACCCAATTTTAAATTTTACACCATAAAAAAAACACACACATATATATATACAGCGTGTCCACGTATAACCTGACCGACCTTTATTTTCGCAACCGTTGGTCCTAGATGCATACTTCCAATTACAAAAATGGTTTAAATAAGATAAAGAATTATTTTTAAAGCGATTTGGGTTAAGAAAAACATTTATTAAAAAGTTACGAAATTTAAATTTTTATACAGTCCCCCGGTCCTATAAGTGATATTTAGTAAAAATTTACTGCGACACTACCAAGTAAGATAAAAAAAGTCCCACTCATCTAACATTAAAATTGATCGAATTATGAAACTTTGAAATGTATGACTTATACCACTTTTTTGCATCTCAAAACGGATGATTTCGCCCGTGCTTTCAGGGGTCGAATATTAAGTAGTTAAACTTATTTCAAGGTATCTGCGCTTTGAAAGAAATCGTACAACTATTACGATTGACTTAAATTTTATTAGTTAAGTTTCAGATTAGTTAAAATAATTGTATTTTATCATATGTTTTATTTTGTAAGTATTTGAGGCTATGATTTATTTTAAGAAAAATTATATTATTTTCATTAGGTTTTATTTAACTTGCAACGATCGTCTTTCCAGTTTAAAATTTGTACTCGAATTTTAATTCACTTTCAAATGTCCGATCGAAGTTAAATTTTACATACTGACTTAAATCCGATGACAATGTAATATTATTATGATTTTCGACGCTTACCATATTAGAGGATAACACAAAAAAATTCGGATAAATTACCGCCAACAAGTTTAAGAAAATTTTTTTGATTAGATAACATAAACCTGCAATGGTTGTATTTTTTAACTTTTATAATTACGTTTTATGTATTTTTTAACGCGGAATAAAAAAAATTACCTTCACTTTTAACCATCATGTCAAGGTTTTTCGCAAATCGTAAGTTTCAAGGTTAAAATATAGCGAAAAATCTGATACTATAAAATAGATGTAAGACATTTTTTATTCAGTTTAATTTTATTTAATTCAATAATTTATTCAATTTTTTGGCTTATACTAGGTTTTTTACAACTAAATAGCTCAGGGGTCCGATGAGGTTGGGA
This sequence comes from Maratus michaelseni, assembly GCA_963931845.1. Lineage (NCBI taxonomy): Eukaryota > Metazoa > Arthropoda > Arachnida > Araneae > Salticidae > Maratus > Maratus michaelseni. Next base: position 33,126,201 of record OZ007600.1, read on the forward strand.
AGGGAGGGGGGGGGGGGGGTCAATTTTAACTTTGAGCTTTTTAACTTTGAAATTTTCGATTTGAGAAAAATCCTGACGTGATGGTTTAAAATGATGGTCATTTTCGGATTCAGCGCTAAAAAATACATTAGAATCAATTTTCAAAAGCTAAAAAACAGGGCACAACTCAAAATATGAAAGACAGTGTAATCTAACAGCATTTTAAAATCTTAATTGAGGCTGTTTTTTTTTATCCTTTTATTTAACAAAAATTCTGTTATTTTTATCCTCTTATATGCTCAGTACAAATTGTATATTTTGCATTACTATGTTAGAATGATTATAGATTTCACATTTATATTAGATTGCAATGTTAATTTTGCTCTCAACTATTTTTTTGATATATCTGACGATTATTTATATTTCTACTACATTTGTGAATGACCCCTATTTCGCAACAAAAAATATACTCCAACTTTAAACAGTAATAACTCGGTCAGTTTTAATCGTAGATGAATGGGACTTTTTTTATCTTACTTGTTAGTGTCACAGTAAATTTTTACTAAATATCACTAATAGGACCGGGGGACCGTATAAAAATTTAAATTTCGTAATTTTTTAATAAATGCTTTTCTTGACCCAAATCGCTTTAGAAATAATTCTTTACCTTATTTAAACCATTTTTGTAATTGGAAGTATGCATCTAGGACCAACGGTTGCGAAAATAAAGGTCGGTCAGGTTATACGTGGACACGCTGTATATACTTTCATATGCAATTTCTTTGTCGATGATTTACTGAATAGTTCTTCACTAACATAGTTCTAGTATTATTAATTTAGGCGTTAAAACCAAAACCAGTATTATTTCTGTCCACACCAATTTCTTTTATTTATACTATATTATGAGTTCAAGCACATCCTTGTGTTAAATTTTCTGTACTATATTAGCATAGATACTCAAACTGAAGCAAACATTGCAGCAACAAAATGCATTAAAGCAAAAATCAGAGATAATGCCATAAAATTTACATGTGCAGGTATTAGGAGCACAAAATGCAGGTAACTTTTAAATATATATATATATAAATGTCTAAAAAAATACAACATACATTTTAACTTTTAGTTCACAGCATATCTATATCTATCTATCTATATAAACCAATGTAAAAAAAAATTCATAAAAATATCTGTAAAACTTTTGAAGCACTGAAATTTACCGCAAACCAAATTCAGAGATCTTAAGAAAATTTGTTTACGTTTTTAAGTCCAATTCTTTCTCTAACAATTCCGCAAATGATAATCATACAATTAGAAATTAAGCATTCTGATGCAACACATCTTTTACCCAATTTAGCTTTATGTAATTTGTATGTTCAACATATGAAAATCTGTCTTTCTGTTGATATATTTCAATTCAATTTTTGATTCAATGTTACAAAATGTGTAAACACCCTCTCTCTTTCACATCCCTCGCCTCCTCCTCTTGAAATGTAATATACTTAATGATATATAACCTTTCAATACTGATAAAAACAGACATTTGAATACTGATTGCCAGGGATCTGTTAAGGAAAAAATTGGGTCCTTTAAAGGATTCTTCACAAAATTTTTCATTTCAAAACAGGAAAAATCACAAAATTCACCCTTCACAAAATTCTGTCTTAAAAATAGGTTTTTCACAAAATTTTTCTATCTTTAAATCAAACATTTCACAAATTAATCATTTAAGTGAATGAAAACAAATCCCAATAAACAGAAGAAACATTTTAATTTTAAATTTAATTTGGAATTTAAAAGTAATAAGTTTGCCGAATTTTCTAAATAAAGAATCTATATTATAAACTAAAAACATGTAACGCTGACATCATATCAACAGTGACAATGACCTGGGGGAACAATTTCATTTTTATCAAACTTATTAACCTTTAAACACCACTCAATTTCAAATTTTACACTGTCAAAAATAACTATATATATATATATATATATATATATATATTACTTTCATATGCAATTTCTTTGTCGATTTACTGAGTAGTTCTTCCCTAACATAGTTCTAGTATTATTAATTTAGGTGTTAAAACCAGTTTGATATCTGTCCACGCTAATTTCTTTTATTTATACTATATTATGAGTTCAAGCACATCCTTGTGTTAAAATTTCTGTACTGTATTAGCACAGATACTCAAACTGAAGCAAACATGAATTAAAACAAAAATCAGAGATAATGTCATAAAATTTACATGTGCAGGCATTAGGAGCACAAAATAGAGGTAATTTATTATGTATTTTAGTTTAGTGCTTTTTAAAGAAATATATATTTTTTAAATCTAGTTTTTTTTTTTTTCCTTTAGTCCCCCCACCACTTCATTTTACATTTCAAAGAATATTTTGTGAAACTGGGAAAACTAGAAAAAAAAAAAAAGCTTATATTGTTACTCATATATTTACAATGTTGAAAATGTTACAAGGAAAACTTAAAAGCATAGAATTTGTACACCATTATAATTTTATCCATTTACCTCCCCCCTCCCCCTATTTTAGATCATGATTTTTTTCATGATTTTGTATGCCTCTGCTCAGAAAGAGACAAAATGACATTAAGATTAAGAAAAATCTGATTTCAGTGAAAAAGCTAAAAACTTTCATTGCCTGTGTTTTACAAGAAATTTTGTAGTTTTTAATGTTTTTAAACTCAAATTTGCCTGTTCTAACACTTAATATTTACCTCAAAAGCAATTATTACTTATTTTAAAGCTATTAATGCAGAAAAAATTCCATATTAATTTTTTTTTTTTTTAAACATGTTGATGATGATATTTCTACACTTATACATTTTTTTTTATTATTAGCGTGTAAAATTGTTTAATAAAAGAAAAAATCTATAAATAGCCTACTTTTCACACTCCGATGGTTAAATAAGAGACGCGGCTTTTTCTTTCTCCATTGCAGAAATCTTTGTGAAGACGAAACGACGAGTCTGTTGAAATTTTCTACTTATTATTTCAGCGGCATCAAGATCTTTCTGGCTGGTTTAGAAAACATTTTTTCAGAACTGAAAAAAATATAACAAATACTAGTCAGGGCCTGATTACCGCAGGGGCAAACGGGGCAGCTGCCCCGGGCCCCCATCTCAAGGGGGCCCCCAAATGACAAATTTTCGTATCCCAATGTTTATGTTCCTGCATATAAAAATGAAAAAAATAGAAAAAAAAACTTTTTCATTTGCTTTATATAAGATCTATGATTTGTGGGATCTACAATCAGCTGATCAACCCTTGTACTTAAACTGGAGGTCAGGGTAGTTTCAAATTTTCCAGGATTCTACAGGAAATTTAGAGCAGCTATCTCCTTTATTTACATCTTTAATAGAAATTATTAAATTTGTGAGAGACAATTTTGATATGTATGAGAGTGAAGCTGTAAAAATTTCACCACAATCTGTTACCTATGAGGTTACAAGAAAAAAGATGACTCCAAGAAGTAGATGTTTGGATGATACAAATAGTACTGAGGTTCACTTTGAACCACGTGATAAATTTATAAAAACATGCCATTATGTACTTTGTGACTCCTTAATAAGCCATCTCTCAAACCGCAAACAGCCATATGATAAATTGACAAAAAAGTTTTCTGCTCTTATAAATTTGCATTCAAATGCTTCGCTACATGAAGATGCAAAATCTCTACAACAAAGCTATCCATCAGATTTATAAGAAGAATTTTCTGATGAACTGAATCAATTTAGCTCATTTGTAAACAAAGATGATACTCTTCTCCAAAAGTTAAAGACATTACAAAACCCTCATTTATCTTCAGCATTTCCTAATGTAGAAACTGCTTTACAAATTTTTTTAACAATGCCTAATTGCTCAGGAGAAAGATCATTTTCTTTACTGAAAAGGTTAAAATCTCCCCTTCGATCCTATCTTCATCAGAAGAACCTCTCATGCTTAGCTATATTATCCTTAAATGGAGATGTTACTAATAAACTTGATTATAACGATATAATAGATTCTTTTGCTGAATGCAAAATTAGAAAAAAAACCTCTAAAAATAAAATAAGAAAGATGTTCAACACCATTACAAGGCTTAAAAAAACAGGTGAATTAAATTAACCAAATACATATAATATATTTTTGTAATTGAAAATACGTTGACGATTCCATAATTAATTTTAAGAAAATAAGACAATTATACAATATTGATATTGCATATATTTGCATGTGAAATGTATAAAATGGAATTTTCTGATATTTATATTTAACAATAAAAAATTTTCTGTGTATATATGGGGGATCTTTTTGGTATGTTTATCGAAGAGTTTTTTTGTAATTTTATCTTTAATTCCATAATTATCCATGTCGCATCTAACTCAATGCATCATAACAACAGGTGATTCATTTTAGTTGTGCATTAATTCTTAAAAAAATATTTTATACTCCTTAAAACATTACATAAATTTTAAGATATTTACTTAAATTTTGCTCTTCTACTTGTTAAATGATAATTTTTTTTTCTTTTTGCATTTTCAGTTCACAACCTTATAAGATGTTATTTAATTTGCATTTGTTTTAATCGACCTATTTTTACATAAAGTAATAATGAATTTTATTTACTGTCTTGTTACCTGGTGTAAAGAATAAAACGACTGATTTTTAATATTTAAATTGGGGTCAGGTTGGGGAAAGTCGGGATAAAATCAAACTTTTTCTTTTAAGAGAAGGTGCTAAATTTTTTAACTTTTGGTGCATTTTATATACATTTGGATTCATATAGATTAAACATGAAGCATATAAACATTCAATTTTCCTTGTTTTTTCTCAGTGATGCATTTAAAACCGCATATTTTGATACCATCACTTTACCCCATGGTGAAAGTAGTTCTAAAATTAGGGTATATTTAAATAAAAGTATGTAAATATTATTTTTGAGATAAAAATACATTGAAATAAATGTATCTTAATTATATTTAAAGGTACAAATGCACAAAAAATATTTTTCATATATTATTTAATTAAAGAAATTATGTCCACAGCTATCAAAATTAGGTTCACTTAGTATGTTAATTTTTAAGAAATATTTTATGTTCCTTAACAACATATTACATAAATTTTAAGATATTTCCTTAAATTTTGCTCTAGTACTTGTTAAATGTTAAATTCACAAATAATTTTTTGCATTTTCAGTTCATAACCTTGTAAAATGTTGTTTAATTTGTATTTGTTTTGATACACATTTTACATAAATAAAGTAATGGTAAATTTTATATACTGTCATATTACCTGGTGTAAAGAATAAAACGATTGATTTTTGATATTTAAATTATACTTTTTAATATAATATTTTTCTAAATAGAATATTTATCAGTCAGTAATCAGTTTTTCTGTGTTAATACTGAAAATAGCTGACAAGTAAGTGAAGTATATGCGGGTTTGCAAGTGTCATTTCCAGGGCTTTTTTCTCCTTTTTATTTTGTGGAAAGTAAAGGTTATTTTTATGAAAAATAACATTTTATAACAAAAGTTGAAATCCAGTTATTCAAATTTGAACTAAGCATTTATTAACAAAAACTTTTTAAAATCCTTTTGCTGCAGCTTTCCTCTCTGGTGAACTTGTTTGTTTAAAAAATACACATTTTAAAACATCACAAAAAGTAAATTGTGAGTTTTTATGGAATATAATTTTATGAAAGCTCCTATTTTATTAAAAGGAATTTTGTGAAGAGCCCTGTTTTATTAAATAGAATTTTGTGAAGAGTCTCCAAATTTTGCCTGGATCAACCCTTGATTTGTAAACATTGGTAAATTCATTCGTGCTTTGGTAAAAGAAGACAAAATGCCTGAATAGTTTTTGGATTTATTTATTGCTATCTAAAATCGTTTCTTGCAAATGACTAATGTATTAACGATGAAATTTTGTGTCTTATGTAGCATAATCTTATCTGATTGGGAAAATTTCAGCCCAATCCAACTAGTAGAAGCCAAGATATCAAATCAGAATGTATAGTTTTAAATTTGTTCTATAATTTCAAAAATTATAATGTATAAAAACACTTTATATGTGCAATGGGTACTTTTCCATTAGCCGGGCGCCAGTTAAAGGGAAAAACTGGGAAATTTCATTAGTGGCCAGTGATAGCATTTTTATAAGTGGCCACTTTCTTTATATTAGTGGGCACATTTTTATTCAAAAGTTCTAAACACTAAACTTTTATTAAAATTTCAATTAGTGTTAATCTAAAATTAAATAGCCCAAATAAAAAATGTGTTACAAACATATTTCAACCAGCAAAAGTAGAATCCTTGATGAAATGCAAAAAATGTTTACTCTTTCCTTGTAAGAAAGTGGCCCTGTAGCTGGTGGCTAGTGCTAATTTTGTCCCTTAACACCACTGATATATATACACATCTATACACATGTATTTATATGTATATACACATGTGTATATATATGTGTGTATATGTATATATATCACTGGCGCTCCGCTAATGGAAAAATACTGTGTAATATGTTATCTTAGCAAAAATATTGCATATGAAAATTTTGGTAAAGGGGGGCCCCAAAAATTGAAGTCTGCCCCGGGCCCCAAAGGAGCTTAGTCGGGCCCTGATACTAGTACAAAAAATTTATAAACATTGAAAATGAAAGAGAAATAATACAATAAATAAGAGAAAATAACTTACCTTTCAAAAACTTAGGACATTACAAACACGTGCTGAAACCTGATTTCTTCACGCCGCAAGCAAACAAGAAAATTTCACGCCTTGATCTCGCCAGTCTGGTGCCAAACCGCTCTAGAGCAGTGATAGTTTTACTGACCCCCTCCAGACGGCGCTCAAAGCACGCTCCTTCTTATTCGTCTGTTAGGATTCTATTGTCTGTGGGCAGCACCATGTATTACGATAATTATTGCAGTTATTTGGCAAGTTGTTTCGATTTGAATTTTTAATATATATATTTTTTTTAAGACAACTATAATTATTTCTTTTATATTATCGTCTTTCTAATGAAGGTATGTTATCCATGTCTTAGTCTTATAATAATAAAAGTATTTTTATTCATAATTTTTATAGGTTTTTAGGCGGGGATGGGCGGCGGGCAAAAAGGGGGGAAGGGGTTGGCACGCCATGGTCACTTGAAATTTTTTTTGAAAAAAATTGGCACGTGGATGTGAAAAGATTCGCCGACCCTGGTCTAGGAAAAGCCATCGCACAGCGGAACCCTAACCCCACTCCCAAGAACCGCCAAGAGTTAAAAGCCGCGCTTTTGGAAGAATGGCTTTGTTACCACAAACACTTATTGACACCCTCATAAACAGTATGAGAGCTCGTTGTGAAGCTTGTATAGCAGTGCACGGTAATCACACTCCATATTAGACAGACTTTTCCCGAGATAAATGCTTTATCTCTGATTCATGATTTAACACTTTTTGATATGCCCTGTATCTTAATTCACAATTAAAATCTTTTCCATATTGTTATGCTGCTATATTCTTTCTCCCGTTGTAATGTACCTCTGTACCAAATTTCGTGGCAACAAAGTGAATAGTTCATCAGTTTTCACAGATTTTATGTTTATGACCTTAATTTTGGACATCAGTAATGTGGCATCCCTTCCAAAAATTTTCCTCTTCCTTGATTTCTTTCTACGGGCGCTCATGAGCTTAATTACTTTCTATAGTACCCAGGGCCCGAACAATCTCTGAATCTAATGGAAACACGGTATCATTTTGGGATCCCCTGTCATTTGGCAAAAGTTTTCTTAACTCTTTATTCATGAAAACTCAACAATGATACTAATATTGTTCCCGGGAGTAGCTTAGCCGAGGTCGCATATATATCATTAATCTTTTTTTTTATGTTCCTTGTATACACATAGCTATATACTCAATTTCCCGGGAGGTTCCTAGCAGGCACATCAGGATGCTGCATGGTTAATTAACATCCTATTATTGATGACATTCACATTTCCCTGTTCAATAAGTTTCGTGAAGTAGTGCGTGGATTTCCTGTTGGATTAAACTAACTTTCTTTACTAAGAAAAAAGAAAAAAAATACAATGTAAAAAGACTAAAAATGGGAATTACAGGGCCCTCTTCACAGTCGTTTTGGGGCCCCTTTTAATTTTTAGAGGAGAAGCAAGTGCTTCACGTGCCTTTTGGATATCAGGCCCTGATAGTACTGTCGCTTAAACCAATTAAGCAATGATTAGTAGTTGCTATAATAAAACTCTTCCCAGTATTGGGAGAGGGGGAGAGGGGGGGAATTCACTCACAATGATAATTTAATAGACATAATCTGCAATACATCTCCAGACAAAATGTACTACAGTAAAATTGAAACGCTAAACATTACTATGAAAAACAAAAGCACAAGAATTTTCTTTCAGCGATGAAAAGCCACAGAGTCAGAAATTTAAAAAGGAAAAATATGTAATCTCTTTGCTTATTATATTATTCAGCTAATAATAGACACATTTCGTCATAATTTTAAAAGATAATCCAATTTGAAAATATCTACCCCATACTATGAGAGGAAATCTATGTTGTGCCAAAATTTTTCATCGGAAATTCTTTGGCATTGTATCCATGAGCGGACCCGGTGGATTCAATGTATCAGAATAGGAAGATAGCTTTTAGTACAACTGTGGAGCTCAGTGATTGCGTCGTATGATACGGACCAATCACCTATGCAAGCGTTATGCGCTGTCGTGCCCAACCCAAAGATTTTTACTTTTACCACAGCCCCTTCTACAAACAGGCCGCCGCATTGATTTTGAGGAAGAGAATCACGTGACCTACCGAAGGCTGAAATGTAACGCTCGATCTTATCGTTGTGCATAAATAACTAGTATTTAATATCTATTAATCTCATGAAAAGGATTTAGAAGAATTTTGGTTAAAATATATGCTATGTTTTTAATAGCGAATCTCTATGGATTAAAGATAATTCCTTAAATAGCAAGTATATATTTATTTCTCATAGTTTATTTGCTTACATGCACGAGAACACCCACGTGCTTTGAATTCATTTGAAATCTTCCTTTTGTGATTTTAAAAATAAATTAAATAGATAAACAATTCTTGTAAAATATCCTTTAGTTGGCTAATTATTTCCAAATTAATGTCCCATAATGCTTAAAGTGATTAAAAACAAAAACATAACACAGAATATTTAAAATACCTGTTTTTAATGTAGATATGTAGATAACATATGTTTCCTCCACAACTACCTTATGTTAATGATACCATATGTTATCTACATATCTGCATTAAAAACAGGTATTTTAAATATTCTGTTTTATGTTTTTGCTTTTAATCACTTTAAGCATTATGGGACATTAATTTAAAGTTAACAAGTGATTGTATTATATTATTTATAATTATTTCCATATTTAAATTTGAAAAAAAAGTATAATTATAAAATTATAAAAAAATTATAAAAAGTATAATTAAAAATCATATTAAAAGTATAATTTTCTTAGAACTTCGAAAGATTTAGTTTTCATTTTATCGTGTTTAACATGTTTTGAAATTTTTTGAACTAGAACAGTTTTAAAGAATGTATTTTAAATAATTATAGCTTATTTTTTCAAGTACTGACTATAAAATCTTTAAATTGCCATTTCTTGTTATTTGTCTGACTTATTATGCGTGCACCAGAATGTCTATTTAAAAACGTATGTTTTCTGCGTACTTAAAATTCTTTAGATCTCTTGTTTTTGTGATGTTTTTTTAATTTTTAAACTGATAAATAATGCTTGTAAAACGTAATTTAATAGGCTAATTATTTCGTTATTTTAAAAATCAAATTTTTAAACACGCATAAATAATATCATTTTCATATGAAATTCCAAACGTTTAGTTTTGTTTTTATCGTGGTTTAAATTATATGATCTGGAACAATTTTTAAAAATGCATTACAAATAATTATAATGCTCTTATAGGCTTAAGGTCTAACAATGTATTATTTCAACTGATTATTAGTAGTGTTTTTTTTTCTTTAAGTATATGAGATTCGTAATTAGCCCTACATATAGATATATAATTTAACAAGATGTAAACACTAATGTTGTCTTAAATTTGAAAGCAAACAAATTTATTTATTATCACAAACGTATGATTTTATTCAGCATTCATGCTCTTTTAGCATAATTAATAATTAATATTAATAATTTTGTTTATTCGGCAGTAATAATAATATATGTTAATAATAATATTGCTAGTTATAATTATAATAATAAGTGGCATAGCGAGGATTTCTTTTCGTGGAGAATAGAAAATTTTCAATTTTCATGAAAATCGCTTCTATTTAATTCTAAGCAACTTACATTTGAACACAGGAAGAGTTTAAAATTTTAAATAAATAGTCAATAGCTGGAAAGAAATTTGCGATGCATGATGCTAATACATTTAAAGAATTTATACAATTAATTATTCTTTGACTTATTTGTAGCATCGCAAAATGTTTTCAGCTTCCACGAGTTAAAAAAGAAAATCATTGTTTTCTAAATTTCTGAATGTTTGTTTAATTTGATTTGACATGCTGTAGAAGTTTCAAATTGGAGATGATTACGGAAGATTTTTGTAATAATAATGATAATAGATACAATGATTGTACCTAAAAATAAAAAATAAAAAAAATCTATCACGATTTTTCATTTTTAGAAGTTAGGTATGAAAAACAATTTACATATACTGCTATATTATGTGCTATACTATTATGTATGTGCTATTTATATTTACATAAACTTTCATATATATATTTGCATAGAAAATTTTATATTGCAGTCACAGCAAAAGAAAAACAACAGAATTTATTGATTATCAGTAAGTGAATCATATTTCAAAAATATTCTGAATGAAAAAGAGAATGATTTTCATAAAGTTTGTTCCTGTGATAGTTTTAATTTTTAGAAAACTTTTATTACTACAATATTTAAAATTATTTCAAACAATTATTCAAAAATCATTAATGACAAATTTAACAAAGAAAAAACTGACAAAAATTATATTCGAAAATTTACTCTTTAAATGATCTATTGAAAAATAATTTAAATATTATTAATGAATTTTATAACAGTTGATGTATAAAATTTTACAAAACACTTATTGTGATTTGCATAGTACTAAACAAAAGCCTAGCATTTTACTAATGTTGCCAATGCATTTTAAATATAACCTATTTAATATTACAAGCACTAAGTAAAAATATATTTAAAAATAGTTTTTTTTTTTCAAAATGATTTGTTTGGTGTTATACGAATGTCTTTTATATATGCTTTTATGAATTTTTAAAAGGTTTTTTTCCCTACCTAATATATTCCAGTTACTACTTTAAATATGCAAAATAATTAGATATTTAACTTATAAGTGAAGTTGTTATGATGAGTGTGTTTCTGTTTTTGTTAAGGTGAAAGTAAATGCATTGAATAAATAAATAAATAAATAAATGTAATGCATGATAAAGAAAAAATGTCACTCCATGTCAGGAATAACATTAAAGTATATTGTAAAATGTGGGTAAATGCCTTACTATATTAATTTTCTTCGATTGTTTTACAAGTTTGTGAATATAATACCTGCTGGCAGTTTTGTTTATTTAATATCGACACGACAGCTATTTTAGTATTTCATTTTCATAAAAGTTCTTTTCAGAGCTATTTTTCTTGAATATAATTGATTTATATTTCAAAGTGCTCTTCTCAGGGCTGTTTTCTTTGGTATTTTGTCAAGCACAATCATGTACGTTTACGTTGTTTAAAATGTGGTACTAAATGGAATTTTTAAATATGCTATAGTTATTACTTTTTAAATAAAAAATATTTAAAATCGTATTAAATAACGCTGTTTAAAATGTTTCACTAGATGGAATTTATAAATAAAAATTATTTAAAATAACGTTGTTTAATACTGATTTGTTTAAAATTTAATACTAAATAGTATTTCTAAATATGCTATATTTATTTATTTTTTAAACAACCACATATACATCGTTAAGAAATATAAAAGTGGTTTTACATACTTTTCGTAAGTATATTATGATAACATAAGCAAATTTTACAAGTATGAAGTCTTTTAAATATTTGAAAGTTTCTCAGTTTAAATTTTTAAGAAAAAGGTGTAAATCTGTAAGCAACTCGTGTAAATATGTATATTTGTATGATAAAATAAATTATGTTTGATGGTTTAAACAATGATGGTTTGATGGTCATATACCGGGCAAAGCCCGGTATATGACCTAGGGACTGGTTCCCCTGGTGGGGTTCCAGCAACGAAGTCGCTGGGTCGTCGGCGGTGTATCAAGTGTCTACGGGAGGTTTCCTCTAAGTTATGGGATCTTCTGCGTATTCGCTTTGACCTCTGTCGTCGTTCACTTGGGTAATGGGTTGGAAGGTCCTCAGGTGGCAGTCTTCCAGTCCGGCCGAAGCGCACCTGGAGAGACAAATCCGGTGTGCACGTTAAAGGTCCTCGAGGACTTGGGTTCGGTGGTCGTAGACGCGCCGGGCGCTACTCAGGCGTCTGGCGATGCAACCTAGTTTTATACCTACTTATCAGTAGTAAATTTTAAACGTCACAATTTAAATGTAGTGCATTATAGTCTGGCGATATACTCCTTATTACATCTTTTTAACCACGGTTATTAGTTAATTTTTCTCCCTCTAAATATTTGTGAAAAATTTTATTCAAGCCTGTGATTTTTTTAAGCGACAGTACTCTAGAAAGTATTTATGCTCATGAATGCCCGTACAACAAGATCCAGGAAGAGAAAAAAAAAAATTGGAACAGGTATGCTTGTGTGTTCGCTGGCAAGAACGCAGTTTTTTTTAATATGAATTATATTAAATACAATTTATAACATATCATTATAAAAAAGAATACAGAAATGTAATAATTAAAAAATGTTAAAATTAAAAAATTAGCTCATAGCATTTGAAAAATCAAAAATTTACAATTAATGCTAAAATAATCTACTCATACCAGTATTTTTATTCAGTGTGTTGTTTATATTATTTCATATCAAGAAACCTGTTTTACGTCTTTTTTAACTCTGAATTTGCTTCAATTATACGGATGAACGCTCTCGGAGCAGTTCTCCGTGGAATTCACGACACAGATTAAATATGTTCCAACATATAGAAACGAATACGAATCGCAACTTCAGAGCCCCTAGTGACAACAGTCGCAAACGTCCTGAGCAAGTCGCCACAGGTAGGTATTACTTATCTCATTTGTATAGTATAGTATCTTTTTTTTTTTTTTTTTTTTTTTTTTTTATAAATGCGTTGCCGCAGTTTGTTATTGTTTGAAACATCAAACATATTTTATTTTATCATACAAATACTTACATAATAATTTAAACTGAGAAACATTCAAATATTTAAATGACTCCATACTTGTAAAATTTGTTTATGTTATCGTAATACTTATGAAAAGTATGTAAAACCACTTTATATTTCTTAAAGATGTATATGTGGTTATTTAAAAAATAAATAAATATAACATATTTAGAAATACTATTTAGTATTAAATTTTAAACAAATCAGTATTAAACAACGTTATTTTAATACTATTTTAAATAAATTTTATTTATAAATTCCATCTAGTGAAACATTTTAAACAGTGTTATTTAAAAGGATTTTAAATATTTTTTATTGAAAAAGTAATAAATATAGCATATTTAAAAATTCCATTTAGTACCACATTTTAAACAACGTAAACGCACATGATTGTGCTTGACAAAGCACCATATTTTTTGACATTTTGCAATAATTAATTGGAAAGAAAACAGCCCTGAAAAGAGCACTTGGAAATATAAATTAATTATATTCTAGAAAAATAGCTCTGAAAAGAACTTTAAAAAAAATGAAATACTAAAATAACTGTCATGTCGATATTGAATAAACAAAACTGCCAGCAGGTACATGTGACCGTGACAATCTGACAGTTTATAGATCGCGCGCGTGTGTGTTAGTCCTTGACTGTTCTCATTAGTGGCGCTTGTATCGCGCCGGTTCGGGTTTTCGCTCCGCTGTCAAACAGATAGGACACTTCCATAAATTCAATGGTAACCGAATCGCAACTTCAGAGCACCTAGTGACAACAGTCGCAAACGTTCCAAGCGTCTCGTCACAGGTAGGTATTACTTATCTTATTTGTATAGTATCCATCTTTTTTTTTTTTTTTTTTTTTTTTTTTTTAAATAAATGCGTCGCTGCAGTTTGTTATGTTTGTTATTGTTTAAACCATCAAACATAATTTATTTTATCATACAAATATACATATTTACACGAGTTGCTTACAGATTTACACCTTTTTCTTAAAAATTTAAACTGAGAAACTTTCAAATATTTAAAAGACTTCATACTTGTAAAATTTGCTTATGTTATCATAATATACTTACGAAAAGTATGTAAAACCACTTTTATATTTCTTAACGATGTATATGTGGTTGTTTAAAAAATAAATAAATATAGCATATTTAGAAATACTATTTAGTATTAAATTTTAAACAAATCAGTATTAAACAACGTTATTTTAATACTATTTTAAATAATTTTTATTTATAAATTCCATCTAGTGAAACATTTTAAACAGCGTTATTTAATACGATTTTAAATTTTTTTTATTTAAAAAGTAATAACTATAGCATATTTAAAAATTCCATTTAGTACCACATTTTAAACAACGTAAACGTACATGATTGTGCTTGACAAAATACCATATTTTTTTACATTTTGCAATAATTATAATAATATAGTAATAATTATAACAAATATAATAATATTTGCTTACCCACGGCGTCCGATCATGGAGCGCATAGAAGGGCGAACGACTTGTTCTTCTTCCGTGGGTTGTCGCTATGTGCGACGAAGCAGGTATGCAAATGTTCACAAAATACCTTTACCAATTTTAAATAATTGTGTTAAAAATAATCTAGTGTATCTGTAATCTCTAGTAAACCTTTACTTGTGAGTTGCGAGGTAAATCATGTGCGTTGACACATTGCCGATTCTTTTACCTGTTTCCTTCAGTCGCTTTGCTTTTTACACAGCTTGTAACCATTTAGCCACGGCAGTAGATGTTCCAAAGCGAAAATAAATAGGGCAATTATGATTTGCAGCAGACATGTACTTTTTTAGGTGCGTTCGTAATCATATAAATACGTTGGACCTAAAGTCGCCGTCTAGTATGTCCGTCCGCATTAACAGCGCAAAAACTACCCAACCGAATGATTTGCAATTTAATGTATATAATCGTTGCAAAATTTTGTCGAGTCATTTAAATTTTATGAAAATCGAATCAAAACTTAAGTTATTAATAAAAGTTTTCTTTATTCTGTTAAATCCTATCATGTGTAGTCTATATAATAAAAGCACAACTCATGTGACTGATTTTTTTTTTTTTTTTTTTTTTTACATTGTAAAACTAGTTATTGTACGAACGAACCTCATTTGTAACGTTTAACGTACAATTTTCAACTTTTTTTTTCAAAGATTATACTGAAAAATTTACAGTTAATATTGTTATATTATCCTACAAATATTACAATCTTGAATATTATTAAAAGAAATAATCTTACACATTTCTTTTCCTTTCCTTTTTTTTTTTTTTTTTTTTTTGCAAAAGTATATTTGAAGTCTTGATTTAAAACAGGTTGAATGTTTTTAGAAATAGTTATTTTTATTATATTTCATTGCACTGTTTTGAAACAAACAACATAAAATAAAAAGGTTATTTGTACAATATCTTAGGATAATTATTCCAACTTTTCATACTTTGGCAATTTTGTGTTTTAAATTGTACAAACAACTTATACATTTCAACAACATTTCTTTTGTGTTTCTAATTTTTTTTTTTTTTTTTTTTTTTTTTTTTTTTTTTTTTTTAAGTACCATTAATTTGTGTTACCTTAATTTTCATAGAATAAGCGATTAAAGTCACAATTTTCATAAACAGTTTTAAATTTGCACAATGATTATGAAATATTATGTTATTTTAATGAATCTGGTTCATACAAAATCACTTATATAAAAAATACCTATAATTTATAATTAATTTCAGTTTATTAATGTATAATGAAATGCAAAGATATTAATAAAATTTTAATATTATTAAATTATATTTATATTAAGTATCACTATTTATTTTTTTTAAACAAAGATCATATAAAATAATTTTAAAAAATGGCAAAATATTGAAAAATAATAATGCAATGGAAATAACAATGATAAAATATAATCTAATGACAAATTAAAATAATCTCTTGACTAAATGTATCATCATTAAATGTATAGTTTGAATCTAACAATAATAGGAAATTATAAAAATTAAAAATTAATAAAAAATAAATAAGACATGGAAAAGGCACATACCAAAGTTCAGAATTTGGACTAGAATATATATATTTTTATTATTAATTTCAGAATTATTTAATAATTTTTAATGTTCAAGAGAACGAGCTAATATATATACTAATATATAGATACTAATATATCATCTAATATAACAAAGCATACCTTTTATTCTACACTTGAAATAACACTGCTTCGATCGATCGATGGTGTCTTTTTCTTCTAAACATTTCCATTTCAGTTTTGCATTTTAACTATAAATATAAAAGAAATCCGGGCGGAGAAATCATGCTTTATCTCATGCACTATTATGTATGCCTGATCATGCTTTTATTTATCTTTTATACTATTTATTTTCTTATCATTGTTAAGCCTCATATAATATGGTGTTTTATTTTTGTGGCAACATTAATTTCAGGAAAACTTTTCATTTCGTTTATGAAAACAGTTCTGATTTAATTTTTAATTAACAGCCCTGAATATTAGGCCTGAGCGCTGACAAAAAAAATTGGCGGCGCTCGTGGGCTGATTTTGTAAAACCTTTGTACGGTCCCCTAATTTTACACCCCAGTATTTTCTAAAAGTTTTCTTTGACTTATTGAACCTCAGACAAATGAGGCGAAGAAAACTTTTAGAAATTATTGGTATTGAATTTCAAGGGACCGTGCAAACGCTGAAAAATTTCCGTCTACGACTGCTTCAATTTTTGTGTCAGCGCTCAGGCCTAATATTCAGTGGGCGGTGGAAAAAGTGATGTTGACAACAGAAATAAAATATATATGATATGATACCGTGGCTATTCCCAACATAAATGCGTACTGTACTGCCAAGTGCCAAATTCATTGCGCTGAGGAGCTTGAAACTAAAGTTCGCCGAAGAGTCGACTCAGAAGTGAATCGAACTGCCGACTTCTTGCTACTGAACTAACTCGACTCTTAAGAATCGAACTTTAATTTCAACTCAGAGTGGGATTCGGAGTCGAACTTTCGACTCAAAGTCGTCAAAAGAGTAGAAAGGGAGGACTTGAAGAGTCGAGAGTCGGGAGTTGAACACAGTGTTGGATTTCGACTCTTTGATATTTCGATTCCTCGACTCATGTGTCTGGGGACTATTAGGAGGATGATTGTATGAAATGAAGGGCAGAGACAAGTGAGCGAGGTGTTTTGTGAAGGATTAATTGAATTTGAGTTATACTGGACACCGGATAGGCAATAAAGCAGTTGTTATCTCTTATCTGTGAATTTTTCTAAAAATGAGGAAGTAGGATTGAATAGTGGAATGTTGTCAAGTTATTTTGCTTTAAGTAATATAGAAAAAATTTAGAAGACTAAATGAAATTTTACTTTAGTAACAGGCTATTATAAATATGCTTTGTTACAGAATTTATTTTATAATCGAAGTATTTTACATGAAAATGGATATTCTTTATTTGATTTGTGTGTATATAGTTATTGTAATTTATTTTCATAAATATAATTATTCGTAGATAACATTAAAAAAGGTTATACAAGTTTTTTAAAAAGTTCAATCCATCGACACTTTTTTAATGTTTCATATTTGAAACGAGATACGGAGGTTATTTTCAGAATTCAACTTAAGCGTACTTTTCCTCATTCAGGGGGGGTTGGATGGGTGCGGGATTAAAACGTATCTCAAGATCTAAGACGATTTTAGAAATGAAATTTTGAAAGGAGGTGAATCACAGATCATAGAAACCGGATATGAAGAATTCTCTTTGGAAATTACGCACCGTTACCCTTCAGTGTGTGTGTGCGTGTTTAGAAGAGGGAAGGGGGGGGGGCAAAAATGCATCTTTGGATCTCTCGTGGTTACGTGATAAAATTTTCCAAGATGCTCAGTGTCACAATATAAATATAAGATAAGGATGATTTTTTTAAAACATCGGTCCTTTTCCCTCCCGTTAGCGAGGGCGATCGCAAAATTAAAATCTATCACGGTGTTAGAGATTAAATTTTGAAAGAGGATGAATCACATAATGTAAATATCTGATGCGAAGAATTTTTTCTATCTTCAGCTCCCAACTCACCTAAGGCGAGCTGGGTGGAGCAAAAATAATAAATCGTAGTTTTCGCGATGAAATTTGGCGACATACTGTCGGAATATAAAGATAAGTTTCGGATGATATTTTTAAATTCAGCCCCATTGTTTTTATAAAATTTTCCGCCAGGAGAAGAGGAGGGGGGGGCATAAAAACGTATCTCCGTATCTATCATGGTTTTAGAGATTAAATTTGTGAAATGCAAAATATAAACAACGAAGATTTTTTTCGTAAGGGGTAAGCCCTTATTATTATTATTATTTAATTATTCACAGTCTTTTATCCTACATTTTTATACATTCACTAAATTATATTCATTCATAAATGCAGATATTTTATTTATCAGATCAAACAGCGTTTTTAATTTTTCTATAAAAGCAATTCATCTTAAAATAAAGTAAATAAAAATAAAATTAAAAGATAGCATCCAATTCATGTTTAAACCTAATTTTCAGGTCCCGACAATCACAACATTGAGAGCACAAGAAAACAATCGACAAAAATGAAATATATATTACATTTATTGGAAAATAAAATATATTATTAGCATTTCCATAGCAACAATACTTTTTCTTTGAATTGACAATGTTCAAAATCGGCCTTATTTTTGAGCTTGAAACAATTTCAATCAATTTAAATTTTGTTTTAAATCGTAAATTACGATCTTTAAATTTCATTATATGTACGTATAAATATGTAAACAAAATTGTAGCTATAAAACTCTATTTATTATTTAAGTTAAACTTCTGTACTAATCCTTTTGAGAAAATGTTCATTATTATGAACGAATTCGACAGTCTTGTCTCGGAATTTAACAAACCCAACTATGAATAATTCCACTAACCTCTCATCTCTTATCATACTAACCTGGAATTGCAATTCTATCCAATTTAAATTTAATGAATTCAAAATTTTTATCCTTGATCATCCACATATTGACATTATTTTTCTTCAAGAAACCCGTAACCCTACCTTCAGTATTAACATCCCTGGGTATAGGCTTCACTACACACCACGCACCGTTGACCCCAGATGGGGCGGCACTGCCATATACATTAAAAACCACTTACCACACTATATTACTCAAAATTCCACTATTCCTAAAATTGATTTCACCAGTATTGTCTTACAACTTCCACATATTAATATTAACTTAGCTTCCATTTATATACATCCTTCTGGTACTTTCCCAGTTAACGACCTCACTAACCTTATTTCACAACATACACATTGCTTCTTTGCTGGAGACTTTAACGCCAAAAGCAGACGTTGGAACTGCCATGGTAACTCCCAAAGAGGTACCTCACTGCATAATCTCATTCAACACCTTAATCTTAGCCTTCATGCTCCAACCACACCAACACATATAAGTACTAGGACTAATACCCAGAACTCCATAATTGACTTTGCTATCACTAAAAACCTTCCCTATCCTATTACTACTACTGTACTTAACGAATTTAGCTCTGACCATCTTCCTGTCTCTTTCAAAATTGATCTCATAAATCCTCTCTCCCCACCTCCTTCCATGGCCATTGACTGGACAAAATTTACCAATTTTCTCAATAACAATAACTTAAATCTTCCAGAAATCAATAATACTGCTGATATTGATATTGCTGTTGACAACTTTAATTCTCACATAACTAAAGCTCTAAACCACTCTACCATCAAATACTTCAAAAACAACAACTCCTTCACTCCTCCTCCTTATATTTATAACCTCTGTAAACAACGCAATCGTCTTCGGCGTCTTTTTCAAAACTCTAGAGACCCCACTCTTAAACCCTTCATCAATAGACTTAATAATAGTATCAAAAATAGCATCTTCAAAGAAAAACAAAAAAGTTGGTCACATTTTCTCAATAATATTGCTAGCGAGGATAATTCTCTCTGGCTTCTTAAACGTAAAATCAATAACAACCATACCCCCATCCCCCCCCTTTCGACCAATAACAGCACTGCTTAGACTGACGAGGATAAAGCCGAATTCCTGGCCTGAGCTTACTCTAACCAATTCTCTCCAAATTCCACCCTCGCTAACCAAAATCATATCACCCACGTCAGCGATACTGTTCACAGATTCCTGGCACAACCCCCTGATGAACCCCCCACTGAAATTCAACCAATTATTATCCACAAAATTATTTCTAAACTCAAAAAACGTAAAGCCCCTGGGTACGACAAAATTTCTAATACGGCTCTTAAAAACCTACCTCCTAACTATATCATCTACATTACGAAACTTACTAACTCCATTTTCAAATTTAACTATTTTCCGAAACCTTGGAAAATTTCTATAATCTCTCCTATCCCCAAACCTGGTGCTAACCTTTCTGACCCAGTAAACTATAGACCTATCTCCCTTCTTCCTTCACTCAGCAAAGTTGTCGAACGCGTCATTTGGTCGCAACTCCAGAACCACATTCAACTTAACAACACTCTTATGCCTGAACAATTTGGCTTTCGCCCAAAACATTCAACAACACATCAACTACTTCGAGTAGTCGAATTTCTCAGCGAAAAGCTAAACTCGAAGATTCCTGCTGCTGCCATTTTTCTTGACATCGCTAAGGCATTTGACAAAGTCTGGCATGTGGGCCTTATATACAAACTAATTAGGCTTAAATTCCCTGCTAGACTTATACACCTTATTTTCTCTTACCTTAGCGATCGCATTTTTCGCGTCCGCATTAACAACATTCTTTCTAGCATTTTCCGTATCTTAGCAGGCATCCTCCAAGGGAGCGTCATCGGACCCTTGTTATTCAACATATACTTTAACGACATTCCTCGTTCACTTAACACCCACCTTGCACTGTATGCGGACGACACTACAATCTACGCTTACGCTCATCACCCATACACACTTTACAGGTACCTACAGACTCACATTGATGCCTTCTTAGACTGGTGCGACCTACGGCGCATTAAAATCAATGAAAACAAAACTGCTGCTGTTTATTTCTCTAGAAAACTAACATATCCCAATAGAATAACCATTAATGATATCACTATACCTTGGACTAATGAAGCAAAGTACCTGGGGGTCACCCTTGACCAAAGACTTTCTTTCAAAAAACATATCCTCACCATCAGGGGGAAAGTCGCTGGAGCTACGATTGCACTAAAACCTCTTCTTAATAGTAAAACACTGGATATCCATAACAAACTTCTCCTCTATAATTCCTGCATTTTACCAATTATCACCTACGCCTGTCCGGTCTGGGGCTATATCTGCAAATCCTCCATGAAAAACCTCAGCCAACTTCATAACAAAAATCTGCGTACTGTCAGAAATGCCTCTCGCTATCTCCGTAATAGCACTGTTCGCAGAGACCTCAAAACTAGCACATTAAATAAAAGAATCAACCACCTTGCCAAAAAATTTTACGAAAAATTATATGACCTCCCTAATGATATAATCGCAGAATTGCCGGATTATGACGCATTCGAACCACATCACCGCAAGCGTCCAAAATATTCTTGCATTATTGACTATGATCATTAGTGCTCACCATTCTGCAAATTTCTCTCTCTTACTTTTATATATCTTATTCCTATGCTATACAATATAATAATAAAATATAAATTTAAATTAAAAAATTTTGTAAATAATAAATATGTTTGTTCTTTTTAAGTGCTATTTTTGTTAAAGCTTAGCTTTGCCTGCCTTTTCCACCTGGCATTTATGTACTGTTTTTGAACATGTTCCGAACCCTATTTTACACTTTCTCAACTTTTTTCAGTAGTTAATTTTAACTACAGCTATACCATTTTACTTTTTTCCATTTATTAGACTCTTTCCGTAATCTCTATAGCTTTACTTTTTTTATTCCCATTGTTTAATTTTTCTTCTATTTTTAATTGTTCTTTCTTGTGTAGTTAATACTACATTTAACTTTTCCCAACGGCTCAATATTTACAAGACAGGTTACTCACATATAGACTGGGCGTAAAGTTGATCGCAACTCGGAAGCCCCTTAACCGACATCAACTGTTCGGCAACTGTTCGGCAAATTTTGAGTCATTAAACAACTCAGAATTACTACATGAGAAAAACTGGTGTCGAAGAATTAAAAAAAATGTAAAAACAGTCTGGCGTTAACGGGTTAAAGAGTATTTGTCATAAAACCGTATTTTTTAAAATTTTATTCCGTCGCCAACCGGTGATAAATCGCCAAAGAAACGAAATTTTCATAATTTTTTTACGGACGTTATATCAAGGTTCCGCAGATAATTTTTTTTTGACATATATATCCTCATGAAACGAACATTCTGTATTTTTTTTTTTTTTTTTTTTTTTCTGAGTATGCGCTTATGGAGACCTTTCTGTTATTAATGAACTGGATTAGAATATGGATTCTACTTTTGCAGAATTTATGGTAGGACTTTTAGAAATTCTTGCTGCTATTTTGAAATTTACGTTTTATTGACCTGTTATACTGTGATTTATCGTGAACGTAGCAAATAAGAAATTTTTTATTTTGAAATTGTTATATTTTCTTAAATGCTTATAAAAATGTATTTTCTCTGAGTAATTAATTAATCCAGTTTTTTTTTACTTATCATAATGGGCAATATATAATTTTTAACCCCAGATAACTACGGAATATGGTACGCGGTCATGAAAATTCTCCTTATGGACCGTCGTTGGTTGGTTTACAGCCAGATTTCGCACTAGTATAAAAGAAATGAGGGAACAGGGACACCTATTTGACGACCTTTACAAAGCTTTCCAGCTCGATACTATAATAAAAGAATTACGTTTAGAATAAAGCCGTCTGCCACAGTAGAATTTAGATTATTGTACGCTTTTAACAGATTGCATTGTGTATTTATATCATACATTAAAGGTTAGAAATGATGTTATACTTTAAGATATTTTACATGAAATTCACCTATTGTAAGGTATTTACCGATATAAGTTTGAAAAAATTATCTAGACAACAGTGTACCAAAAACTTTCATATGAAGGCGGATCTCAAAACAAAGGTTTCATAATAAATTTGCCGGTCAATAATAGCAGTGGTGTATATAAAGCTATGGGCGTCCGGAGCAAGAAGTAATTTTGCGCCCCCCACCTCTCCTTACCCTAGAAAATGACCGTAATATATCTGAAGAGAAGAGATATGTACAAAAATTTTTGGTAAATAGTTATTCCCTAAAGCAAGTACGTTAAGTATTTTAGGTCCAACTACTATGGGATCCTCTGACCCATTCATAAATACTGTATTTTAAATTAGTGCATTGTTGATCGAATTGCATTGGATTTATATCCTTCTATATTAAAGAAAAGGTAATCTGGAACTGATCCAAAAACGATTTAGAAATGGACCAATTAAATTCTGCGTAGATATTCCGGGTTATTCTCATCGCTTTTTTACTAGGGACTTTATTGAGGAGCTATTACTTTTTTTCTAGCCATCCTACGGATTCGAAAATCATACCACCAGACGCGAAATATAACAAGCTTTCAGAAATTAAAAAAATTTTCACGGTCGGACAATAAAAACTCAAAAAATCTTTAAAAATCGAGTAAAAAATCTTTTATCGAAAAAGTCATTTTTTATATTGTTGCCAATTTCTAAATAAGCGCAAAGGATTATGTTTTATCTCAAATAAAAAATGTATTTGCTCGAGACTATTAAAAACAATAATGAAAGTTTAAAATAATAATTAAATGATCACGTGTTGAAAGCAGGAAATAAAGAAAATTACGTCACAAAAATTGTGTTTACAAATGAATACTAAAAATAAAAAAGATGAATTAAATGAAAAAGCATTATAACCAGTTAAATGAAAAAGCATTATAACCTGATTACAGAAGATAGTCGCCGTTCGTGATATCATCATCATCATCTTTTTAAAACAGGATACATTACCAGGTTTTAAGAGGCTGTGAAATCAGAACGGGGGTTGGTGAGCGTAGCGAGCAGGGGGCAGAGCCCCCTAGTATAATAAAATAATAATTTCTAGTCTCTACATAATTAAAACATAAAATAATAACTTTGAAAGAAAACTGAGCGGAAAGCGGAAAACAGTGAACACTTTATTTCTAATGGAAGGATAACCGGAACAGAACTTAAATTGTTTTACGGGTTTGGGAATTGAATTGTTTTTAGTTCCGAACTTTTTCAATCTTTTTAAAAACATTCTTATATGTAAATGTTCGCTAAATACATTTTCATTTATTTATATTATAATTTAAAATAGAATCGATTCACATCACTGACTTAAGATCTTTAATATTTTTAATATAATGTTTGCTAAAAGTTAAATCAGAAATTATGTACACTGAAGCTGGTTAATATGCTTAAAATGAAGGTATAGGAATGGTCAGTACCAACTTAATGCATATACCCAAAATATGCAGACGAAATGCGAATTCAATAGAAACAAAATTTTATGTTTCCTCTAATTTAAACTATAAATATTTTTAGTTCATGATGGGGGATTAAGATTAAGAAGGAATTTAATTGAATATGAATGTTTAATCTTCTATTACATTAAAGCAAGATTTCTTTTTAAATTGTAGAAATCCAAAAGAGGAAAAATAGAGGAAAACTAGATATTTTAACAAGTTGATATTTTGTACTATTATAAGAGTACAACTTTTGAAGATTTACGGACATTCTATTTATTTAGTTAATTTAATTTAATATATCACTGTCGCTGTAATTTTTATATTAAGTGAAAATTTTCACGTAGTAAATTTTTAAATAGCAGTTAATAATATCTAGTTCTAAATAGCAATGCAAATAGCAGTTTCACAAGAAGATTATAAGCAAGCCTAAATATTCGCATTTGTAAAAAAGTCATTTTACAATTTACCTAATGCTTAAAAAGAGTTCTTTTAATACCAACCTAAGGTCATAATTAGTAGACCATATTTACACTATCTCAGATTTCACAAACTTTTAAAACTTCAAAGTATTGTCTGAAATTTTGTGGATTTGGTTTGAACAGTTTAGAAATATTTTAAGCAAAAGTGTTCTATTTTTTGATAACCGGCTTTAAAACGAATTGATATTACAGAAAATTTAGAACGCAATCAACATGATCAGTAAACTAACTGGGATAATAATAATAATAATAATAATAATAAACTCCGCACACAGAAAAAAACTCACTATAGATTGATTCACTGAATCTTGTTTGCTTTGTTTTGCCCTGCTTTCAGGGTGAATACATTTCTTAAACTCCTAAAACGACTGTATCATTTTAATTTTATTTTCTTCTATCGTATTTGTGAAATAAAATCTCATAAAAATTATCACACATGTAACAATAGGTAGCCACGTCTCGTGACTCTTTTATCGTAAAAAAGTTCTGAGATCATATGGTGGCAAATTTATCTCTCTTCTTTATTCTAAAATTTTCAATCAGAAATCACTCCCAGACCAATTTAACAGATTCCGGTCACTTATTTTAAGAGCAGATATAAATTCATTCTGAGAAACCACACAATATCAATACCATCGGCAATAACGAACACGCAATCAAGCTCATCTTATTAGATATATGAAGACGCAATATATATAGACCAATAAGAGCAGCGGAACAATAAACGGTCGATAAGTGTTATTCAATATTCATCTCTAACGATAATCGAAATTTGCGGTTTGCAGGGATAAGAATGAACGTAGCATGTAAATGTATTGGGATATATTGATATTCCTTATCCGAGATTTTGACGAAAGAGAGATTATCAGCAGGGGTAGATTTTCTGTTTTGGATGAAGCAGGCCAGTGAATAAATACATGGATCGAGCGAAAGGATTGGAGAACATATTGGTACGGGTATTCGGCGCTGTTTTTCGGGGACCGAAATCGCAGTGAGCGCAAACAATATTATTGTTATTGGGATATATCGGCAGAGTCAGATTTTAGATGTTCTTATTGCGATATTTAAAAAAATAACCTTTTTTTAACCGGTATATTAATAATTAATCAAGCCCTATTTAGATATCAAAAACTGTATTTCCATTCCTACTTCCAAAACGGGCCACATACAATTGTGTGAAAACTCGTCTTTTATATATATATATATATATATATATATATATATGTATATATAATTCCGACCACGGGCGGTACTTTTGCATTTTTTTTCTCTAAAAATATACTCAAAATTCGTATTTTTCCAATTAGAATATTATGTATATAAATACTTCGATTAGAAACAATACCGTTATTATATATACAGTCATTTATAATATAAACACGAACAGAGAAAATATTTTTGTTAAATAATGTAACATGCAAGTATAAGCCTATAGACGGGACTTCCTATTTAAAAGATGAAAATCACAAGTGTCCACAATGTGTTAAAGAATTATAGAAAAAGAGGGTGTTATCAAATGAGAGGAGTCAGATTGATAAAACCACGCCCCTATGTACCGCCTATCATAAATAAATAAGTAATAAAGAAACACATTTTCTAATTGTTCAAAATCTAAAACGTACAACAAAAATCAGTAAATGAAAAAAAGTTAAAATTAAATTGGACTCTTTGTTCAAGTTACTGTTTTACTGGATAAATCTTTCGGCGTAAATTACCAAATTAATTATCCTAAATTTTAATATGTGCTAAAATATAATAGTTTTAAATAAATGCTTATTTATTTCCAAAATCTTTTAAATCATTTCAAATCACACAGGCCATTTCTAGAGCTAATTAACATATTTTTAAATATAACTTATGAAATAATTATTCAGGAAAAAAAATCATTGTAAAATATTAAAATAATTGTAATATAAAAAGTTTAGCAGAAATCGATTATATAATTGATTTATTTTGCATTTTCTGATTTCTTTTATTGGTTCAAAATATAAAAATAAAAATAAATAAAATTAATATTAATATAGTCTGGATTATAGGTATATCTATATGGTATATCATTCAATAAAATTTTTACTTGAGGGAGTTTTACGTTGCATATTTTAATTCAGCCTGCCAGATATCTTTGAAGCGAAATCTACAAATTTATGTTAAAAATGAATTTGAACCTTAGAATAAAATTTTTTGTGCAATGATGATGATTTTATTTGTTAAAGGTGCCAATATGTTTATTATGTCTAACTAAAAGATATTTCATAAACATTAAATGCTACTACTCACACCATAATATTTCTATAATAAATGTTTCATGATACTTTACTGAAACTTTTAAAGTCATCAGTCTCATAATCTGTTAGGACTCTCGCTATATCACTAGCGTCTTTTTTTCAAGAGGCAGCAAGTGATAAAATTTATTATAAGAACTTTCGTTAGGTATGATGAAGTCATGCCCATAAAAATATAAGATGAATTTGGAATAGGCAAAGACAAGGTTTTTAAGAAAATAGGTGTTGATTACCCCATAATCTTACATTATTGATATTTATGGATATAATTTTAACACATTAAAAGCCAGAAACATAATTCTCGATTCCTGTAGAGAACCTGTAACTTAGTAAGAGAAGCGACAAGAATATTAATGAATTTTGATTCGTCCAAAGCCTCTTTCGACCGCCGCGGGCTATCGACTGCAGCACTATCACAGTACGAAAATAGAGAGTTTTTAAATCCACATCATCCATAATATTTTCATTTTGTTTAGATTTTTAATGCCGATTTTCAATTTCAGAATTGTTTAGATTATGGATATAAGAAAAACATTTCTACGAATTTCGCAATCTTCCCAAAAAAGTATTTTTATTACTGCAGAAGTTTTGTTTTTATTCTGTCAGCCCGAGTATTATTATTTATTTTTCTTATTATATTTTAATATATATAAGAAAAACTAGATTTTTGTTCTATAACTAAAATGTATATATAGCCTGCTTTATTTTGCCGGAATTGCATCACAAGTATTTTTAATCTTTTTTTTTCGTCGTCAGTATTTAAAAGATGTGCTGGCGATAACTGAAATACCACGATCGCGAAATCTGCGTATGAACTCGTGTCATGTGTGTAATAGAATCTTTTCGTTTTATTCTAGTGGTTAGAGTTCAATGGTTAGACTATCGGTCTCTTATTCCCAAATTTGCGTGTTGTGTCAACAAGCAAATTATAGGGGGTGTTGGTTCTGTCCCCGGTGTTCTTGACATTTTAAGATTTGTTTTTCTTTATTCATTTATTATCAGTTATGCTGAAATTTTTTTTAAATCAATTTTTGGTATTGAAACTCACTTTTAATCTTTAGTATGGTCTAAGGGCTTTATTAAGGGCTTTAATAGTTAGAATGAAACATATATTTTAATTCGGTAAAATAATAAATTCGAATAAAATTACGTAAAAATAAAAATAATTTTTATTTTGTAACGTTGGTAACATAAAAATATCTAATTAACAGAAGTCACTTATTAAAGTCCGCGGTATGATGTTGGCGAATTTTTCCAAACCACACCAAAATGTCATTTTTTTAAATAATCGCTAATCTCTATCCCGTGGAAGCCAATGATTTGCAGTATCGCGGTCACTTTTAATACTCTATAAATTCATGTTATTTTTTTTCTTGTTAAATGACGAAAATAAACATTTAAAAGTCCCTTCCCCCTTCCGTTCAGCATAGTTTTTTTAACATCTATACAAATAGAAGAAAGTTTCACTCTATGTGTCCGTTAGTCCGTCTGTCGGCGATGACTAGCGAAATCTACCTCACGTAGAAGTCTGAGAATTTAGGTGAGGATTGTCCAAGGCAGGTCCTGATGCACCTGAGACTCATATCCTATTTTTATAATTAACCGAAATATTACATACAAACCACAACTACCTATGGTCAGAAATATTTTTTTTCTCAAAATGGAGAGCGCCAGCAATCCTGGAGCTGGCTAACATTGAATATCCGTAGAGCGATAAACGGCTCTTTTTTGAGCGTCTTTCGAAGCCTCATCGGCTAAATCGTTCAAAATACTGGAAAATAAAAAATACCCACCACATTATCGTACTTTTAACTTTATAACGACGCAGTTTGTTTAAGAAAATACGAATATTAACCCTTCTAATAACCCAAATTCCTTTCGAAACGTGGTTTTCTTCTGTTTGTTTTTTCCATTTTTCGCTATCCGCACCACCTCGACTGTTCAAAATACGTAAAAATTAAAATACTGATCATATCTACATACTTTCAACTTTGTAATGGTGCAATTGATTTAAAAAAAAATGCGAATATTGACCCTTTCAAAACAAATCTTTTTGAAACACCGTTTCGACAGGGTTTTTTTTTTTTTGGGGGGGGGGGGGCGGGAGGGGTCTGAAAAATTCAAAAATCTGCATATTTTTCGTTAATGAAAATATGAAAAAACGAAAAATACCAGACTACAACCCCGTTCACTATTCTTTTAAACGGTGGTTATTCGTTTGAAAATATATTAATATTAATCCTCTCAAAAAAATTCTCTTCCGGGGGGAGAATTCCATAGAGTAAACATTGTGCACCTTTATTAAAACCATGAACCTAGAAGAGATGGACCGGACTCCAACGTTACAGATCAGGTCCTCTTTCAACATCGACAAACGTCTAAAACTATCGCTGCGGGGCGCAGCGCCATCTACTGAGTTTTTTCTTATAAAATTAACATTATCAAATTAATCATTTTAAAAGTAAAATAAATGCATGAATTTGAGAAGAAAAACATATTTTAGACTTTCGTGAAATTTATATTCGAAGAAACTATTTAGCTTATGCTTCCCTTTACTTCCAGAACAATGAATTATGACTTTTATTATTATTATTATTTTATTTTATTTTATTTTATTTATTTATTTATTTATTTATTTATTTTGCAAGAAAATTTTTAGATAAAGTCAGATTGTTTACTTCAACATTTTTATTGAGTAAACAATTAAATAATTGTATTAAAAATGTAAGAATTTTAAACACAAAAACCTAAATAATTTAAAATAAGTAAAGTAAGTAGGTTTCATTCCACACAAACTTTTTAGCATGAAGTCTGTTTTGTTGTAAGTTTTAAATGTGAATTATCATCTAACATTAATTTCTTTCTAAAAGATAATATAAAATATATTTACTATCTTTATCAATTATAGTTTCTCATGCAACATAAGATTTATTTGAATGATTTTTTTAGATGATGAAAGTTATACTTTCTACTCAAAATATTTCCTAAAATACCTGTATAAAACAAACTTGGATTATTTCCATACTTTTCTGGGTTTTTTTCCCCCTCCCAATCTTAAAAAATAGATATAATAATTCCAATATTTTAAATACATAATATTAACTTGCAGCTTTTTATAACTAATATTAAGAGTTACTGTTGCATTATAGTGTAAATCATAAAATTTTTGTTCACTTGACAGATAACCATTAACACAGGGCTGTTGTTTTAGTCATCTGCCTTAACGATTAATTATTATATATTTAATTTGTGCCACATACCACAGACATGTACATAGGCATAACCAGCTTATTACGTGGGGGGGGGGGGTGCCCAGATTTTTATTTGAAACAGATAACGGAACTGAAAACAGACACATACATACATGTGAGTGTGTGTGTGTATACATGAATGCACAAACCAGCAGTATAATAATTATGAACACAATAATAACTAGTAGGATGTGCCAATCCCAAAACTTTCGTCTATCTCAGTCATGTTAATACTTCAAAATTTGCTATCACATCACCAATAAAATCAATATTTTTCGTCATTCTGTTGTACGTCAGCTGCTTGCAAATTGTCGGCTTACCGGAATGCGATTAACTGATGTATACTAAACTACGAAAAGTCCTTCTGGCCTGAATCGACAGGTACAGATAGCCTCCCAATTCCTTGGTTTTACGATTTTAGCTAATGTTACTGGAAAACACATAGGTACCTAATTAAAGAAGATTCAATCCCAGTTCTCGTCAACATTGATTTTGAATGAGAATATCGCCAAATTAATCCTCTACAGCCAAGTTTGCTTCATTCATAACCTATTTTGGTCGCCAAATTTAGCGATATTTCGCCAACTGTCGCCAAGTTTGGCGAGAATTTGACATTGACTAATATAAATATATAGTGATAAGCATATAATAGGAACAATGGTTGCAACAATGAAAGAAAATTTGCCGAAACCATGTTAACTAAAACTGATAAATTAAACCCGTTTATGGATGAATTCTGCTGTCTTGTTTGAAAATGTCATCCACCCTAAAATTTCAAACCGCTATATCTCAGCCATTTTTTAAGATAGAGGCAAAACAAAAATTGTTCCGGATTCTCCGGATCAAGGCCGAACATTTAACGAAACTTTTAGGATTTCTAATTTTTTTGTACATTTTTTTGAATTTGAAATTTTTAAATGGCTATCGCAGCGCCCCCTTTCGTCGAAATATCCCCAAATTCTAATAGAACCTGCTTGCCATAGCCAAAAACATATTTAAAAAATGTGGTTCAATTTGAAGCATAACTTCATACACTTTTCGATGATACAATGAGGTTGGACAGACGGACAGACAGACATTTTGTAAAAACATGTTTTTCGGAATCTCTGACCGATAAAACGTGTAAATCCGTCGAAAACCCGAAGTCGAAAAAAATTTCGATTACAATATTTTCTTCTATCTATATTAGAAGAAAGTATTAAAAGTAGCCGAATGCAATAATAAATGACACAATAAATAAAAAAGTTACTGTATTAGAGTCAGGTTTTATAGTAAAACCTCACTATAAACTCAGATTCAGTGCCGTAATAAAGGTATTGCCGCTAGTGTGTCTTCACCAGGTACCACGTCGTATAGGCGTACCATTGATGGTTTAAGTTAAATGAGTGGTCAAACAACTCCCTACGCCTGATAGAATCTGAGAAAATCAAAATTGAAAACGTTTATGCAAGCCAAAAAATTACGATTTATCGAAATTAAAAAAATTGTTTGTAAATCTAATGAAAAAAAATAAAAAATAAAGCTATATTCTCATTTATATCATCAGGGAGAATGATTCCTGACAGTATCATTAAAATCTGAAATGGTCAGGTTGAATATTGAAATTTTTTGGTTGATTTGGCATGGAACCTTTTATTCCATTATTTATTAAAAAAAAAAAAAAAAAAAAAAAAAAAAAAGAAAAAAAAAAAAAAAAAAAGAAAACGTGCTTATTATTACATTCTACTAAGTAAAATTTAAAAATTAAATTTGATTAATTAGCTTTTCAGTTAAATAAAAAGATTTTATGCACTACTGAAATTACACTTTTAGTATTGGCCACATGGGGTGCTATTATTGGAAAGAGACTATAATTAAGCATTCCAGCAATGGACACCAGTCCTAAAATCTTAACAATAAATGAAATTTTGTAAATGGCCATCTATCTATCTATATATATATATATTTGTCTTACGTGGCGCGGAAATAGGGCTGAATTTCTAGCTTATTGTTGGCAACAACCGTAGTTTCCAGAGCTCAGACCAATGAAAAAACTAGATTGTGTTAGATAGATCAGCTCCGCCTCCAATACGGCGGTCAGTGTCAGAGCAGTGAAAATTAAGCTGGCAATTATTAGAAATAAAATAACATGAACGTAATCCAAAGCGTCTGAGATTATTCCTCATTTTTATTATCAGTAATATTGTTAATTTCAAATGAATTCTCAACTCTTATTTAGAGTTTATTTATGAATTTCACTCACATGAAAAATCGGAGAGAAGTAAAAATATCAACTGTCTAGGTTGTACCTGTTGCCATCTGTTTCAGAAATCTATAATCAATTAGAATAGTAAAATGTCGAACGAAATTTAAACAATCATTGATGATAAACTTATCTTCCTATTACGTAGTAGTTTTTTTTTTTTTTTTTTTTTTTTTTTATGCTCATTAGTAGCTCCAACTAAATGCATTTTTAGTTGTGTTTTCAACGGAGTTCAATTATTTTTTTACATTAAAAAATTTGTCAATTTCATATGTTCAAATGATTTATGGTAGTACTTATTTCGGCTAGAATTACTGCAAAAATAAAAAGGGGCGAACGAGCGAAGCGAGCTGGGACCGCGTAGCGGTCTCAATGTGAATTGCTTCGCAATTCATGGAGGGTTGGCGAGCGTTAGCGAGTAGGGGGCTGAGCCCCCTAGTTTATATATGAAATTCAAAGTTTTGTATTACTTCCAAACAAAAACATGCAATTTTTGCAAAAAAAATAAGGAAGATATAAATTAATTAAGTGAAGTGAGCTCTTAGCATGTTCATTAAGATTTTCACAGAAAAACAGTAGAACTGTGAAACATTATATCTGCTTTCCAATTGATTTGATTAAGAGTGTCAACAATAACCCAGATTATAAAACATATAAAGGGGGAGTTATGAAAAAATCATGGGTGCAAGTCTTCAGTCTCAGGACTGATTTCAGTCCTGGATAGATTTTTGATTAATGGTAAATTCTACTTCTATATACTTAATAATAGCAATTTTACTATCAAGAACTTTTAATTATTATCTTTTATTGCAAGAGATCCATTTTTAGCCATAATGCAAGACATAGAAATCTTCTAGTCCATTTCCATTTGGTTGTTCTTAATACTCAGAAAAGTTTTCAGTCTTGTCTTGGATGGACTTCTTGCACCCATGGAAAAAATAAAGAAAAGCAAAATTTTTATTTATTATTTTTATATAATCCAAAAACATTCGGGGGGGGAGGGGGGTCTCCAATACTGGAAAGGCGTTCATTACTGGCACACCTACCCTACATCAATTTTAAATACGGCAAAACTTCGTTTTTAAAAATTCAATTTTAATTTTTTTAATTTACATTCGGAGAGGATTTGAATATGTAGATTTTTTTAAAAAATAATAAGGAAACATACTTATAAATAACATATACATATATACAAATTTATTCCAGACCACCTTAATAAAAAATTATTGAATTAAAAAAAATTCAATTTTTTTTCCAGTATTCATAGACTATTTATTCATAAATCCAAAACAAATTCAAAGGGCTCTGACATATTTTTTAATTATTTTTTATTGGAAAATGCATTGACACGTTCTTTTAATTCTTTTTTGTTCGAAAATGCATGAAACTGGCAGGTGTTGCTATTCAGAAATGTTGTAATCGAAAGACGTTTTTCCATTGATTGGTAAACGCAATTTTTAGAAATACTGTCAAAGTGGGTGTTTTCCAAATCGCTGCAATAGACAGGCCTACCAATTTTGTGCCTTTACGTTTAGAAATAAGTCATAAAATGTGTCAGAAAGTTTCGCATTTGTTGCACAGGAAATTTGACAATAGCTTTAAGAGAGTATAAACTATTCTTACTTTCTTTGGTGAATGGGGCTTCTGAAGATTTGACGCCATGTTCGACAATTATTTTCTGTTTTAAAACATCCTCAATCCTCAATTGTCTTGCACTTTTTTGCAGATTTTTCTGACGTTTGTTTTCTCTTTTCAGGCCGTCCCATGTTTTTTTAAATCCACATGATAAAGTGTGAAGTATATTTATAAATTAAATATAATTTTCACTTGGCCTATTTCGGAATCATACAAGCACAACAGAATGAAAAACTAAAACTGAACAAAACAACAGAATTTTCTCTTCTCGAAAACCCTGAAATGATTGGCTTTATAATTTGCCACTTTGTTGCGTCTTTTTTTTTCTTTTATTTAAAAGATAAAAACATAATTAAGCATAGCTTCCATATGAAAATGGAAATGTTTCTGTTTTCCGCAAATACTCTCAGTGAAAAAAGAAGAAAAAAAAAAGTCTATTGTCAGTGTGAACATCGAATGCGACTGACGCCTTGCAAACGTTACCAAAAGGACGCGCCAGTAGTGTCTGGCGCCTGCATACGAAATATTTCACATCCTAAAATATTTTACTTTATAAAATATTGCTGAATGAGCACAAATGTAATGCGAAAAATATTAATTATCAGTTATTGTATCATGATATTTGAGAAATGATTGTGTTCGTGTTCTACAGGAGTGATAATATATGAAAAAAAAAAAAACTTTTTCTTTTTTCCTGCAACCTTGCTTTTATTTTTTTTATGAATTTTTATTATTTAAATTCGATTTTAAAATCCTGCGTGTATCTGCGTGAGCGGGGTGGGGGGTGCCCGGGCAACCCCCCTGGTTACGCCTATGCATGTATAAGTGTATTTGTCTGTGGCTCACGCGTTTAGTGTTTAGTAACTCATAGAGGAGACACCTCATTTGCCACATACTCCGTAACAATTTGTTCCAAAACTTTGGATTGGAATTGGAAGTGCCACCAAAATTTTGTCAAATTTACCTCTATTTGAAGCGATCAGAACTGTTTCAGAATGGATGAAAGAATGAGGACGACTGGAGTACGCTGTCAGTATGAAGAAGCTATGAGGAGTGATGAAAGACTAATATTTCTCCTCTGATAGTGAAACGCAAAGGAAACAATGTAACAGGATAAAGACAGAGAACAAAGACGGGAGAAACAATCATTTTTACTTTATCTTTGAAAAAGTTTGAGGAAAGAGCGGATTTTTAACTCTTTTGCTTTTACTAAGTATTGAACCAGCTTTCCGTAAAATGTTATGAAATATTCCTAAAATTGCTACATACTAAACTTAATTCAAGATACGAATTTAATTCACATTCTTTGCAATCTAATTCCTTTTTTTTTTTTTTAATTCCTTTTTTATTCTGTACAAGTACAATTGTTTTTTTTCTACGCTCTAATTCCTTCTGTAGAAGACCTTATTATTATCATCCTGAAAATTATTTATCATCCTGACGGCAACACTCAATCACCACTCAACTAACGCCTAGCCTCCTTAGAAAAAGATAGCATCAGATTTCAGCAGCATACAGCGAGAGCGAGAGTGGGAGTCACTATTTCATTCCTTAATCCCTCCTCCACCTCACCTCACCTCACCGGAAACACGACATTGTTACAACAAAAGTGGTCTGGAGAAACTTCATCCAAAATTTTCCGTGTGCTATACCCAGGCCTATACCAGAGGTGTGAAGGCTCTGTAGACGTAATGTAAAATGGCATTCGACAAAAGCTATACGATACGGCGAAGTTGAATTACAGGGTGAACTCCTTGGCGAGTTCGCCGAGATACTTGGATTAAATTTATTAGCGCTAAGTCGCCAATTCGAGTCTATCAAAAAAACAAAAAAGTATTGGTTGACGAAATCCTGCATTTTATATTCATTGTGGAGTATGTTCTCGTTCTTCCTTCTTTTTTTGTATTAGAAAGAACCGCTTAAGTTAAAAAAAAAGTGTATTTTTCAATATATTTAGAAAAGTTAAATGCATCTTTCTAAATGGTAGGCACATACGTAAAAATATCATTAATGTTATAACTATTATTTATTTGTTATAGACTCGAATAGATATATTCATTAGTTAAAGAAATTAGAAGAAAAAACGTAAATTCTATTGCAAAATACGAGAAAAAAAATTAGAAGACATATACACGAGTTATCTTAAAATTAAAAAAAAAATTATGTATAAATAAGGAATTAAAAGAGTATAAAAATAAACATAAATAATAAACGCGAATGCACACTTAACACTATTTCAGTTCCAACACTATTTGGTTCTACCCTTAACCAGCTCGTTTAGCCCCTTCTCTACTTCGAGTCTGCTGTCTTAACCATTCAGCCGCGGCATTAGATGCTCCAAAGCGAAAGATTGAATAGAGCAACTATGATTTGCAGCAGACATGTACTTTTTTTATGTGAATCCGTAATTATATAAATACGTAGCAACTATACTCGTCGTCTAATCTGTCGTCCGCAGATAGCAGCACAAAAACTACCCATCCGAATGATTTGATATTTAATGTATATACTCGTTGCAGAATTTTGTCGATTCATTTCAAATGTTATGAAAATCGAATCAAAACTTAAAAAGTTATTAATGACAGTCTTCTTTATTCTGTTATATCCTATCATACGTAATCTATATAATAAAAGCGCAAGTCATGTGACCGAGGAAAACAAATACGGGCTAACCACATTTTTTTCATATGCTAAGCGGCCATTTTTATTAAAAATTAGGGTACTTTTCGGTTAGCCGGGCGCCAGTGAAATAAATAAATAAATATATGTATATAAACACACACACACATACATATATGTATGTGTGTATATTGTGTGTATGTATATATATATTATGTGTGCGTCTGGTATATGTATATATATTGCACTGGCGCCCGACTAACCGAAAAGTACCAAAATTAGTTTTTCGAATAAAATTGCATAAAAGTTACGTTTTTAGAAAGATCGTTTAAATAAATTGTTTGCCTGAGAGATGAGTTACATTAAAAAATGTATAGATTCTGAGATAACTTCAGTGAAAATTAGGTTAACAACCGGATATCTCAATCCATTACAGTAAATAAACAAAAGAGATTCGTTCATCGTGAGTCACAGAAATATTAAACCGTGGAGGTAATCATTCGCAAAACAAGATCTCCGTGGTGAATTTTGCAGTGCTAACTGATGTCGAAAAAAAAAATTGCTTCTGTAAACGTGGCATACGTAATAATAATAAAAAAAAAGGCGTGCTCATTTCCCTCATAACAGACGAGGTAACTCATTTCACTGAAATAATAACACAGGGATGAGATTTCTCCGCTTCTTTGCATACCAGTATAATGTTACAGAAAATATTTTTTTATTTAATCGGAACATTCTGCGATTTAACAGAACAACGTTTTCTGTAAGATTATACTGGTATGCTGAAAAGCGGAGAAATCTCATGCCTATAACAACAAGTTGCACCGTCGAAATTCGACGCAACAAAATATATTAAATAAATATGTTTCAATTTAATCTTATGAATAACAGAAAAATGTAATGAAAAAAGAAAGTGACTCTGCAAATTTAAAGTATGATATTAACACAAACATACTCAAAACTTTGCACATGAACACCACATGCCATTGAAGTACTGATCTCAGTAAAAATCTAGACAATTACGTCATTTAGTTTTGTTAAAATTGAAATTTTTCGTTTGAAAATGCGCGTTTTAAAAAATGATATCATTTTCATAAGCAGATAATCTAGCTTTTAATTTCAGAGTATCTACTATATATATAAAACACAAACGGAAATTTCGTTCAGTTCCTTTATAACTCGAGTTCTGCCGAGTGGATTTTGATGGAACTTACACTGTTCGAGAGATAATTTTTCAGGGAAGGCTTTAGTATATAACACAACGTTCTACGTATATTAGTTATAGAATTATGATAGAAAGTTCTGTTATTTTGGCCGAAAAGGTTACCATTGCTAATTTTTTGGCGATCATTACTGTTGCAGAAAGAAATGAAAAGGCTATACATCTCGAAAAATAAAAGAAAAACTGTTGCTAATTTTATTTTAAAAAAAAAGAAAGAAAGAAAGAAAAAGAAAAAAAGAAAGAGGAAAAAAAAAGGAGAAAAAAAAAGAGTTTTGATGAGAAAATATTATAAAACGAAAATATTTAATTTAAACATGATTGGAAATGTTCGTAATGCTTAAAAACTATTCGAGGGGCAAGATTGCTATGGAAACAACATTTGGCGATTTATCTTTTGTTTTTGGTGATTTTGATTTTACTTTTGACCCCAAAGAATTTGATTTTAAGCCAAAAGGTGTCTTTTTTTGTTGCAGAAAGAATTTAAATGGCTATACATCTGGAAAAATAAAAGAAAAAACTGTTACTAATTTTATTTAAAAAAAAGAAAGAAAAGAA
The DNA here is from genome assembly GCA_963931845.1 of Maratus michaelseni. Taxonomy (NCBI): domain Eukaryota; kingdom Metazoa; phylum Arthropoda; class Arachnida; order Araneae; family Salticidae; genus Maratus; species Maratus michaelseni. The sequence goes on from OZ007600.1 coordinate 33,165,247, forward strand.
AAACAGTTTTGATGAGAGATTTTAGGCCAAAAGGTTTTTTTTTTCAAGTGTACGACAACATTTTTGCAGTATCTTTTTTTGGTACTTTTCGGTTAGCCGGGCGCCAGTGATATATATATACATGTATATATATATATACACACATATATACACATATATGTACACACATACATGTATATACATATATATATATATATATACATATATAGGTATATGTACATATATCACTGGCGCCCGGCCAACCAAAAAGTACCTTTTTTTATATTCAAATGCAAACTATATTAATGGCAATATACTTCTATTTACTTCTATATGAAATTTCGTTCCGGCTGCTTATAACTCGAGTTCTGCTGAATGGATTTTCGTAGAACTTAAACTGTAAGATAATTTTTCAGGGAAGGTTTTATTGTATAACATATCGTTCTACGTAGCTTAGTTGTAGAATTTCTCTGGGAAGTTCTATAATCAGATCAATCCGATTATGAAAGATTAGCCTTTTTAAAAGATTTTGCCGAATGGATTTCGATGGAACCTACACTGTTAGATAATTTTCTAGGGAAAGTTTTATTATATAACATATCATCCTACGTTGCTTAGTTCTAGAATTATAGGGGGAAATTCGAAAATCGGGTGACCATTTTTTTATCAAATATTAGCCTTTTCAATATTTGATTCCGATTATGAAAGATTAGCCTTCTGAAAAAGTTCTACTGGACGGATTTTGTTGAGAATTGTATTGTTAGTTAGATGCTATTTCAGGAATGGTTTTAATGTACTACATATTGTTCTACGTTACTTAGTCAAACAGTTATGTGTGAAGGTTATATAGTCAGGTGAACCTGATTCCGAAAGATTAGCCTTTTTGAAAGTTTTTACTGGGCGTATTTTTTGCGACTTGCATTGTTAAGTAGATAATTTGTAAGGATGGTTTTAGTATACTTTATATCGTTCTGTTAGTTTTAGAATTATGTGGAAAGGTTCTATAATCAGATGAACCCAATTATCAAAGAATAGCCTTTATAAAAACTTCTACTGAATGGATTTTGTCAGTTAATTTGTTTGCATTGTTATTTCTGTAATTTTTAGTGATGGTTTTAGTATATTGCATATAATTTTATCATTCTTTAGCAAACCCTAACTGTAAATGACCAAATAAAAAAGTTGGTCCTTAACAGCTGAAATTTTGACTGCACATTAGAAAATATAATATAGCACAATGACGTCATTTTTCAGTAATGTGGAAGGATATTCCAGGTAAATATACAGATTGCTTTCAAATACAAGGTCAAATTAAACGATATATTTCGTTTGATTCAAGGTTCATTTGTAGAAACTGACCAGCGCACAGTGGGGCGTTTTGATGATCTAGGTGGACAAAATTCCTTTTTCCGATTATCTCGGAATTTAACAAGATCGCGTATACTGGTAGCTGAATGTCTCTTTTGTCGAGATCCGTATGAGTTTTGTCGAAAAAACGCGATGTGTCGATTAACTACGACCGTAAAGAAGGCAGTTGATTTGAGAGACTTTCAACAGTTGCATTATTTTTCTGTAAGTTCGAAAGCAAGTCGTGACTTTTCTGTTTTATTTGAAAGCAGGAGTTTACTGGACATAGGTCACATGTTTGTCACACGATTTAACCTATTGTTGTTTGAAAATAAATGCCATCTTGTTTACAAACTTCATCTTGACTTTTAATACAGTATTAAGCATTATTAAGCAATAAGCATTTTTTTAAATCAAAGTGCCATTCCTAAAGTATTGAAAACTTAAGACAGCTCCTGCGAAAGTTTGCGAATCATTAAGTTATATTAACTTGAAGTGTGCGTCTGAGTGTTTAATTCAAATCTTGCAAGTCAATTTTCACCACTTTTAACTATCCGATTGAGCTGAAACTTTAAATACATGTGTAGTTTCAATGACAATACATTATTATAATTTAAAAAAAATAATAATATAAGAAATAATAATAATAATAATAATAATAATAATATAAATAATTAAGTAAGTCAAATATTTATCACTGTTTGGTTATTTTATTACTGATACATTCGAAAACCCAGCAAAACCTAATTAAACTTCAACGCAATAATTTTGTCCACCTAGATCCTCAAAACGCCCCACTGTGCAGCGCAGCGGGCGTAGCTTGCTATAGTGTGGAATAAAAAACTTGGAAAATAAAATCAATTTCACGAAAATATAAAGGAAAAATATTACCGCAAGTCATTTAACCAATTGTTTTAAAATTTTTATTAAATATTTATTATAATTAAATGGATATGATGTAATTTTCAGAAATATTATATTTTCTTCATACGAAGGAAGTAAATAAATAGCAAAAGTTCTGTCTGTTTAGATGCAGGAATAAGGGTCAGTAAATATGACGCCATACTGACACAGGATTAGTAAAATACTGTATATTCATGGAGGAAAATACATCTTTTAATTTTCCGAATGGTGTCATTTTCTTCATCGGAAAAATTTCGTTTTTAATATTACTTCTTATGATAGATTATTTACTGTTGTTTTATTTACATAGATTACTTAATATTATTTCTCAACAAATAATCTGTATTATGCTCTTCTGTGATTACTGCATAATTAAACACAATCATTTTACTATGCTTAAATTTTATTAGAGACCATTGAAATTCTTCTTTTAAATATGACGACATTTACACTGATGGAATCCCGCTTCGGATTGGTGGAATGTGATAAGCAAATTAATCTTGTGTTATAGAGATAAAATCTTAATCCAATTGCCACCATTTTAACCCTCTCACTGACAAGGCCGTGTTAACACGTTCAGCAAACTGTCTTCCGAAAAAGGCGAGCCCTTCTTAAGTCGTTCTCCTAGAACGGATTCTATACCGGCGAAGCCGTGATAAGTCGTTTGGAGAAAATGCCTCCAATACTGCCATGCACGTGTGTAAGAAATATGCCTACCCCCTTTCATTAGGCGCCGTATCTTCTCAACAATAGATAATTGCTTCAAACCCCGACCCAACCTCAGGGGGCGAGGGGCAGTTTCCTGTTCCTTTTAAATTGTCCGTTCGTTTCGTTTCCAGAGATAGATGACCAAATAGATCAAGAATTTCGACTAGATTTGTAAAAAAGAAAAGTCTTATCATTGGGAAGAAATTGGTTTTTATTTCTGAGTATTGAGTTACGTAATAATATTATTCTATTTAGCTATACATAATTACAAGTTTTATTTGTATGAATTCATTGCAATAATGAAATCCCAAGTATTTAAAAATCGTTTAAAGATGTGATGTGTACGAAATTTTAAAGTTTAAAATTTGCACAATTTTGCGAAAAGGGGGACAAATGGAACCTTTATCCCGGAGCTCGGAAATTGAGTGGATGCCAAATTTTTACTACTAACCACTGTTTTAATAATTTATTTATTCATTTTTTGACGGGCGATCATTTACCCGGGGAATTTCTTTTTCTGTTTTCGTCATTTTTTTTTTTTTTTTTTTTTTTTTTACAGTCGCAAGATATCATGATTTCTCTAACAAATAAGAGCAATTATCTGTAAAGTTATTTATTAGTTGTTTAAGATTTCTGAATTAAAATTAAACCTTTTAAAGTTGCAAAATAAACGCCAAATATTTATTAAATAGAATTTAATTATGTTTCTGTACTTTATCAGTTTTGTGACACAATTTTATTACAAAGAGAAGTGGAGGGGGGGGGGGGGATTGAAACTTGCGCTCAGTTTTCTCTTCGCACGGTCCTGCCGAAATATACCAGAATTTCTAGCTACTTCATGAGCCTTGTCGAAAAATTATCAAGTAACAGTCATTAAAATAATTTGTAATCTTTGCATAAAAAGAAAACAGGAAAAGTTCTGTGCCCCGCATCGATCACTATACAGTTACCAACTTAAATTATGCATCTTCCGTTAAAAATATGCTTCAAATGACAGAAAAATCACTTTGCATTCCACAAATGTTAATTTCATGTTAAATATTAAATTTTACTTAATACTTCAGTTTTAAATAGTTCGTATACTATAGTCTTTCTAAGGTGGTTTCTAAGGTAAGTCACGTTACATCTAATAAAAACCTCCCAAAATTCAGGACAACGAGATCGACCGTACAAGAGTACACAAACCTGCCTTACACCATCACATCGGTCAACCAAATTTTCAATTCTTGTAGCAACCCCTGAGCTTCATAAAACTTTGAACAAATTGTAACACATTTCGTAGCTGTCAAGAGTACTGGAAAAGTTTTCGTTTCTCTGCACTTACTCGAATTTTACAATTTGAAACCGTTAATCAAATAAAGAGAATAATAAAATCAAATAAAGCAGGTCCATAACAAGAAGGGTCAGGAGGTGATTTGCCCTCCCTCCACACTTCCTTACACTCTCCCAGAATTTTAGAACACTAAAGTAAAATAAAATAAAATTTTGAACACCCCCCCCCCCCCATATTTTCAACTAGAAGCGCCAAACATAGGTAATTAATTTTTTTGTTAAATTATGTTTTGAAAGTATGTTATGTTTTATGGTGCTAATGCATCCTAAATACCATATTTATAAAGTAATAAACCTAACATGGCACCACATTCCTTCAAAATGTTTTTCGTTATGAATTGCATTCCACGTTTTTGATACAATTTTTATGTGCAGTTTAACTCAGTTTCTTCTATTTCTTACTTAAATATATATATTATTTCCAAAGGTTTATTTCTGTGCATACTGGAGAAAAAGGGTAAAAATGGGGGGGGGGGGGGGGGTACGATTATAGGTCTCCGTGAATTTCATTCCCAAGATATTTTTTTGCAGGGTAAAACTTTAGTGTGTATTAAATTTAAACTGTTATTTTTTTGTAATGTAATCAAAGTAGATCGAGTCAGCTCTCCCATGTGTTGGAAGAAAGAATCATCAAGAATTAATCAATCGCATTCCCAGAAGTTAGTGGAGAGGGGGCAAAACACATTTCCTAACTATTAGGAAGAAGGAAGTCCCGTGTAATGTTTATATCACCTACCAAGAAAAAATAATCAATGTCACCGTCGGCACTTGATCGTAAAAGCCAGGCCCCACAAGGCACAAAGGTATATTTTCATTGGAAACCAATATGACTTCAGGCCGTTTGTTCAAAAATTTAACATTTCTTTCAGGACTTGTTTTTTCAGATCTTATCTTCTAATGATTTTTAAAAATTCGAGCTTGACCACATGTAAATTCCTTTTGACACTGTGTGTGCCATGTGTCGTGTGTACTCTATTACTATTTACTACTTGTCCTCATTTGTCTCTGAGCAAATATAGTCAAAGTGACACCACTGTGATGTTAAATTTTTTTTGAGGGACTAGTGTTGAGACAACTACTCCCCCCCCCCTCCCCAACCAAAATATAATAATGTGCAAAAATTTATTTTTCCCAATAGGTACATCCTCTTTCCCTACCGCAGCCAAAATTGAACTCTTGGGTGAGTTTCTGTGGTTAATAATTTAAAAGCCCGTCTCACACTGTACAAATTTGCTGCGAAAAAAGAAAAAAAAAAGTTGCATCCTCTTTAGAGGTAAATAAATTCACACCCCCTCCCTTCCTCGAAATGTTAAAAAAAGGAGGGGGGTGGAAGAGAAATCAATACAATAGGTATTTCTAAAAACTGTTCAACATTTTTGGATGTTTGTACTAGTTACACCCCCCCCCCCCCCACCACCACAAAATAAATTCTGCATACGCCACTAGAATTGTGGCATCAATCAGACAACTCACTGTGTAAATTGCATAAGAAACGCTTTGGCAGGAAAATAGTTTACTTATAATATAATCGAAATTGCCACGCTTTCGTTTTTATACACAATTTTGCATAGATGTATTCTCTTCATTTATCATCCATTTTCTGAAATAATGATTTTCCCGCTCTTTTAAATAACTAAATTAACCCTATACCTTTTTTTCTATATTTTATACGTGTAAAAGTGGCCTTTTTTCCGACCACGTAAGAAATACATGATATTTGAATTCTAAGGTAATTTTTTTTTCTTTTTTTTTTATGATTCCTAAATACGTTTAGGAAATAAATAAGTTTTCCTTAATAAGTTTAATTAGTTCTGTGGCAATTGTAACAAACAGTTGAAGTTCTTGCAATAAAGTGCCCTATTTTACATGATTTTATAAACTATGATATGTCCGATTGGGGGGGAAGGGGGCAAATTATTAACATATAAATATAAATATATATGGATCAGAGTTCGTCGGATTATATACAATTTTTTTTTCAACCCAAAACATTTTCATCAACCCATAACCCAATCCGAATCCGACATACTTTCACCCTAAAACTACCCGAACTCGAATGAAGGAAAAGTACTCCATATTTTAACGCAATTATGTAAAATTAGTATACAATTGTATATCTAAATTTCATTTTAAATTTTAAAAGGAAAATGAACATATATAACAATATTTTATCCTACCCTCTGTTCGGTGAGTTCGGGTTGACCTATTTATTTTCACTTCGGGTCGGGTTCAGGTAAGGCTCACTTTAATTGTTTCAGATTCGGCTTGGGTATTGACACTTGCAGTCCGTGTTCGTGTAGATCCAATTACTCAAAAGAAGCTCCAAAATACTTTCTCAGGTGGAAAACTATATGTTTGAATATAGTAATAAGTACATATTGATTTTTAAAGATAATATTGATATTAGAGATACGACTGGAGGCTACTTTTCCATCATTGCAGTAAAACATGGGATAATTTTCTTTCATTTCGGGTTCAGGTCGGGTTGAGGTCGATGAAAGTTATTTAAAAGTATTCGAGTCTCGTTGCGGGTCAACTAATTTTGTTTGTCTGGTTCGAACGGTTTTCAGGTTGACTTGATATAGAATTGTCGGGTTCGGATTTGACATAAACCGAACTGCGAAGATGTCTAACGCCTATTATGTTATTTAAAATAGGGGATCCAGTCCGAGTTTCCCAGGTTACAGAACATATTGGGTTTTTGGTATATATATATATATATATATATATATATATATATATATTAGATTTCCCTCTGACAAAACCAAAGAGCATTTTGTTTAATCAAAAATCGCAATAATGTATTCAAATAAAATTTTTAAAGTGATGCTTTCGTATTATAGCCGCATGCCAAGTGTAAACATGTGAAGAAATCACAAAAGAAATGACCTTTTTGCCATGATGCGGTAGTTCGAACCGCCCACTTCGAAACCTAACTTGTTTGCAGGCGGAGCCGGCAGAGATTTTTTTGCTATAAGGATTGGTCCTATAAAAAACTTGTCAATATAAAAGTTTTAAATAATATTAAGAGGATTTATAATAAATTTAAGCAGATTTGATATCTTGTGAATTGACGAAGTTATGAATTTTTTTTCTTCTAAACACCCTCTCCTCCCCCCCTTGGGGCCATTTTTAATTATATCAAAATTCTGTCATACATAAATTTTCGGCACTTCTCCTAGAAGTAATAATAACTTTAAACGGTTTCGATACATATCATAATTAAGAAATTATGTTTTTTTTCTGTTTTCACAAAAGTCCCTCCATCCCCCCCCCCCTGGTTCGATTTTGCCCATTAACGACCTAGACCAAGATGTTATGCCCCTTGATTTTATGTATGAGTTTGGAAGAGATTTGTGCAGAATTATTTCAGTTATCGTGTCCATAAAACAGTGACTATATATATATAAGTTTTGAACTGGGAGGTGGTTTTGGGCTCTGGAAGTCCTGATCGGCGTAGATTTGCAAATTTTTTTCAAAAATTCCAACTTAAGTTAGAATGTAATAGGCCAGGGGTTCTCAAACTTTTAGACAGTCGTACCACTAAATCGAAACTCATACTTCCGCGTACCGGCAGGTAATGAACATAAAGCTAATTTTAAAAAACACTGCAAAACCAGAACTTGACTAAAACGGAATATTGCCTAGGTCTTTTATGATTCTGTCTTAGCAGGTTTTACTGTATTTCAAAATGCATGATTACATTACTAGTACTACTGATTCATACATAGAACGTTAGCTCTATTGCAGTAATTACCTAATATCGTTAATGGAAAGAGTAAGCTTGATCTATCAAGCACAGCTTCCTCATGTCTGGTTGAATATTAGTTAGCTTTAGTCGTAAGTCAGATTCGATATTTAGTTCTTTCCTGTATTTGTTTTTGATATAAAGATTTGAAGAAAAAGTACATCTACATAGATATGTTGTGCTAAAAATCTAGTAACAAAAAAAAATGAAAATAGCTTTCGAAAATTTCCTGGGTTATAAACTTAAGCCGTTTTTGATTTCATAATGCTGTATTTCATTTCACATATCAGTATCAGACTTTAGCGTACCAGTAGCCAGAGCTTCGAGTACCAGTACTGCTACGCGTACCATAGTTTGGGAATCCCTGTAAAAGGCAGTATTTCTTACGAAATCTACCTAAAAGAAAAAGAGAACATTTTTACTTGGTCGACGACGAGAGACTCTAAAAGCACAGAACAAAATGATAAATGCAAAATGACAAATGCAGAGATAACTATGTAAATAATTTGGGATCCAATAGTTTTTTTTTTTTTTTTTTTTTTTTTTTTTTTGACAAATGAAGTCTTGAGTTATAAGCACATCTTGAGTTATAAGTGAGTTTTTTTTCATGATGACATGTATTGGGCTGTCGCGTGCAGAAGTTATATTCAAAACGACAATTTTCACAGCATTTTCTAAAAGACCGCCTGCCTTTTTCGAAAAATGGAAAAAACTGTTCGACTTCATAGTTTCTAAATAAGAGCATTCGTCGATTCCATGTGTTAATGAACGAAACTGAATTCAGAAATCTTGTTAGAAAATAGTCAATTTGGATTCCAGTATAAAAAGATTATACGATTTCTCTATGGGCAAGTGCAATTTTAGTAGCATACTTTTTTTTTTCTACTTTATTCGAAAAACATAAAAGCCTTTATAATATATTTTATGTGATCTCTACGCAACCTCCTATAAAAGTATTTTTTTAATCATTTATTATATAGTATTAGTACTAATTCTAACCATGAAATGCATTTAATAAAGTTCTTTTTTCCTTCTTTGTGTGTGTCTGTTATTTTTATCTTCAAAATGTTAATGCTTGGTCATATATTTATTTAAATATTTAAAAGCATTTCCAGTTGAACATTATATCATATGTAAAATATTTAAGAATCAGATTTGGAGAGGTATTTTATTTATTTCTTTTCTCTCTCTCTCTCTCTCTCTCTTTAAATTTAAATATATTATCATTGATGATTTTTTTTCTCCTGCAGTTGCTTCGTTTTCTCCTAAACTCTATTAGACAAAAGCTATCCCTTAAGACTGTTCTCAAATCTAAAAAAGCCACTTTCTGACACATTCCAGAATTCAGTTTTGTTCGAAAACAAATGAAATTGGCAGGTGCTCTTATTCATACACTATAAAATTTGGCAGTTTTTTCCATTATTCGATAAAGGCAGGAAGTCTTTTAGATATTGCTGTCAAAATTGGTGTTTTGGATAGAATTTCTGCACGCATAAAGGTCATCATGAGAAACTATTCGCTTATAATTCATTCGTCGAAAAATCAAACAAATTGGAAAATGTACGCCAAACGTGACAAATGAGGTGCGTTCGCACTGTAACTATTTTCAGTGAAATGTATTATATCATCTGTTATTATGATATGATTAATTTCCGTAATGAAATATGAATATTTTAAACTGGCAACATTTTATCTTTTGTTGATATTTACAGAAAATTCCAATGGGAAGCCTAAGCCTAGCTTTGATAATTTCAGATCTTGAAATCCTTATTTAGAGTCTTTTTTCCATTTAATATCTATTTCTCCGGAAACATCTGTCCAAAAAACTATTGGTAGATTATAGGATTGATGTAATTAAACAATTTCACAAATTTTATACAAATTTTGTTTTTAAATTCTGTAAGACGGAAGTAATAGGACTCCATCAGAAATAGGATGTAATCACCATGATGGCAACCTAGAATCATTACCTATCATGGGATATCACTGAATTAAGCGTATGATAGGATTTAATAGAATGAAGAATGCGACTATAACTTGCTCGTAAAGTTTATATAATGTCATGTACGTCATATATGATTATGACGCCATACATGTCAGATAAATTCAATTTTTATAATAATTACATGATATAGTTTTAATAGTCAAACTGAAAATATAATAATTATGTAAATGCCTATATAGAGTAGTGAATTGAACAGTGAAATAATGGATAATAAATAAAATATTTCTTTGCAAAATGCATTAAAGACATTTCCAGTTTACAAGGGAATATTTTTCGGATTTGCGCACCTGTCTAGTATAATATGACAATATGAGACAAAATATTCTTCCACTCCCCTTTACATTACAAAAACCAACTTATTTAAAACCTTTCTCAAGTTGAATCCCAGAGTGGAAAGTAAAGGGGGAATAGACAATAGGATGTGTCCTTCCTTCTGTTGCTAACTTGTTTGCAATAACTTTCAACCTATTTGGATCATTGGAAATGCAATTACATGCAACCTGCAACTTGTAAATAGTAATGTTAGGGTTACAGATACACGTTCTTAAATAACACGTGCTTTACTTGAGAAAACATAGAATCGGTTTTCTATAACTGAACTTATATACATCTCAATAAATAATATATACCAATTTTATGTTCAATGCTATGTAATGTATTATCTTTATTTTGATTGTTGACCATTTTACCTGTTGACGTTTTTACCGTTGCCCTTTTTACCTATTGACGTTATTACTGTTGCGCTTTTTACCTAAATTCGAACCTGCGTATGCAATGTCAGACTTGATAGCCTGTAAGCTAAAAACTTACATCCATTTAATGCATGTCGTCTTAATGAGAAATTGTGTCAAATTCACAATCAAAACATAATTTTGTGTTTTCATATTAATTAAAATAATTTATATTTTAATTTACAGTGTATTTTTTTCCATATGAATTTTTATCTGATGTAGGTGTGCTTTCTTCAAGCTGCGATTGCTTCAAGGTGCGCTTTTTTCCGGTGCGCTTTTTTCCGTGCGCTTTTTTCCGTGCGCTTTTTTCCGTGCGCTTTTTTCCGGTGTGCTTTTTTCCGTGCGCTTTTTTCCGGTGCGCTTTTTTCCGTGATTCCATAAATCTGCAAATATTGTACAATTTCCTTTTAAAATAGCATTCTGAAACTGGAAAAGAAAAATAAGATATCTGCTTCCCCTTTTATTCATTCTGATGAAACTAGCATAAATGACTTAAAATGAAATATGTAATTTTTTAAGGGAAAAAATGTTATTTTTATTTTTACGATATGAGAATAAATAAAATTGTCGGTTTCAGAAAGAATGAGCCCGCCCGGGCCCGAAGACCAATATAAAAATCGAGCCCGAGCCCGTGTCGGGCTTTCGGGCTCGGGCTGAGCCCGTCTCATCTCTACTGGGCACCCCCAGAGGTATAATTATGAAAATTATGGTGCACTTTGAAACATCGAGATTTTCTTTCAAAATATTGTAGATTAAGGGTTATAAAGTAAAAAAGATTAAATTTCATAAAACGTATTTATCAAAAACGAGTATAAAACAGACATTTCCAAAGGAGGATAATCTGGGTCTCGTAAAAACACGCGTTCAACTTTCCACTGGTCATAATAGAAAGGAAAAGTAACGCACAAAGGAGAGGAGGCGATTAGGGGAGAGAATGATTTCTAAGAATTTCCAAACTCTCCCCATCCCTCCTGGGGTATTTCTGCTGGTGTAACTAATTGGATTGGGGGGTAAAAATATACGGCCCGTTTTGAAAAGGAAATAGTAAATAGACGTTGGTTTTTTTGGCATACTATTTTATCTTCTTTGAATGAGCATTTCATTTCCGTGACCGCTCAAATGCCTTGTCAGTCAGAGGGTTAATAGTCTTAAGGATTATATTCATATATATAATTAAGGTTTTTTTTTTTTTATAAAATGTTAGAATGATCATCTTTTTTAGCATTCAATTTAAAATACAGAGAAAACAACACTACAATTTTGCCCTTTTTCTGGATAGTGACCATTTTAAAGGGTGAAATACACTGAAATCATTATTTATATATGTTTTTTAGGGTTTCGTTCATCTCACGAAACCCTATTACTCCCACTTCGTTGTCTGTCCGTAACAGAGCCGGTTCTCAGAAACTATGTAACTTACCGTCATGAAATTTTGTGTACTTATAACTAAATACCTATTATGAAGCTCAAAATCATAAAATTTGAAAAAATCGTATTATTTTAATATATACAGATAAAAAACCAAAAATCTAACAGCCTTTTCCTATTAAATTCAAACATTTTTCGTGATAGCAGTTGCCAACAATTAAAAATCCCCAATAAAATGCTTTCTACAATAATTTATTTTCTATTGAAATTTTTCCATGTGAAAAAGGAAAATCAAATAAACAGTTTCATCAATTGAAAAAAAGATTAATAGGACGGCATATTGGTAATAAAAAGGAAATTTTCAAACTTTTCTCAATAATACAAGGAGTATGAGTACGTGTAAATACAAAAAGCAGCTTAATGTGACGTCATTAGAGAATTAAAAATAAAATTAATCTGACGTCTAACATTTTCAGGGTCTCTATACAACATGTTTAATTTTGAAATTGATTTTTTTTTTAATATCGCATTTAGTCCACATGACAGATATTATTATGACAAAGTATAATAGCGCAGATTTTCGAAAAAACGAGAATGCTCACGGCTGACTTCGAGTTATTCGAAGTAGAAGGCGAATTCATAATTCGAAAATTGTGCGACAAATCCTGACACAGCTATAAAAAGCTTTGTATAAATTAGATAACATATTTCAATAAATTAGATTTAAAAAAATGCTTAATATTAACTTATTGGAGTTACGATAAAGACTGATTCGAGTCTTTTCCATTTGTGTAACTGCACTCAAAGGCGCACAGGGGAGTTTTTAATGAAAATCCTGGCCAAAAAAGGAAGAAAATTAAATTTGCTCAAAAATTGTAAAAAGCATATTTTATAATAGCTGACTAACTGGTGCATCGATCTATGTGTATTTCCGACGTATGAGTCATATCCGGCGGCTCCTAGCCTCAGTTGAAGTGAAAGTTTTCTTTGTGAGAAGACGTGCTTTTTTGTTATTTTTCTGCTTTGTTATTGTATTTAAATGTATACTTTGAAGTGTGCATTTAAATAATTTTACTTTTCATATAATAAAAATTAATTTAAATTGAAAATGGGTTAATATTAAGCTTTTTTTAATCTAATTTTTTGAAATATATTTATTGAAATATGTTATCTAATATATTCAAAGTTTTTTAAAGCTGTATCAGGGTTTGTCGGACCATTTTTGAATTATAATCATATTGATTATGGTTTTAAAGGACATTAGAAAAAAAAATCTTCCGCATATTATTAACATTTTTAGAAGCGATGTTTTTTTGGAGGACTGAAAACCTATTAAAAACATTCAAAAACCAGCATATCTATATTAAAGAGGCTCTACTTTGGTAAATACTAAACGCAAGTAATTTATATATTATATGCATTGTTTTTTATAAATAATTAAAGATTTATGTGAAGTAAAATTAACCACATATAATTACACATTTCTTCTAAATAAAACAAACTCATCAACAATTAATTTCCTCTTATAAACATTCCCGATTAAAATATAAGCCCCTCACAATGCTCATTAAACCCACAGCCCATAAGCATAAAATTATCGAAGCAAGTTTCTTTTAAAAAGAAATAAGATACTAAATGCATTTTAAAAGAAAATTTCAATAGAATATTACTTGTTATATATTTAAATAGAATAATTTATTAGAGTCACTTTCAAATAAATTGCCACTTTAGGATTATTATCACACAGAAAATCTGGTCGAAATGCAAAAATCGTTATGGACTTCTTCTACACACTTGGAAAGAAAGTGGTCATTTGTGAGTTTCTCAATATTTCAGGGATACAAAAAGTTTAGCATTTGCCAATTTTGTTTCATGTTACTTAGAAAAACTAATGCTCATGTTTTTTTTTTTTTTTTTTTTTTTTTTGTTGTTGTTGTTTTTTCAAAAGAATTTTGACTAAGAAATATGTTATTCTTAGGAAGATGTTAAGCCTAATGATCATTAAGTAAAAAATATCAAATTTTTAAACGAAAAATAGTTATAATTGAATAAATAAGTAATAAAATAATAGGTAACACTCATAAGATGTCATAAAAATACTTATTTTAATATGAACTTTTCAATAAATAAAAAGAGGTGTTTTATTTACACTAACACTAGTATACTTTATCACACTTTTTGTTTACACTATATAAAGACAAATAATGCTTTCTTTTAACTTTATTGTCAACTGCAGATGCCAAAATTTATATTAAAAATTATAATATAATGAGATGTATAAAGAGCAGACATTAAAATTAAATTTTAAACTAATATGCAGATATATATTAGAAGAACTAGTCCAATTAAAAAGCTTTGAAAAGAACTTTGTCATATCAGATGCTCTGATTTTTAATTTCTGTAACTTGATAGATAAAATAATCCACACTCAAATATTTCAACACAGTTTTAAACACTTGAATAAATGTATTTTATTATACTGATATGACGCATGTTACAACGTCAAAAGAGTTTTTTAACACGGAATATGTGTTCAAAATTTAAAGTATTAAACAAGCAGTTATTTTGAAAATAATCAATTACTAATACATATTAAAACATTAGGAAATAATATTTAAGTCCTTAGAATTATTCATTAAAATATAAATATATGTAGATTAAAAAAAAAAAAAAACCTAATGCTTGCCAAACCTAAAATCGCTTTATACAGCTTTCTCACTTTTTTTATATCTGGTAAAAAATCTTTATTGAACATTATTTTATAATCATCGTTGCGGTATTTTATTTTCTGTTGGCATCACTCATTTGAGATAAATCTTTCATTTCATTTATGAAAACAATGGGGGAAATTTTTTTCTCCCATATAAAAATTAAAATTTATTAATTAAATTTAATGAATGAATTAATATTTGAAAAATCTGTATTAACATCAATTGTCATCCAGTACAAATTTTAAAAAAATTATTTGAACTTGAATGGATGAATAGAAATTTTTTTATTAACGATTGAAAATTCCAACAAGATATATATAGAGAGAGTGTGAGCTAATAGTAGGAATTTAATAAAAATACAGTTTCCTTGAATCTCGTACCACTCCAGAAAAACAGATGCAAAACCTATATGTATAAATTTATTTCGTACTTTCTCTATTATCCCGTCGACCAATTTTCATAACAAAAAACTATCGCCAAACTGTAACGCCAAATAAACGGGAGAACGTTGCCATTGGAATATCAAAATAAATAAATAAATAAAATATAAGAAAATATAAGATATTTTTCAATGCTTTTTCTCTCTTAATATCTTGTACACACACGTTTAAGGACACAATTGTAATTTTAATTAATGAAATAACTATTAAATCAGTAAAACATAATGAAAAATACACGCAAATGTCGGATTAAAAACCACTTGATGACGTAACAAACACGTATAATGCTTCAGACATCAAGTAAATGGGACTGCATTTTTGGCGTTTAATCTTACAGTTTGGCGATAGTTTTTTGTTATGAAAATTGGTCGACGGGATAATAGAAAAGTACCATTTATTTATATACAGAATGTCACAAAACGATTGAAACGCGCTTTAATTTTTTACTTGTTGCATGTACATAAGCAATGAAATCAGAAAAATGGTTCAAAATGAGGTAGGAATTAAGGATAAGTTGATGTTACAATAATCCCAGTAATTTTTAAGAAATTGGAAATTGTACGTCAAACGTGACAAATGAGGCGCGTTCGTACTATAACTGGTTTCAGTGAAATGAATTATATCGTCTGTTATTGTGATATGATTAATTTCCGTAATAAAATAAGTACATTTTAAGTTGGAAACATTTTATCTTTTGTTCACGTTTACTGAAAATTCAAATGGGAAACTTAAGCCTAGCTTTAAAAATTTCCGAACTTGAAATCCATATTTAAACTCTTTTTCCATTTAATATGTATTTCTCCGGAAACATTAAAAAAAAACTGTTGGTAGATTATAGGATTGGTATAATTAAAAAAAATTAATGTACAGATTCGGTTTTTAAATTCAGTAATACGGAAATAATAGGACTCCATATTAAATGGGGCGTAATCACCATGGCAACCTAAAATCATTACCTATCATGGGATATCATTGAATTAATTTTCGTATGATAGGATTTCATAGAATGAAGAAAGTGATTATAACTTGGTCATAGAGGTTATAAAATACCTATATCTAATATATTCAAAGTTTTTTAAAGCTGTATCAGGGTTTGTCGGACCATTTTTGAATTATAATCATATTGATTATGGTTTTAAAGGACATTAGAAAAAAAAATCTTCCGCATATTATTAACATTTTTAGAAGCAATGTTTTTTTGGAGGACTGCAAACCTATTAAAAACATTCAAAAACCAGCATATCTATCCAGCATATAAAGTGTTACAACGTCAAAAGAGTTTTTTAACACGGAATATGTGTTCAAAATTTAAAGTATTAAACAAGCAGTTATTTTGAAAATAATGAATTACTAATACAGATTAAAGCATTAGGAAATAATATTTAAGTCCTTAGAATTATTCATTAAAATATAAATATATGTAGATTAAAAAAAAACTGAATGGTTGCCAAACCTAAAATTGCTTTATACAGCTTTCTCACTTTTTTTTATATCTGGTAAAATTTCACATACTTTAAAGCAAGCCAGGCTAGCAGGCGTACACTTTCAAAGCGGAAGAAGAAAATACACTTCCTACTTTTAAAAGTGACACCAGCTGGCCAGTTAATTTAGATAATGAATTAAAATAAAATGTCCATAATTTCTGTTTTACTAGATACAGTCATTCCATTTCGCGAAACATGGCAGCTACATAAAGCTACAAAACTGAAAATAATTGCAAACTAAATGAGGAATCTTCTTTTCTTTAACATTTCTTTTTAATTATAAAATTAAATTATCCAAATAATAAAAAACAAATCACAAATGTGGTTTTAAAATATCCGTATCACAACAAGCAGTAAAATTAAACATATTATACAAATGCCGTTGGCTGTAAGCAAAACACTAGATATCGGAGCGGAGTAGAAATTCCATATTTGGATTTAATCCCTAACACTATTCTTGCCAAGAATGGGCTTTATTGGGAATCTGGGTTCGAGATTGTAAGAATACCACCAACACGTGATTTCTTACAATATCGACCAATGTATGCATGCGATACATAGACAAACAAATATAAACACAGCAGGGAGGTCACGTGATGGTGGTTTATGACGTCATGCCAATAAAGCCCATTAGCATCTGCGAACACTTGGTTATATCAGCCAATCAGCTTGATCGCTTAGTCTCGTAGAAGTTCAACGGCGTGTATTCGGTATATATGCCTTACGAATTATTAAAAGCTTATTAGTGGCTCTTTTCACTCAAACTTTTGCTTTAACAACTTGCCGCTAGAGAGGCAAGTAGCGCTATTTTGCACTAACAAATTTAACAGGTACTGCGTACCCTCTAAATAAAACCGCTCTGTGGCCTACGGGACCGCCCCTTCTTTAGGGAGATGTTCTCTGTGGCGCTGTTCACTCGCAGTAGGTTTTAATATTGAGCAATGTCGGTTGCTATTATATTGACATTAAATAATAACTTAGAGGGCATCAGACAAAGTTACATTTTTTTTCCTGGTTTTGACAACACTAATAAACATAACAAAGAGAACTTATATAGTATACTCTTGTCTAAAAATTTTGGGCCACATTCCCCAAAATAAAAGCCAATAGCAGGCGTATATTCAAGCATTCAACCCTTTTAAAAAAAATCTAATTCGCCATTAACAATACACAATTTCAGCTATTCATTTAGAAATAATAATATTACTGTAATATTTATAAATACATTTTCGTTTTACAGTTTATTTTCATTGCCAATGAAGCTTTAAGTTGACAAATAGGGCGAAGTTCAGCAACTGATGTCACGGGATATTGTACTTTTTAACATGAGGCCAGGCCATTGGAGGTCTTGTGTCTATGCAAATCCAATGTTAAAAGCAAACTCCAGAGTTGGAGATTTGACAGACTGCATATGTTTATACTCCGTTAAAACTGAAACTTCCAAATACAAAGTCCTACTAAATAAAATTATAACTTAGTGACAAATTGGGAGTTTCTTTATTAAATTTCGCGGAGAACAGCCAATAACAGCGTTCAACCGTTTGATTAAATCAGCTCAACGGAGTAGATAGGACCAAAGATTACTGCTATGAAATTTTATGAAAAGAATATCTAAGAAAAATAGTGGTGTATAATTGTCCATAGGTTTATTTTTTTATGTTCTACAAAACATAATGCATAGGCTTGCTTTATTACAGCATAATTTATTATTACAGCATACTTTATTACAGCATACTTTATTACAGCATAATAGCTTATGCTATTAAGCTGTAAACGCCAAAACCATGCTCAGGAATGTGTATATGGTAGTATGCATCATATACCTTCTGGAGTTTTTAATGAAGCTCCGTATACCATCCGTAGCTATAACGTATACCGTCTGGTTTATTTACGACTTCATCACTGACTATACTTTAAGGTATGCTAAAAACGCCAACATTATCCAAAATTACTCAACCTTCAAAGAGAGGTGGGGGAAGGAAAATTCCCTTCCTTGGATTTGAACTAAATTTTCATTTTCTCTCATGATTTTGAAACAAGATTAATTTTTTCATTCTCAAATGAGTTAAAATAAATGAGCAATAGGAGAGAAAAAAAAAAAAGAGAGAGAGATTTTTGGTCTCTTATGGGAGAAAATATGCAGCTATATATTTCTTTTTCAGTTCATGTGTATCAAATCATCTTAAAAGGGGAAACAATAGGTTGTTTCACTTCTTCATTTTTAAAAAAGGCCGATAGAAGCGAATTTTTCTATTTTCAATGTGTCATATTTGTTGCTTTTCTTTATTCTACTTATTAGATCGATATGTTTAAACATTGTCTTGCACTTGGTGTTCTCACAAAAATTCTCAGTTTGATATGGTTATATTTTCTATAAAACTAAATAAATAAAGTAAAATAAATGTAATTAAGGCTGTTCTCAAATCCAAAATAGCTACTTTCTATTACATTTCTGAATTTATTTGTGTTCGGAAACGCATGAAATTGGCTGGCTTTCTTATTCAGAAACTACGTACTCTAAATATGTTTTCCATTTTTTGTTAAAGGCGAAAGATCTTTCAGAAACCACTGTCAAAAACGGCATTTTGAACAGAATTCCCGATTTGGCTACGCGAGAAGGAGGAAAAACAAGTCGTCAGATGACACCAATCGCTTGTAACTCGATAAATAATTTATTTGTCGAAAAATGGAAAACTACTTTAGATTCCAAATCACTTCAGTAGTCCGTACTGCTAATTTTATCCCTTTACGTTCAAAAACAAGCTAAAAATTGTGTCAGAAAGTTTCACGTTTCTGAGCAGATCATTTGAGAACCGCCTTAAGCTTAAATAATAAATAATTAAGCGCGTCCTTGACTACAAACTAACAGAAACATCTGTTCTAAACTATTTCCTCTTCCTAGCAAGGAATGTTTACCAAATAGGCCTGTGAAGCCCGTGCTTACCCACCAAAACACAAAGGGCCTCCCAAATGTTTAAGACTGTAACTTGTGCTAGAAATAACAGAAAATTTAATCTGTATTATTAAATTATGTTTATATTCATAAAGAGTGGAGAAATAATATAAAACGTGGAGAATGAGTTATTTAAATGAAGGCAAAATTAATTAAGAATCTAATGATATCGAATTTCTGTCCATTAAATAAAAGTAAAATGAGTAGCAAAATTGTGTTGAAGCTAAGCATAAATTTACATCAATTATTTGTTGTCCCCGCGCTGTTCTTAGCACTGATAAATGCTGTATTTTGTAAACCATAAAAGATGTTTTGAAGTTCAAATATTGGCAAGTGTAGTTCCGTATCTTTTAATTCATTTACACAAATAATTTGTTATGTATAATTACGTACATAATAAAATAATTTTCCATAAGTAGAAAGGTAGTTAGTTTTTGTTTAATATTAAAAGTGTTGTTTACTCGAAATTTTGATGGGAAAATTTTAAATTGTTGAAGCATACGCAAAAAGGATTTAGTTAACCCCTTAACTGAGAAAGAAATATTGCATGACTCGCTTCCCAGTACCAGTGTTTTCCACACAGGTGCTTCAGAAACATACCTCCTACCCATTGGAAGAAATGAGCAGATAGGTGGCAAAAAGCTCTTCAAGGGAATGTGTCACATTCCAAAGCAGTAGGCGTAGTTGTACCAAATATACCGCTATCAACAAATTACAGTGGAAGGCGTTTTGTGAAAACGTATATTTACGCGATTGGCAGTTAATGCATCGAGTATGCAAAGCATATATATAATGGTTTTTAATGGGTTAGTTAATGGGTTTTAATGACTAAGCAATTGGGAAAGGAATAGATGAGGGGCCCACGTGTGTGACGTCGAGCCTACCCCAATTCTGAGTCTTAAGCGGACCCTGCTTCCTGGATTTTTTTTTTTTTTTTTCTGAAGGAGCTCATGAGCATAAATACTTCCAATAGTACATTCCCTTTAAAACAACCACCGACAGCTGCTTCAATAAAACTGTTCATAAATATTTAGAATAGAAAAAAAACTAATAATTAGAATAGTTTAAAAGATGTAATATGTGAAACATCTCCAGACAAAATGCATTCCCTACATTTAAATTCGCGAAGCTTAAAAATGTCTGCAAGAAAAAGAGAGAGAGAAAACCACGAGAAATTTCTTTCATTGATTAGTTGATAGGGTCAAGAATTTTTAAAAAGTGTTATACCGTTGCTTTATTATATTATTCAGCTAATATTACACATTTAGCACGAAAAACGAAAGGAAGAGCTTAAATATCATGACTGTCAGAACTTAAAGTTCAGCCTTTCTGTATGCAAGTGTGTGTTATACTTACAAATTAACGTTCGCGATCGGTGATTGACATGATTCACATCGTTTGAATATCTGTAACCCCGCCTTTTTGTACATTACTGTTGCATTTTATAAGTTAGGTTATTTCTCAAAAATGCAAAAAACATTCCAATTTATAAAATCATGCATACATTATATGCATTTACATTATATCATTATATTTATGCATACAAATACATTGATTAGAAACAGTATCACTATTACATGTATCCATTTGTAACATAATTATTGCATTCATAATATTTTTTTACGCGTGGTAGAAAGCGAATTTAGCTTAAAATATTTTTTTTTTTTTTGCTCTTGTTGTTGTTGTTAAGAACTGCGAACTGTGACCTTGGATAAGGGCTTCCGTGTTGCGAAGCAACTATAACGCCCTGGATATGAGTACTTGTATAACAAAACATAAGTGAGCATGAGAAATGACGAGCTGTAGTCCATGACTAAAAAAAATATATAAATAAATAAAATAGGATAAAAGTAAAAAAAACAAAAGATGTATAGAAAAAATAAGTTAAGTTTAAAGAAAAAATAGATAGTACGAAGTTAAATGGCCGAAAATGTCAGACGAGGTTAGGGTAAGGTGGAGTGAAAGACTCCAAGATTTTTACTTTAAAAAAGTCGGCAACTTTTCAGTTACATACAAAATAAATAATTTTCACTAAAGTATAGCAAGTAATTTACAATAGAATAAAAGTCTATTTTTTTCTTTTTTTTCCAACATGGAAATAAGATAGAGGAAAAATTTGGAATAAGTTAGAATATTAGCCCAGAGGACAACATATGGTGAATTAGTCTGAGAGATCAAACTCGTTAGCGAATATTTCAAGCTCTTTGATAATTACGAACATCTTTCGAAAGGGTTTTGGCATTTTTTGGTTTCTTGGGCGATTTTTTAATACATTTGAGGAGTTTGGATAATTTAGGAACGTCCTTCAAATCTTTGAAGGTTTGGAAGATTTCGTTAAAAGGGTTAGGGTTCGGATTTGGGAAAGGGGAATTTTGAGAAATTCCGTCAGGGTTAGATGAGCCAGGAGGATCCTGTATAACGTCATCAGTGACGTTTTGAGAATTGCTTTCTTTTGCCTTAGCAGTAAAGAATTTCTACAAAGTCGTAATTTTCACTGGGTGGTTTGTTTTTAGGGGTAGGAATTTTAGCAGCATTTCTGATGTTTTGGGGATTTTTCGGGTAGCCTCTGTTGCCCTGTTGTGTGGGGTAGGTTGCGCAACACTACAGCTAGCACATTTAGGGATAATTCTGCCCTGGTGAGGGCATTCAGTAGATAGGTGTTTATCAGAGCATTTAACGCGTTTAGGGGTGAAATTGCATGTTTCGGAAGCGTGACCGTACCGTTCACAGCGGTAACACTGTTTGATATTATTAGAGTTGCGAAAATGTTTAATTGTGACGCTGATGTCACATAATTCCTTACAGGGGAGGACATTGACCATGTAAAGGGGCATTGCTTTTCCAGTTTTTCTGCTTTCCATCATAGCAGCACGTGTAGCGTGGAAGTCATGTTTTTTCAAATCGTTGATAATATGTTGGCGGTCCGCATTGGGTGGTATGCCACGAACACAAAGTTTTTTGGGTCGCAGATCCTTAGAGGAAATAGTAGTATATTTTAGATTTTTGCTAGAGAGGAGTCGCTGAATTTCTCTGAACTGGTTTTCAGATTTAGGTTGGATTTTGAGAAGATCATTGTTTAGACTCACTTTTGGAGGGTTTGTAGCATCAAGGTTTTTTTATTTCCTGAGCGATATGGCGCCAGTCGTTATGAGAAAATTCGATGTAAAAGGGATGGACATCTTTTTTATGTAACATAGTATCGTCACCTTACATTTCGATATTTTGATTATCGGTTTGGGTTTCTAAATTTTGAGAGTCATCAATATTCACTTCCGAGGTTAAATCGGCGAATTTGTTTTTAAGTTGAATAGAACATTCCGTTTCGGATATTTTCCTTTTACCTATACGGGGAGAAGAGTTTTAGGGCTGAGATCCTTAAGAATACCAAGTTTAAACAACATATCATATTAATCTTTAAAGTTTAGAAATTTGAAATAGCCAGTGCTAAGAGGGAGATTGTGAGAGCTTGGCTCTCCTAACATAGTAGTAGCGAAGCAGCATAAAACTTTCTGTATTGTATAGTTTTTTACATAATCAGATGGTGTGCAGCAGAAAAAGTAGCGTGTTTTTAAAAACTTCTCATCAACAATTAGGTAAGAAATAGCCCATCTTTGGTAGTATTGCTAGAACATAGGAAACAAACTTCTTTGTATCTGGACTTCTTTATTTCCATTTGATAACCTGATGATGAAATAACAAATCCAACTAACTTAACACATTTTTTCAATCTTTTCGAGCTAACATGCTTAAAACTACCTAGAAATCAAAATTTGCAAAATGCTTTCAGACAAAACTGCACAATTATTTTCTTCCATGTATCCATAAAATTGTCTGAACTTTATATTATTAGGAAGTTTTACTTTCTTTTAAAAGTTTAGGCTAAAGTTCCATATGGGGATATGTCGCCATGCTTGGATAAAATATGACATAACTATCGAATTCTATCTTAATCAAAGGTCAAAATTAGCAGTTAGTATTTTATATTCTTGTTCAAGAGTGTAGAAATAAGAAAACAGTGTTATATGAAAGTAATAAAAATAAACTAAATACGCATCAACACAATAACTAAATTCATATTGCGTAAACAAAACAAACAAAAACGGATCGCACTGTCGTTCAATTTATTTAAGTTTTTAAGAAATAAAAAATTTTAATTTTAGATGAAAACGAAAAGTATAAATACCGGGGAAATGCGGCAGAACAATTAACAGTCGCCAATCGAAAAATAATATCAGTGGCAATATAACATCGATTGAATTTTTATACAAGTGTTTAAAACAAAATACAGAGGCGTCAAGTTCCCACTAATCTTCCGTAATATGTGGTTTAATCTGACAAAGTTTAACAACGCTTTAAACCAGAAAAGTTATTGGATGAATCTTTATTTATTTAATTTCGGGTAGCCTGTCATTCACAAGCAAGTCAACCGGATTTCAGAGCTTGGCTCAACTTTAAGAGCTTGGAAAGGGGGCGTGTTATTCCCGCCCTCCTGCTATCCAGTACAAGTGTGTGTCCAGTGCTGTTTCTTCGTCGGGCGGAGCTTGGAAAGGAGGCGAGTTATTCCCGCCGTCTCCACTGCTGGTGTTCGTCGCGCGGAGCGTGGAAAAGGGGCGTGTTCTCCCGCCCACCGGATCTCTGCTAATCTTCGGTGACTGCTCTTTTGTATACCAGGGCATTGAAAGAAAAACGACAACTAGACGACCTCATGAACGGAATTATAAACGGATATGTTACTGCGGACTGGCACATCACCCATACAATCTTTACAAAAATCTACAATACCACTTAACATCTTCATGGATTGGTGTGATCAATGGCGCATTAAAATAAACGAATCTAAAACTACTGCTGTTTACTTCTCTAGAACCTTTTCCACTCCTAATAGATTAACCATCAATAATACTACCATTCCCTGGTCTGACGATGCCAAGTACCTGGGGGTTACCATTAACAAACGCATTACCTTTAAAAAGCATATTCTTAACATCCGCGGTAAAGTCGCCGGGATTTCCAAAACCCTCGCCCCTCTTCTTCGCAGCCACTCACTCTCCATACACAATAAACTCTTAATATACAATGCTTGCATTCTCTCTGTTATCACATATGCAAGTCCAATCTGGGGCTTCACTTGGAAAACCAGTATGAACAGCCTCTCTAGTACCCATTAAAAACAGCTCCGTTACATCAGGAACGGGTCTAGATATCTCAAAAACTCCACAATCCTCAAGGATCTGAAAACGACTTCACTCAAACATAGCATTAAGCACCTTGCGAAAAAATTCTACAATGACATTAATCACATCCCAAATGAAGTCATCTATGAGCTACCTGACTACGATGCTTGCAGTCCATCCAACCGGAAAAAAACAAGGTACTCCACTATTCTTGATGAATAGTCCTTCCGAGCTATAAATCTTTTTCTCTTTAATTAAAAATATATACATATATATTATTATATGTTTATTGTTTTAAATAAAATAAAATTGACTTTTCTCCTAAACTTCTCCTAACATCTTTACTTTACCTCGTCTGGCATTATTATTATTTTTTTTTTAACTATGAACTATTTTTACTTTTATACTTTAACTAGTAAATTTTCATTATTTTATAGATATACTTAACACTATCCTATTTTTATGTAGTCAGTTAGACTACGGCTAGACATTTCATATGGCTCTTTCAGGATTTGATATACACCTACTCAAAGCCAGGGTGTGCAGTTGCTTCGCAACTTGGAAGCCCATTGAACCTATCACAAGTTCAAGTGTTATTTAACATTTTTCTTTTACATTATCAATACTTTAAAGTACTTTAAACTTTTTTTTATGGCTCCCTCATGATTTCATATACATTAACTCATCTCCAGGGGGTTGTTTTTTGAAAACATGGAACCCCAATGAATGATAAACTGTTCACATGTTCACGTTGAATTTATTTAATTTCATTTCTTGAAAAAATTTCTGGTGTGACGCGTGTTAAACCTGGGTCAAATTAACTCACATATTAGGAATAGTAATGAGAGCTTGGCACCTCTGCAAAATACTAATATTATTGAAATTAAATGAATCATACATATTACTCATGATGGAAAATAATGTAATCAAAGCAAAATATTTCAAGAGTTCAACGTCTAAACTCTCTTTAAAAAATCACGTCAGCAAATCTTTTACTTTTATCTTTTTTACTTTTAAAAATGAGTCTGAAAATGTGTCAAAAAATTTTGAGTTGTTCAGCGTGGAAAAATAATTTTTTTAATATTGCCTTAAGCCAATTTGTAAATTTGTCAATAATAATTATAGGCAGGGATGTAAAAAACTTTTCAAAAATAATCTTTTATGTGAAAAAATATTTTAAACTTTTTTTTCCTTTTCGTCTTTTGCAAAATCATTAAAAGTTTAATTAATTTAATTTTCTACGATTATTCACTCGTGTTCAAATACAATTCTTTATTCATTACTGAAAAGTAATTATTAAACGTATTTTTGAAAATCACAATCTGTTTCTTTTATTTTTTCTTCCTTTTTTTTTCTTTTTTTTAAATGTAAGTTTACATTTTCAACTTTTAAAAAACTTTTATAACCTCCATCCTATTGAACATTTTTATTTTTCATATAAAATATTTAATTTCAGTTGGAACTTTTAAAAACTTACTGTCTATTATAATGGATAGTCTAGTGCTGCTTTCTGTTTAACGAAAGAGTAAAAAAATCGCAGCAAAATGTGTATTTTAATCATTTGAAAATGGCGGCGAACATGTGAACGATTGTTGAAGGTAAGTAAGTACACAGTTTTAACTCAAATTCCATACATTGTTTTAATGTATTTTGATATTAATGCAGCATATATCTAATTTTAAATGTTGTATTAATATAATTAAACTGTAATTCAAGTAATTGAATGTATAGTTTGGAGAATAAACACGTGTCTTTATTAATTTCCATTGTATTGGACATTGGGTCTTCATCAGTTGTTTACATTCATATTAGGATCTTTTTGAATACGCAAGGGAAAGATTGGTTTTTACGCAAAATTCCATACTGTATTGAAAAAAAAAGGTATACAGAAGTAGATATTATACATTTCTATTGGTAATTAAATAATTAATTAAATATTGTCCTAGGAGTGTATAATTCTACTGATAAAATACTTGTTCCAAATTAGTACATTGTTTAATTTTTTATTTCAGTGAAACGTGTTTTTTTTTTTTTTTTTTTTTTTTTTTTTTTTTTTTTTTTTAATAAATAAAGAGATTTACGAATAAGCTTTTCTTTTAATATGTTTTTCTCTTCTTAATCATTGTAGGATTATTGTATCATTTTTTTCTGTTAGTAGGTTGATTTTAATTAAATTAATTAACTTAATCAAATAAAAATAACCAAATCTAAATAAAATTATAATTAAAGATAACATTATCACATTATAGATAAACTCATTCTTATTTCTTTTAAATTTTCCACTTGGCATTCAATTGCAATTGTGGTAGCTGTGCCACTATTTATTATCATTATGCTAGGAAACAAAAGGTTCCCAGGTAGCACAGAGATATCGGCCAATATCCACAGCAATATTGGCCAATATTTCGAATGTCGCTGAATGTTGAACATCAAATTTACAACATCTGCCGATATTCACAGACATAACTTAAAATTAGTTTTAAAAAGGAAAGCATTCAAAAGGGCTTTTTGCATTACTTATGACATCATAGTACAGAAATAGTATTCCAAACAATAAAATTTAATAATTTTGCAATTTTTAAAAAACTTGAGTTTTTAATGCCTTATTTTTAATATTTGGTTACATTGGCCAATGTTGTAAAAATGATATTACTATTACAACATTCAGGGATATCTATCGACATTCGTAAAAAACAATATAATTTTTCGGAGATTTCAAGATATCTGCCGACTTTCAGCATATCTGACGAAGTTTGTAATCTTGACCGAAGTGAACAGAAAGTTCTAAAGGACCGCCCATTTGTGTAGTTTTCGTCAATGTGCATTTGATGGAGGCGTCGGGCGTAAAATTTGCACAGAAAAAAAAAGCCTATATAATAATTTTCTGTAGGAATCTATAGTTATTTTTATTAATAAGAAAAGCATGTGAAAATTTGTGCTTTATAAAAAAAAACTAAAGATGTTTTTATACTATTTTTATACTATGTATTTTATACTATTTTTGTACTATGTATTTTATACTATTTTTAAAAATGTCTTTACAAGAAAAAAATTCAATTTATGTAATTTTTAAATGGATGCTTGTTTATCTTTTTTTTTAAATGTTAAGAATTTCCGACTTTTATAATAATTTTACTTTTTATTATTGTAAGAATACATGTTTAGTTTCAAAAGTAGGTCACCGATTTTTTAATTAGACACTATTAATAATAAATATTTTATATAATGCACCTAATTAATTATTATTATTATATAATAAGCTTTTAGTGCTAATTTATGTGGTGTTAACTTTTCTGTAGTGCATCAATTTTTGAAAAAATGTACACATATTTCTGACTTAAAATTAATAATATATATATATTTAATTTCTCACAAAGCAAAATTCAAAGTAATGGGGTTGTTAAAACTTTCTTTATAGTTTTGTGCAAGGGGAACACATGATTTTTAACACAGCAAGCTTTAACATTTCTTATTTCGTTTAAATTTCTAAGTTTTTAATTTCTTACTTATTTTAAAATAATTTTTTACAAAAGTTCCAGACAACTCAAGTGATATTTAAATAAATCTTTGCTAAAAGAACTTTAAAAAAATATTTCGATTGTGATTGAAAAATACGAGATAATTAAATTATGGTTTTGTCAGAAATCTGTTACCTCAGTAACAGAAAAATCTACTCCCACCAGTTTTCGTAAAAATCTTTTTGTAACATGTTTTTCTTTCGTTTTTTTCTTATTTATACTCTAAAGCAAAGCTCATACACGTAAAAGCCCAGACAGTTGTATGGAAGACCTATCGTAAACTTACTTCACATTGAAAGTTCGGGATTTGTAGTTCTAAACGCTATAGCTACGAGCGCTGCGATCGCCCCGACCAGCGAAAACTGCGCGCGCATCCCCCCATTTTCATAACGACAACACAACACTTTTCAAAAGAGTTCGTGCTTCACTTCTCACGTGTTCACACGAGTTTTTTTTTTATATAGGTCCTGTAATTTAAGAATAGTTTTTAACCTATTGAGTAATAATAACGGCACTTTTCAGAGCCAAATTTATTTTTTTTGTGTATCATTTATTAATTAAATGATATGAATATCGAACAAAGTTGGCCATCCCGATACTGCCGATTTAATGGCTGCAAGAATTCAAATAAGAATGCAAGAGGAATTCATTTCTACAGATTCCCGAAAGAAGAAAAAAGGTTAGTAATAAACTGTTTTATAATTCTGTTTCTCTTTTGTAATGTATGAGTTCTGTATATAAGTCATGTATTAGTTGCTGGCACACACATTGTGATTATCAGATTTTTCACTGAAATCAGTTTTTTTAAGACCTTTTGATGTGTAATAGTCTTATTTTTCTCATACATATTTAAAATCATATATGCAGTCATATTTAATAAAAAGCACTTTCTCACCATTGAAATCTGTTATTAGGAATAAGATATGCATGAATTACTCTTCTAGATTACAACAAGTATTTTCATAATTTATTTTAAGATTTATTCTGAAAACGTTTTATTATTATTGTTCTTTTTTTTTTTTCTATGCTTCATGTACTAAAATATCCTTAAACAAGACTTTAAAAATGTGTAGTATAATATGTGGAGTCAGTGCTTTACAAATTTGATAAACATCTGATAGCCAGCTAAAAATTCTAGTCGCCTGAAAAAAAATCCCCCCCCCCCGCCCTCTTTCCTCACCCGTCATTGATTTTCAAGCAGCACGAACATTTTTTTTTTTTTTAATGACTTAGTAATGGAGAAAAAAAAAGCATAGTTTAGGTACTCAAACTTTATATAAACAAAGTTTCATACTTAAAATTATCTCAGTTATATAGGATAGGTGTGCCAGTAGTGGACACCCTCAAAGTTTTTGGTTTATAAAAAATATAATCAATAATTAAAAATTTAGCTTTAATTTTTTTTTCATAACTCCCCCGTGTATGTTTTATAATCTGGGTTATTGTTAAAACTCTTAACTTAACCAATCAAGAGGCAGAAAATAATGCTTCACAATTCCCCTATTTTTCTGTGAAAATCTTAATGAACATGTTACAGTTCAGAGATGAGCAAAATACATCAAAAACCATTTTCGATACAAAATACATCGGTTTTAGAACCTAAAATGCAAAATATAAAATATTTTTCAAATTTAAAAATATATAATTACTAGAAAATTCTTCGGTCTGACCCAGTATAAATGCTCAAAGTTTGGCCCGAGCCTGGCACATACAAAAACTTAAACTTATTTCTACAAAAGATAGTTTTTTACACAAATGTGGCTAAAATTCTCTTCTATGAGGCATTCTGACATAAAATATTTATTTTTCATGTTTATAGTCTTAATTTTTTTAAATTCTAAAGAGCTGCGAAGTATAGGCACATCCGTTCAAAAATACTATCCTTCCTATTTATTTCTACCTATGCCCATGTAAAATATACTTTTTTATGAATCTCTATTTATTTGTACACAGATGTTTGAACTATCATTAATCCATATTCCATGGCTTGGAGAGTTACAAATCTGTATATTGCTTCTTAAGCATGTTCTAGCTTGGATGAGGTTAATTTTTAAATGAAGTAAAATAAAAATCTTATATTTACAACAGTAAAGTTCAAGTGATGATTTACTGCCATTCTAAACAAAATAAATAAATAAAGCTAAGATACTGTATTCTTTTGTGTATGCCACATGGTTTTTCCCAACAAAATTTGATACTTTTCGGTTAGCCGGGCGCCAGTGATTTATGCACATATATAAATACCTATGTATATATACACACACATATATGTATGGTATATGTGTATGTATATGTAGATATGTATATATATGTCTGTGTGCATATATATACATGTATATTTATCACTGGCTCCCGGCTAACCGAAAAGTACCCAAAATTTACTTTTAAAATCTAAGTGTATGTGATACAAGATCAGTATTTGGGATTTGACTGGTCTCTGTATACTATTGATCACTGCATAAAATAGTTTGCTAGCAATTTTGCATTCAAATTTATGAAACTGGTTAGCAGTGCATTGTGAATATTTTGTAATTTTGGCACTAGCTTCTTAGATTTTAATAGAAAAAAAATCTGTTTTTCTCTCTAAATGAGGTATTAAAAA
This sequence comes from Maratus michaelseni, assembly GCA_963931845.1. Lineage (NCBI taxonomy): Eukaryota > Metazoa > Arthropoda > Arachnida > Araneae > Salticidae > Maratus > Maratus michaelseni. The sequence goes on from OZ007600.1 coordinate 33,196,250, forward strand.
TTAGGGTGGGTATGCGACTTTGCGTGTCACACATGGGCACAGCATACACGAAAAAGTATGGTAAGTCGATTAAAAAATCATATCTGCATGTCCGTGAAATAAGCCAACTTGAAGGAACAGGGGTCTGTCCAGACTTTTTTCCCAGGGTCCTGTTTTTGTGAAATTGTGAACAGCTTTTTATATTTGTGAAAAATCTAATAATTTTGTGAATTTGAAATGATCATTATATTCAGGTTCTTGTTTATACATTTTTAAGAATATATATAGACAATATATATTATATATGCCAAATTATATATAGGCAATCACTTCAATTAACATGATTAAAGATACTTTATCCTTAACAAAATTTTAGTTTAAAAGTTCTGATTCAGCATTATTAGTACTTAAATTCAGTATTAGTATAGTACTTTAATGATAATTTCATTGTTAAAACTATTACTAATAATAAATTTATCTAAAAGCACAGCATAATTTTGATTATTGTCATTCATTTATATATTTTTGTAATCAATTAGTTACTTTAAATTGTATTTAGTAGTAAGAACATTTTTTTCAAACATTCTAAACCACCTCTTTTAACTTCATTAAGCGCTGCTATATATATTAAACTATTTTTTTATGGAACAGTTGTTTTTTCTTTATGAATTGGAAGTCTTTAAAGTATTTCTAAAGAAAAAAAAAAAAAAAAAAAATCGAATATTTAAGAAAAATAGCATGTTCCCAAAATGGGAGCAATGGCTTTTAATGGGGGTAAATTTTTTCAAAATTTTTACTTATGCCCTCGTGCATTTATGGTTGTTATTTCACTGTTCTTTAGCTATAAAAGGGTAAATATCATTCTGAAACTGATATTTTACGAATAATTCATATAAATTAGTCCAACATCTACATTTATAATAAAAATAAAACATAAAATTGCCGATTCCATAAGCATTTTCATTATCCATCTCTTTATTTTTCCCATTTACATAATTTCTGTCCTACTATTTTACATGAAAATGATGGAACATTTTTTATTCAGCATTATATTATTTTTTTTGCGTTTTCTAAAATTGATTTTTTTGCTCTTAGTTTTTCCATATTCTGATTTTGCTTAGTTTTTCCATATTTCTTGATTGTCTGTTGATTTAGAATTTACGGAAAGTTCTACTCCACCAAATATAACATGGGATAAATCGTCGCATAAATTATTTTCTATTACATATGTAATAGAAAATAATTTATGCAACATACATATGAGGAAGATATCTTCCTCGTATGTTACAATACTGCAATCAGGGGGCAAAAAAAAAAAAAAAAAAAAAAAAGATTTCTGGAACAGCCGAAAAATTATCCAAGTCTAAAATATTGTTCAATCATCTTCCATGTAAAAAAAATAATGTAATGATGAAAAGTAAAGAGATGTATAATGAAAATGCCTATAGAACTGGTAATTTCATTTTGTTTTTTTATTATAAATGTAAAAGTTGGATTAATTTATATGAAATCTTCTTTAAATATTAGTTTCAGAATTATATTATCCCTTTTATAGCTAATAAACTGAAAAATAAATACCATAAATGCACGGAGTCATATGTGCAAGTTTTCAAAAACATTACCCCCATTAGGTGCCATTGGTCCCATTTTGGGAACAACTTATGCTTTCGGTAATTGTGATTGATCAATTATACATATTAATTCCGGATTGATGTTGTTTAATATAATACACTGTTATAAACATAATTTAACTAAAAAATATAATTTTTATTATAGAGTTCCCCCCCCCCCCCCCCCCAGAGTACGTCCAAAAAGCTATTTTTCGCTTTTTTAACACATTTTAAAAAATAGAAAATTCTAATTAAACTTTTTTTAAAAAAATTCTGAAGTCGTCAATTATCTTCAAAATTAAATTAACACGAACCTTTTAACAATATATAAAATACTTACTTTAGAAAAAAATCATAAAGCAATGTTTCCAAAATGGGAGCAATGGCGCTTAATGGGTTATAAAACCCAGTGGGTTGGATTTTTTCTGAAAAAACCCGGGCATTTGACAACCCTGTATATGGATGTAAGATACATATATTTTCTTTATATATGTAAAAGTGACAGGTCAGATTTTACTTTTATATGATTAATTTGTGAATCGTTCAGTTTAAATAAGGGAAAATTTTGTGAAAAACCTATTATTAAGACAAAGAATTTTGTGAAGGGTCCTGTTTTAGGGAAAATAATTTTGTGAGGGGTCCTGTTTTGAAATGAGAAATTTTGTGAAGAGTCCTTTAAAGGACCCAATTTTTTCCTAAATAGATCCCTGAGGAACTACAATCGAAATATAGGTTTGTCATTATATGGGGTAAAATGGGCATGAAAATCGCTATTTTTTCATTCAGGGCTTGTTTTCGTTGAAACAAAAGTATTTAATGTTTTTTTTCCTGTTCCAGTTCAATAAAATGTCTTTACTGGATTTGCTTCAGAAAAATTTGGGTAATCTTAAAACAGATCCTTCAAAAAAATTCTGTCTTAAAAAACTGCCTTTCACAAAAAAATTTCATATCAAAAATGGATTCTTCAGAAATTTAATCATCTTAAAGGATCGATCTGTCTCAAAACAGGTAGAATCACAAAATAACCTATTTAGCTATACAGTAAATTTATATATCTAAATTTAGTATATTCGTATATAATAATTGCTCATCAGGATCAGGTGGGGTAAAATGGGTATGAAAATCGCTATTTTTTCATTCAGGGCTTGTTTTCATTGAAACAAAAATATTTAATATGTTTTTTTTTGTGTGTTTATTTATGCAACTGATGTCTTGGCATAACATTTAAGTAGTTACACTAGATTAATTTTGACACAATTATTCAAATTTGTAAAGAAATCATATGAGTTGTAATTTTCCAACTGGACAAAAACCCCTGGCCCGGACATTTTTTGTCCAGCTGGAAAATTACAACTCATATTTAAGTACTTGTTAGTTTATTTTTTTAATTTTAAATAGTTGAAAAATTCTTTTAGTTTTATATACACTTTTTATCTCTGAAGTGGGGTAAAAAGGTATTCATTGAATAAGTAATACAGGGCTTGAAATTCAATTTTTCCAAGGAGGGGAGTCTCCCTCCCAACATTTTTAAATGGAGGGGAGTTGTAATGTTTGGGAGGGAGAAAAAAAATATTTTTAAACCCCACTATTATTTTACGTGCTATTTAAATAATTACATTAATGCAGACATGACAAAATACCATTGAAAAAAATTATGTCAACTCAGAATGATTATGTAAAATGTTTATTTTTTTATTATTATTATAAAAAAAGGAAGAAAGTTAAGTTTTATATATGCAGTGTATTTTTCAAGTTCCACCAAATGTTAGGGACACAACAATTAGGTTGTTAAATGAATTTCTGAATTTAGATTTTATTTGATTTAGAGTGCTGAAGCATCTTTAACAAGGCACTCTTTTACTCCTTCACAAGGATTAAAAAGGGTTACTCCTTTACCTGAAGGAGTAAAAGTAATAAGATTTTTGCAGCTCTTATAATCTCATTTTTGTTTAGTGCTGACTAGGCCAATTTGACAGAGTGCAGCGACCGGTGGCTTTTACTGCCTTTTTTTGTTTGTTTTTTCACTCTTTTCGGTCTCAGGAAAAAAAAAATCCTTTAAATACGTCTATTGGTCATTGGAAAAAAGCCCATATAAGTTGGTTACAAACTTTTATGGTCGTTTATTAAAACCTATAAAAGCCACTGACAAAATAAAAAAGAATAGCCAGCTTTATTGCAACCCTGATTCGTACTATATTGTAGATGCATACATTTTTTGTATCAAGTTTGTCACCCAACTAAATTATTTTTCTGTATTAATATAATTTTTATCCTTTCTCTTTTCAGATGCAAGGCATGGGTTAAAGCTTGTAAAAATGAAAAGCTCATTGGTGTCCCAGCTTCTGAACTTTATAAAAGAGCGTATCTTTGTATGGATCACTTTGAGGATTGGTGTTTTTTGAACATAACTAAAAAACATAGACTAGTACACAATGCTGTTCCATGCTGTTCAAAATCGAGTGTGACTAAAGATCCAGCTTCAGATGCTTCTAATTTTACTATTTCTACAATATCAAATGATATTAACAATGATTCCAGTCTCCTTAAACAATTGTTAATATCGCCAGTTCCTTCTCGAGCATCAAGTACAGTTTCAGGAGCAGTTAGTTCTGCTGAAGTTCCAAGCTTGGATACATCTGTTACATTACAAAATTTATCAGCAATATCTGTACCTGTCGAAGCATCCTCAAGCCACATGTGTCAATTAAACAGTTCACCTGCACCAATAACACCTGCAATAAATACCTGCAGCACACCCAAGTCACATTTTTCTTCCAGTAAAAGAAAATATACTCCTAGGAAAACTAAATTAGCAAGTAAAGTAAAGAAATATCGAGATTCGTTAAGGAAATACAAAATTAAATATGCATCTTCTGAACAAGAAAAAAAACATGAGCATTCTTTAAAAAGAACTCTTTCCAAGCATGGTGTGTCAGACAAACTATCTGATTTTATTCAGCGTCAGGTAGTGCTAAATACTACAAAGAAAAATGCAAGACGCTTTACAGAATATGACAAAATAAATGCATACCGTATATTCTGTAAAAGTAGAGCAGCGTATGCCGTGTTGAAAGAAACTTTAGAACTTCCTGCAGAGAGAACACTTCAGCGTTTTGTTTCATCAAAGTTATCATTAACAGGCATAAGTTCTGATTTAATGAATGCACTGAAAAAGGTTTTGTCAGACAAGCCAAACCACGAAAGGATGTTTGCCTTAATATTTGACGAGATGTCTATAAAACCCTGGCTGGTGTATGACAAACAAAAAGATCATGTGGTTGGTTTCGAGGATTTCTCAGGGGGTTTTCGGACTGACAATGTTGCAAATCATGCCCTGGTGCTCATGTTAAGAACTCTGACAGGCAGGGCTGACAGACCTTTATTCTGAACTACCTACCTTAATTTCCATGACAATAATGCTTTTTGTAGTTTTGGAAGAGGTATTTTGGTGGTTAATTCTTCTTGAACAGCTTTCCAAAGTCCACGAAGGGTTGTAGGTCAATATTTGGATAAAATGCTTTATAAAAGACCAATAGTGCAAAAATCCATGGATGATTCAGCAGGTGAAGGGTATAGTCCTGATACCTGTTTCTCGTTTCATATTTTTCAGGAAGTTAGCAGTGGATTGTAATGTGTGACTGCTTGCTTTATATTGATGCAATTCAACAGATTGAGGGCACTGGTGGTAAAGAGATTGTATTTCATGTTTGAAGATTTGATCTTATCATTTTACACCACTATTTATTTTTAATTTGCCATTATATACGGAGTCAGCAACAGTCATAAATTCTTTGCTAGAACTTTCTTTAGATACATTGAGCCATTTTTTTTTTTCTCGTCCTAATGTTAATAAATGGATTTCTTTTTATTACTCATTTAAATAGACCTAATCTTCATCTATTGTAACTCCATTTTTCTCTGGGCCCCACCAGTGGCTGAGAGGTTGTGCTCTCGAAGCTGGTAGACGGGAGGTGCTGGGTTCGATCCCAATCGCGCCCGTCGGCCTAATCGTTCGGAGTTTTCGTGGTTTTCTTCGAGCCGTGGATTTATCCATGCGTAAATACGGGTTAGGTTCCCTTAGAAAGACCCCCACGAAGGGCACTCCCCCCGGGCCTATATCCCATGTGTAGATAATCGGCCGTCAAAAATCAACCCAACCCAACCCATTTTTCTCTGGATCAATGCTTTTTATAAGAATTCTACATTTGGGATATGTCGTAGAGAAAGATGAATGGAGTTTTTTTTTTTTTTTTCTTTGGCCTTTTTAAAATTCAAATCAGTGTTAATAATTTTGTTAACAATTGACAATGAGCATTTTAATGATTTAGCAACAGTTATTTGACTTGGAGGATTTTCTTTTACCATAAAAGATCTTACTTTTGTAACATTCAAAGAATTCCTTTTTATTCTTGTGTAAATATTTGGAACAATTTTTCCACTTGAAGGCAGACATTCACGTTTTTTTTGCTGTCTTACTGACAATATTACCTAGATATATTTAGACATAGATAAAAGAATCGTGCCTTTCACAGCATTTTTTATTAACCACATCTGAGTATACTTTTTGGAAAGCGCAGAAATATAGCTTTCCATCCATCGATTCTTTAAAAGTGTCATTTTGCATACAAACACAAATTTCACTTTTCAGAAAAGAAACTATACTTTTAAAAACATATTAAATTAACTGTGAAAAATAATTTCTCTGTGGAGAATTTTTTCTTCTTCTTTCACACCAAAACAAACTCATCTAAAAAATGTGCGAACAGCTCTGTATTTTTCTGTATATATATATATATATATATATATATTGTAATTTAAATATTTGTTCAAAACTTTTGACTGGATAATCAGCAAAAATTCTATTCAATATAACTTATCCTGTGTTCATATGGATTGTAAAATTTATTACTGGAATATTCTTTAAAAGTGTCATTTTGCATACAAACACAAATTTCATTTTCCAGAAAAGAAATTATACTTTTAAAAACATATTAACTGTGAAATATAATTTCTGTGTGGAGAATTTTTTTTCTTCTTCCACACCAAAACAAACTCATCTAAAAAATGTGCGAACATCTCTGTATAAAAATATATATTTATATCATAATTTAAATATTTGTTCAAAACTTTTGACTGGATAATTCAGCAAAAATTCTATTCAGTATAACTTATCCTGTGTTCATATGGATTGTAAAATTTGTTACTGGAATCTGATGACAATGTTTTGTAGATTGTTTTAGGCGGGGATGGGCGGCGGGCAAAAAGGGGGGAAGGGGTTGGCACGCCATGGTCACTTGAAATTTTTTTTGAAAAAAATTGGCACGTGGATGTGAAAAGGTTCGCCGACCCTGGTCTAGGAAAAGCCATCGCACAGCGTAACCCTAACCCCACTCCCAAGAACCGCCAAGAGTTAAAAGCCGCGCTTTTGGAAGAATGGCTTTGTTACCACAAACACTTATTGACACCCTCATAAACAGTATGAGAGCTCGTTGTGAAGCTTGTATAGCAGTGCACGGTAATCACACTCCATATTAGACAGACTTTTCCCGAGATAAATGCTTTATCTCTGATTCATGATTTAACACTTTTTGATATGCCCTGTATCTTAATTCACAATTAAAATCTTTTCCATATTGTTATGCTGCTATATTCTTTCTCCCGTTGTAATGTACCTCTGTACCAAATTTCGTGGCAACAAAGTGAATAGTTCATCAGTTTTCACAGATTTTATGTTTATGACCTTAATTTTGGACATCAGTAATGTGGCATCCCTTTCAAAAATTTTCCTCTTCCTTGATTTCTTTCTACGGGCGCTCATGAGCTTAATTACTTTCTATAGTACCCAGGGCCCGAACAATCTCTGAATCTAATGGAAACACGGTATCATTTTGGGATCCCCTGTCATTTGGCAAAAGTTTTCTTAACTCTTTCTTCATGAAAACTCAACAATGATACTAATATTGTTCCCGGGAGTAGCTTAGCCGAGGTCGCATATATATCATTAATCTTTTTTTTTATGTTCCTTGTATACACATAGCTATATACTCAATTTCCCGGGAGGTTCCTAGCAGGCACATCAGGATGCTGCATGGTTAATTAACATCCTATTATTGATGACATTCACATTTCCCTGTTCAATAAGTTTCGTGAAGTAGTGCGTGGATTTCCTGTTGGATTAAACTAACTTTCTTTACTAAGAAAAAAGAAAAAAAATACAATGTAAAAAGACTAAAAATGGGAATTACAGGGCCCTCTTCACAGTCGTTTTGGGGCCCCTTTTAATTTTTAGAGGAGAAGCAAGTGCTTCACGTGCCTTTTGGATATCAGGCCCTGATAGTACTGTCGCTTAAACCAATTAAGCAATGATTAGTAGTTGCTATAATAAAACTCTTCCCAGTATTGGGAGAGGGGGGGAGGGCGGGAATTCACTCACAATGATAATTTAATAGACATAATCTGCAATACATCTCCAGACAAAATGTACTACAGTAAAATTGAAACGCTAAACATTACTATGAAAAACAAAAGCACAAGAATTTTCTTTCAGCGATGAAAAGCCACAGAGTCAGAAATTTAAAAAGGAAAAATATGTAATCTCTTTGCTTATTATATTATTCAGCTAATAATAGACACATTTCGTCATAATTTTAAAAGATAATCCAATTTGAAAATATCTACCCCATACTATGAGAGGAAATCTATGTTGTGCCAAAATTTTTCATCGGAAATTCTTTGGCATTGTATCCATGAGCGGACCCGGTGGATTCAATGTATCAGAATAGGAAGATCTGGAGGCACGGCAGTGCCTCCGCCAAGTCGAGAGAGGACAGCCGTAAGCATACTTTTCTGGAAGCAACTCAGGGCACTTTTGACCCCCCCATATCTCCGCGCTGGAGTATCCCAAAAATTTGAAACTTCAATTATAGAGAGTATTTGGCCCACAGGACCAAAATTTAAAATTACAACTTTCTGTCTTTTCTAGTTCAGGCGATATATGAACTCAAACATTCGATTTTTTGTCACTTCTTACTCACTCGTTCACGCGTCATCAAAAAGATTGGGTAGATCCCGTAGCCCCAGAAACTTGACATTTGGAAAAAAGGTAGTGTTTAGGATACAAAGAAAGGAAAAATTATAAAATCCAGAAAATTCGAAAAAAAAACATTCGAAAATTCAACAAATTCCATCAAAATTGAAAATTGAAAATAATACGATCTTGCAGTCTTGGAAACTTAAGATTTGGTGTGAAAGTAGTGTTTAACATCCAGAAAAAGAAAACATCAAAAACACCAAAAAAATCGAAAGCAAAATTGAAAAAATCGAAGAAATTGAAAAAAACCGAAAATTTGAAGACAATTCGATTTTGTTGCGCTAGAAAATTCAAATTAGGAATAAAGGTAGTATTTAGGATACAGAAAAAGGAAAATTTAAAAAATCCAGAAAATTCGAAAAAAAAAATAAAAAAATTCGAAAAAAATTGAAAAAATGAAAATAATTTGATACGATAACGCTCGTATTTATAAATTAATTTGGATGAAACTAATTGTGTGTATTAAGCTCACCAATGCCTCGACCGAGTTCGTTGGCCAGCTTGGTCCGCCATCTTGTTTCAAAATGGCGGCCGCGGAAAATTTTAAAACTAAAATAAATATACAAAAAAGTTAAAAAATCAAGTTTATTTTTTAATTAGGTGTTAGGACTTGATACAAGGATTCCAGAGCATTTTTTGTTTTACCTCTATCTTAAAAATTGGCTGAGATAGAGCAGTTTGAAATTCTAGGGTGGCTGACATTTTGAAACAAAACAGCACATTACAAAAAACCAACGATAAATTTATGGTCAATAATGGTCAAGCAGGTGCAATCCCGAATGAATACTCCGTGTTATTATAACTGTAACTTTGACTTCGAAATTTTGATACGTTGCATTTTCTATTTGTTGATATTTTTGAACTATGATTTACGCTAAGTGAAATGTTGTTGTTGAAGAGGGATTTTCCATGTAAATCCGAAACGTCCAATTTTAATATGTTTTTAATGTTTTATGAAAGTGTATTGTAATGTCTGTAATTTTAATGATTTTAATATAAATTTATAAGTTTTAGTGAACGCGATTTCTCGCAAATTATTTTCTTTCATTGTTGTAATCATTTTCCCAATCATACGCATAAAACTATATATTCATATCCATTAGCGCCAAATTCTCGCCAAACTTGGCGACAATTGGCGAAATCTCGCCAAATTTGGCGACAAAAATAAGTCTTCATAAATGAAGCCAACTTGGCTATAGCTCAATAATTTGGCGAATTTCTTATTCAAATTCAGTGTAAACGAATCTTTTGTAAACGGTTTCTTTGCATTTTAACTTGCTGTTTTCGAGTAACATTAGCTAAAATTTTAAAACGAAGATATAGGACAGCTACCTTTTCCTGCCGGTACAGGCCGGAGGACTTTTTTATGAGTTGTCGGATGCAATCTATGTTTTGCATTAAATAAAGTAAAACATTGAAAAACAAATCCCACAGGATGGGGATAGTTTGTTTTAGATAGATTTTAAGATAATTGTCCTATTAGCTAGTACACCTTCCGTTATTGTTTTGTGTTATTTTCCCCGGATTATGCTTTTCTTTTCTTTTGTTTACGAATTTTGTAATAGAAAAGTTCCGCTATAGACTGGCTACGTTATAGACCTTTTTTTTTTATAGACAGGTTCATTTTCTTTCACAGGCTTTACTCTATTTAATTTATATATGAAATATTTGTTGTTAAAAGATGTTGGTCGCACAAAAATTTTCACATCTCTCCCTCCCTCCCGACATTACTGGTTGGTTATGGCTTGATAGTCCTTTCTAAATAAAATTATGGTGACTCTAAGATTCTCTTGATTTATCTCTAAATTGAACATAAACGATCCTAAGAAAACGGATCAATGAATTACTATATTGGCATGAGGAAATTTAGTTGCAGAAAAATGGAGCATATAGCTAACATTAAGTCTAATAGGAAAACCACAGCCTTGGCAAGATTGTATTAACAAGAAACCATCCAAATACATTTTTATGAAAGTAATCTGGAGTCTGGAGGCACGGCAGTGCCTCCGCCAAGTCGAGAGAGGACAGCCGTAAGCATACTTTTCTGGAAGCAACTCAGGGCACTTTTGACCCCCCCCCCCCCCCCCATATCTCCGCGCTGGAGTATCCCAAAAATTTGAAACTTCGTTTTTCTAGAGTATTTGGCACACAGGACCAAATTTTAAAATTACAACTTTCTGTCTTTTCTAGTTCAGACGATATATGAACTCAAACATTCGATTTTTTTTCACTCACTCACTCACTCGTTCATCAAAAAGATTAGGTAGATCCCGTAGCCCTAGAAACTTGACATTTGGAAAGAAGATAGTGTTTAGGATACAAAGAAAGGAAAAATTATAAAATCCGGAAAATTCGAAACAAAAACATTCGAAAATTCAACAAATTCCATCAAAATTGAAAATTTAAAATAATACGATCTTATAGTCTTAGAAACTTAAGATTCACTGTGAAGGTAGTGTTTAGTATCCAGAAAAAGAAAACATCAAAAACACCAAAAAAATCGAAAGCAAAATTGAAAAAATCGAAAAATTTCAAATAATCCGATTTTGTTGCGCTAGAAACTTGGAATTCGGAATAAAGGTGGTATTTGGGATGCAAAATAAGAAAAAATTAAAAATTCTTGAAAATTCGAAAAGAAAATTCAAAAATTCGAAAAAAAATTGAAAAAATTATAATAATTTGATTTTTTAGCCTTAGAAACTTAAAATTCGCAGTAAAGATAGTGTTTAGGATTCAGAATAAGTTAAAATAAAAAACGCAATAAAATTCGAAAATAAAATCAAAAAATCGGAAAAATTGAAAAATAAGGAAAATTTGAAAATAATTCGATTTCATAGCGCTAGAAACTTGAAATTTGGAATAAAGGTAATATTTAAGATACTAAATAAGGAAAATTTCAAAAATATGGATAATTAAAAAAATACCCATAAATTAGTGCAGACGATATATGAACTCAAAGTTTCGATTTTTTGTCACTCACACACTCACTCACTCTCGAATCATCAAAAAGATTGGGTAGATCCCGTAGCCACAGAAACTTAAAATTTGGAATAAAGCTAGTGTTTCGCATGCAAAGAGAGGAAAAATTATAAAATCCGGAAAATTAAAAAAAAAAAAAAAAACATTCGAAAATTCAAAAAAATCGAACAAAATTGAAAATTGAAAATAACACGATCTTGTAGTCTTAAAAACTTAAAATTTGGTGTGAAGGTAGTGTTTAGAATTCAGAAAAGGAAAACATCAAAAACACAAAAAAAAATTGAAAATAAAATCGAAAAATCGAAAAATTTCAAATAATCCAATTTTGTTGCAAAATAAGGAAAAATTAAAAAATCCAGAAAATTCGAAAAAAAAATTAAAAATTCGAAAAAAATTGAAAAAATTAAAATAATTTGATCTTTTGGTCTTAGAAACTTAAAATTCGCGGTAAAGATAGTGTTTAGGATTCAGAATAAGTTGAAATAAAACCGCAGTAAAATTCGAAAATAAAATAAAAAAATCGAAAGAAATCGAAAAATAAGGAAATTTTGAAAATAATTCGATTTCATACCGATAGAAGCATGAAATTTGGAATAAAGGTAATATTTAAGATACTAAATAAGGAAACATTAAAAAATATGGATAATTAAAAAAAAAATAGAAAATTAAAAAAAAAATAGAAAGAAAGAAAGAAAAAGAGAGAAATTGAAAATAATATGATCTCGTAGCCTTAGGCACTGAAAATTTGGTGTAAAGGTAGTGTTTAGGATTCAGAAAAAGAAAAAAAAATTAAAAACACAACAAAAATTGAAAATAAAATCAAAAAATCGAAAAAAAAAAAAGGAAATTTGAAAATAATTCGATTTTGTAAAGCTAGAAACTTAAAATTTGGAATAAAGGTAGTATTTAGGATACAAAAAAAGAAAGAAAAAAAAATCTATAAAATTCAAAAATTCGAAAAATTGAAAAAAATTCGATTTTGTAGCTTTAGAACTTAAAATTCGGCGTAAACTTATTGTTTAGGATACAGAAAAAGGGGAAAAATTAAAACACAATAAATTCGAAAATAGAATAAAAAAACTCGAAAAAGATCTGAAATTTCATAATAATTCGATTTTGTAGTGCTAGAAACTTGAAATTTGTAATAAAGTATACAAAATAAGAAAAAATTAAAAATTCTTGAAAATTCGAAAAGAAAATTCAAAAATTCGAAAAAAAATTGAAAAAATTATAATAATTTGATTTTTTAGCCTTAGAAACTTAAAATTCGCAGTAAAGATAGTGTTTAGGATTCAGAATAAGTTAAAATAAAAAACGCAATAAAATTCGAAAATAAAATCAAAAAATCGGAAAAATTGAAAAATAAGGAAAATTTGAAAATAATTCGATTTCATAGCGCTAGAAACTTGAAATTTGGAATAAAGGTAATATTTAAGATACTAAATAAGGAAAATTTCAAAAATATGGATAATTAAAAAAATACCCATAAATTAGTGCAGACGATATATGAACTCAAAGTTTCGATTTTTTGTCACTCACACACTCACTCACTCTCGAATCATCAAAAAGATTGGGTAGATCCCGTAGCCACAGAAACTTAAAATTTGGAATAAAGCTAGTGTTTCGCATGCAAAGAGAGGAAAAATTATAAAATCCGGAAAATTAAAAAAAAAAAAAAAAAACATTCGAAAATTCAAAAAAATCGAACAAAATTGAAAATTGAAAATAACACGATCTTGTAGTCTTAAAAACTTAAAATTTGGTGTGAAGGTAGTGTTTAGAATTCAGAAAAGGAAAACATCAAAAACACAAAAAAAAATTGAAAATAAAATCGAAAAATCGAAAAATTTCAAATAATCCAATTTTGTTGCAAAATAAGGAAAAATTAAAAAATCCAGAAAATTCGAAAAAAAAATTAAAAATTCGAAAAAAATTGAAAAAATTAAAATAATTTGATCTTTTGGTCTTAGAAACTTAAAATTCGCGGTAAAGATAGTGTTTAGGATTCAGAATAAGTTGAAATAAAACCGCAGTAAAATTCGAAAATAAAATAAAAAAATCGAAAGAAATCGAAAAATAAGGAAATTTTGAAAATAATTCGATTTCATACCGATAGAAGCATGAAATTTGGAATAAAGGTAATATTTAAGATACTAAATAAGGAAACATTAAAAAATATGGATAATTAAAAAAAAAATAGAAAATTAAAAAAAAAATAGAAAGAAAGAAAGAAAAAGAGAGAAATTGAAAATAATATGATCTCGTAGCCTTAGGCACTGAAAATTTGGTGTAAAGGTAGTGTTTAGGATTCAGAAAAAGAAAAAAAAATTAAAAACACAACAAAAATTGAAAATAAAATCAAAAAATCGAAAAAAAAAAAAGGAAATTTGAAAATAATTCGATTTTGTAAAGCTAGAAACTTAAAATTTGGAATAAAGGTAGTATTTAGGATACAAAAAAAGAAAGAAAAAAAAATCTATAAAATTCAAAAATTCGAAAAATTGAAAAAAATTCGATTTTGTAGCTTTAGAACTTAAAATTCGGCGTAAACTTATTGTTTAGGATACAGAAAAAGGGGAAAAATTAAAACACAATAAATTCGAAAATAGAATAAAAAAACTCGAAAAAGATCTGAAATTTCATAATAATTCGATTTTGTAGTGCTAGAAACTTGAAATTTGTAATAAAGTATACAAAATAAGAAAAAATTAAAAAATCCAGAAAATTATAAAAAAATTCGAAAAAATCAAAAATTGAAAATAATTTTATCTTGTACTCTTAGAAACTTAAAACTTGGTGTATTTACTATTCAATAAAAGGAACAATTAAAATATTCGTTAAATTCGAAAATAAAATCGAAAAATCGAAATATCTTTAAGAAATCGAAAATTCGAAAACAATTTGATTTTGTACTGCTAGAAACATTAGTTTTAAGATAATTGTCCTATTAGCTAGTACAAGCCCCTAATTGTTTTATGTTATTTCCCCGGATCATGGTTTTCTTTTCTTTCGTTTACGAATTTCGTTATAGAAAAGTTCCGCTACAGACTGGCTACGATACAGGCGATTTCTTTATAGACAGGTTTGTTTTCTTTCACAGGTTGTACTCTATTTACTTCACATATGAAATATGGATTATTAAATGATGTTAGACCCACAAAAATTTTCACAGCTCCCCCTACCCTCCCGACATTACTGGCTGGTTATGGTTTGATAGTCCTTTCTGAATAAAATCATGGTGACTCTAAGATTCACTTCATTTATCTCTAAATTGAACCAAAATGATCCTAAGAAGACGGATCAAATAATTACTATATTGGCATGACAATCGAATAACTTAGAATTAAAATCGAAAAATCAATAAATTTATAAAAAGTCGAAAATTTGAAAATAATTCGATTTTGTAGTCCTAGAAGCTTGACATTTTTCAGAAAGGCAGAGTTTAGTACACAAAGTAAGGAAAAATTAAAAAATCCGTAAATAATAAAAAAAGACAAAAAAAAACACGAAAAAAAAACATCGAAAAAAGGAATATAGTTTGATTTATTGGAAATTTCCGGAAATTTTAATTTTGGCTTTCTTTTTATACTAAAAAGTTCTTTTATGTTAAATATCAAGTATATAGGGCTGCGAGTAATATCTCAGATGGATAGCATCTATCCTGGAAGCAATTGAGAGTACTTTTGACACTCTCCCTCCCATAACTTAGTTCTTGCCTAGGAACCTGAAATCTCTTTTTATCTACAGTACTTTGCAAACGAAACTAAAGCTTCAAATTTTTGATACCTTTAAATAATAGGGACAGAGTGTGGGCTTAGCAAAAATCAGTGGATGATCTCCAAAAAGAACCCAAAATAAAGAAAAGGAGGATTACTTACAAAAAGAAGTGAAATCTCATCAAAAAGTCACCTGTAAAAAACGCAGCCAAGTCTCGTAACTCATTTACCGTAAAAAGTACTGAGATCGTATAAAGCCAAGTTTAACTATCTTATTAACTCTGAAATTTTCATTCACAAATCACTCCTAGTCTCTACATCTTTAGTTAATTATTATTTTGTAACTTGGCAATTACGTAGCACGAGAATGTGATGTATATAGTTAGTCTTAATCAAATAATACTATAACATAT
Organism: Maratus michaelseni; assembly: GCA_963931845.1. Classification (NCBI taxonomy): domain Eukaryota; kingdom Metazoa; phylum Arthropoda; class Arachnida; order Araneae; family Salticidae; genus Maratus; species Maratus michaelseni. The sequence continues at coordinate 33,212,037 of OZ007600.1, forward strand.
TAAAGTGTAATAACTTCCCTGTGCGTATATAATTTGCCTTAATTAAATTATCCCATCCCATCCCATAACATAGTAAGGTGTAATAACTTCCCTGTGCTGCGTAATTGCCAAGTCACAAAATAATAATTAACTAAAGATGTAGAGACTAAGAGTGATTTGTGAATGAAAATTTCAGAGTTAATAAGATAGTTAAACTTGGCTTTATACGATCTCAGTACTTTTTACGGTAAATGAGTTACGAGACTTGGCTGCGTTTTTTACAGGTGACTTTTTGATGAGATAGCTTTTAGTACAACTGTGGAGCTCAGTGATTGCGTCGTATGATACGGACCAATCACCTATGCAAGCGTTATGCGCTGTCGTGCCCAACCCAAAGATTTTTACTTTTACCACAGCCCCTTCTACAAACAGGCCGCCGCATTGATTTTGAGGAAGAGAATCACGTGACCTACCGAAGGCTGAAATGTAACGCTCGATCTTATCGTTGTGCATAAATAACTAGTATTTAATATCTATTAATCTCATGAAAAGGATTTAGAAGAATTTTGGTTAAAATATATGCTATGTTTTTAATAGCGAATCTCTATGGATTAAAGATAATTCCTTAAATAGTAAGTATATATTTATTTCTCATAGTTTATTTGCTTACATGCACGAGAACACCCACGTGCTTTGAATTCATTTGAAATCTTCCTTTTGTGATTTTAAAAATAAATTAAATAGATAAACAATTCTTGTAAAATATCCTTTAGTTGGCTAATTATTTCCAAATTAATGTCCCATAATGCTTAAAGTGATTAAAAACAAAAACATAACACAGAATATTTAAAATACCTGTTTTTAATGTAGATATGTAGATAACATATGTTTCCTCCACAACTACCTTATGTTAATGATACCATATGTTATCTACATATCTGCATTAAAAACAGGTATTTTAAATATTCTGTGTTATGTTTTTGCTTTTAATCACTTTAAGCATTATGGGACATTAATTTAAAGTTAACAAGTGATTGTATTATATTATTTATAATTATTTCCATATTTAAATTTGAAAAAAAAGTATAATTATAAAATTCTAAAAAAATTATAAAAAGTATAATTAAAAATCATATTAAAAGTATAATTTTCTTAGAACTTCGAAAGATTTAGTTTTCATTTTATCGTGTTTAACATGTTTTGAAATTTTTTGAAGTAGAACAGTTTTAAAGAATGTATTTTAAATAATTATAGCTTATTTTTTCAAGTACTGACTATAAAATCTTTAAATTGCCATTTCTTGTTATTTGTCTGACTTATTATGCGTGCACCAGAATGTCTATTTAAAAACGTATGTTTTCTGCGTACTTAAAATTCTTTAGATCTCTTGTTTTTGTGATTTTTTTGAATTTTTAAACTGATAAATAATGCTTGTAAAACGTAATTTAATAGGCTAATTATTTCGTTATTTTAAAAATCAAATTTTTAAACACGCATAAATAATATCATTTTCATATGAAATTCCAAACGTTTAGTTTTGTTTTTATCGTGGTTTAAATTATATGATCTGGAACAATTTTTAAAAATGCATTACAAATAATTATAATGCTCTTATAGGCTTAAGGTCTAACAATGTATTATTTCAACTGATTATTAGTAGTGTTTTTTTTTCTTTAAGTATATGAGATTCGTAATTAGCCCTACATATAGATATATAATTTAACAAGATGTAAACACTAATGTTGTCTTAAATTTGAAAGCAAACAAATTTATTTATTATCACAAACGTATGATTTTATTCAGCATTCATGCTCTTTTAGCATAATTAATAATTAATATTAATAATTTTGTTTATTCGGCAGTAATAATAATATATGTTAATAATAATATTGCTAGTTATAATTATAATAATAAGTGGCATAGCGAGGATTTCTTTTCGTGGAGAATAGAAAATTTTCAATTTTCATGAAAATCGCTTCTATTTAATTCTAAGCAACTTACATTTGAACACAGGAAGAGTTTAAAATTTTAAATAAATAGTCAATAGCTGGAAAGAAATTTGCGATGCATGATGCTAATACATTTAAAGAATTTATACAATTAATTATTCTTTGACTTATTTGTAGCATCGCAAAATGTTTTCAGCTTCCACGAGTTAAAAAAGAAAATCATTGTTTTCTAAATTTCTGAATGTTTGTTTAATTTGATTTGACATGCTGTAGAAGTTTCAAATTGGAGATGATTACGGAAGATTTTTGTAATAATAATGATAATAGATACAATGATTGTACCTAAAAATAAAAAATAAAAAAAATCTATCACGATTTTTCATTTTTAGAAGTTAGGTATGAAAAACAATTTACATATACTGCTATATTATGTGCTATACTATTATGTATGTGCTATTTATATTTACATAAACTTTCATATATATATTTGCATAGAAAATTTTATATTGCAGTCACAGCAAAAGAAAAACAACAGAATTTATTGATTATCAGTAAGTGAATCATATTTCAAAAATATTCTGAATGAAAAAGAGAATGATTTTCATAAAGTTTGTTCCTGTGATAGTTTTAATTTTTAGAAAACTTTTATTACTACAATATTTAAAATTATTTCAAACAATTATTCAAAAATCATTAATGACAAATTTAACAAAGAAAAAACTGACAAAAATTATATTCGAAAATTTACTCTTTAAATGATCTATTGAAAAATAATTTAAATATTATTAATGAATTTTATAACAGTTGATGTATAACATTTTACAAAACACTTATTGTGATTTGCATAGTACTAAACAAAAGCCTAGCATTTTACTAATGTTGCCAATGCATTTTAAATATAACCTATTTAATATTACAAGCACTAAGTAAAAATATATTTAAAAATAGTTTTTTTTTCCAAAATGATTTGTTTGGTGTTATACGAATGTCTTTTATATATGCTTTTATGAATTTTTAAAAGGTTTTTTTCCCTACCTAATATATTCCAGTTACTACTTTAAATATGCAAAATAATTAGATATTTAACTTATAAGTGAAGTTGTTATGATGAGTGTGTTTCTGTTTTTGTTAAGGTGAAAGTAAATGCATTGAATAAATAAATAAATAAATAAATGTAATGCATGATAAAGAAAAAAATGTCACTCCATGTCAGGAATAACATTAAAGTATATTGTAAAATGTGGGTAAATGCCTTACTATATTAATTTTCTTCGATTGTTTTACAAGTTTGTGAATATAATACCTGCTGGCAGTTTTGTTTATTTAATATCGACACGACAGCTATTTTAGTATTTCATTTTCATAAAAGTTCTTTTCAGAGCTATTTTTCTTGAATATAATTGATTTATATTTCAAAGTGCTCTTCTCAGGGCTGTTTTCTTTGCAATTAATTATTGCAAAATGTAAAAAAATATGGTATTTTGTCAAGCACAATCATGTACGTTTACGTTGTTTAAAATGTGGTACTAAATGGAATTTTTAAATATGCTATAGTTATTACTTTTTAAATAAAAAATATTTAAAATCGTATTAAATAACGCTGTTTAAAATGTTTCACTAGATGGAATTTATAAATAAAAATTATTTAAAATAACGTTGTTTAATACTGATTTGTTTAAAATTTAATACTAAATAGTATTTCTAAATATGCTATATTTATTTATTTTTTAAACAACCACATATACATCGTTAAGAAATATAAAAGTGGTTTTACATACTTTCCGTAAGTATATTATGATAACATAAGCAAATTTTACAAGTATGAAGTCTTTTAAATATTTGAAAGTTTCTCAGTTTAAATTTTTAAGAAAAAGGTGTAAATCTGTAAGCAACTCGTGTAAATATGTATATTTGTATGATAAAATAAATTATGTTTGATGGTTTAAACAATGATGGTTTGATAGCCCGGTATATGACCTAGGGACTGGTTCCCCTGGTGGGGTTCCAGCAACGAAGTCGCTGGATCGTCGGCGGTGTATCAAGTGTCTACGGGAGGTTTCCTCTAAGTTATGGGATCTTCTGCGTATTCGCTTTGACCTCTGTCGTCGTTCACTTGGGTAATGGGTTGGAAGGTCCTCAGGTGGCAGTCTTCCAGTCCGGCCGAAGCGCACCTGGAGAGACAAATCCGGTGTGCACGTTAAAGGTCCTCGAGGACTTGGGTTCGGTGGTCGTAGACGCGCCGGGCGCTACTCAGGCGTCTGGCGATGCAACCTAGTTTTATACCTACTTATCAGTAGTAAATTTTAAACGTCACAATTTAAATGTAGTGCATTATAGTCTGGCGATATACTCCTTATTACATCTTTTTAACCACCGTTATTAGTTAATTTTTCTCCCTCTAAATATTTGTGAAAAATTTTATTCAAGCCTGTGATTTTTTTAAGCGACAGTACTCTAGAAAGTATTTATGCTCATGAATGCCCGTACAACAAGATCCAGGAAGAGAAAAAAAAAATTGGAACAGGTATGCTTGTGTGTTCGCTGGCAAGAACGCAGTTTTTTTTAATATGAATTATATTAAATACAATTTATAACATATCATTATAAAAAAGAATACAGAAATGTAATAATTAAAAAATGTTAAAATTAAAAAATTAGCTCATAGCATTTGAAAAATCAAAAATTTACAATTAATGCTAAAATAATCTACTCATACCAGTATTTTTATTCAGTGTGTTGTTTATATTATTTCATATCAAGAAACCTGTTTTAGGTCTTTTTTTACTCTGAATTTGCTTCAATTATACGGATGAACGCTCTCGGAGCAGTTCTCCGTGGAATTCACGACACAGATTAAATATGTTCCAACATATAGAAACGAATACGAATCGCAACTTCAGAGCCCCTAGTGACAACAGTCGCAAACGTCCTGAGCAAGTCGCCACAGGTAGGTATTACTTATCTCATTTGTATAGTATAGTATCTTTTTTTTTTTTTTTTTTTTTTTTATAAATGCGTTGCCGCAGTTTGTTATTGTTTGAAACATCAAACATATTTTATTTTATCATACAAATACTTACATAATAATTTAAACTGAGAAACTTACAAATATTTAAATGACTCCATACTTGTAAAATTTGTTTATGTTATCGTAATACTTATGAAAAGTATGTAAAACCACTGTATATTTCTTAAAGATGTATATGTGGTTATTTAAAAAATAAATAAATATAACATATTTAGAAATACTATTTAGTATTAAATTTTAAACAAATCAGTATTAAACAACGTTATTTTAATACTATTTTAAATAATTTTTATTTATAAATTCCATCTAGTGAAACATTTTAAACAGTGTTATTTAAAAGGATTTTAAATATTTTTTATTGAAAAAGTAATAAATATAGCATATTTAAAAATTCCATTTAGTACCACATTTTAAACAACGTAAACGCACATGATTGTGCTTGACAAAGCACCATATTTTTTGACATTTTGCAATAATTAATTGGAAAGAAAACAGCCCTGAAAAGAGCACTTGGAAATATAAATTAATTATATTCTAGAAAAATAGCTCTGAAAAGAACTTTAAAAAAAATGAAATACTAAAATAACTGTCATGTCGATATTAAATAAACAAAACTGCCAGCAGGTACATGTGACCGTGACAATCTGACAGTTTATAGATCGCGCGCGTGTGTGTTAGTCCTTGACTGTTCTCATTAGTGGCGCTTGTATCGCACCGGTTCGGGTTTTCGCTCCGCTGTCAAACAGATAGGACACTTCCATAAATTCAATGGTAACCGAATCGCAACTTCAGAGCACCTAGTGACAACAGTCGCAAACGTTCCAAGCGTCTCGTCACAGGTAGGTATTACTTATCTTATTTGTATAGTATCCATCTTTTTTTTTTTTTTTTTTTTTTTTTTTTTAAATAAATGCGTCGCTGCAGTTTGTTATGTTTGTTATTGTTTAAACCATCAAACATAATTTATTTTATCATACAAATATACATATTTACACGAGTTGCTTACAGATTTACACCTTTTTCTTAAAAATTTAAACTGAGAAACTTTCAAATATTTAAAAGACTTCATACTTGTAAAATTTGCTTATGTTATCATAATATACTTACGAAAAGTATGTAAAACCACTTTTATATTTCTTAACGATGTATATGTGGTTGTTTAAAAAATAAATAAATGTAGCATATTTAGAAATACTATTTAGTATTAAATTTTAAACAAATCAGTATTAAACAACGTTATTTTAATACTATTTTAAATAATTTTTATTTATAAATTCCATCTAGTGAAACATTTTAAACAGCGTTATTTAATACGATTTTAAATATTTTTTATTTAAAAAGTAATAACTATAGCATATTTAAAAATTCCATTTAGTACCACATTTTAAACAACGTAAACGTACATGATTGTGCTTGACAAAATACCATATTTTTTTACATTTTGCAATAATTATAATAATATAGTAATAATTATAACAAATATAATAATATTTGCTTACCCACGGCGTCCGATCATCGAGCGCATAGAAGGGCGAACGACTTGTTCTTCTTCCGTGGGTTGTCGCTATGTGCGACGAAGCAGGTATGCAAATGTTCACAAAAGAATAGCCTTAAATTTGTTTGGTTCATCCTGCCAGTACCTTTCCCTGACAAGTAAAGGTACTATAGTCAGTGGCGGCGAATTTAGATTCTTATAGCTCATTCGAATCGTCTCATCGAGCTTAGTAATGTTATACCTCGTATATCGGTTGTTGAGTTTTTATAATGACAGTGGGCAAAGTCAAACTTCAAAATTTCGTTCAGTGAAAAACAGATGCCTTCAATGAAATAAGTGCGATTTAATTTTAATCATTGTTTTACATTGCCATACATTGCCAATAACTACTATAAGGTTGTATTATTGCTGTTATTATAAAAAAAAATAATTGCAAATAAAATATCCGTATGCTACTTGACAGTTAAGTTTCCGCAAGTTACGATGTCTTCGTCTAGTGACGTCGCGTCGAGTCAGCTGAAGAAACCTTTGCTCGTTGTGCGCACTTTGAGAAATATTTTTGTTTTACTCACTTCTTTGGAATGGACAATGTGTCAAACATTAACTATCATCAATGCATGTCAGCGTAAGAACCATTAATAAATTTAAATGTTACTTATCTCTTTCACGGCAACTGGTTTTCACTGAACAAAATTTTAAACTTTGACCCGGTCTTCTGTCATTATCAAAACTCAATAGCCGATATGCGAGATAGCAAATTACTTAGCTCGATGAGACGAATCGAATGAGCTATAAAAAACAAAATTTGCCGCCACAGACTATAGTACATTTATACAAGTTGTAATTTTCCAACTGGACGAAAAATGTCCGGGCCAGGATTCGAACCTGGGATCTCTTGGCTGAAGCCGCCACGCTCTACCAACTGAGCTATGCCGTTCGAATCTGGAGGGCATAATTCATCCAGTTAACCTTATTGATCATAGCATCTGGTCTGATATTTGAATCAGCTCAACAGAATAGATCGCAGGTAATGAAACTCCAGTAAACGCTGGATACGTAGCTGGTAGAGCGTGGCGGCTTCAGCCAAGAGATCCCAGGTTCGAATCCTGGTAAGGACATTTTTCGTCCAGTTGGAAAATTACAACTTGTATGATTGCTTTACCAATTTGAAATAATTGTGTTAAAAATAATCTAGTGTATCTGTAATCTCTAGTAAACCTTTACTTGTGAGTTGCGAGGTAAATCATGTGCGTTGACACATTGCCGATTCTTTTACCTGTTTCCTTCAGTCGCTTTGCTTTTTACACAGCTTGTAACCATTTAGCCACGGCAGTAGATGTTCCAAAGCGAAAATAAATAGGGCAATTATGATTTGCAGCAGACATGTACTTTTTTAGGTGCGTTCGTAATCATATAAATACGTTGGACCTAAAGTCGCCGTCTAGTATGTCCGTCCGCATTAACAGCGCAAAAACTACCCAACCGAATGATTTGCAACTTAATGTATATAATCGTTGCAAAATTTTGTCGAGTCATTTAAATTTTATGAAAATCGAATCAAAACTTAAGTTATTAATAAAAGTTTTCTTTATTCTGTTAAATCCTATCATGTGTAGTCTATATAATAAAAGCACAACTCATGTGACTGATTTTTTTTTTTTTTTTTTTTTTTTTTTTTTTACATTGTAAAACTAGTTATTGTACGAACGAACCTCATTTGTAACGTTTAACGTACAATTTTCAACTTTTTTTTTCAAAGATTATACTGAAAAATTTACAGTTAATATTGTTATATTATCCTACAAATATTACAATCTTGAATATTATTAAAAGAAATAATCTTACACATTTCTTTTCCTTTCCTTTTTTTTTTTTTTTTTTTGCAAAAGTATATTTGAAGTCTTGATTTAAAACAGGTTGAATGTTTTTAGAAATAGTTATTTGTATTATATTTCATTGCACTGTTTTGAAACAAACAACATAAAATAAAAAGGTTATTTGTACAATATCTTAGGATAATTATTCCAACTTTTCATACTTTGGCAATTTTGTGTTTTAAATTGTACAAACAACTTATACATTTCAACAACATTTCTTTTGTGTTTCTAATTTTTTTTTTTTTTTTTTTTTTTTTTTTTTTTTTTTTTTTAAGTACCATTAATTTGTGTTACCTTAATTTTCATAGAATAAGCGATTAAAGTCACAATTTTCATAAACAGTTTTAAATTTGCACAATGATTATGAAATATTATGTTATTTTAATGAATCTGGTTCATACAAAATCACTTATATAAAAAATACCTATAATTTATAATTAATTTCAGTTTATTAATGTATAATGAAATGCAAAGATATTAATAAAATTTTAATATTATTAAATTATATTTATATTAAGTATCACTATTTATTTTTTTTTAACAAAGATCATATAAAATAATTTTAAAAAATGGCAAAATATTGAAAAATAATAATGCAATGGAAATAACAATGATAAAATATAATCTAATGACAAATTAAAATAATCTCTTGACTAAATGTATCATCATTAAATGTATAGTTTGAATCTAACAATAATAGGAAATTATAAAAATTAAAAATTAATAAAAAATAAATAAGACATGGAAAAGGCACATACCAAAGTTCAGAATTTGGACTAGAATATATATATTTTTATTATTAATTTCAGAATTATTTAATAATTTTTAATGTTCAAGAGAACGAGCTAATATATATACTAATATATAGATACTAATATATCATCTAATATAACAAAGCATACCTTTTATTCTACACTTGAAATAACACTGCTTCGATCGATCGATGGTGTCTTTTTCTTCTAAACATTTCCATTTCAGTTTTGCATTTTAACTATAAATATAAAAGAAATCCGGGCGGAGAAATCATGCTTTATCTCATGCACTATTATGTATGCCTGATCATGCTTTTATTTATCTTTTATACTATTTATTTTCTTATCATTGTTAAGCCTCATATAATATGGTGTTTTATTTTTGTGGCAACATTAATTTCAGGAAAACTTTTCATTTCGTTTATGAAAACAGTTCTGATTTAATTTTTAATTAACAGCCCTGAATATTAGGCCTGAGCGCTGACAAAAAAAATTGGCGGCGCTCGTGGGCTGATTTTGTAAAACCTTTGTACGGTCCCCTAATTTTACACCCCAGTATTTTCTAAAAGTTTTCTTTGACTTATTGAACCTCAGACAAATGAGGCGAAGAAAACTTTTAGAAATTATTGGTATTGAATTTCAAGGGACCGTGCAAACGCTGAAAAATTTCCGTCTACGACTGCTTCAATTTTTGTGTCAGCGCTCAGGACTAATATTCAGTGGGCGGTGGAAAAAGTGATGTTGACAACAGAAATAAAATATATATGATATGATACCGTGGCTATTCCCAACATAAATGCGTACTGTACTGCCAAGTGCCAAATTCATTGCCCTGAGGAGCTTGAAACTAAAGTTCGCCGAAGAGTCGACTCACAAGTGAATCGAACTGCCGACTTCTTGCTACTGAACTAACTCGACTCTTAAGAATCGAACTTTAATTTCAACTCAGAGTGGTATTCGGAGTCGAACTTTCGACTCAAAGTCGTCAAAAGAGTAGAAAGGGAGGACTTGAAGAGTCGAGAGTCGGGAGTTGAACACAGTGTTGGATTTCGACTCTTTGATATTTCGATTCCTCGACTCATGTATCTGGGGACTATTAGGAGGATGATTGTATGAAATGAAGGGCAGAGACAAGTGAGCGAGGTGTTTTGTGAAGGATTAATTGAATTTGAGTTATACTGGACACCGGATAGGCAATAAAGCAGTTGTTATCTCTTATCTGTGAATTTTTCTAAAAATGAGGAAGTAGGATTGAATAGTGGAATGTTGTCAAGTTATTTTGCTTTAAGTAATATAGAAAAAATTTAGAAGACTAAATGAAATTTTACTTTAGTAACAGGCTATTATAAATATGCTTTGTTACAGAATTTATTTTATAATCGAAGTATTTTACATGAAAATGGATATTCTTTATTTGATTTGTGTGTATATAGTTATTGTAATTTATTTTCATAAATATAATTATTCGTAGATAACATTAAAAAAGGTTATACAAGTTTTTTAAAAAGTTCAATCCATCGACACTTTTTTAATGTTTCATATTTGAAAGGAGATACGGAGGTTATTTTCAGAATTCAACTTAAGCGTACTTTTCCTCATTCAGGGGGGGTTGGATGGGTGCGGGATTAAAACGTATCTCAAGATCTAAGACGATTTTAGAAATGAAATTTTGAAAGGAGGTGAATCACAGATCATAGAAACCGGATATGAAGAATTCTCTTTGGAAATTACGCACCGTTACCCTTCAGTGTGTGTGTGCGTGTTTAGAAGAGGGAAGGGGGGGGGCAAAAATGCATCTTTGGATCTCTCGTGGTTACGTGATAAAATTTTCCAAGATGCTCAGTGTCACAATATAAATATAAGATAAGGATGATTTTTTTAAAACATCGGTCCTTTTCCCTCCCGTTAGCGAGGGCGATCGCAAAATTAAAATCTATCACGGTGTTAGAGATTAAATTTTGAAAGAGGATGAATCACATAATGTAAATATCTGATGCGAAGAATTTTTTCTATCTTCAGCTCCCAACTCACCTAAGGCGAGCTGGGTGGAGCAAAAATAATAAATCGTAGTTTTCGCGATGAAATTTGGCGACATACTGTCGGAATATAAAGATAAGATTCGGATGATATTTTTAAATTCAGCCCCATTGTTTTTATAAAATTTTCCGCCAGGAGAAGAGGAGGGGGGGGGGGCATAAAAACGTATCTCCGTATCTATCATGGTTTTAGAGATTAAATTTGTGAAATGCAAAATATAAACAACGAAGATTTTTTTCGTAAGGGGTAAGCCCTTATTATTATTATTATTTAATTATTCACAGTCTTTTATCCTACATTTTTATACATTCACTAAATTATATTCATTCATAAATGCAGATATTTTATTTATCAGATCAAACAGCGTTTTTAATTTTTCTATAAAAGCAATTCATCTTAAAATAAAGTAAATAAAAATAAAATTAAAAGATAGCATCCAATTCATGTTTAAACCTAATTTTCAGGTCCCGACAATCACAACATTGAGAGCACAAGAAAACAATCGACAAAAATGTATTACAAATATAATTACATTTATTTATATATATATATATACAAATATATATTACATTTATTGGAAAATAAAATATATTATTAGCATTTCCATAGCAACAATACTTTTTCTTTGAATTGACAATGTTCAAAATCGGCCTTATTTTTGAGCTTGAAACAATTTCAATCAATTTAAATTTTGTTTTAAATCGTAAATTACGATCTTTAAATTTCATTATATGTACGTATAAATATGTAAACAAAATTCTAGCTATAAAACTCTATTTATTATTTAAGTTAAACTTACATAAACAAGTTCAGCATGAAAAAGTTTTTCCTTAACCCATTACCGCCCAGCGATCTATTTCTAGATCACCTACAACCGAACAAAACTTTTAAATTTCAATACCAGTATTTTAGTACGGAAATTTTCTCATTATCTAATCTCAAATTTTGAGTCATTAAACAACTCAGAATTACTACATGAGAAAAACTGGTGTCGAAGAATTAAAAAAAATGTAAAAACAGTCTGGCGTTAACGGGTTAAAGAGTATTTGTCATAAAACCGTATTTTTTGAAATTTTATTCCGTCGCCAACCGGTGGTAAATCGCCAAAGAAACGAAATTTTCATAATTTTTTTACGGACGTTATATCGAGGTTCCGCAGATAATTTTTTTTTGACATATATATCCTCATGAAACGAACATTCTGTATTTTTTTTTTTTTTTTTTTTTTTTTTCTGAGTATGCGCTTATGGAGACCTTTCTGTTATTAATGAACTGGATTAGAATATGGATTCTACTTTTGCAGAATTTATGGTAGAACTTTTAGAAATTCTTGCTGCTATTTTGATATTTACGTTTTATTGACCTGTTATACTGTGATTTATCGTGAACGTAGCAAATAAGAAATTTTTTATTTTGAAATTGTTATATTTTCTTAAATGCTTATAAAAATGTATTTTCTCTGAGTAATTAATTAATCCAGTTTTTTTTTTTTACTTATCATAATGGGCAATATATAATTTTTAACCCCAGATAACTACGGAATATGGTACGCGGTCATGAAAATTCTCCTTATGGACCGTCGTTGGTTGGTTTACAGCCAGATTTCGCACTAGTATAAAAGAAATGAGGGAACAGGGACACCTATTTGACGACCTTTACAAAGCTTTCCAGCTCGATACTATAATCAAAGAATTACGTTTAGAATAAAGCCGTCTGCCACAGTAGAATTTAGATTATTGTACGCTTTTAACAGATTGCATTGTGTATTTATATCATACATTAAAGGTTAGAAATGATGTTATACTTTAAGATATTTTACATGAAATTCACCTATTGTAAGGTATTTACCGATATAAGTTTGAAAAAATTATCTAGACAACAGTGTACCAAAAACTTTCATATGAAGGCGGATCTCAAAACAAAGGTTTCATAATAAATTTGCCGGTCAATAATAGCAGTGGTGTATATAAAGCTATGGGCGTCCGGAGCAAGAAGTAATTTTGCGCCCCCCACCTCTCCTTACCCTAGAAAATGACCGTAATATATCTGAAGAGAAGAGATATGTACAAAAATTTTTGGTAAATAGTTATTCCCTAAAGCAAGTACGTTAAGTATTTTAGGTCCAACTACTATGGGATCCTCTGACCCATTCATAAATACTGTATTTTAAATTAGTGCATTGTTGATCGAATTGCATTGGATTTATATCCTTCTATATTAAAAAAAGGTAATCTGTAACTGATCCAAAAACGATTTAGAAATGGACCAATTAAATTCTGCGTAGATATTCCGGGTTATTCTCATCGCTTTTTTACTAGGGACTTTATTGAGGAGCTATTACTTTTTTTCTAGCCATCCTACGGATTCGAAAATCATACCACCAGACGCGAAATATAACAAGCTTTCAGAAATTAAAAAAATTTTCACGGTCGGACAATAAAAACTCAAAAAATCTTTAAAAATCGAGTAAAAAATCTTTTATCGAAAAAGTCATTTTTTATATTGTTGCCAATTTCTAAATAAGCGCAAAGGATTATGTTTTATCTCAAATAAAAAATGTATTTGCTCGAGACTATTAAAAACAATAATGAAAGTTTAAAATAATAATTAAATGATCACGTGTTGAAAGCAGGAAATAAAGAAAATTACGTCACAAAAATTGTGTTTACAAATGAATACTAAAAATAAAAAAGATGAATTAAATGAAAAAGCATTATAACCAGTTAAATGAAAAAGCATTATAACCTGATTACAGAAGATAGTCGCCGTTCGTGATATCATCATCATCATCTTTTTAAAACAGGATACATTACCAGGTTTTAAGAGGCTGTGAAATCAGAACGGGGGTTGGTGAGCGTAGCGAGCAGGGGGCAGAGCCCCCTAGTATAATAAAATAATAATTTCTAGTCTCTACATAATTAAAACATAAAATAATAACTTTGAAAGAAAACTGAGCGGAAAGCGGAAAACAGTGAACACTTTATTTCTAATGGAAGGATAACCGGAACAGAACTTAAATTGTTTTACGGGTTTGGGAATTGAATTGTTTTTAGTTCCGAACTTTTTCAATCTTTTTAAAAACATTCTTATATGTAAATGTTCGCTAAATACATTTTCATTTATTTATATTATAATTTAAAATAGAATCGATTCACATCACTGACTTAAGATCTTTAATATTTTTTATATAATGTTTGCTAAAAGTTAAATCAGAAATTATGTACACTGAAGCTGGTTAATATGCTTAAAATGAAGGTATAGGAATGGTCAGTACCAACTTAATGCATATACCCAAAATATGCAGACGAAATGCGAATTCAATAGAAACAAAATTTTATGTTTCCTCTAATTTAAACTATAAATATTTTTAGTTCATGATGGGGGATTAAGATTAAGAAGGAATTTAATTGAATATGAATGTTTAATCTTCTATTACATTAAAGCAAGATTTCTTTTTAAATTGTAGAAATCCAAAAGAGGAAAAATAGAGGAAAACTAGATATTTTAACATGTTGATATTTTGTACTATTATAAGAGTACAACTTTTGAAGATTTACGGACATTCTATTTATTTAGTTAATTTAATTTAATATATCACTGTCGCTGTAATTTTTATATTAAGTGAAAATTTTCACGTAGTGAATTTTTAAATAGCAGTTAATAATATCTAGTTCTAAATAGCAATGCAAATAGCAGTTTCACAAGAAGATTATAAGCAAGCCTAAATATTCGCATTTGTAAAAAAGTCATTTTACAATTTACCTAATGCTTAAAAAGAGTTCTTAAAAAACCAACCTAAGGTCATAATTAGTAGACCATATTTACAATATCTCAGATTTCACAAACTTTTAAAACTTCAAAGTATTGTCTGAAATTTTGTGGATTTGGTTTGAACAGTTTAGAAATATTTTAAGCAAAAGTGTTCTATTTTTTGATAACCGGCTTTAAAACGAATTGATATTACAGAAAATTTAGAACGCAATCAACATGATCAGTAAACTAACTGGGATAATAATAATAATAATAATAATAAACTCCGCACACAGAAAAAAACTCACTATAGATTGATTCACTGAATCTTGTTTGCTTTGTTTTGCCCTGCTTTCAGGGTGAATACATTTCTTAAACTCCTAAAACGACTGTATCATTTTAATTTTATTTTCTTCTATCGTATTTGTGAAATAAAATCTCATAAAAATTATCACACATGTAACAATAGGTAGCCACGTCTCGTGACTCTTTTATCGTAAAAAAGTTCTGAGATCATATGGTGGCAAATTTATCTCTCTTCTTTATTCTAAAATTTTCAATCAGAAATCACTCCCAGACCAATTTAACAGATTCCGGTCTCTTATTTTAAGAGCAGATATAAATTCATTCTGAGAAACCACACAATATCGATACCATCGGCAATAACGAACACGCAATCAAGCTCATCTTATTAGATATATGTAGACGCAATATATATAGACCAATAAGAGCAGCGGAACAATAAACGGTCGATAAGTGTTATTCAATATTCATCTCTAACGATAATCGAAATTTGCGGTTTGCAGGGATAAGAATGAACGTAGCATGTAAATGTATTGGGATATATTGATATTCCTTATCCGAGATTTTGACGAAAGAGATATTATCAGCAGGGGTAGATTTTCTGTTTTGGATGAAGCAGGCCAGTGAATAAATACATGGATCGAGCGAAAGGATTGGAGAACATATTGGTACGGGTATTCGGCGCTGTTTTTCGGGGACCGAAATCGCAGTGAGCGCAAACAATATTATTGTTATTGGGATATATCGGCAGAGTCAGATTTTAGATGTTCTTATTGCGATATTTAAAAAAATAACCTTTTTTTAACCGGTATATTAATAATTAATCAAGCCCTATTTAGATATCAAAAACTGTATTTCCATTCCTACTTCCAAAAACGGGCCACATAGAATTGTGTGAAAACTCGTCTTTTATATATATATATATATATATATATATATATATATGTATATATAATTCCGACCACGGGCGGTACTTTTGCATTTTTTTTCTCTAAAAATATACTCAAAATTCGTATTTTTCCAATTAGAATATTATGTATACAAATACTTCGATTAGAAACAATACCGTTATTATATATACAGTCATTTATAATATAAACACGAACAGAGAAAATATTTTTGTTAAATAATGTAACATGCAAGTATAAGCCTATAGACGGGACTATTTAAAAGATGAAAATCACAAGTGTCCACAATGTGTTAAAGAATTATAGAAAAAGAGGGTGTTATCAAATGAGAGGAGTCAGATTGATAAAACCACGCCCCTATATACCGCCTATCATAAATAAATAAGTAATAAAGAAACACATTTTCTAATTGTTCAAAATCTAAAACGTACAACAAAAATCAGTAAATGAAAAAAAGTTAAAATTAAATTGGACTCTTTGTTCAAGTTACTGTTTTACTGGATAAATCTTTCGGCGTAAATTACCAAATTAATTATCCTAAATTTTAATATGTGCTAAAATATAATAGTTTTAAATAAATGCTTATTTATTTCCAAAATCTTTTAAATCATTTCAAATCACACAGGCCATTTCTAGAGCTAATTAACATATTTTTAAATATAACTTATGAAATAATTATTCGGGAAAAAAAAATCATTGTAAAATATTAAAATAATTGTAATATAAAAAGTTTAGCAGAAATCGATTATATAATTGATTTATTTTGCATTTTCTGATTTCTTTTATTGGTTCAAAATATAAAAATAAAAATAAATAAAATTAATATTAATATAGTCTGGATTATAGGTATATCTATATGGTATATCATTCAATAAAATTTTTACTTGAGGGAGTTTTACGTTGCATATTTTAATTCAGCCTGCCAGATATCTTTGAAGCGAAATCTACAAATTTATGTTAAAAATGAATTTGAACCTTAGAATAAAATTTTTTGTGCAATGATGATGATTTTATTTGTTAAAGGTGCCAATATGTTTATTATGTCTAACTAAAAGATATTTCATAAACATTAAATGCTACTACTCACACCATAATATTTCTATAATAAATGTTTCATGATACTTTACTGAAACTTTTAAAGCCATCAGTCTCATAATCTGTTAGGACTCTCGCTGTATCACTAGCGTCTTTTTTTTTCAAGAGGCAGCAAGTGATAAAATTTATTATAAGAACTTTCGTTAGGTATGATGAAGTCATGCCCATAAAAATATAAGATGAATTTGGAATAGGCAAAAACAAGGTTTTTAAGAAAATAGGTGTTGATTACCCCATAATCTTACATTATTGATATTTATGGATATAATTTTAACACATTAAAAGCCAGAAACATAATTCTCGATTCCTATAGAGAACCTGTAACTTAGTAAGAGAAGCGACAAGAATATTAATGAATTCTGATTCGTCCAAAGCCTCTTTCGACCGCCGCGGGCTATCGACTGCAGCACTATCACAGTACGAAAATAGAGAGTTTTTAAATCCACATCATCCATAATATTTTCATTTTGTTTAGATTTTTAATGCCGATTTTCAATTTCAGAATTGTTTAGATTATGGATATAAGAAAAACATTTCTACGAATTTCGCAATCTTCCCAAAAAAGTATTTTTATTACTGCAGAAGTTTTGTTTTTATTCTGTCAGCCCGAGTATTATTATTTATTTTTCTTATTATATTTTAATATATATAAGAAAAACTAGATTTTTGTTCTATAACTAAAATGTATATATAGCCTGCTTTATTTTGCCGGAATTGCATCACAAGTATTTTTAATCTTTTTTTTTTCGTCGTCAGTATTTAAAAGATGTGCTGGCGATAACTGAAATACCACGATCGCGAAATCTGCGTATGAACTCGTGTCATGTGTGTAATAGAATCTTTTTGTTTTATTCTAGTGGTTAGAGTTCAATGGTTAGACTATCGGTCTCTTATTCCCAAATTTGCGTGTTGTGTCAACACGCAAATTATAGGGGGTGTTGGTTCTGTCCCCGGTGTTCTTGACATTTTAAGATTTGTTTTTCTTTATTCATTTATTATCAGTTATGTTGAAATTTTTTTAAATCAATTTTTGGTATTGAAACTCACTTTTAATCTTTAGTATGGTCTAAGGGCTTTATTAAGGGCTTTAATAGTTAGAATGAAACATATATTTTAATTCGGTAAAATAATAAATTCGAATAAAATTACGTAAAAATAAAAATAATTTTTATTTTGTAACGTTGGTAACATAAAAATATCTAATTAACAGAAGTCACTTATTAAAGTCCGCGGTATGATGTTGGCGATTTTTTCCAAACCACACCAAAATGTCATTTTTTTAAATAATCGCTAATCTCTATCCCGTGGAAGCCAATGATTTGCAGTATCGCGGTCACTTTTAATACTCTATAAATTCATGTTATTTTTTTTCTTGTTAAATGACGAAAATAAACATTTAAAAGTCCCTTCCCCCTTCCGTTCAGCATAGTTTTTTTAACATCTATACAAATAGAAGAAAGTTTCGCTCTATGTGTCCGTTAGTCCGTCTGTCGGCGATGACTAGCGAAATCTACCTCACGTAGAAGTCTGAGAATTTAGGTGAGGATTGTCCAAGGCAGGTCCTGATGCACCTGAGACTCATATCCTATTTTTATAATTAACCGAAATATTACATACAAACCACAACTACCTATGGTCAGAAATATTTTTTTTCTCAAAATGGAGAGCGCCAGCAATCCTGGAGCTGGCTAACATTGAATATCCGTAGAGCGATAAACGGCTCTTTTTTGAGCGTCTTTCGAAGCCTCATCGGCTAAATCGTTCAAAATACTGGAAAATAAAAAATACCCACCACATTATCGTACTTTTAACTTTATAACGACGCAGTTTGTTTAAGAAAATACGAATATTAACCCTTCTAATAACCCAAATTCCTTTCGAAACGTGGTTTTCTTCTGTTTGTTTTTTCCATTTTTCGCTATCCGCACCACCTCGACTGTTCAAAATACGTAAAAATTAAAATACTGATCATATCTACATACTTTCAACTTTGTAATGGTGCAATTGATTTTAAAAAAAATGCGAATATTTACCCTTTCAAAACAAATCTTTTTGAAACGCCGTTTCGACAGGGTTTTTTTTTTTTTTTTTTGGGAGGGGGGGGGAGGGGTCTGAAAAATTCAAAAATCTGCATATTTTTCGTTAATGAAAATATGAAAAAAAGAAAAATACCAGACTACAACCCCGTTCACTATTCTTTTAAACGGTGGTTATTCGTTTGAAAATATATTAATATTAATCCTCTCAAAAAAATTCTCTTCCGGGGGGAGAATTCCATAGAGTAAACATTGTGCACCTTTATTAAAACGTATAACATAAACGTATTTGTCTGCTAATGCTCTAAAAATTTTAATGCATTAAACCAATCTTTCAGCTGTTGTTTGAATAAAATTATAAAATTTTGGTTTAGAAATAATGAGATTGAGGGAGAAAATAATCCGTTTGCAAATAAAAACAAATACCATTTCTAAAATTCGCTCTCTTTCCTTCCCCCCTATTTGCTCCTTCCTAGAAGGGGCTCTGCCCCACCTGCTGAAACGCATTGACTTTTTAAAGTGCCCGGATAATCACTTTAAAAATTGAGGAGAGAAAAGGGCTAAGGGAGGAGAATGAACTTAAAAAAAGCCAGCCAGACTTTACAGACTTCTTTAATTCATTCCCCCACTTTACTCCCTCCTTCCTACTTAAGCAATTTCAGACTAACTAAGCGCTTCTCATTCGGTTTGACTGATACGTAAACTATTCGGAAACTCCTGACTGCGCTGTTTGTTTTCAACACTTACCGGCGTTTCGCTCTTGTCTGCGAACTGCATTGCTTCCAATCTTCTTTGTTTTTATACGCTTACGTCAAGTAATTTTAATTATTGCACTTATGACTGAGCTTTAGAAGCTACGAAACAGCTGTCTGTCCTTTTATACGAATATATTTTCTTTTGTGATTTTTTTCATGTTGTCCATTTATTTCTTAATGTAATCTTCCAATTTAAGCAATTTTACGTTGTACGACAAGGGAATAACCACATGAAAGAAGCCGATAAAGACCCCAAAAACTATCGCATATGATTGGGTCGAACATAACGCCTAAATTCAGATTTAAAGAACGAGGGAGGCATTACTTTGTTCTTCAATCGATTGTAGTTATTTTGTGTAAATGTCTCACACACCGCACTTCATTGGAAGTATGGCAAAGATGTATTGGAGGTACATTATACCACAGAATATCCGATTAATTATTATATATTTAATTTGTGCCACATACCACAGACATGTACATAGGCATAACCAGCTTATTACGTGGGGGGGGGGGGGGGGCTGCCCAGATTTTTATTTGAAACAGATAACGGAACTGAAAACAGACACATACATACATGTGAGTGTGTGTGTGTATACATGAATGCACAAACCAGCAGTATAATAATTATGAACACAATAATAACTAGTAGGATGTGCCAATCCCAAAACTTTCGACTATCTCAGTCATGTTAATACTTCAAAATTTGCTATCACATCACCAATAAAATCAATATTTTTCGTCATTCTGTTGTACGTCAGCTGCTTGCAAATTGTCGGCTTACCGGAATGCGATTAACTGATGTATACTAAACTACGAAAAGTCCTTCTGGCCTGAATCGACAGGTACAGATAGCCTCCCAATTCCTTGGTTTTACGATTTTAGCTAATGTTACTGGAAAACACATAGGTACCTAATTAAAGAAGATTCAATCCCAGTTCTCGTCAACATTGATTTTGAATGAGAATATCGCCAAATTAATCCTCTACAGCCAAGTTTGCTTCATTCATAACCTATTTTGGTCGCCAAATTTAGCGATATTTCGCCAACTGTCGCCAAGTTTGGCGAGAATTTGACATTGGCTAATATAAATATATAGTGATAAGCATATAATAGGAACAATGGTTGCAACAATGAAAGAAAATTTGCCGAAACCATGTTAACTAAAACTGATAAATTAAACCCGTTTATGGATGAATTCTGCTGTCTTGTTTGAAAATGTCATCCACCCTAAAATTTCAAACCGCTATATCTCAGCCATTTTTTAAGATAGAGGCAAAACAAAAATTGTTCCGGATTCTCCGGATCAAGGCCGAACATTTAACGAAAAAAACTTTTAGGATTTCTAATTTTTTTGTACATTTTTTTGAATTTGAAATTTTTAAATGGCTATCGCAGCGCCCCCTTTCGTCGAAATATCCCCAAATTCTAATAGAACCTGCTTGCCATAGCCAAAAACATATTTAAAAAATGTGGTTCAATTTGAAGCATAACTTCATACACTTTTCGATGATACAATGAGGTTGGACAGACGGACAGACAGACATTTTGTAAAAACATGTTTTTCGGAATCTCTGACCGATAAAACGTGTAAATCCGTCGAAAACCCGAAGTCGAAAAAAATTTCGATTACAATATTTTCTTCTATCTATATTAGAAGAAAGTATTAAAAGTAGCCGAATGCAATAATAAATGACACAATAAATAAAAAAGTTACTGTATTAGAGTCAGGTTTTATAGTAAAACCTCACTATAAACTCAGATTCAGTGCCGTAATAAAGGTATTGCCGCTAGTGTGTCTTCACCAGGTACCACGTCGTATAGGCGTACCATTGATGGTTTAAGTTAAATGAGTGGTCAAACAACTCCCTACGCCTGATAGAATCTGAGAAAATGAAAATTGAAAACGTTTATGCAAGCCAAAAAATTACGATTTTTCGAAATTAAAAAAATTGTTTGTAAATCTAATGAAAAAAAAAAAAAATAAAGCTATATCCATATACTTAAAGCTAACCTGCTTTTTAGTTTTTCGTGCAAAAATGCTATTTATACGCATGCGCGAGCATTCAGCTAATCAGCTAGAGGCTTTTACTATCTTCAGACGCGATGTTTCAGCCAATGAGGTGAAGGCTTTTTCCTCTCTCTAGAAGCGTATGTGTATTACGATTCCATTTGGTTGTTCGGTTGTTGAAATTTTTATGGATTTCTTTTATTAAGGTATTTTTTCATTTTACCGTATTTATTTTCTTTTTAAGTCGTATGTATTTTACCTCTTTGAATTTTTTTATAACTAACCCTTTTTTTGAGAGAGAGAGAGATTTCGTGTGTGATATGATTAAATTCAGGTTTTCTCAGCGACGATCACGGTATTTTTACCAAATAACTTTTGTATTAATCAAGCTTTTTTGGTTATTAAGCATAGCTAAACACGAAAGAAAACTTTGTTATTTTAAGATTTTGATGTGAATTATTTGCGTACATTTATAAGGCGAGTTTCACTGAATAATTCAAGAAAAAAAAAATCTCATCATTATACATATTTAGTTTTGCATTATTAATTATTTACTTGGCCTTTACTTTTAATATTTCAAACTTACAGCTGAATGTAACTATTAAAACATTTGAAATACTGTATTCGTAAAATGAAATTTCAGCTTAAACACTCGACAATTACTTTTAGTTATGCATTATTAATTATTTACTTGGCCTTTACTTTTAATATTTCAAACTTACAGCTGAATGTAATTATTAAAACATTTGAAATACTGTATTCGTAAAATGAAATTTCAGCTTAAACACTCGACAATTACTTTTAGTTATGCATTATTAATTATTTACTTGGCCTTTACTTTTAATATTTCAAACTTACAGTTGAATGTAACTATTAAAACATTTGAAATACTGTATTCGTAAAATGAAATTTCAGCTTAAACACTCGACAATTACTTTTAGTTATGCATTATTAATTATTTACTTGGCCTTTACTTTTAATATTTCAAACTTACAGCTGAATGTAATTATTAAAACATTTGAAATACTGTATTCGTAAAATGAAATTTCAGCTTAAACACTCGACAATTACTTTTAGTTATGCATTATTAATTATTTACTTGGCCTTTACTTTTAATATTTCAAACTTACAGTTGAATGTAACTATTAAAACATTTGAAATACTGTATTCGTAAAATGAAATTTCAGCTTAAACACTCGACAATTACTTTTAGTTATGCATTATTAATTATTTACTTGGCCTTTACTTTTAATATTTCAAACTTACAGCTGAATGTAATTATTAAAACATTTGAAATACTGTATTCGTAAAATGAAATTTCAGCTTAAACACTCGACAATTACTTTTAGTTATGCATTATTAATTATTTACTTGGCCTTTACTTTTAATATTTCAAACTTACAGTTGAATGTAATTATTAAAACATTTGAAATACTGTATTCGTAAAGTGAAATTTCAGCTTAAACACTCGACAATTACTTTTAATTATGCATTATTAATTATTTACTTGGCCTTTACTTTTAATATTTCAAACTTACAGCTGAATGTAATTATTAAAACATTTGAAATACTGTATTCGTAAAATGAAATTTCAGCTTAAACACTCGACAATTACTTTTAGGTTAAATTCAGGTTTTCTCAGTGACGATCACAGTATTTTTACCAAATAATTAAAAGTACTACATGCACGCATCTATCTATCTATCTATATTAGAAATTGTGCAGGTTTCTGGTCACTGTTTTGTTTACATATTTTAAACAAAAATTTCAATTTAATAATGCACTGAAAATTATAATGAATGCTTACAATTAAACACAACAACACAAAACAAAAAATTTCACAAAAACACATTATTTCCCCGATATTTTCCCACAACTAATCAATAAATTTCATGATATTTTATTGCGATTTTAAACCATGAACTTTAGTACTTTTTTGTTATATGGACACTATGCCAAAATGTATGTATGTATGTTTGGCGACAATGGTGTACGTATAACGGAAAAGTGGCTGAATTATTATTTTTATATATATATTTAAAATATAAACATAATTGGCGACATAGCAAGTTTTCTGGATTTCTCCCTGGCTCTCTAACCACATTGTTAACAAAACAAAAAAATTCACGAAAAACACATTATTTTCCCACAACTAATCAATAAATTTCATGATATTTTATTGTGATTTTAAACCATGAACTTTAGTACTTTTCTGTTATACGGACACTATGCCAAAATGTATGTATGTATGTTTGGCGACAATGGTGTCCGTATAACGGAAAAGTGCCTGAATTATTATTTTTTATATATATATAAAATATAAACATAATTGGCGACACAGCAAGTTTTCTGGATGTGAAAGGCGGAGATGAATTTCATTCATTCAATGACCTTTTTAAAAGTTTCAAGTTTAGATTGAGTGCACATGAACATAGAAACCGATACCTATTTTTATGTTCATGATTGAGTTATTTGGATATCTTTTCGTATAGCACAGAAAATCATTTCTCCCGCTTTCGTAATACAGATAAATTCTGGTGTATTTTTTTTTCTTCTTTTTATATCATAAGTACTTTTCTACTTTAAATTTTTTTAACCTAATAGTAATTGTCGCGTTTCTAAGCTGAAATTTCATTTTTCGAATGCAGTATTTCAAATGCAATTTCAGCTTAAACACTCGACAATTACTTTTAATTATGCATTATTAATTATTTACTTGGCCTTTACTTTTAATATTTCAAACTTACAGCTGAATGTAATTATTAAAACATTTGAAATACTGTATTCGTAAAATGAAATTTCAGCTTAAACACTCGACAATTACTTTTAGGTTAAATTCAGGTTTTCTCAGTGACGATCACAGTATTTTTACCAAATAATTAAAAGTACTACATGCATGCATCTATCTATCTATCTATATTAGAAATTGTGCAGGTTTCTGGTCACTGTTTTGTTTACATATTTTAAACAAAAATTTCAATTTAATAATGCACTGAAAATTATAATGAATGCTTACAATTAAACACAACAACACAAAACAAAAAATTTCACAAAAACACATTATTTCCCCGATATTTTCCCACAACTAATCAATAAATTTCATGATATTTTATTGCGATTTTAAACCATGAACTTTAGTACTTTTTTGTTATATGGACACTATGCCAAAATGTATGTATGTATGTTTGGCGACAATGGTGTACGTATAACGGAAAAGTGCCTGAATTATTATTTTTATATATATATATATAAAATATAAACATAATTGGCGACACAGCAAGTTTTCTGGATTTCTCCCTGGCTCTCTAACCACATTGTTAACAAAACAAAAAATTCACGAAAAACACATTATTTCCCCGATATTTTCCCACAACTAATCAATAAATTTCATGATATTTTATTAAAGCTAACCTGCTTTTTAGTTTTTCGTGCAAAAATGCTATTTATACGCATGCGCGAGCATTCAGCTAATCAGCTAGAGGCTTTTACTATCTTCAGACGCGATGTTTCAGCCAATGAGGTGAAGGCTTTTTCCTCTCTCTAGAAGCGTATGTGTATTACGATTCCATTTGGTTGTTCGGTTGTTGAAATTTTTATGGATTTCTTTTATTAAGGTATTTTTTCATTTTACCGTATTTATTTTCTTTTTAAGTCGTATGTATTTTACCTCTTTGAATTTTTTTATAACTAACCCTTTTTTTGAGAGAGAGAGAGATTTCGTGTGTGATATGATTAAATTCAGGTTTTCTCAGCGACGATCACGGTATTTTTACCAAATAACTTTTGTATTAATCAAGCTTTTTTGGTTATTAAGCATAGCTAAACACGAAAGAAAACTTTGTTATTTTAAGATTTTGATGTGAATTATTTGCGTACATTTATAAGGCGAGTTTCACTGAATAATTCAAGAAAAAAAAAATCTCATCATTATACATATTTAGTTTTGCATTATTAATTATTTACTTGGCCTTTACTTTTAATATTTCAAACTTACAGCTGAATGTAACTATTAAAACATTTGAAATACTGTATTCGTAAAATGAAATTTCAGCTTAAACACTCGACAATTACTTTTAGTTATGCATTATTAATTATTTACTTGGCCTTTACTTTTAATATTTCAAACTTACAGCTGAATGTAATTATTAAAACATTTGAAATACTGTATTCGTAAAATGAAATTTCAGCTTAAACACTCGACAATTACTTTTAGTTATGCATTATTAATTATTTACTTGGCCTTTACTTTTAATATTTCAAACTTACAGTTGAATGTAACTATTAAAACATTTGAAATACTGTATTCGTAAAATGAAATTTCAGCTTAAACACTCGACAATTACTTTTAGTTATGCATTATTAATTATTTACTTGGCCTTTACTTTTAATATTTCAAACTTACAGCTGAATGTAATTATTAAAACATTTGAAATACTGTATTCGTAAAATGAAATTTCAGCTTAAACACTCGACAATTACTTTTAGTTATGCATTATTAATTATTTACTTGGCCTTTACTTTTAATATTTCAAACTTACAGCTGAATGTAATTATTAAAACATTTGAAATACTGTATTCGTAAAATGAAATTTCAGCTTAAACACTCGACAATTACTTTTAGTTATGCATTATTAATTATTTACTTGGCCTTTACTTTTAATATTTCAAACTTACAGTTGAATGTAATTATTAAAACATTTGAAATACTGTATTCGTAAAGTGAAATTTCAGCTTAAACACTCGACAATTACTTTTAATTATGCATTATTAATTATTTACTTGGCCTTTACTTTTAATATTTCAAACTTACAGCTGAATGTAATTATTAAAACATTTGAAATACTGTATTCGTAAAATGAAATTTCAGCTTAAACACTCGACAATTACTTTTAGGTTAAATTCAGGTTTTCTCAGTGACGATCACAGTATTTTTACCAAATAATTAAAAGTACTACATGCACGCATCTATCTATCTATCTATATTAGAAATTGTGCAGGTTTCTGGTCACTGTTTTGTTTACATATTTTAAACAAAAATTTCAATTTAATAATGCACTGAAAATTATAATGAATGCTTACAATTAAACACAACAACACAAAACAAAAAATTTCACAAAAACACATTATTTCCCCGATATTTTCCCACAACTAATCAATAAATTTCATGATATTTTATTGCGATTTTAAACCATGAACTTTAGTACTTTTTTGTTATATGGACACTATGCCAAAATGTATGTATGTATGTTTGGCGACAATGGTGTACGTATAACGGAAAAGTGGCTGAATTATTATTTTTATATATATATTTAAAATATAAACATAATTGGCGACATAGCAAGTTTTCTGGATTTCTCCCTGGCTCTCTAACCACATTGTTAACAAAACAAAAAAATTCACGAAAAACACATTATTTTCCCACAACTAATCAATAAATTTCATGATATTTTATTGTGATTTTAAACCATGAACTTTAGTACTTTTCTGTTATACGGACACTATGCCAAAATGTATGTATGTATGTTTGGCGACAATGGTGTCCGTATAACGGAAAAGTGCCTGAATTATTATTTTTTATATATATATAAAATATAAACATAATTGGCGACACAGCAAGTTTTCTGGATGTGAAAGGCGGAGATGAATTTCATTCATTCAATGACCTTTTTAAAAGTTTCAAGTTTAGATTGAGTGCACATGAACATAGAAACCGATACCTATTTTTATGTTCATGATTGAGTTATTTGGATATCTTTTCGTATAGCACAGAAAATCATTTCTCCCGCTTTCGTAATACAGATAAATTCTGGTGTATTTTTTTTTCTTCTTTTTATATCATAAGTACTTTTCTACTTTAAATTTTTTTAACCTAATAGTAATTGTCGCGTTTCTAAGCTGAAATTTCATTTTTCGAATGCAGTATTTCAAATGCAATTTCAGCTTAAACACTCGACAATTACTTTTAGTTATGCATTATTAATTATTTACTTGGCCTTTACTTTTAATATTTCAAACTTACAGTTGAATGTAACTATTAAAACATTTGAAATACTGTATTCGTAAAATGAAATTTCAGCTTAAACACTCGACAATTACTTTTAATTATGCATTATTAATTATTTACTTGGCCTTTACTTTTAATATTTCAAACTTACAGCTGAATGTAATTATTAAAACATTTGAAATACTGTATTCGTAAAATGAAATTTCAGCTTAAACACTCGACAATTACTTTTAGGTTAAATTCAGGTTTTCTCAGTGACGATCACAGTATTTTTACCAAATAATTAAAAGTACTACATGCATGCATCTATCTATCTATCTATATTAGAAATTGTGCAGGTTTCTGGTCACTGTTTTGTTTACATATTTTAAACAAAAATTTCAATTTAATAATGCACTGAAAATTATAATGAATGCTTACAATTAAACACAACAACACAAAACAAAAAATTTCACAAAAACACATTATTTCCCCGATATTTTCCCACAACTAATCAATAAATTTCATGATATTTTATTGCGATTTTAAACCATGAACTTTAGTACTTTTTTGTTATATGGACACTATGCCAAAATGTATGTATGTATGTTTGGCGACAATGGTGTACGTATAACGGAAAAGTGCCTGAATTATTATTTTTATATATATATATATAAAATATAAACATAATTGGCGACACAGCAAGTTTTCTGGATTTCTCCCTGGCTCTCTAACCACATTGTTAACAAAACAAAAAATTCACGAAAAACACATTATTTCCCCGATATTTTCCCACAACTAATCAATAAATTTCATGATATTTTATTGTGATTTTAAACCATGAACTTTAGTACTTTTCTGTTATACGGACACTATGCCAAAATGTATGTATGTATGTTTGGCGACAATGGTGTCCGTATAACGGAAAAGTGCCTGAATTATTATTTTTTTATATATATATAAAATATAAACATAATTGGCGACACAGCAAGTTTTCTGGATGTGAAAGGCGGAGATGAATTTCATTCATTCAATGACCTTTTTAAAAGTTTCAAGTTTGGATTGAGTGCACATGAACATAGAAACCGATACCTATTTTTATGTTCATGATTGAGTTATTTGGATATCTTTTCGTATAGCACAGAAAATCATTTCTCCCGTTTTCATAATACAGATAAATTCTGGTGTATTTTTTTTTCTTCTTTTTATATCATAAGTACTTTTCTACTTTAAATTTTTTTAACCTAATAGTAATTGTCGCGTTTCTAAGCTGAAATTTCATTTTTCGAATGCAGTATTTCAAATGTTTTAATAATTATATTTAGCTGTAAGTTTGAAATATTTAAAATATTAAAAGTAAAGGTCAAGTAAATAATTAATAATGCATAACTAAATATGTATAATGATCAGAATGACATATTAAAATGTGTACAGAATGACATGAAAATTTTAAAAAACTGAAATTTTGCACTTGCAACTTAATTGTAAATTTCATTGTTTACATTGGAAACGATTTGTGGATTTTAAGAATTTGCGGAACTTCGTGTCACCAAATTACTAAATCTCTCTCTCTCACTCTCCAAAAAAAAAAAAAAAAAGGGTTAGTTTAAAAAAATTCAAAGTAGCAAAATACATACAACACAAAAAGAAAATAAATACGGTAAAATGAAAAAATTACTTTAATAATAGAAATCCATAAATTTTCAACAACGACATCAAACGAACGTATCTCATCTTTCGTTTGTGATAAGGAACGCTCCTTTGGCCCCCTCCACTCATTGGCTGAATTGTAAAGGGCAAAATTGGGGGACAAAATGACTACAGCATTTTTGAGAAAAGAAAAAATCAGAAAATTCACAGAAAATTTTCTGAAAAGTTTCAGCACAGGGAGAGAGGGTAAATGCTCTCTCGGCAATAATTATTTTTGTTGCAAGTTGGGTTAACTGTCTTTATGGTTCGAGTCGATTTCAGACTGACTGTAGATTTCTGCAAGTTGGATTTGGGTTAACCCGATTTTTCAAAAGTTAGTTCAAGTTCAGTATATTATTTCAGATTAAAACTATATCTTTCAGGGCGTGATTCGTGCCGAAAATTTTGAAATCCCGCCCAAAAAAAGACAATGAGTGGGAGCCTCCCGCCCAAAAATTTCAGCATTTTTGGAGAAATTTGCATTATTTAATTTACCTGCAACCGACCGATAAATTTCGTGATTTTTTTTTCCCCGCAACCGATTGACGGACTTTGTGTTTTTTCCGCGACTGATCGATGAACTTTGTGGTTTTTTCCGTGAGAGATCAATGAACTTTGAGTTTTTTCTGCGACAGATCGACGAACATTGCGTTTTTTAAGCGACTGATTGATGAACCTTGCGTTTTTTGGGGACAGATCGACGAACTTTGTGTTTATTCTGCAATCGATCGACGAAATTTGCTTTTTTCCCCCGACTGATTGACAAACTTTGCGTTTTTTATGACAGATCGACGAACTTAGCGTTTTTTCCGCGACGGATCGATGAACTTTGTGTCTTTTCCACGATCGATCGGTGAATCTCAATCAAGTAAAATCTAAAGTCAGAAATTTATTTAACAACCTAATTGTTAAGGGTCCCTAACACATTTAATGGAACTTGAAAAATACACTGCATATATAAAACTTAACTTTCTTCCCTTTTTTATAATAAAAATAAACATTTTACATAATCATTCTCAGTTGACTTAATTTTTTCAATGGTATTTTGTCATGTCTGCATTAATGTAATTCTTTAAATAGCACGTAAAATAATAGTGGGGTTTAAAGATTTTTTTTCTCTCTCCCAAACATTACAACTCCCCTCCATTTAAAAATGTTGGTAGGGAGACTCCTGTCCTTGGAAAAATTGAATTTCAAGCCCTGCCTATAATATGTTTGTGTGTATTGAGGTTTGTATAGATGTTTGTGTGTGTGCTGTTTTTAATAAAGACAGTTTCATTTTTCACACGAACCTTTCAAAAAATTCACATTCTTTGCGCAATCCTTTAACAAAATTCGCATTTTTTTTCGTGATTCTTTAATGAAATTCGCATTTTTTTCTGTATCTTTTTTTTGTCGAGATTCACAATTTTTTCAGCTATCCTATGACGTAATTTGTGTTTTTTTCAGCGATAATTTGACGAAATTTGTGTTTTTTCTGCGATTTTTTTTTTTCATGAAATTTGCGTTATTTTCCATGATTCTTTTATGAAATTTGCGTTTTTCTGTGATCCTTAGACGAAATTTTCTTTTTTCGCAATGCTTTGATAATAATCACATTTTCTCTGCTGCCTTTTGATAAGATTCATGAATTTTCAGCAATCCTTCGATGAAATTCGCGTTTTTTCAGCAATCTTTGAAGAAATTCGCATTTTTCTCTCGATACTTTAACGAAATGTGCGTTTTCCAGCGATTTTTTGATAAAATACATTTTATTCCGCAATTTTTAGATGAAATTTGGCAAGAAAGCGCTATCTTTTGGTGAAATTTCCTGTTTTGCGATTCTTTGAC
Organism: Maratus michaelseni; assembly: GCA_963931845.1. Lineage (NCBI taxonomy): Eukaryota > Metazoa > Arthropoda > Arachnida > Araneae > Salticidae > Maratus > Maratus michaelseni. The sequence goes on from OZ007600.1 coordinate 33,243,514, forward strand.
AAAATTTGCTCATCTTTTGCATAAATCGCTTTTTTCTGTGGCCTTTTAACAAAATTTACGTTTTACATGATCCTTTGATGAAATTAGTGTTTTTCCTGTGATCATTTGACGAAATCTAGGATTTTTTTCCCGCGAAGATTGATTATTTGTTTTTAGTCTGCAGGTGCCCTAAAAAGTTTGATGCCTGTCGCTGTATTGCACACATTCTGCCACGGTGTATCAAACAAACAAAATTCATCCTAAAGAATTATTGTTTCGTTTCTGGAAATGAACAACCGTCAACTCATTGGCTGAGTTATAAAGGGTGAAATGTGTAGGCACTGAGTATCATCTATACTATTAATGTCGGTAAACGTCTGTCTGTGTGTGAAATGTCTGTCTGTGTGTGTATTGTTGTGTCAGGCGTCTGTAAGCACAAAACTCTGCATGCAGACGACGGACATAAGTGCTTTTGGTATAAAAAAATTCGGAAGGGGAGTTTTTAAAAATTCACAACATTTTGCGGGAGAAGAGGGGTGCGAACGAATTTAAAAAATGAGTCCGCATCAATAATTATGGCGGCGGGGGTAGTATGTTTTGCCCACACGGGGTGGAGACTTTTCTTTGCTGACACCACTCATATGATATATCGTTCGAAAGGCCTGCGACTGCCTTTTCATGTTATGCATCTGTGTGGTCCATCCCCCCCCCCTTCCCGCCAATTGGGGCGCTTTTCTAAATTTTGCACATACCACTCATGTTATATATCGTTAAAAAGGTCTCTGACCGCTTAATCATATTATGCATCTCCGGTGTCCATCCCCCCACTTTGTCCCCCCCCCCAAGGGGATACTTTTGTAAATTTTGCACAAACCCTTCATGTTACGTATTGTTGGAAAGGTTTTTGCCTGCTTATTCATGTTATGCATCTCGGGGGTCCATCCCGCCACTTCCTCCCCCTTAAGGGGGCACTTTTCTAAATTTTGTTGACACCCCTCATGTCATATATTGTTGGAAAGGTCTGTGACCGCTTAAGGATATTATGCATCTCCAATGTCCATCTCCCCACTTTGCCCCCCCCCCCTCCCCCAAGGGGGTACTTTTCTAAATTTTGCAGACAACCCTCATGTCATATATCGTTGGAAAGGTCTGTGACTGCTTAATCATATGCATATCTCCAATGTCCATTTCCCCACTTTGCCCCCCCCCCCCCCAAAGAGGTACTTTTCTAAATTTTGCAGACAACCCTCATGTCATATATCGTTGGAAAGGTCTGTGACCGCTTAATCATATTATGCATCTTTAATGTCCATCTCCCCAATTGTCCCCCCCCCAAGGGGTCAATTTTCTAAATTTTGTTGACACCCCTCATGTCATATATTGTTGGAAAGGTCTGTGACCGCTTAATCATATTATGCATCTCCAATGTCCATCTCCCCACTTTGCCCCCCCCTCCCCCAAGGGGGTACTTTTCTAAATTTTGCAGACAACCCTCATGTCATATATCGTTGGAAAGGTCTGTGACTGCTTAATCATATGCATATCTCCAATGTCCATTTCCCCACTTTGCCCCCCCCCCCCAAAGAGGTACTTTTCTAAATTTTGCACACAACCGTCATGTTATATATCGTTGGAAATGTCTGTGACCACTTAATCATATTATGCATGTTCCGTGTCCATCCCCTACTTTACCCCCCCCCCCAAGGGGGTACTTTTTTTAATTTTGCACACACCCCTCATGTTACATATCGTTTGAAAGGTCTTTGACTGCTTATTCATGTTATGCATCTCCTTGGTCCATCCCACCATTTCCCCCTCCCCAAGGGGGCACTTACCATTTACTTGCACAACAGCGCTAAATGTGTCAGATGAAAGAAATTCCGCGAGTGCATGTGCCAGTGAAACTTAGCCAATTGCTGTTCTTCAACCTAGCTTTAATTCAAAGTGGGTTTTTTATTTATTTGAATTATTCTGCAAAAGTTTCAAACATTTTAAAGCAGCTATGAATTTTATTTTTATGGTACTATCAAGTTTTTTGCCGTCAAATTTTGACGGGTTCCATCTAGTTCTCATTTATATCATCAGGGAGAATGATTCCTGACAGTATCATTAAAATCTGAAATGGTCAGGTTGAATATTGAAATTTTTTGGTTGATTTGGCATGGAATGACCCTATTTATTTAAAAAAAAAAAAAAAAAAAAAAAGAAAGAAAAAAAAAAGAAAACGTGCTTATTATTACATTCTACTAAGTAAAATTTAAAAATTAAATTTGATTAATTAGCTTTTCAGTTAAATAAAAAGATTTTATGCACTACTGAAATTACACTTTTAGTATTGGCCACATGGGGTGCTATTATTGGAAAGAGACTATAATTAAGCATTCCAGCAATGGACACCGGTCCTAAAATCTTAACAATAAATGAAATTTTGTAAATGGCCATCTATCTATCTATCTATATATATATTTGTCTTACGTGGCGCGGAAATAGGGCTGAATTTCTAGCTTATTGTTGGCAACAACCGTAGTTTCCAGAGCTCAGACCAATGAAAAAACTAGATTGTGTTAGATAGATCAGCTCCGCCTCCAATACGGCGGTCAGTGTCAGTGCAGTGAAAATTAAGCTGGCAATTATTAGAAATAAAATAACATGAACGTAATCCAAAGCGTCTGAGGTTATTCCTCATTTTTATTATCAGTAATATTGTTAATTTCAAATGAATTCTCAACTCTTATTTAGAATTTATTTATGAATTTCACTCACATGAAAAATCGGAGAGAAGTAAAAATATCAACTGTCTAGGTTGTACCTGTTGCCATCTGTTTCAGAAATCTATAATCAATTAGAATAGTAAAATGTCGAACGAAATTTAAACAATCATTGATGATAAACTTATCTTCCTATTACGTAGTAGTTTTTTTTTTTTTTTTTTTTTTTTTAATATGCTCATTAGTAGCTCCAACTAAATGCATTTTTAGTTGTGTTTTCAACGGAGTTCAATTATTTTTTTACATTAAAAAAATTGTCAATTTCATATGTTCAAATGATTTATGGTAGTACTTATTTCGGCTAGAATTACTGCAAAAATAAAAAGGGGCGAACGAGCGAAGCGAGCTGGGACCGCGTAGCGGTCTCAATGTGAATTGCTTCGCAATTCATGGAGGGTTGGCGAGCGTTAGCGAGTAGGGGGCTGAGCCCCCTAGTTTATATATGAAATTCAAAGTTTTGTATTACTTCCAAACAAAAACATGCAATTTTTGCAAAAAAAATAAGGAAGATATAAATTAATTAAGTGAAGTGAGCTCTTAGCATGTTCATTAAGATTTTCACAGAAAAACAGTAGAACTGTGAAACATTATATCTGCTTTCCAATTGATTTGATTAAGAGTGTCAACAATAACCCAGATTATAAAACATATAAAGGGGGAGTTATGAAAAAATCATGGGTGCAAGTCTTCAGTCTCAGGACTGATTTCAGTCCTGGATAGATTTTTGATTAATGGTAAATTCTACTTCTATATACTTAATAATAGCAATTTTACTATCAAGAACTTTTAATTATTATCTTTTATTGCAAGAGATCCATTTTTAGCCATAATGCAAGACATAGAAATCTTCTAGTCCATTTCCATTTGGTTGTTCTTAATACTCAGAAAAGTTTTCAGTCTTGTCTTGGATGGACTTCTTGCACCCATGGAAAAAATAAAGAAAAGCAAAATTTTTATTTATTATTTTTATATAATCCAAAAACATTCGGGGGGGGGGGGGAGGGGGGTCTCCAATACTGGAAAGGCGTTCATTACTGGCACACCTACCCTACATCAATTTTAAATACGGCAAAAATTTGTTTTTAAAAATTCAATTTTAATTTTTTTAATTTACATTCGGAGAGGATTTGAATATGTAGATTTTTTTTAAAAAATAATAAGGAAACATACTTATAAATAACATATACATATATACAAATTTATCCCAGACCACCTTAATAAAAAAATTATTGAATTTAAAAAAATTCAATTTTTTTTCCAGTATTCATAGACTATTTATTCATAAATCCAAAACAAATTCAAAGGGCTCTGACATATTTTTTAATTATTTTTTATTGGAAAATGCATTGACACGTTCTTTTAATTCTTTTTTGTTCGAAAATGCATGAAACTGGCAGGTGTTGCTATTCAGAAATGTTGTAATCGAAAGACGTTTTTCCATTGATTGGTAAACGCAATTTTTAGAAATACTGTCAAAGTGGGTGTTTTCCAAATCGCTGCAATAGACAGGCCTACCAATTTTGTGCCTTTACGTTTAGAAATAAGTCATAAAATGTGTCAGAAAGTTTCGCATTTGTTGCACAGGAAATTTGACAATAGCTTTAAGAGAGTATAAACTATTCTTACTTTCTTTGGTGAATGGGGCTTCTGAAGATTTGACGCCATGTTCGACAATTATTTTCTGTTTTAAAACATCCTCAATCCTCAATTGTCTTGCACTTTTTTGCAGATTTTTCTGACGTTTGTTTTCTCTTTTCAGGCCGTCCCATGTTTTTTTTAATCCACATGATAAAGTGTGAAGTATATTTATAAATTAAATATAATTTTCACTTGGCCTATTTCGGAATCATACAAGCACAACAGAATGAAAAACTAAAACTGAACAAAACAACAGAATTTTCTCTTCTCGAAAACCCTGAAATGATTGGCTTTATAATTTGCCACTTTGTTGCGTCTTTTTTTTTCTTTTATTTAAAAGATAAAAACATAATTAAGCATAGCTTCCATATGAAAATGGAAATGTTTCTGTTTTCCGCAAATACTCTCAGTGAAAAAAGAAGAAAAAAAAAAGTCTATTGTCAGTGTGAACATCGAATGCGACTGACGCCTTGCAAACGTTACCAAAAGGACGCGCCAGTAGTGTCTGGCGCCTGCATACGAAATATTTCACATCCTAAAATATTTTACTTTATAAAATATTGCTGAATGAGCACAAATGTAATGCGAAAAATATTAATTATCAGTTATTGTATCATGATATTTGAGAAATGATTGTGTTCGTGTTCTACAGGAGTGATAATATATGAAAAAAAAAAACTTTTTCTTTTTTCCTGCAACCTTGCTTTTATTTTTTTTATGAATTTTTATTATTTAAATTCGATTTTAAAATCCTGCGTGTATCTGCGTGAGCGGGGTGGGGGGTGCCCGGGCAACCCCCCTGGTTACGCCTATGCATGTATAAGTGTATTTGTCTGTGGCTCACGCGTTTAGTGTTTAGTAACTCATAGAGGAGACACCTCATTTGCCACATACTCCGTAACAATTTGTTCCAAAACTTTGGATTGGAATTGGAAGTGCCACCAAAATTTTGTCAAATTTACCTCTATTTGAAGCGATCAGAACTGTTTCAGAATGGATGAAAGAATGAGGACGACTGGAGTACGCTGTCAGTATGAAGAAGCTATGAGGAGTGATGAAAGACTAATATTTCTCCTCTGATAGTGAAACGCAAAGGAAACAATGTAACAGGATAAAGACAGAGAACAAAGACGGGAGAAACAATCATTTTTACTTTATCTTTGAAAAAGTTTGAGGAAAGAGCGGATTTTTAACTCTTTTGCTTTTACTAAGTATTGAACCAGCTTTCCGTAAAATGTTATGAAATATTCCTAAAATTGCTACATACTAAACTTAATTCAAGATACGCATTTAATTCACATTCTTTGCAATCTAATTCCTTTTTTTTTAAAAAAATTCCTTTTTTATTCTGTACAAGTACAATTGTTTTTTTTCTACGCTCTAATTCCTTCTGTAGAAGACCTTATTATTATCATCCTGAAAATTATTTATCATCCTGACGGCAACACTCAATCACCACTCAACTAACGCCTAGCCTCCTTAGAAAAAGATAGCATCAGATTTCAGCAGCATACAGCGAGAGCGAGAGTGGGAGTCACTATTTCATTCCTTAATCCCTCCTCCACCTCACCTCACCTCACCGGAAACACGACATTGTTACAACAAAAGTGGTCTGGAGAAACTTCATCCAAAATTTTCCGTGTGCTATACCCAGGCCTATACCAGAGGTGTGAAGGCTCTGTAGACGTAATGTAAAATGGCATTCGACAAAAGCTATACGATACGGCGAAGTTGAATTACAGGGTGAACTCCTTGGCGAGTTCGCCGAGATACTTGGATTAAATTTATTAGCGCTAAGTCGCCAATTCGAGTCTATCAAAAAAACAAAAAAGTATTGGTTGACGAAATCCTGCATTTTATATTCATTGTGGAGTATGTTCTCGTTCTTCCTTCTTTTTTTGTATTAGAAAGAACCGCTTAAGTTAAAAAAAAAAGTGTATTTTTCAATATATTTAGAAAAGTTAAATGCATCTTTCTAAATCGTAGGCACATACGTAAAAATATCATTAATGTTATAACTATTATTTATTTGTTATAGACTCGAATAGATATATTCATTAGTTAAAGAAATTAGAAGAAAAAACGTAAATTCTATTGCAAAATACGAGAAAAAAAAATTAGAAGACATATACACGAGTTATCTTAAAATTAAAAAAAAAATTATGTATAAATAAGGAATTAAAGGAGTATAAAAATAAACATAAATAATAAACGCGAATGCACACTTAACACTATTTCTGTTCCAACACTATTTGGTTCTACCCTTAACCAGCTCGTTTAGCCCCTTCTCTACTTCGAGTCTGCTGTCTTAACCATTCAGCCGCGGCATTAGATGCTCCAAAGCGAAAGATTGAATAGAGCAACTATGATTTGCAGCAGACATGTACTTTTTTTATGTGAATCCGTAATTATATAAATACGTAGCAACTATACTCGTCGTCTAATCTGTCGTCCGCATATAGCAGCACAAAAACTACCCATCCGAATGATTTGATATTTAATGTATATACTCGTTGCAGAATTTTGTCGATTCATTTCAAATGTTATGAAAATCGAATCAAAACTTAAAAAGTTATTAATGACAGTCTTCTTTATTCTGTTATATCCTATCATACGTAATCTATATAATAAAAGCGCAAGTCATGTGACCGATGAAAACAAATACGGGCTAACCACATCTTTTTTCATATGCTAAGCGGCCATTTTTATTAAAAATTAGGGTACTTTTCGGTTAGCCGGGCGCCAGTGAAATAAATAAATAAATATATGTATATAAACACACACACACATACATATATGTATGTGTGTATATTGTGTGTATGTATATATATATTATGTGTGCGTCTGGTATATGTATATATATTGCACTGGCGCCCGACTAACCGAAAAGTACCAAAATTAGTTTTTCGAATAAAATTGCATAAAAGTTACGTTTTTAGAAAGATCGTTTAAATAAATTGTTTGCCTGAGAGATGAGTTACATTAAAAAATGTATAGATTCTGAGATAACTTCAGTGAAAATTAGGTTAACAACCGGATATCTCAATCCATTACAGTAAATAAACAAAAGAGATTCATTCATCGTGAGTCACAGAAATATTAAACCGTGGAGGTAATCATTCGCAAAACAAGATCTCCGTGGTGAATTTTGCAGTGCTAACTGATGTCGAAAAAAAAAATTGCTTCTGTAAACGTGGCATACGTAATAATAATAAAAAAAAAAGGCGTGCTCATTTCCCTCATAACAGACGAGGTAACTCATTTCACTGAAATAATAACACAGGGATGAGATTTATCCGCTTCTTTGCATACCAGTATAATGTTACAGAAAATATTTTTTTATTTAATCGGAACATTCTGCGATTTAACAGAACAACGTTTTCTGTAAGATTATACTGGTATGCTGAAAAGCGGAGAAATCTCATGCCTATAACAACAAGTTGCACCGTCGAAATTCGACGCAACAAAATATATTAAATAAATATGTTTCAATTTAATCTTATGAATAACAGAAAAATGTAATGAAAAAAGAAAGTGACTCTGCAAATTTAAAGTATGATATTAACACAAACATACTCAAAACTTTGCACATGAACACCACATGCCATTGAAGTACTGATCTCAGTAAAAATCTAGACAATTACGTCATTTAGTTTTGTTAAAATTGAAATTTTTCGTTTGAAAATGCGCGTTTTAAAAAATGATATCATTTTCATAAGCAGATAATCTAGCTTTTAATTTCAGAGTATCTACTATATATATAAAACACAAACGGAAATTTCGTTCAGTTCCTTTATAACTCGAGTTCTGCCGAGTGGATTTTGATGGAACTTACACTGTTCGAGAGATAATTTTTCAGGGAAGGCTTTAGTATATAACACAACGTTCTACGTATATTAGTTATAGAATTATGATAGAAAGTTCTGTTATTTTGGCCGAAAAGGTTACCATTGCTAATTTTTTGGCGATCATTACTGTTGCAGAAAGAAATGAAAAGGCTATACATCTCGAAAAATAAAAGAAAAACTGTTGCTAATTTTATTTAAAAAAAAAAAGAAAGAAAGAAAGAAAAAGAAAAAAGAAAGAGGAAAAAAAAAAAGAGAAAAAAAAAAGAGTTTTGATGAGAAAATATTATAAAACGAAAATATTTAATTTAAACATGATTGGAAATGTTCGTAATGCTTAAAAACTATTCGAGGGGCAAGATTGCTATGGAAACAACATTTGGCGATTTATCTTTTGTTTTTGGTGATTTTGATTTTACTTTTGACCCCAAAGAATTTGATTTTAAGCCAAAAGGTGTCTTTTTTTGTTGCAGAAAGAATTTAAATGGCTATACATCTGGAAAAATAAAAGAAAAAACTGTTACTAATTTTATTTAAAAAAAAGAAAGAAAAGAAAAACAGTTTTGATGAGAGATTTTAGGCCAAAAGGTTTTTTTTTCAAGTGTATGACAACATTTTTGCAGTATCTTTTTTTGGTACTTTTCGGTTAGCCGGGCGCCAGTGATATATATATACATGTATATATATATATACACACATATATACACATATATGTACACACATACATGTATATACATATATATATATATATACATATATAGGTATATGTACATATATCACTGGCGCCCGGCCAACCAAAAAGTACCTTTTTTAATATTCAAATGCAAACTATATTAATGGCAATATACTTCTATTTACTTCTATATGAAATTTCGTTCCGGCTGCTTATAACTCGAGTTCTGCTGAATGGATTTTCGTAGAACTTAAACTGTAAGATAATTTTTCAGGGAAGGTTTTATTGTATAACATATCGTTCTACGTAGCTTAGTTGTAGAATTTCTCTGGGAAGTTCTATAATCAGATCAATCCGATTATGAAAGATTAGCCTTTTTAAAAGATTTTGCCGAATGGATTTCGATGGAACCTACACTGTTAGATAATTTTCTAGGGAAAGTTTTATTATATAACATATCATCCTACGTTGCTTAGTTCTAGAATTATAGGGGGAAATTCGAAAATCGGGTGACCATTTTTTTATCAAATATTAGCCTTTTCAATATTTGATTCCGATTATGAAAGATTAGCCTTCTGAAAAAGTTCTACTGGACGGATTTTGTTGAGAATTGTATTGTTAGTTAGATGCTATTTCAGGAATGGTTTTAATGTACTACATATTGTTCTACGTTACTTAGTCAAACAGTTATGTGTGAAGGTTATATAGTCAGGTGAACCTGATTCCGAAAGATTAGCCTTTTTGAAAGTTTTTACTGGGCGTATTTTTTGCGACTTGCATTGTTAAGTAGATAATTTGTAAGGATGGTTTTAGTATACTTTATATCGTTCTGTTAGTTTTAGAATTATGTGGAAAGGTTCTATAATCAGATGAACCCAATTATCAAAGAATAGCCTTTATAAAAACTTCTACTGAATGGATTTTGTCAGTTAATTTGTTTGCATTGTTATTTCTGTAATTTTTAGTGATGGTTTTAGTATATTGCATATAATTTTATCATTCTTTAGCAAACCCTAACTGTAAATGACCAAATAAAAAAGTTGGTCCTTAACAGCTGAAATTTTGACTGCACATTAGAAAATATAATATAGCAGAATGACGTCATTTTTCAGTAATGTGGAAGGATATTCCAGGTAAATATACAGATTGCTTTCAAATACAAGGTCAAATTAAACGATATATTTCGTTTGATTCAAGGTTCATTTGTAGAAACTGACCAGCGCACAGTGGGGCGTTTTGATGATCTAGGTGGACAAAATTCCTTTTTCCGATTATCTCGGAATTTAACAAGATCGCGTATACTGGTAGCTGAATGTCTCTTTTGTCGAGATCCGTATGAGTTTAGTCGAAAAAACGCGATGTGTCGATTAACTACGACCGTAAAGAAGGCAGTTGATTTGAGAGACTTTCAACAGTTGCATTATTTTTCTGTAAGTTCGAAAGCAAGTCGTGACTTTTCTGTTTTATTTGAAAGCAGGAGTTTACTGGACATAGGTCACATGTTTGTCACACGATTTAACCTATTGTTGTTTGAAAATAAATGCCATCTTGTTTACAAACTTCATCTTGACTTTTAATACAGTATTAAGCATTATTAAGCAATAAGCATTTTTTTAAATCAAAGTGCCATTCCTAAAGTATTGAAAACTTAAGACAGCTCCTGCGAAAGTTTGCGAATCATTAAGTTATATTAACTTGAAGTGTGCGTCTGAGTGTTTAATTCAAATCTTGCAAGTCAATTTTCACCACTTTTAACTATCCGATTGAGCTGAAACTTTAAATACATGTGTAGTTTCAATGACAATATAATATTATAATTTTAAAAAAAATAATAATATAACAAATAATAATAATAATAATAATAATATAAATAATTAAGTAAGTCAAATATTTATCACTGTTTGGTTATTTTATTACTGATACATTCGAAAACCCAGCAAAACCTAATTAAACTTCAACGCAATAATTTTGTCCACCTAGATCCTCAAAACGCCCCACTGTGCAGCGCAGCGGGCGTAGCTTGCTATAGTGTGGAATAAAAAACTTGGAAAATAAAATCAATTTCACGAAAATATAAAGGAAAAATATTACCGCAAGTCATTTAACCAATTGTTTTAAAATTTTTATTAAATATTTATTATAATTAAATGGATATGATGTAATTTTCAGAAATATTATATTTTCTTCATACGAAGGAAGTAAATAAATAGCAAAAGTTCTGTCTGTTTAGATGCAGGAATAAGGGTCAGTAAATATGACGCCATACTGACACAGGATTAGTAAAATACTGTATATTCATGGAGGAAAATACATCTTTTAATTTTCCGAATGATGTCATTTTCTTCATCGGAAAAATTTCGTTTTTAATATTACTTCTTATGATAGATTATTTACTGTTGTTTTATTTACATAGATTACTTAATATTATTTCTCAACAAATAATCTGTATTATGCTCTTCTGTGATTACTGCATAATTAAACACAATCATTTTACTATGCTTAAATTTTATTAGAGACCATTGAAATTCTTCTTTTAAATATGACGACATTTACACTGATGGAATCCCGCTTCGGATTGGTGGAATGTGATAAGCAAATTAATCTTGTGTTATAGAGATAAAATCTTAATCCAATTGCCACCATTTTAACCCTCTCACTGACAAGGCCGTGTTAACACGTTCAGCAAACTGTCTTCCGAAAAAGGCGAGCCCTTCTTAAGTCGTTCTCCTAGAACGGATTCTATACCGGCGAAGCCGTGATAAGTCGTTTGGAGAAAATGCCTCCAATACTGCCATGCACGTGTGTAAGAAATATGCCTACCCCCTTTCATTAGGCGCCGTATCTTCTCAACAATAGATAATTGCTTCAAACCCCGACCCAACCTCAGGGGGCGAGGGGCAGTTTCCTGTTCCTTTTAAATTGTCCGTTCGTTTCGTTTCCAGAGATAGATGACCAAATAGATCAAGAATTTCGACTAGATTTGTAAAAAAGAAAAGTCTTATCATTGGGAAGAAATTGGTTTTTATTTCTGAGTATTGAGTTACGTAATAATATTATTCTATTTAGCTATACATAATTACAAGTTTTATTTGTATGAATTCATTGCAATAATGAAATCCCAAGTATTTAAAAATCGTTTAAAGATGTGATGTGTACGAAATTTTAAAGTTTAAAATTTGCACAATTTTGCGAAAAGGGGGACAAATGGAACCTTTATCCCGGAGCTCGGAAATTGAGTGGATGCCAAATTTTTACTACTAACCACTGTTTTAATAATTTATTTATTCATTTTTTGACGGGCGATCATTTACCCGGGGAATTTCTTTTTCTGTTTTCGTCATTTTTTTTTTTTTTTTTTTTTTTTTTTTACAGTCGCAAGATATCATGATTTCTCTAACAAATAAGAGCAATTATCTGTAAAGTTATTTATTAGTTGTTTAAGATTTCTGAATTAAAATTAAACCTTTTAAAGTTGCAAAATAAACGCCAAATATTTATTAAATAGAATTTAATTATGTTTCTGTACTTTATCAGTTTTGTGACACAATTTTATTACAAAGAGAAGTGGAGGGGGGGGGGGGGGATTGAAACTTGCGCTCAGTTTTCTCTTCGCACGGTCCTGCCGAAATATACCAGAATTTCTAGCTACTTCATGAGCCTTGTCGAAAAATTATCAAGTAACAGTCATTAAAATAATTTGTAATCTTTGCATAAAAAGAAAACAGGAAAAGTTCTGTGCCCCGCATCGATCACTATACAGTTACCAACTTAAATTATGCATCTTCCGTTAAAAATATGCTTCAAATGACAGAAAAATTACTTTGCATTCCACAAATGTTAATTTCATGTTAAATATTAAATTTTACTTAATACTTCAGTTTTAAATAGTTCGTATACTATAGTCTTTCTAAGGTGGTTTCTAAGGTAAGTCACGTTACATCTAATAAAAACCTCCCAAAATTCAGGACAACGAGATCGACCGTACAAGAGTACACAAACCTGCCTTACACCATCACATCGGTCAACCAAATTTTCAATTCTTGTAGCAACCCCTGAGCTTCATAAAACTTTGAACAAATTGTAACACATTTCGTAGCTGTCAAGAGTACTGGAAAAGTTTTCTTTTCTCTGCACTTACTCGAATTTTACAATTTGAAACCGTTAATCAAATAAAGAGAATAATAAAATCAAATAAAGCAGGTCCATAACAAGAAGGGTCAGGAGGTGATTTGCCCTCCCTCCACACTTCCTTACACTCTCCCAGAATTTTAGAACACTAAAGTAAAATAAAATAAAATTTTGAACAACCCCCCCCCCCCCCCCCCCATATTTTCAACTAGAAGCGCCAAACATAGGTAATTAATTTTTTTGTTAAATTATGTTTTGAAAGTATGTTATGTTTTATGGTGCTAATGCATCCTAAATACCATATTTATAAAGTAATAAACCTAACATGGCACCACATTCCTTCAAAATGTTTTTCGTTATGAATTGCATTCCACGTTTTTGATACAATTTTTATGTGCAGTTTAACTCAGTTTCTTCTATTTCTTACTTAAATATATATATTATTTCCAAAGGTTTATTTCTGTGCATACTGGTGAAAAAGGGTAAAAATGGGGGGGGGGGGGTACGATTATAGGTCTCCGTGAATTTCATTCCCAAGATATTTTTTTGCAGGGTAAAACTTTAGTGTGTATTAAATTTAAACTGTTATTTTTTTGTAATGTAATCAAAGTAGATCGAGTCAGCTCTCCCATGTGTTGGAAGAAAGAATCATCAAGAATTAATCAATCGCATTCCCAGAAGTTAGTGGAGAGGGGGCAAAACACATTTCCTAACTATTAGGAAGAAGGAAGTCCCGTGTAATGTTTATATCACCTACCAAGAAAAAATAATCAATGTCACCGTCGGCACTTGATCGTAAAAGCCAGGCCCCACAAGGCACAAAGGTATATTTTCATTGGAAACCAATATGACTTCAGGCCGTTTGTTCAAAAATTTAACATTTCTTTCAGGACTTGTTTTTTCAGATCTTATCTTCTAATGATTTTTAAAAATTCGAGCTTGACCACATGTAAATTCCTTTTGACACTGTGTGTACTCTATTACTATTTACTACTTGTCTTCATTTGTCTCTGAGCAAATATAGTCAAAGTGACACCACTGTGATGTTAAATTTTTTTTGAGGGACTAGTGTTGAGACAACTACTCCCCCCCCCCTCCCCAACCAAAATATAATAATGTGCAAAAATTTATTTTTCCCAATAGGTACATCCTCTTTCCCTACCGCAGCCAAAATTGAACTCTTGGGTGAGTTTCTGTGGTTAATAATTTAAAAGCCCGTCTCACACTGTACAAATTTGCTGCGAAAAAAGAAAAAAAAAAGTTGCATCCTCTTTAGAGGTAAATAAATTCACACCCCCTCCCTTCCTCGAAATGTTAAAAAAAGGAGGGGGGGTGGAAGAGAAATCAATACAATAGGTATTTCTAAAAACTGTTCAACATTTTTGGATGTTTGTACTAGTTACACCCCCCCCCCCCCCACCACCACAAAATAAATTCTGCATACGCCACTAGAATTGTGGCATCAATCAGACAACTCACTGTGTAAATTGCATAAGAAACGCTTTGGCAGGAAAATAGTTTACTTATAATATAATCGAAATTGCCACGCTTTCGTTTTTATACACAATTTTGCATAGATGTATTCTCTTCATTTATCATCCATTTTCTGAAATAATGATTTTCCCGCTCTTTTAAATAACTAAATTAACCCTATACCTTTTTTTCTATATTTTATACGTGTAAAAGTGGCCTTTTTTCCGACCACGTAAGAAATACATGATATTTGAATTCTAAGGTAATTTTTTTTTCTTTTTTTTTATGATTCCTAAATACGTTTAGGAAATAAATAAGTTTTCCTTAATAAGTTTAATTAGTTCTGTGGCAATTGTAACAAACAGTTGAAGTTCTTGCAATAAAGTGCCCTATTTTACATGATTTTATAAACTATGATATGCCCGATTGGGGGGGAAGGGGGCAAATTATTAACATATAAATATAAATATATATGGATCAGAGTTCGTCGGATTATATACAATTTTTTTTTCAACCCAAAACATTTTCATCAACCCATAACCCAATCCGAATCCGACATACTTTCACCCTAAAACTACCCGAACTCGAATGAAGGAAAAGTACTCCATATTTTAACGCAATTATGTAAAATTAGTATACAATTGTATATCTAAATTTCATTTTAAATTTTAAAAGGAAAATGAACATATATAACAATATTTTATCCTACCCTCTGTTCGGTGAGTTCGGGTTGACCTATTTATTTTCACTTCGGGTCGGGTTCAGGTAAGGCTCACTTTAATTGTTTCAGATTCGGCTTGGGTATTGACACTTGCAGTCCGTGTTCGTGTAGATCCAATTACTCAAAAGAAGCTCCAAAATACTTTCTCAGGTGGAAAACTATATGTTTGAATATAGTAATAAGTACATATTGATTTTTAAAGATAATATTGATATTAGAGATACGACTGGAGGCTACTTTTCCATCATTGCAGTAAAACATGGGATAATTTTCTTTCATTTCGGGTTCAGGTCGGGTTGAGGTCGATGAAAGTTATTTAAAAGTATTCGAGTCTCGTTGCGGGTCAACTAATTTTGTTTGTCTGGTTCGAACGGTTTTCAGGTTGACTTGATATAGAATTGTCGGGTTCGGATTTGACATAAACCGAACTGCGAAGATGTCTAACGCCTATTATGTTATTTAAAATAGGGGATCCAGTCCGAGTTTCCCAGGTTACAGAACATATTGGGTTTTTGGTATATATATATATATATATATATATATATATAGATATATATATATATATATATATTAGATTTCCCTCTGACAAAACCAAAGAGCATTTTGTTTAATCAAAAATCGCAATAATGTATTCAAATAAAATTTTTAAAGTGATGCTTTCGTATTATAGCCGCATGCCAAGTGTAAACATGTGAAGAAATCACAAAAGAAATGACCTTTTTGCCATGATGCGGTAGTTCGAACCGCCCACTTCGAAACCTAACTTGTTTGCAGGCGGAGCCGGCAGAGATTTTTTTGCTATAAGGATTGGTCCTATAAAAAACTTGTCAATATAAAAGTTTTAAATAATATTAAGAGGATTTATAATAAATTTAAGCAGATTTGATATCTTGTGAATTGACGAAGTTATGAATTTTTTTTCTTCTAAACCCCCTCTCCTCCCCCCCCCTTGGGGCCATTTTTAATGATATCAAAATTCTGTCATACATAAATTTTCGGCACTTCTCCTAGAAGTAATAATAACTTTAAACGGTTTCGATACATATCATAATTAAGAAATTATGTTTTTTTTCTGTTTTCACAAAAGTCCCTCCATCCCCCCCCCCCCATGGTTCGATTTTGCCCATTAACGACCTAGACCAAGATTTTATGCCCCTTGATTTTATGTATCAGTTTGGAAGAGATTTGTGCAGAATTATTTCAGTTATCGTGTCCATAAAACAGTGACTATATATATATAAGTTTTGAACTGGGAGGTGGTTTTGGGCTCTGGAAGTCCTGATCGGCGTAGATTTGCAAATTTTTTTCAAAAATTCCAACTTAAGTTAGAATGTAATAGGCCAGGGGTTCTCAAACTTTTAGACAGTCGTACCACTAAATCGAAACTCATACTTCCGCGTACCGGCAGGTAATGAACATAAAGCTAATTTTAAAAAACACTGCAAAACCAGAACTTGACTAAAACGGAATATTGCCTAGGTCTTTTATGATTCTGTCTTAGCAGGTTTTACTGTATTTCAAAATGCATGATTACATTACTAGTACTACTGATTCATACATAGAACGTTAGCTCTATTGCAGTAATTACCTAATATCGTTAATGAAAAGAGTAAGCTTGATCTATCAAGCACAGCTTCCTCATGTCTGGTTGAATATTAGTTAGCTTTAGTCGTAAGTCAGATTCGATATTTAGTTCTTTCCTGTATTTGTTTTTGATATAAAGATTTGAAGAAAAAGTACATCTACATAGATATGTTGTGCTAAAAATCTAGTAACAAAAAAAAAAGAAAATAGCTTTCGAAAATTTCCTGGGTTATAAACTTAAGCCGTTTTTGATTTCATAATGCTGTATTTCATTTCACATATCAGTATCAGACTTTAGCGTACCAGTAGCCAGAGCTTCGAGTACCAGTACTGGTACGCGTACCATAGTTTGGGAATCCCTGTAAAAGGCAGTATTTCTTACGAAATCTACCTAAAAGAAAAAGAGAACATTTTTACTTGGTCGACGACGAGAGACTCTAAAAGCACAGAACAAAATGATAAATGCAAAATGACAAATGCAGAGATAACTATGTAAATAATTTGGGATCCAATAGTTTTTTTTTTTTTTTTTTTTTTTTTTTTTGACAAATGAAGTCTTGAGTTATAAGCACATCTTGAGTTATAAGTGAGTTTTTTTTTCATGATGACATTTATTGGGCTGTCGCGTGCAGAAGTTATATTCAAAACGACAATTTTCACAGCATTTTCTAAAAGACCGCCTGCCTTTTTCGAAAAATGGAAAAAACTGTTCGACTTCATAGTTTCTAAATAAGAGCATTCGTCGATTCCATGTGTTAATGAACGAAACTGAATTCAGAAATCTTGTTAGAAAATAGTCAATTTGGATTCCAGTATAAAAAGATTATACGATTTCTCTATGGGCAAGTGCAATTTTAGTAGCATACTTTTTTTTTTCTACTTTATTCGAAAAACATAAAAGCCTTTATAATATATTTTATGTGATCTCTACGCAACCTCCTATAAAAGTATTTTTTTAATCATTTATTATATAGTATTAGTACTAATTCTAACCATGAAATGCATTTAATAAAGTTCTTTTTTCCTTCTTTGTGTGTGTCTGTTATTTTTATCTTCAAAATGTTAATGCTTGGTCATATATTTATTTAAATATTTAAAAGGATTTCCAGTTGAACATTATATCATATGTAAAATATTTAAGAATCAGATTTGGAGAGGTATTTTATTTATTTCTTTTCTCTCTCTCTCTCTCTCTCTCTTTAAATTTAAATATATTATCATTGATGATTTTTTTCTCCTGCAGTTGCTTCGTTTTCTCCTAAACTCTATTAGACAAAAGCTATCCCGTTCTGTTCCCGTCCCGGACTGTTCTCAAATCTAAAAAAGCCACTTTCTGACACATTCCAGAATTCAGTTTTGTTCGAAAACAAATGAAATTGGCAGGTGCTCTTATTCATACACTATAAAATTTGGCAGTTTTTTCCATTATTCGATAAAGGCAGGAAGTCTTTTAGATATTGCTGTCAAAATTGGTGTTTTGGATAGAATTTCTGCACGCATAAAGGAAACTATTCGCTTATAATTCATTCGTCGAAAAATCAAACAAATTGGAAAATGTACGCCAAACGTGACAAATGAGGTGCGTTCGCACTGTAACTATTTTCAGTGAAATGTATTATATCATCTGTTATTATGATATGATTAATTTCCGTAATGAAATATGAATATTTTAAACTGGCAACATTTTATCTTTTGTTGATATTTACAGAAAATTCCAATGGGAAGCCTAAGCCTAGCTTTGATAATTTCAGATCTTGAAATCCTTATTTAGAGTCTTTTTTGCATTTAATATCTATTTCTCCGGAAACATCTGTCCAAAAAACTATTGGTAGATTATAGGATTGATGTAATTAAACAATTTCACAAATTTTATACAAATTTTGTTTTTAAATTCTGTAAGACGGAAGTAATAGGACTCCATCAGAAATAGGATGTAATCACCATGATGGCAACCTAGAATCATTACCTATCATGGGATATCACTGAATTAAGCGTATGATAGGATTTAATAGAATGAAGAATGCGACTATAACTTGCTCGTAAAGTTTATATAATGTCATGTACGTCATATATGATTATGACGCCATACATGTCAGATAAATTCAATTTTTATAATAATTACATGATATAGTTTTAATAGTCAAACTGAAAATATAATAATTATGTAAATGCCTATATAGAGTAGTGAATTGAACAGTGAAATAATGGATAATAAATAAAATATTTCTTTGCAAAATGCATTAAAGACATTTCCAGTTTACAAGGGAATATTTTTCGGATTTGCGCACCTGTCTAGTATAATATGACAATATGAGACAAAATATTCTTCCACTCCCCTTTACATTACAAAAACCAACTTATTTAAAACCTTTCTCAAGTTGAATCCCAGAGTGGAAAGTAAAGGGGGAATAGACAATAGGATGTGTCCTTCCTTCTGTTGCTAACTTGTTTGCAATAACTTTCAACCTATTTGGATCATTGGAAATGCAATTACATGCAACCTGCAACTTGTAAATAGTAATGTTAGGGTTACAGATACACGTTCTTAAATAACACGTGCTTTACTTGAGAAAACATAGAATCGGTTTTCTATAATTGAACTTATATACATCTCAATAAATAATATATACCAATTTTATGTTCAATGCTATGTAATGTATTATCTTTATTTTGATTGTTGACCATTTTACCTGTTGACGTTTTTACCGTTGCCCTTTTTACCTATTGACGTTATTACTGTTGCGCTTTTTACCTAAATTCGAACCTGCGTATGCAATGTCAGACTTGATAGCCTGTAAGCTAAAAACTTACATCCATTTAATGCATGTCGTCTTAATGAGAAATTGTGTCAAATTCACAATCAAAACATAATTTTGTGTTTTCATATTAATTAAAATAATTTATATTTTAATTTACAGTGTATTTTTTTCCATATGAATTTTTATCTGATGTGTGCTTTCTTCAAGCTGCGATTGCTTCAAGGTGCGCTTTTTTCCGGTGCGCTTTTTTCCGTGCGCTTTTTTCCGTGCGCTTTTTTCCGGTGTGCTTTTTTCCGTGCGCTTTTTTCCGGTGCGCTTTTTTCCGTGATTCCATAAATCTGCAAATATTGTACAATTTCCTTTTAAAATAGCATTCTGAAACTGGAAAAGAAAAATAAGATATCTGCTTCCCCTTTTATTCATTCTGATGAAACTAGCATAAATGACTTAAAATGAAATATGTAATTTTTTAAGGGAAAAAATGTTATTTTTATTTTTACGATATGAGAATAAATAAAATTGTCGGTTTCAGAAAGAATGAGCCCGCCCGGGCTCGAAGACCAATATAAAAATCGAGCCCGAGCCCGTGTCGGGCTTTCGGGCTCGGGCTGAGCCCGTCTCATCTCTACTGGGCACCCCCAGAGGTATAATTATGAAAATTATGGTGCACTTTGAAACATCGAGATTTTCTTTCAAAATATTGTAGATTAAGGGTTATAAAGTAAAAAAGATTAAATTTCATAAAACGTATTTATCAAAAACGAGTATAAAACAGACATTTCCAAAGGAGGATAATCTGGGTCTCGTAAAAACACGCGTTCAACTTTCCACTGGTCATAATAGAAAGGAAAAGTAACGCACAAAGGAGAGGAGGCGATTAAGGGAGAGAATGATTTCTAAGAATTTCCAAACTCTCCCCATCCCTCCTGGGGTATTTCTGCTGGTGTAACTAATTGGATTGGGGGGTAAAAATATACGGCCCGTTTTGAAAAGGAAATAGTAAATAGACGTTGGTTTTTTTGGCATACTATTTTATCTTCTTTGAATGAGCATTTCATTTCCGTGACCGCTCAAATGCCTTGTCAGTCAGAGGGTTAATAGTCTTAAGGATTATATTCATATATATAATTAAGGTTTTTTTTTTTTTTTATAAAATGTTAGAATGATCATCTTTTTTAGCATTCAATTTAAAATACAGAGAAAACAACACTACAATTTTGCCCTTTTTCTGGATAGTGACCATTTTAAAGGGTGAAATACACTGAAATCATTATTTATATATGTTTTTTAGGGTTTCGTTCATCTCACGAAACCCTATTACTCCCACTTCGTTGTCTGTCCGTAACAGAGCCGGTTCTCAGAAACTATGTAACTTACAGTCATGAAATTTTGTGTACTTATAACTAAATACCTATTATGAAGCTCAAAATCATAAAATTTGAAAAAATCGTATTATTTTAATATATACAGATAAAAAACCAAAAATCTAACAGCCTTTTCCTATTAAATTCAAACATTTTTCGTGATAGCAGTTGCCAACAATTAAAAATCCCCAATAAAATGCTTTCTACAATAATTTATTTTCTATTGAAATTTTTCCATGTGAAAAAGGAAAATCAAATAAACAGTTTCATCAATTGAAAAAAAGATTAATAGGACGGCATATTGGTAATAAAAAGGAAATTTTCAAACTTTTCTCAATAATACAAGGAGTATGAGTACGTGTAAATACAAAAAGCAGCTTAATGTGACGTCATTAGAGAATTAAAAATAAAATTAATCTGACGTCTAACATTTTCAGGGTCTCTATACAACATGTTTAATTTTGAAATTGATTTTTTTTTTAATATCGCATTTAGTCCACATGACAGATATTATTATGACAAAGTATAATAGCGCAGATTTTCGAAAAAACGAGAATGCTCACGGCTGACTTCGAGTTATTCGAAGTAGAAGGCGAATTCATAATTCGAAAATTGTGCGACAAATCCTGACACAGCTATAAAAAGCTTTGTATAAATTAGATAACATATTTCAATAAATTAGATTTAAAAAAATGCTTAATATTAACTTATTGGAGTTACGAGAAAGACTGATTCGAGTCTTTTCCATTTGTGTAACTGCACTCAAAGGCGCACAGGGGAGTTTTTAATGAAAATCCTGGCCAAAAAAGGAAGAAAATTAAATTTGCTCAAAAATTGTAAAAAGCATATTTTATAATAGCTGACTAACTGGTGCATCGATCTATGTGTATTTCCGACGTATGAGTCATATCCGGCGGCTCCTAGCCTCAGTTGAAGTGAAAGTTTTCTTTGTGAGAAGACGTGCTTTTTTGTTATTTTTCTGCTTTGTTATTGTATTTAAATGTATACTTTGAAGTGTGCATTTAAATAATTTTACTTTTCATAAAATAAAAATTAATTTAAATTGAAAATGCGTTAATATTAAGCTTTTTTTAATCTAATTTTTTGAAATATATTTATTGAAATATGTTATCTAATATATTCAAAGTTTTTTAAAGCTGTATCAGGGTTTGTCGGACCATTTTTGAATTATAATCATATTGATTATGGTTTTAAAGGACATTAGAAAAAAAAATCTTCCGCATATTATTAACATTTTTAGAAGCGATGTTTTTTTGGAGGACTGAAAACCTATTAAAAACATTCAAAAACCAGCATATCTATATTAAAGAGGCTCTACTTTGGTAAATACTAAACGCAAGTAATTTATATATTATATGCATTGTTTTTTATAAATAATTAAAGATTTATGTGAAGTAAAATTAACCACATACAATTACACATTTCTTCTAAATAAAACAAACTCATCAACAATTAATTTCCTCTTATAAACATTCCCGATTAAAATATAAGCCCCTCACAATGCTCATTAAACCCACAGCCCATAAGCATAAAATTATCGAAGCAAGTGTCTTTTAAAAAGAAATAAGATACTAAATGCATTTTAAAAGAAAATTTCAATAGAATATTACTTGTTATATATTTAAATAGAATAATTTATTAGAGTCACTTTCAAATAAATTGCCACTTTAGGATTATTATCACACAGAAAATCTGGTCGAAATGCAAAAATCGTTATGGACTTCTTCTACACACTTGGAAAGAAAGTGGTCATTTGTGAGTTTCTCAATATTTCAGGGATACAAAAAGTTTAGCATTTGCCAATTTTGTTTCATGTTACTTAGAAAAACTAATGCTCATGTTTTTTTTTTTTTTTTTTTTTTTTGTTGTTGTTGTTTTTTCAAAAGAATTTTGACTAAGAAATATGTTATTCTTAGGAAGATGTTAAGCCTAATGATCATTAAGTAAAAAATATCAAATTTTTAAACGAAAAATAGTTATAATTGAATAAATAAGTAATAAAATAATAGGTAACACTCATAAGATGTCATAAAAATACTTATTTTAATATGAACTTTTCAATAAATAAAAAGGGGTGTTTTATTTACACTAACACTAGTATACTTTATCACACTTTTTGTTTACACTATATAAAGACAAATAATGCTTTCTTTTAACTTTATTGTCAACTGCAGATGCCAAAATTTATATTAAAAATTATAATATAATGAGATGTATAAAGAGCAGACATTAAAATTAAATTTTAAACTAATATGCAGATATATATTAGAAGAACTAGTCCAATTAAAAAGCTTTGAAAAGAACTTTGTCATATCAGATGCTCTGATTTTTAATTTCTGTAACTTGATAGATAAAATAATCCACACTCAAATATTTCAACACAGTTTTAAACACTTGAATAAATGTATTTTATTATACTGATATGACGCATGTTACAACGTCAAAAGAGTTTTTTAACACGGAATATGTGTTCAAAATTTAAAGTATTAAACAAGCAGTTATTTTGAAAATAATCAATTACTAATACATATTAAAACATTAGGAAATAATATTTAAGTCCTTAGAATTATTCATTAAAATATAAATATATGTAGATTAAAAAAAAAAAAAAACCTAATGCTTGCCAAACCTAAAATCGCTTTATACAGCTTTCTCACTTTTTTTATATCTGGTAAAAAATCTTTATTGAACATTATTTTATAATCATCGTTGCGGTATTTTATTTTTTGTTGGCATCACTCATTTGAGATAAATCTTTCATTTCATTTATGAAAAATATGGGGGAAATTTTTTTCTCCCATATAAAAATTAAAATTTATTAATTAAATTGAATGAATTAATATTTGAAAAATCTGTATTAACATCAATTGTCATCCAGTACAAATTTTAAAAAAATTATTTGAACTTGAATGGATGAATAGAAATTTTTTTATTAACGATTGAAAATTCCAACAAGATATATATAGAGAGAGTGTGAGCTAATAGTAGGAATTTAATAAAAATACAGTTTCCTTGAATCTCGTACCACTCCAGAAAAACAGATGCAAAACCTATATGTATAAATTTATTTCGTACTTTCTCTATTATCCCGTCGACCAATTTTCATAACAAAAAACTATCGCCAAACTGTAACGCCAAATAAACGGGAGAACGTTGCCATTGGAATATCAAAATAAATAAATAAATAAAATATAAGAAAATATAAGATATTTTTCAATGCTTTTTCTCTCTTAATATCTTGTACACACACGTTTAAGGACACAATTGTAATTTTAATTAATGAAATAACTATTAAATCAGTAAAACATAATGAAAAATACACGCAAATGTCGGATTAAAAACCACTTGATGACGTAACAAACACGTATAATGCTTCTGACATCAAGTAAATGGGACTGCATTTTTGGCGTTTAATCTTACAGTTTGGCGATAGTTTTTTGTTATGAAAATTGGTCGACGGGATAATAGAAAAGTACCATTTATTTATATACAGAATGTCACAAAACGATTGAAACGCGCTTTAATTTTTTACTTGTTGCATGTACATAAGCAATGAAATCAGAAAAATGGTTCAAAATGAGGTAGGAATTAAGGATAAGTTGATGTTACAATAATCCCAGTAATTTTTAAGAAATTGGAAATTGTACGTCAAACGTGACAAATGAGGCGCGTTCGTACTATAACTGGTTTCAGTGAAATGAATTATATCGTCTGTTATTGTTATATGATTAATTTCCGTAATAAAATAAGTACATTTTAAGTTGGAAACATTTTATCTTTTGTTCACGTTTACTGAAAATTCAAATGGGAAACTTAAGCCTAGCTTTAAAAATTTCCGAACTTGAAATCCATATTTAAACTCTTTTTCCATTTAATATGTATTTCTCCGGAAACATTAAAAAAAAAACTGTTGGTAGATTATAGGATTGGTATAATTAAAAAAATTTAATGTACAGATTCGGTTTTTAAATTCAGTAATACGGAAATAATAGGACTCCATATTAAATGGGGCGTAATCACCATGGCAACCTAAAATCATTACCTATCATGGGATATCATTGAATTAATTTGCGTATGATAGGATTTCATAGAATGAAGAAAGTGATTATAACTTGGTCATAGAGGTTATAAAATACCTATATCTAATATATTCAAAGTTTTTTAAAGCTGTATCAGGGTTTGTCGGACCATTTTTGAATTATAATCATATTGATTATGGTTTTAAAGGACATTAGAAAAAAAAATCTTCCGCATATTATTAACATTTTTAGAAGCAATGTTTTTTTGGAGGACTGCAAACCTATTAAAAACATTCAAAAACCAGCATATCTATCCAGCATATAAAGTGTTACAACGTCAAAAGAGTTTTTTAACACGGAATATGTGTTCAAAATTTAAAGTATTAAACAAGCAGTTATTTTGAAAATAATGAATTACTAATACAGATTAAAGCATTAGGAAATAATATTTAAGTCCTTAGAATTATTCATTAAAATATAAATATATGTAGATTAAAAAAAAACTGAATGGTTGCCAAACCTAAAATTGCTTTATACAGCTTTCTCACTTTTTTTTATATCTGGTAAAATTTCACAGACTTTAAAGCAAGCCAGGCTAGCAGGCGTACACTTTCAAAGCGGAAGAAGAAAATACACTTCCTACTTTTAAAAGTGACACCAGCTGGCCAGTTAATTTAGATAATGAATTAAAATAAAATGTCCATAATTTCTGTTTTACTAGATACAGTCATTCCATTTCGCGAAACATGGCAGCTACATAAAGCTACAAAACTGAAAATAATTGCAAACTAAATCAGGAATCTTCTTTTCTTTAACATTTCTTTTTAATTATAAAATTAAATTATCCAAATAATAAAAAACAAATCACAAATGTGGTTTTAAAATATCCGTATCACAACAAGCAGTAAAATTAAACATATTATACAAATGCCGTTGGCTGTAAGCAAAACACTAGATATCGGAGCGGAGTAGGAATTCCATATTTGGATTTAATCCCTAACACTATTCTTGCCAAGAATGGGCTTTATTGGGAATCTGGGTTCGAGATTGTAAGAATACCACCAACACGTGATTTCTTACAATATCGACCAATGTATGCATGCGATACATAGACAAACAAATATAAACACAGCAGGGAGGTCACGTGATGGTGGTTTATGACGTCATGCCAATAAAGCCCATTAGCATCTGCGAACACTTGGTTATATCAGCCAATCAGCTTGATCGCTTAGTCTCGTAGAAGTTCAACGGCGTGTATTCGGTATATACGCCTTACGAATTATTAAAAGCTTATTAGTGGCTCTTTTCACTCAAACTTTTGCTTTAACAACTTGCCGCTAGAGAGGCAAGTAGCGCTATTTTGCACTAACAAATTTAACAGCGTACCCTCTAAATAAAACCGCTCTGTGGCCTACGGGACCGCCCTTTCTTTAGGGAGATGTTCTCTGTGGCGCTGTTCACTCGCAGTAGGTTTTAATATTGAGCAATGTCGGTTGCTATTATATTGACATTAAATAATAACTTAGAGGGCATCAGACAAACTTACATTTTTTTTCCTGGTTTTGACAACACTAATAAACATAACAAAGAGAACTTATATAGTATACTCTTGTCTAAAAATTTTGGGCCACATTCCCCAAAATAAAAGCCAATAGCAGGCGTATATTCAAGCATTCAACCCTTTTAAAAAAAATCTAATTCGCCATTAACAATACACAATTTCAGCTATTCATTTAGAAATAATAATATTACTGTAATATTTATAAATACATTTTCGTTTTACAGTTTATTTTCATTGCCAATGAAGCTTTAAGTTGACAAATAGGGCGAAGTTCAGCAACTGATGTCACGGGATATTGTACTTTTTAACATGAGGCCAGGCCATTGGAGGTCTTGTGTCTATGCAAATCCAATGTTAAAAGCAAACTCCAGAGTTGGAGATTTGACAGACTGCATATGTTTATACTCCGTTGAAACTGAAACTTCCAAATACAAAGTCCTACTAAATAAAATTATAACTTAGTGACAAATTGGGAGTTTCTTTATTAAATTTCGCGGAGAACAGCCAATAACAGCGTTCAACCGTTTGATTAAATCAGCTCAACGGAGTAGATAGGACCAAAGATTACTGCTATGAAATTTTATAAAAAGAATATCTAAGAAAAATAGTGGTGTATAATTGTCCATAGGTTTATTTTTCTATGTTCTACAAAACATAATGCATAGGCTTGCTTAACTTTATTACAGCATAATAGCTTATGCTATTATGCTGTAAACGCCAAAACCATGCTCAGGAATGTGTATATGGTACTATGCATCATATACCTTCTGGAGTTTTTAATGAAGCTCCGTATACCATTCGTAGCTATAACGTATACCGTCTGGTTTATTTACGACTTCATCACTGACTATACTTTAAGGTATGCTAAAAACGCCAACATTATCCAAAATTACTCAACCTTCAAAGAGAGGTGGGGGAAGGAAAATTCCCTTCCTTGGATTTGAACTAAATTTTCATTTTCTCTCATGATTTTGAAACAAGATTAATTTTTTCATTCTCAAATGAGTTAAAATAAATGAGCAATAGGAGAGAAAAAAAAAAAAAGAGAGAGAGATTTTTGGTCTCTTATGGGAGAAAATATGCAGCTATATATTTGTTTTTCAGTTCATGTGTATCAAATCATCTTAAAAGGGGAAACAATAGGTTGTTTCACTTCTTCATTTTTAAAAAAGGCCGATAGAAGCGAATTTTTCTATTTTCAATGTGTCATATTTGTTGCTTTTCTTTATTCTACTTATTAGATCGATATGTTTAAACATTGTCTTGCACGTGGTGTTCTCACAAAAATTCTCAGTTTGATATGGTTATATTTTCTATAAAACTAAATAAATAAAGTAAAATAAATGTAATTAAGGCTGTTCTCAAATCCAAAATAGCTACTTTCTATTACATTTCTGAATTTATTTTTGTTCGGAAACGCATGAAATTGGCTGGCTTTCTTATTCAGAAACTACGTACTCTAAATATGTTTTCCATTTTTTGTTAAAGGCGAAAGATCTTTCAGAAACCACTGTCAAAAACGGCATTTTGAACAGAATTCCCGAGTTGGCTACGCGAGAAGGAGGAAAAACAAGTCGTCAGATGACACCAATCGCTTGTAACTCGATAAATAATTTATTTGTCGAAAAATGGAAAACTACTTTAGATTCCAAATCACTTCAGTAGTCCGTACTGCTAATTTTATCCCTTTACGTTCAAAAACAAGCTAAAAATTGTGTCAGAAAGTTTCACGTTTCTGAGCAGATCATTTGAGAACCGCCTTAAGCTTAAATAATAAATAATTAAGCGCGTCCTTGACTACAAACTAACAGAAACATCTGTTCTAAACTATTTCCTCTTCCTAGCAAGGAATGTTTACCAAATAGGCCTGTGAAGCCCGTGCTTACCCACCAAAACACAAAGGGCCTCCCAAATGTTTAAGACTGTAACTTGTGCTAGAAATAACAGAAAATTTAATCTGTATTATTAAATTATGTTTATATTCATAAAGAGTGGAGAAATAATATAAAACGTGGAGAATGAGTTATTTAAATGAAGGCAAAATTAATTAAGAATCTAATGATATCGAATTTCTGTCCATTAAATAAAAGTAAAATGAGTAGCAAAATTGTGTTGAAGCTAAGCATAAATTTACATCAATTATTTGTTGTCCCCGCGCTGTTCTTAGCACTGATAAATGCTGTATTTTGTAAACCATAAAAGATGTTTTGAAGTTCAAATATTGGCAAGTGTAGTTCCGTATCTTTTAATTCATTTACACAAATAATTTGTTATGTATAATTACGTACATAATAAAATAATTTTCCATAAGTAGAAAGGTAGTTAGTTTTTGTTTAATATTAAAAGTGTTGTTTACTCGAAATTTTGATGGGAAAATTTTAAATTGTTGAAGCATACGCAAAAAGGATTTAGTTAACCCCTTAACTGAGAAAGAAATATTGCATGACTCGCTTCCCAGTACCAGTGTTTTCCACACAGGTGCTTCAGAAACATACCTCCTACCCATTGGAAGAAATGAGCAGATAGGTGGCAAAAAGCTCTTCAAGGGAATGTGTCACATTCCAAAGCAGTAGGCGTAGTTGTACCAAATATACCGCTATCAACAAATTACAGTGGAAGGCGTTTTGTGAAAACGTATATTTACGCGATTGGCAGTTAATGCATCGAGTATGCAAAGCATATATATAATGGTTTTTAATGGGTTAGTTAATGGGTTTTAATGACTAAGCAATTGGGAAAGGAATAGATGAGGGGCCCACGTGTGTGACGTCGAGCCTACCCCAATTCTGAGTCTTAAGCGGACCCTGCTTCCTGGATTTTTTTTTTTTTTTTTCTGAAGGAGCTCATGAGCATAAATACTTCCAATAGTACATTCCCTTTAAAACAACCACCGACAGCTGCTTCAATAAAACTGTTCATAAATATTTAGAATAGAAAAAAAACTAATAATTAGAATAGTTTAAAAGATGTAATATGTGAAACATCTCCAGACAAAATGCATTCCCTACATTTAAATTCGCGAAGCTTAAAAATGTCTGCAAGAAAAAGAGAGAGAGAAAACCACGAGAAATTTCTTTCATTGATTAGTTGATAGGGTCAAGAATTTTTAAAAAGTGTTATACCGTTGCTTTATTATATTATTCAGCTAATATTACACATTTAGCACGAAAAACGAAAGGAAGAGCTTAAATATCATGACTGTCAGAACTTAAAGTTCAGCCTTTCTGTATGCAAGTGTGTGTTATACTTACAAATTAACGTTCGCGATCGGTGATTGACATGATTCACATCGTTTGAATATCTGTAACCCCGCCTTTTTGTACATTACTGTTGCATTTTATAAGTTAGGTTATTTCTCAAAAATGCAAAAAACATTCCAATTTATAAAATCATGCATACATTATATGCATTTACATTATATCATTATATTTATGCATACAAATACATTGATTAGAAACAGTATCACTATTACATGTATCCATTTGTAACATAATTATTGCATTCATAATATTTTTTTACGCGTGGTAGAAAGCGAATTTAGCTTAAAATATTTTTTTTTTTTTTGCTCTTGTTGTTGTTGTTAAGAACTGCGAACTGTGACCTTGGATAAGGGCTTCCGTGTTGCGAAGCAACTATAACGCCCTGGATATGAGTACTTGTATAACAAAACATAAGTGAGCATGAGAAATGACGAGCTGTAGTCCATGACTAAAAAAAATATATAAATAAATAAAATAGGATAAAAGTAAAAAAAACAAAAGATGTATAGAAAAAATAAGTTAAGTTTAAAGAAAAAATAGATAGTACGAAGTTAAATGGCCGAAAATGTCAGACGAGGTTAGGGTAAGGTGGAGTGAAAGACTCCAAGATTTTTACTTTAAAAAAGTCGGCAACTTTTCAGTTACATACAAAATAAATAATTTTCACTAAAGTATAGCAAGTAATTTACAATAGAATAAAAGTCTATTTTTTTCTTTTTTTTCCAACATGGAAATAAGATAGAGGAAAAATTTGGAATAAGTTAGAATATTAGCCCAGAGGACAACATATGGTGAATTAGTCTGAGAGATCAAACTCGTTAGCGAATATTTCAAGCTCTTTGATAATTACGAACATCTTTCGAAAGGGTTTTGGCATTTTTTGGTTTCTTGGGCGATTTTTTAATACATTTGAGGAGTTTGGATAATTTAGGAACGTCCTTCAAATCTTTGAAGGTTTGGAAGATTTCGTTAAAAGGGTTAGGGTTCGGATTTGGGAAAGGGGAATTTTGAGAAATTCCGTCAGGGTTAGATGAGCCAGGAGGATCCTGTATAACGTCATCAGTGACGTTTTGAGAATTGCTTTCTTTTGCCTTAGCAGTAAAGAATTTCTACAAAGTCGTAATTTTCACTGGGTGGTTTGTTTTTAGGGGTAGGAATTTTAGCAGCATTTCTGATGTTTTGGGGATTTTTCGGGTAGCCTCTGTTGCCCTGTTGTGTGGGGTAGGTTGCGCAACACTACAGCTAGCACATTTAGGGATAATTCTGGCCTGGTGAGGGCATTCAGTAGATAGGTGTTTATCAGAGCATTTAACGCGTTTAGGGGTGAAATTGCATGTTTCGGAAGCGTGACCGTACCGTTCACAGCGGTAACACTGTTTGATATTATTAGAGTTGCGAAAATGTTTAATTGTGACGCTGATGTCACATAATTCCTTACAGGGGAGGACATTGACCATGTAAAGGGGCATTGCTTTTCCAGTTTTTCTGCTTTCCATCATAGCAGCACGTGTAGCGTGGAAGTCATGTTTTTTCAAATCGTTGATAATATGTTGGCGGTCCGCATTGGGTGGTATGCCACGAACACAAAGTTTTTTGGGTCGCAGATCCTTAGAGGAAATAGTAGTATATTTTAGATTTTTGCTAGAGAGGAGTCGCTGAATTTCTCTGAACTGGTTTTCAGATTTAGGTTGGATTTTGAGAAGATCATTGTTTAGACTCACTTTTGGAGGGTTTGTAGCATCAAGGTTTTTTTATTTCCTGAGCGATATGGCGCCAGTCGTTATGAGAAAATTCGATGTAAAAGGGATGGACATCTTTTTTATGTAACATAGTATCGTCACCTTACATTTCGATATTTTGATTATCGGTTTGGGTTTCTAAATTTTGAGAGTCATCAATATTCACTTCCGAGGTTAAATCGGCGAATTTGTTTTTAAGTTGAATAGAACATTCCGTTTCGGATATTTTCCTTTTACCTATACGGGGAGAAGAGTTTTAGGGCTGAGATCCTTAAGAATACCAAGTTTAAACAACATATCATATTAATCTTTAAAGTTTAGAAATTTGAAATAGCCAGTGCTAAGAGGGAGATTGTGAGAGCTTGGCTCTCCTAACATAGTAGTAGCGAAGCAGCATAAAACTTTCTGTATTGTATAGTTTTTTACATAATCAGATGGTGTGCAGCAGAAAAAGTAGCGTGTTTTTAAAAACTTCTCATCAACAATTAGGTAAGAAATAGCCCACCTTTGGTAGTATTGCTAGAACATAGGAAAAAAACTTCTTTGTATCTGGACTTCTTTATTTCCATTTGATAACCTGATGATGAAATAACAAATCCAACTAACTTAACACATTTTTTCAATCTTTTCGAGCTAACATGCTTAAAACTACCTAGAAATCAAAATTTGCAAAATGCTTTCAGACAAAACTGCACAATTATTTTCTTCCATGTATCCATAAAATTGTCTGAACTTTATATTATTAGGAAGTTTTACTTTCTTTTAAAAGTTTAGGCTAAAGTTCCATATGGGGATATGTCGCCATGCTTGGATAAAATATGACATAACTATCGAATTCTATCTTAATCAAAGGTCAAAATTAGCAGTTAGTATTTTATATTCTTGTTCAAGAGTGTAGAAATAAGAAAACAGTGTTATATGAAAGTAATAAAAATAAACTAAATACGCATCAACACAATAACTAAATTCATATTGCGTAAACAAAACAAACAAAAACGGATCGCACTGTCGTTCAATTTATTTAAGTTTTTAAGAAATAAAAAATTTTAATTTTAGATGAAAACGAAAAGTATAAATACCGGGGAAATGCGGCAGAACAATTAACAGTCGCCAATCGAAAAATAATATCAGTGGCAATATAACATCGATTGAATTTTTATACAAGTGTTTAAAACAAAATACAGAGGCGTCAAGTTCCCACTAATCTTCCGTAATATGTGGTTTAATCTGACAAAGTTTAACAACGCTTTAAACCAGAAAAGTTATTGGATGAATCTTTATTTATTTAATTTCGGGTAGCCTGTCATTCACAAGCAAGTCAACCGGATTTCAGAGCTTGGCTCAACTTTAAGAGCTTGGAAAGGGGGCGTGTTATTCCCGCCCTCCTGCTATCCAGTACAAGTGTGTGTCCAGTGCTGTTTCTTCGTCGGGCGGAGCTTGGAAAGGAGGCGAGTTATTCCCGCCGTCTCCACTGCTGGTGTTCGTCGCGCGGAGCGTGGAAAAGGGGCGTGTTCTCCCGTCCACCGGATCTCTGCTAATCTTCGGTGACTGCTCTTTTGTATACCAGGGCATTGAAAGAAAAACGACAACTAGACGACCTCATGAACGGAATTATAAACGGATATGTTACTGCGGACTGGCACATCACCCATACAATCTTTACAAAAATCTACAATACCACTTAACATCTTCATGGATTGGTGTGATCAATGGCGCATTAAAATAAACGAATCTAAAACTACTGCTGTTTACTTCTCTAGAACCTTTTCCACTCCTAATAGATTAACCATCAATAATACTACCATTCCCTGGTCTGACGATGCCAAGTACCTGGGGGTTACCATTAACAAACGCATTACCTTTAAAAAGCATATTCTTAACATCCGCGGTAAAGTCGCCGGGATTTCCAAAACCCTCGCCCCTCTTCTTCGCAGCCACTCACTCTCCATACACAATAAACTCTTAATATACAATGCTTGCATTCTCTCTGTTATCACATATGCAAGTCCAATCTGGGGCTTCACTTGGAAAACCAGTATGAACAGCCTCTCTAGTACCCATTACAAACAGCTCCGTTACATCAGGAACGGGTCTAGATATCTCAAAAACTCCACAATCCTCAAGGATCTGAAAACGACTTCACTCAAACATAGCATTAAGCACCTTGCGAAAAAATTCTACAATGACATTAATCACATCCCAAATGAAGTCATCTATGAGCTACCTGACTACGATGCTTGCAGTCCATCCAACCGGAAAAAAACAAGGTACTCCACTATTCTTGATGAATAGTCCTTCCGAGCTATAATTCTTTTTCTCTTTAATTAAAAATATATACATATATATTATTATATGTTTATTGTTTTAAATAAAATTAAATTGACTTTTCTCCTAAACTTCTCCTAACATCTTTACTTTACCTCGTATGGCATTATTATTTTTTTTTTTTTAACTATGAACTATTTTTACTTTTATACTTTAACTAGTAAATTTTCATTATTTTATAGATATACTTAACACTATCCTATTTTTATGTAGTCAGTTAGACTACGGCTAGACATTTCATATGGCTCTTTCAGGATTTGATATACACCTACTCAAAGCCAGGGTGTGCAGTTGCTTCGCAACTTGGAAGCCCATTGAACCTATCACAAGTTCAAGTGTTATTTAACATTTTTCTTTTACATTATCAATACTTTAAAGTACTTTAAACTTTTTTTTATGGCTCCCTCATGATTTCATATACATTAACTCATCTCCAGGGGGTTGTTTTTTGAAAACATGGAACCCCAATGAATGATAAACTGTTCACATGTTCACGTTGAATTTATTTTATTTCATTTCTTGAAAAAATTTCTGGTGTGACGCGTGTTAAACCTGGGTCAAATTAACTCACATATTAGGAATAGTAATGAGAGCTTGGCACCTCTGCAAAATACTAATATTATTGAAATTAAATGAATCATACATATTACTCATGATGGAAAATAATGTAATCAAAGCAAAATATTTCAAGAGTTCAACGTCTAAACTCTCTTTAAAAAATCACGTCAGCAAATCTTTTACTTTTATCTTTTTTACTTTTAAAAATGAGTCTGAAAATGTGTCAAAAAATTTTGAGTTGTTCAGCGTGGAAAAATAATTTTTTTAATATTGCCTTAAGCCAATTTGTAAATTTGTCAATAATAATTATAGGCAGGCATGTAAAAAACTTTTCAAAAATAATCTTTTATGTGAAAAAAATATTTTAAACTTTTTTTTCCTTTTCGTCTTTTGCAAAATCATTAAAAGTTTAATTAATTTAATTTTCTACGATTATTCACTCGTGTTCAAATACAATTCTTTATTCATTACTGAAAAGTAATTATTAAACGTATTTTTGAAAATCACAATCTGTTTCTTTTATTTTTTCTGCCTTTTTTTTTCTTTTTTTTAAATGTAAGTTTACATTTTCAACTTTTAAAAAACTTTTATAACCTCCATCCTATTGAACATTTTTATTTTTCATATAAAATATTTAATTTCAGTTGGAACTTTTAAAAACTTACTGTCTATTATAATGGATAGTCTAGTGCTGCTTTCTGTTTAACGAAAGAGTAAAAAAATCGCAGCAAAATGTGTATTTTAATCATTTGAAAATGGCGGCGAACATGTGAACGATTGTTGAAGGTAAGTAAGTACACAGTTTTAACTCAAATTACATACATTGTTTTAATGTATTTTGATATTAATGCAGCATATATCTAATTTTAAATGTTGTATTAATATAATTAAACTGTAATTCAAGTAATTGAATGTATAGTTTGGAGAATAAACACGTGTTTTTATTAATTTCCATTGTATTGGACATTGGGTCTTCATCAGTTGTTTACATTCATATTAGGATCTTTTTGAATACGCAAGGGAAAGATTGGTTTTTACGCAAAATTCCATACTGTATTGAAAAAAAAAGGTATACAGAAGTAGATATTATACATTTCTATTGGTAATTAAATAATTAATTAAATATTGTCCTAGGAGTGTATAATTCTACTGATAAAATACTTGTTCCAAATTAGTACATTGTTTAATTTTTTATTTCAGTGAAACGTGTTTTTTTTTTTTTTTTTTTTTTTTTTTAATAAATAAAGAGATTTACGAATAAGCTTTTCTTTTAATATGTTTTTCTCTTCTTAATCATTGTAGGATTATTGTATCATTTTTTTCTGTTAGTAGGTTGATTTTAATTAAATTAATTAACTTAATCAAATAAAAATAACCAAATCTAAATAAAATTATAATTAAAGATAACGTTATCACATTATAGATAAACTCATTCTTATTTCTTTTAAATTTTCCACTTGGCATTCAATTGCAATTGTGCTAGCTGTGCCACTATTTATTATAATTATGCTAGGAAACGAAAGGTTCCCAGGTAGCACAGAGATATCGGCCAATATCCACAGCAATATTGGCCAATATTTCGAATGTCGCTGAATGTTGAACATCAAATTTACAACATCTGCCGATATTCACAGACATAACTTAAAATTAGTTTTAAAAAGGAAAGCATTCAAAAGGGCTTTTTGCATTACTTATGACATCATAGTACAGAAATAGTATTCCAAACAATAAAATTTAATAATTTTGCAATTTTTAAAAAACTTGAGTTTTTAATGCCTTATTTTTAATATTTGGTTACATTGGCCAATGTTGTAAAAATGATATTACTATTACAACATTCAGGGATATCTATCGACATTCGTAAAAAACAATATAATTTTTCGGAGATTTCAAGATATCTGCCGACTTTCAGCATATCTGACGAAGTTTGTAATCTTGACCGAAGTGAACGGAAAGTTCTAAAGGACCGCCCATTTGTGTAGTTTTCGTCAATGTGCATTTGATGGAGGCGTCGGGCGTAAAATTTGCACAGAAAAAAAAAGCCTATATAATAATTTTCTGTAGGAATCTATAGTTATTTTTATTAATAAGAAAAGCATGTGAAAATTTGTGCTTTATAAAAAAAAACTAAAGATGTTTTTATACTATTTTTATACTATGTATTTTATACTATTTTTGTACTATGTATTTTATACTATTTTTAAAAATGTCTTTACAAGAAAAAAATTCAATTTATGTAATTTTTAAATGGATGCTTGTTTATCTTTTTTTTAAAATGTTAGGAATTTCCGACTTTTATAATAATTTTACTTTTTATTATTGTAAGAATACATGTTTAGTTTCAAAAGTAGGTCACCGATTTTTTAATTAGACACTATTAATAATAAATATTTTATATAATGCACCTAATTAATTATTATTATTATATAATAAGCTTTTAGTGCTAATTTATGTGGTGTTAACTTTTCTGTAGTGCATCAATTTTTGAAAAAATGTACACATATTTCTGACTTAAAATTAATAATATATATATATTTAATTTCTCACAAAGCAAAATTCAAAGTAATGGGGTTGTTAAAACTTTCTTTATAGTTTTGTGCAAGGGGAACACATGATTTTTAACACAGCAAGCTTTAACATTTCTTATTTCGTTTAAATTTCTAAGTTTTTAATTTCTTACTTATTTTAAAATAATTTTTTACAAAAGTTCCAGACAACTCAAGTGATATTGAAAAATACGAGATAATTAAATTATGGTTTTGTCAGAAATCTGTTACCTCAGTAACAGAAAAATCTACTCCCACCAGTTTTCGTAAAAATCTTTTTGTAACATGTTTTTCTTTCGTTTTTTTCTTATTTATACTCTAAAGTACCTCTAGTATACTCTAAAAAATACATTAGTATACTCTAAAGTACCTTGTTCCAAAACGAGAGTAGACTTCCCTTGAGTAGATATCTCTCGTTGGGATTTCTGTCCACCACCCACATCTGGGGTGCGAAAAAGACGTACTGTGGAACCACTCTAAAAAGACGGACCTTGGCATGCTGCCAAAAAAATAGACCCATCCGAAGGGAGGGAAGCATTATATTAGGAGGAGACAAAATACAGGTTTCCCTTATCTTGCCTGACCGCTTGTCATTTCTTCACTGGCTGTTCTAGTACTATTAGCGTTTGTTTTCTCTCTCCTTATTTTGTTTGCTATTCATTTTGTATTTGTTTCTACTTGTATAAAATGGATTTAAAAGAATCTAAAAGCTCTCAAGGCAAACATTTTCACAGTGCAGTGAAAAATATGTTAAACAATGTTGTAAAATATTGTGATAATAAGTTAATGTAAAATATTGTGACAATAGAGTATGTATGGGCGGATATGAAGGAATTCATTCGAAAAAGAAATATAACGGCGGATTTAAATATGGATCAACTTTTTAAATTGACCACCCTTGCACTAGAAAATGTTAATGCTGAGAAATGGAAAAACTACTGCACGAACATAGAACACCTGGAAAATGAGTATTGGAAGAAAGACGGCATAATAGAAGAAATGTGTGATCCATTAATTATTTCGTTCGACGATGATGATGATTTTTTTCCGGATGATTCTGATGATGACATCGAAAATGAATAAGTTTGCCCTGCACTTTTTTTTTTTTTTTTTTTTTAAGAAGGTCTGTGATGATATTATGAAATACAAGCATTTTTATTGCTTTATTTTTTTCTGAGACCTTCACTTTAAAATAATTTTATTTTTACCAGCTTTAGCATATATTTTTTAAGTTCTTTCATCTCATTTTGACAATAATTTCATTTTTATTCCTATTTGCCTGAAATTTTTCAAGAATTAACATTCAAATACTTAAAAATAGAAATACAGAGTCTTTAATTTTCCTATAAATTCGGCACATTGTGAGTTACAATTACAATTTTTTCGTGAACTTATCCGAAAAATAGGTTCAAAGGGCGACCTTCAACGACATTTTCAGTAAGATTAGTTACTTTTATAATAAAACGAAAAACGCTGTTCGATTTCCTGATATCTGAATAAGAAAGTCTGAAACTTTCGCGTATTTATGAATTAAAAAGATTTAGAAAAAGGTATCCGAAAACTTAATTTGAATTCGAGCACATTTTTAAAAATATTTGAGTGTAAAAAATATTTTTCATCCTTTTGTATGACTCTGTACTCTTTGAACTATTTTCTTTTATTATTAATTGAGTATTTTGTCATACATTTTCACCATATTATTAAATGGTTTCATGTAGGAAAATAAACATGAGCAATCAAGAAAAAAAAAATGGAATTCTTGCGGTAAAATTAAATATATGTATATATATTAATAATCATAATAATAAAAGAACATTTTAAAACCACACTTCTCCTACAATTACATAAGTGTGCCCTATAACTGTAAGGAACCGATATTTAAAATCGTAATTTATTTAAGAAAACAAGAAATTGCAATGTCATGTGTAAAAATACAGTAAAAAATAGTATTTATTTACTTAACATGTTTATATCCGATAATTAAATAATCTAAATTATCATAACATGTTTCTTTAGATTGAAGATATCCCCTTCATCGAAGTGAAAACTACAATTTTTATGTGCTTTATTACATAAGAACAAAAATCCTTTTTATAATCTTGTAACAAGTAAACATGAAACTATCGGAAATCAACTCATTCCCCCCACGAAAGCAAAACTAAGGGAGCCGGGGAGACTCCCTTTCATTACCCCGATCCCTATTATGAAGAATAGACTGGTCATATTTGGACCTGTTACTCACGTGACCAGTCTTTAAAGCTTGGCTGAGCAGTAGACTTCCCTTGAGCAGATATCTCTTGTTTTATAATGAGGGATTTCTGTCCACCACCCACATCTGGTGTGCGAAAAAGAGGTAATTGAATATCCAAGAAATGTTATTCAGGAATATTAGAAAAATATATCGCTCAATATCAAATGATGATATTCAGCAGTGACAGAAAAAGATATCTTTTAATGTCAAAAATTGATATTCAGAGATGTTAGAAAATATTGGCCAATAATCACAGATGTCAAAAACTAATATTCCCAAATATTCTTTTAGGGGGGGGGGGGGGTCATTTAGCGTTGGCCAATATCAATTTCTGATATTGGCCGATATTACATTTTGATATTGGCCAATATCTTTGTGCTACCTGGGTTGTTGTTAAGATTGATTTAAAACAGAATTTTAATTGAAAATTATTTAAAAGTTTACTAAATTGACCTATACTTTTTCCATTTGATGCTGTAAAAATTGAAATTATGTGATGCTTAGAATTGATGGATAAGTAATAAAAACAAACTTCTGACGGCAGAGAAGTTTGCAGTAAAAGATTTTGTACCTAGAAATCTGATTTTTGAGGCGTACCTTTTTTTAGAGATATTTGGAAACTGGCATTATTTAGATCTAGAGAAAGTTATTGAGACAATTTTGGAAGCAATGAAATGAATTGTGACGTGTCAGAGCTTGACAATTAGTGATGAAGATAAGAAGGAGGAAAAGAACAAAGCAATTGGATTCATGCAAATTCATCCAATTATTATACTTCAAGGTGCTTAGTGCGAATCAGCTTTTGAGGAAATCGAAGTTGAGTTATTCAAGTCATGACGAAAACTCAAACCCCATCACTTCTTCACCTACCAATCACGCGCAAACTTAATAGATCGGACAAAAGTACCGAGTCTACTCAGTTCTAAAAAGAGTATCCCA
The DNA here is from genome assembly GCA_963931845.1 of Maratus michaelseni. Lineage (NCBI taxonomy): Eukaryota > Metazoa > Arthropoda > Arachnida > Araneae > Salticidae > Maratus > Maratus michaelseni. The sequence goes on from OZ007600.1 coordinate 33,283,665, forward strand.
CATTACTAAAATAATGGACGTATAAAATGCATTGTGAGGCAAAATCAAATTATATATATGTATATATAATTAAGTTTGTGTACATGAAATGTAACTTGTTATTTTACTACCACAAATAATTTATTTACAGAAGCACATTCATAAGTTCATCTATTTATTTTTTGCGTGTAATTAATTTTTTATAATAATTATTATTATTAATTCATGCCTAATTAAAATTTTTATAATTAACTTGTATCTAATTAAATTTTGTGTCATTATTTTGCGTCTAATTCAATTTTGTGTCATTATGTTTTGTCTAATATTAAGAATTTTCCATTCAGATTTATGTAATTGAATGATATGTTTTTCACAAGACGAAGACCCAATGTCCATTTTATTGGACACTCTAAAAAACTATATATATATATATATATATATATATATATATATATATATATATATATATATATATATATATATTAAATAAATTAATATATTTATTGATTTCTAGACTCAAAAGAAACATAAATCTCAAAAATTGTAAAATTTGCTCGAAAAATATGAGCTTGGGTCTCAAGAGGATAAAACAAACAACGTTCTGTTTTTATTACGAAGAAGAATATGTATTATTATATGATTGCACTTTTACTTTGATAATTCCTAAATCTTTCTGTGTATGTATTTGCATAATTTTCTTCGAAAAATTTTAGTTTGATAATATATTAAATATAAATTAGTTTTAAATATCTAACCGTATATAAGTTATATTTCAATAGATATTACTCTTAACTGAATAATATAAATAATTAATAACGGAGTTACAATATATATGCAACTTAATTGAAGTTTAAAGTTTTAGTTTGATTGTTAAAAGACAAATATAATGCGCATTAGATTGTAACTCAAGATCATATTGTGAACGATGCTTTCGTGGCAGTTATTAATAATAAAAATTTTATTATCTAAATAAAACGTTTTATATCCGTACTAAAGTAATAATTTTAAAGTTAATTTGGCAATATTTTTAATATCTTTAATACTAAATATTTTTAATTAAGAACTAAAAAAAATTAAATCATTAAAAGTTTAATAAATTAAAAAAATAATAGAATAAATAAATTACAATAATAAATTTAAGCATTATTTAACGAAGTTTAAAGATTAGATTGAATTTTAAAGAAAAAACAGCAAAAATAGCACAGCAAACTGTAAAATATTTATTAAAAAAATTTGTTATCTAAGAGCAATGTTATTATATATACTAAGATGTTTAATGATAATACATGCAAGTTCTTTAACATATTAACTAAACACTGTGCGTTTCTTTTCTTTCTGTCTTTTTTCTTTTTACAAATTAATATCACAACTGAAATGTTAAAGAATATGTGAATTCGGCACTTTAAGTGGGAGTACGATAAACCAATTAATAAGTAAAAATGCATTGAAAAGCTGTTTATATATATATATATAATGTAAGTTAAACTTTTTAACAATTTTAATTCAAGTTTTCACTACTGTGTTGCTCAACAGAAATGTTTTTTAAAGATTTTGTTATTTAAATTCAGTATTTGTTTCAAAAATTACTTATTTTTTCACCAGATTTTTTACTAAAAGTATTTTTATATGATGTTTATTGATGTTTACCTTGTAATTAAAGATGAACAGTCCTACCATCTCTTGTTAAAATACGATTCAGTGTGATCGTGTTTATAACTTCATGATTATAGGCCGAGCTTTCTACTTGAAGAAAGCATCTTTTCCGTTTCTCTTGGCGATTCTGTGCCGTAACAGAATTCGCCAATAACACAAACGGAGCCTTTCCTCAGTTTCAGTTAGAGTCTATATCTAGAGCTTTTACTACAGTGCCTAGAAGTATACGCTTTTTCAAAAGAATGTCCAATATTTTTTCAGATTAAGGAAATCGAGGTAATTTTTTTGTCAGGTTCGGGTCGGGTTGCTAGTTGACTTCAAAAGAAATTTGCGGGTTCGGGTCGGGTACAACCCGATCCGTGCAGGACTCTAATTCACATGCAACTGAATGTTGGTTCAGATCTTTGTCGGCACGAGGAATGACTTTTAACCATTTTTCAAATTAGTTTTAGTCTTTGGGGGGAGGGCGATAGAGTTATGTTAGTTTTGTTGCTTTTATATCCACTAGTATATCCGGGAACGAAGCATGTTCAGGGCTTAATTTGCGCCGGAGCCCACCAGACCTCAGCTCCGGTACTTCTCTATTTTTAGTAAATGTTTAAATATTGGCCAGAATTCACCGGAGCTCATAAACACTGCGCTCCGGAGCCCAGTGCAATAACGCTTCCGAAAAACGAATTCTAAATGACCCTTTCCTTTCCCTCCCATCCCCAATTTTTTGCCTGCTTTTGTATCAAACACTTATAAGTGAGGTAATGTGTCGCTCACGTAAGAGATTGAGATAAAACGGGCTCGGTTTTTATATCAGTCTTGGGAGGCTTGAACTCAATCTGTCTTAAATTCAAATTTTATTTATTTCCATTTCAAATCATTTTAATGCTATTTTGATCAGAATAACGAGTAAACAGAAATAGTCTTTTTTTTATTCCGCATAGCTGCGAACTATTAATTTTTTGTGTTAACACTATTTCCGAATCATAATCCTGAGCTTATTTAATCGCAGAATTCTGCGATTAATTAACAATAAGATTAGGTAAAGCAAAGGTTTCTATTTGGAAGTAGTAATAACAAAAAAATGGAACAGTTGATATCTAAGTATACGCAGATAGATGTATTTAATTATTTTCATTTTGCTAAAAAAAAAAAAAAAAAAAAAAAAAAAAAGTGTTTTAAATTTTGAAGATAATGTATGAAATATAAATAGGCAGACTGGAGTGACGGTGGGGGTGCGTGTTAGTACCGCAGAATATTAGGGCTCCGGCACTTTTTTTCTTAGAAATTAAGCCCGGAGCATGTTCGATCAGCTTTTCTTTTCTTAGTATTTGCAGATTTATCCATACTGATTTATCATTAAACAGGCATAATATATGTTTACTTTAAAATATTATAAAAATAGAAACATTCGTATAGTTTGTTTAAAAATACAGCGTTAATTACATTGAAACTAACATTAGGATCAAGCCTGTTAAATGAAACTTCAAACGTTAATAACGGCGGTGGGAACTCGACGCCCTCTCGCGGAGAATCTGGTTTTCCTCCTGTTAGGGACATTTTTTTTATTGCGGTTGTATTGGCGATAAGCACACTACTTACTTCTAGGCACTGTACTTTTACACTCTGTATCTCCAAAGAAATTCAACGGTAAAGAAATGATAGCTAGCGAAATCGTGACTGCGCTATGTGTTGCCAGAATTGTGCAAACTGGATTGTACTGCAAAAAAAGTTATCTTAAGGGGCAATATTCGTGTACGCCAAATGGTTGCAACATGCTAACTTAACTCTTCGAATGGGGCGGCTTCTGCTGTAGAACCCAACTATAGTTTCGACGAAGCCAGAAGATGAAATAAATTGAACCTATTTATGAAATTAAATAGAAAATTTAAGACAAGAAAATAAATTCCATTTTTTATATTAATAAAATAATTTTTAAAGCAATTTACTAGTTCAAGAGTGCACCATTTATACGTCTCTCACTTATGCAGTTGTATTTATTTATGTAATTTAGTCATTTATTAAACATTTTCTAGATAGGGAAGACATTACTTTTGTATTAATTACTGTATTCACATAGGGGGGGGGGGGGGGGGAGAGGTATCCCATATTTTCTAATGATTACACTTTTCGACAGAAATAATTATTTGATTTAATTTTTACGTTCTTTGTCCTTCCCTTAAAAAAAAAAAAAAAATCTGAAATATTTTTTTTATATTATTCTAGTCCAAATTCTGAACTTAGATATGTGCTTTTCCATATTTTTTCTTAATAATTTTTTGTTATTGTTAGATGCAATATATATATATTTAATGGTGATACATTTAGTCAAGAGATTATTTTTATGTTATTTTAATTTGTCATTAGATTATTCTTTATCATTATTATTTTCAAATGATCTTAATTAAAAAAAAAATTGTATTATTAGCAAAATCTTGTATTTATATAGTTTACTATTTATCCATTTATTTAAATATTTCTAAATCATTTTAACAATAATAATAATAAATAGACATACTTAATATAAATGTAATTTAGTATATTACAATTTTATTATTATCGTCGCACCGTCATTATACATTAATAAACTGAAATTAATTTTAAATTATACGTTTTTCTTATTCAATTTTTTTAGTTCTAACCAGATTCATCAAAATAATATATGTCAATACAAAAATAATAAGTGTACATTTTTCAGTAAAAGCCAAAAAAAAAGTATAAAGTCTGCTGCGAATCCTAAATACCCTATTCAATCTTTCTTGTTGGAACAATGTGCACCGATGGCTGAATGGTTAGGATAACAGACAGGAAGCAGCTAAATGAACTAGTTGAGGGTTCTATCGTCAGCGTTAAGTGAGGTTTCGCTTTTATTATTTAGGGGTCTTTTTTAATTTCTTATTTATACTTAAAACTTCTTTTGAATTTTAAAATAACGTGTGTATATGTATTCTATTTTTTTTCTCGTATTTTGCAACAGAAATTGTGCCTCTGCTTCTAATTTCTATAACTAATGAATATATCTAAAAAATAAATAATGGTTATAACATTAATGATATTTTTTACCTAGGTGCCTACGATTTAGAAATATGCATTTATCTTTTTTAAATATAATGAAAAATACACCTTGTTATTTTAACGATTCTTTCTAATACAAAAAAAGAAAACAAAAACGAGAACATATTCCACTTGCTGATTGACTAGAATTGGCGACTTATCGCTAATAGATTTAATACGAGTATCCGGGCAAGCGCGCCAATGAGTTCACCCTATAATGCAACTTTGCTGTATCGCATATCTTTTGTCGAAAGCCGTTTTACATTATGTCTACGGAGCTTTCACATCTTCTAGCATCTAGTGTATAGGATCTTTGGTATCTCTCAGGGAGCCGATTTATATGTTTTATCAGTCGATGCGGCTTGGCATATATGTATGCCTCTATGTGGGCAAAAAGCAATAAGTGGTAAATAAAGTGATTGACGAATAGGCCTGTTAAAGGAGCCCCAGTTTACACATGAAATTTACAACCGAGTAAGAAATGACGTAGCTCCTCCCACTCTGTCGCTGTATCCTGCATAAATCTGTAGCTAGGCGTTAGGGGAGGCATATTCGCCGTTCCCAACCGTCAGGGAAAAAAACAAATTGCGCATGCGTCAAAACTTAGATATTGAAAATCTTAGGCTACAAAACGTGAATAAGGTTGCCAGATTGGCGCTTTTAGCGTATCAGTAGTGACATTTCCATCAACATTTATTTCATATTTTTTTCTGTGGGCAGATATAATTTATATATAGGTGTTTTTTAATAAGCCAATTAAATTTTTTTCTCTTAGTGTTTATTATTTTAAATTATCTGCAAACTATTTATTTTTTAAATAATTAAACGTAATTTAGCGAAATTTGACCACCTTTACCCATGTAGAAATATATTGATTTTAACAAAAGGAATTGCAAATAATACAAAACTTATTTAAAATTGTATTTTTACTTATTTTATAATTTCCTGAGTTTATTATTTTATTTATTTTTTACCTCTGCTGTGGGAAAGTAGTATGATATTCTTAAAATATTTAGTACCAACGCTTATGAAATTATTTTTTATTATATAGAGATTAATTTATAAGATATAAATTTATGCAAATGAGCTTATCAGTAAATAACTTAAATGTATTGTTTAAACTTTATTGTTATTTAATAATAATAATGTTAGTTTTTTAAATCTTGTATGTTGTAATTGCCAATTGGTATTGCTTTCAATTAACATTAAAAAAATTAAACAATGCATATAATTTAAATTAAATTGAAATTGTAATCTTTACAAAATTAATAGTTATTTATTTTTTGCATTCTATCTCAGGGGTCGATGCAGGCTTTTTTTTTTTTTTTTTTTTTTTTTGGGGGGGGGGGGGGGGGCTATTTTGTGAAAAATAAAGGTTATTTTTATGAAATTTATTATATATTCTTGTGAAAAATAACATTTTTTAACGAAAGATGAAATCCAGTTAATCAAATTCAAACCAAACATTTATAAACAAAAACTTTTTAAAATCCTTTTGCTGAAGTTTTCCTCTCTGGTGAACTTGTTTGTTTACAAATTACACATTTTAAAACATCACAAAATAACAAATAAATAATAAATAGTCAGTTTTTATGGAATAGAATTTTATGAAGGGGTGCATTTTACCAAATTGATTTTTGTGAAGGATCCCATTTTATCAAATATATTTTTGTGAAGGGGCCCTTTTTATCAAATAGATTTTTGTGAAGACATTTACATTTTACATTTATTAAAAACATGACATTAGTGAAGACATTACATTTTATTAAATAGATTTTTGTGAAGGGGCCCTAAATAGGCCCCAAATTTTTCCTGGATCGACCCCTGTTAATATATATTTTATTACCTATTAAATACAATTTAGTGAATATTTTACTATTGTCTTCTTTTTCGATATAACATGTAGGAAATGATTCTATGATTCTTTTGATTGTCTTATAAACAATTAAAATCTCTATTTAGATAATTATAAGATCCTTTTAATAATCACTTCTATTTTGATCATTGAACACAGATGGTAGCACAAAAGACACTTTATGGATATATATATATATAATTCCATATTCCATTTTGATCTTATTTAATTCTTAAATGGTAAAATATATTTATTTAAAAAATTTTATTTAGACTTTTAAACATTTTCCAACATAGTTGAAAAGTGTTTATGAATTTGGTTTGTCTGTCCGTTAACTCGCATAAATATAGTATAGTAGGATTGGTAATGTAATTGATATACATTACTGAGGTTTATCATAGCATGTTTGGTATTGAAAATGAAGCATGTAGCATTCATAGTTCCTTTACAGGGGCACCCAAAAGTATTCCGTTACATTATGGTCTATGTGGGAAAATAATTCATGTTGTATTTTAATAAGTGTTACACTATTTTAAACATACTGAAATTTGTATATATTATTAAGGTGCACTAGAAGAAGGTTACTATAGAATATGTTATGTGTAGCATTTAGAATACGTTTACAGGGAAGCTCAAAAGTATTTCTTTATTTATTGAGTTAAAGAACTTACCAGTGTATATGTAGCCGAAGTAAGTTTATTTATTTAGATACAGTTTCTGGAGATTGTAAAGTAGCTATAGATATTTTTCTTAATATCTTCCCAGTTTTGATTCTTTTTCTTCTATGATCAACTATACTAGATAATAAATTGTTATATAATTGATAATTTATTATTATTATCAAATATAATATAATAATACAATAATATCTAGATTACTATCAATACAATTTTCAGATAATTAAATTGATAGTAACAAATAAAACTTATTACTATTATTAAATTTACAATGGTGTTTTAGGACTTATGAAAGTTTCCTGTGGTATTTTACTTTTTTGTGAATCTGATGATTCAAATGACTTCAAATTGCAATTGATATATTTTAAATCTGTCCTCTGCCTTAGTCACAATCACTACTATATTAAGATATTTAAATGAAAGAGTTTATTGAATTATTTTACCAATAATGCTAGTATGTTACATTTTATAAATTTATTTATTATCATTATTAACTTATTATTATTAAATGTAATCAAATATTAATATATTAATAATAAATAAATCAAATATTTTTATTATTTTATCAATTTAAATAGAAAAGAGGTAGTATTTTATCATTACTGCTAGTATGTTATATTTTATAAATTTTATTTATTATCACTATTAACTTATCATTAAATGTTATCAAATATTAATATTTTTATTATTTTATCAATGTAAATAGAAAAGAGGTAATATTTTATAAACATAATTACAAAAGGCATTTCATCTTCATTATTAAAAAAGATAATATTTATAATAAATTTTATCAATAAATTTATAATATTAAGAGAGATTATAAATTTATTTATCTAATATAGATAAAATTTATTATAAGTATTACCTCTTTTCTATTTACATTGATAAAATAATAAAAATATTACTATTTGATAACACTTAATGATAAGTTAATAATGATAATAAATAAATATTACAAAATATAACATACTAGCAGTAATGAAAAAATAATTCAATGAGCTCTTAAATATCTTATCATTTAAATATCTTAATAAAGTAGTAATTATGAAAAAGGAAGAATATGGATTTAAAATACATCAATTGCTAATTCAGGTTTCAGTCACCAAATTCACAAAAGAGTAAAATATCACAGAAAAATCTTATAAGTCCTAAAACACCATTGTAAATTTAATAATAATAATTTTTATTTGTTATTAGCAATTTAATTATCTGTAAATTATATTAATAGTACATATCGATTTCAACAGTAATAATTTGATAGTAATCGAGATATTATTGTATTATTATATTATATTTGATAATAATAATTTATCAAATAAATAACAATTTATTATCTAGTATAGTTAATATTATTATTTATTTGTAAACCACATTAAAGTTGATCATTGAAGAAAAATCATCAAAACTGAGAAGATATTAACAAAAATATCTATATGCATTTTACAATCTTCAGAAACTATAGCTAATTAAATAAACTTACTTCTGCTGCATATCCACGTATGTTCTTTAACTCGATAAATTGTATTATTTTCATCATTTTTGAAAGAAATATACGTATATTGTTCAGGTAAATTCATTATTACGTAAGCTATAAACTGTATCAACGACTGACTTGCACGTGTTCACACAACGTGTGCCTCTGCCTAAAATCCGAAAACCAAGCCAAACGTAATCGCCAACTTGATATATGCAGTAACCTCATAAACCCGGTTCTTGCGCACGCGCAATTTGTTATTTTTTCCCTGACGGTTGGGAATGGCGAATATGCTTAGGGGAGTGGTAGTTTACTGTTGTTGTCTGGAAGATAACAGTTTTCGGAAAAGAACAAGAACGAAAAATCATGCTTCAAGCATAGATTATGTAGCACTTTCCAACGCTTCCAAAATAATTTTGCAAAACATACCGTTTAATAAGCCCAGGGCCGTGCGAAGAGGGGGGCGAGGGGGGCCTTCGCCCCGGGCGCGGAAATTGAGGGGGCGCCAGACTTATACTACCAAACACGGTTTAATTTATTTATTTATTCTTTTTTTGGTCATCGATCATTTTCTGGGGAATTTCTTTTTCTCTTTTCATCATTCTTTTTTTTTCTGTCTCCAAATATTATGATCTCTCCAACAAATAAATGCAATTTTCTCTTACGCTATTTAGTTGTTTGCAATTTCTGCATTAAAATTAAACCTTTTAAAGTTCCAACATAAACGCGAAATGTTTATTCAATAGAATTTATTTCTGTTTCTGTACTTTATCAGTTTTATGTTACCTGTCACAAAAAGATGGGGAGGGGGTGCCAAATTGAAACTTTGTCCCGGGCGCAGTTTTCTCTTCGCACGGTCCTAAAAGCTAAAAGATAACATCTAAGTAAACAATTTGAAAACGCATAACATATTTAAAAACGTAATTTCAGGAATTTCCAACAGATACAATATTCGGAAAAATATCCGAATACTTTTATTCAGCCCTGTATAGGATCTATAGATTTGTATATATACTACATAGGATTCTAAATTTTAGTTTAGTTAGAAAACGCGTAGCACAGTTTAAAATTATCCTTCTGGAGTTTCTGTCAGTAAACGGAAATGTGTTCGTGAACTTTTCTGCTGCCCTGTATAGGATCTACAGAATTTATACACACCACATAATAGACAAAAAGCGAGTTAAAATTAAAATCGCGTTCAGTAGCTTAAAACGCTCTTCCAGGAATTATTGTTAACAGGTAGTAGAGAATTCTTTTGTGTCTCCCTGTAAATGAACGATGACTGCTATACACACACTATTCTGTAGTAAGCCTCTTGTAATGCACCTTAGTAATATATATAAATTTCAATGCGTTTAAAATAGTGAAACATTATTTAAATAAACCGCAGACGATTTTTCTCCATAGACGTAATGTAACGGAATTCTTTTGACTGTCCCTGTAAAGTAACTATAAGTGCTATGCACACCCTATTTCATATTAAGCTTCTTGTAATGCACCTTAGTGATATATATAAATTTCAATGCGTTTAAAATAGTGAAACATTATATAAATAAACCGCAAATGATTTTTCCCCATAGACCGCAATATAACGGAATTCTTTTGAGTGTCCCTGTAAAAAAACTATCAGTGCTACACACTTCCGTTGAAATAGAGAACATGCTATAGATAAAGACAATAACATATAAAAATTGCAGAGCAATCCGAGCATATTTACGGGAGTTAGAGCACGGACAGACGGCAGACGGCAGATAAACCGAAGTCATAAGCACTTTTCAACTAGGTTGGAAAGTGCTAATAAACCGAAGTCATAAGCACTTTTCAACTAGGTTGGAAAGTGCTAAAAAGGGAGGTTAGTGTACGGTGGATAAATGCACATGATGTTTATGCCATTGTTATAAGTTGTTTTGCAGCAGTAATTATCATTAGAAATAAACAGTTGTACTCGTAAAGAATAAAAATGAATTTGAAAATAATAATAATAATAATCAGGTCGCAAAGAATGTAAAATTGAAGGCGTATCTTGAATTAAGCTCAGCATATACAGGGAAAAAAGAAAAATTTTGGAAAATTTTAGGAAGGAATATTTGGAATAATTCATAAAATTTTAAGGCAATTACTACGAATTAAAAGCATACTTTTTGTAGGTACGAGGGGCAGTCGGAAAATAAGTTTCCCCTGGCGACTGTGGACAGAGGTGTGTATGAAAAACAAAAAATGTAATGAGACATTAAAGATAAAACATAACTTTATTTTTCCACATATGTACCAAGTACATTGATACATTTGTCATACCGCTTTATAAGCTTCAAAAAGCCCTTCAGGAAAAAATCAGGGCTTTGCATACGGACGAAGCGTTGAACAGCTATGGGCGAAAGACGACACAGCAGGTGAACGCGAACGTGCAAGACACCGATACACCATTGGGTAGAGGTTGACCGTGATCAAGCAGATGGCGCTGTTGCAGTCAATAGCGCCATCTGCAGAGGCACTGCAACAAATAAAATCTTTAATCAGTTTGATTAAAATCGATAGTCTTTGCTTTTGCACACGTTACGATTTGATTATTTATTTATGTTTACAACAAAACAATTAGAACTTTTAAAAAAAAAGTGCATTAAGATTTTTAACTTGTGTGCTTCTTTAGCAATTTAGGGAGGGGTGGGTGGCACCGACATGTCACAGCAAAAGAAGTTAAATAATTGTTTAGTTATTATCAATGTTACTTCAAAGTAACAAATAGGGCGGGATAATAATAATAATAATAATAATATATATATATATATATATATGTATATATATATATACACAGGGTGTCCACGTATAACCTGACCGACCTTTATTTTCGCAACCGTTGGTCCTAGATGCATACTTCCAATTACAAAAATGGTTTAAATAAGGTAAAGAATTATTTTTAAAGCGTTATGGGTCAAGAAAAACGTTTATTAAAAAATTACGAAATTTAAATTTTTATACGGTCCCCCATTCCTATAAGTGATATTTAGTAAAAATTTACTGTGACACTAACGAGTAAGATAAAAAAAAATCCCACTCATCTAACATTAAAATTTACCGAATTATGAAAATTTGAAATGCATGACTTATACCACTTTTATGCATCTCACAACAGAGGATTTCTGCCATGCTTTCAGGGGTCGTATATAAAGTACTTAAACTTGTTTCAAAGTATCTCGCTTTGAAAAAAATCGTACAACTATTACGATTGACTTAAATTTCATTAGTAAAGTTTCAGATTAGTTAAAATAATTGTATTTTATCATATGTTTTATTTTGTAAGGATTTGAGGCTATGATTTATTTTAACAAAAATTATATTATTTTCATAAGGTTTTATTTAACTTGCAACGATCGTCTTTCCAGTTTAAAATTTGTACTCGAACTTTAACTCACTTTCAAATGTCCGATCGAAGTTAAATTTTACATACTGACTTAAATCCGATGACAATGTAATATTATTATGCTTTTCGACGCTTACCATCTTAATAATACTCAAATTAGAGGATAACACAAAACAATTCGGATAGATTACCGTCAACAAGTTTAAGAAAAAGTTTTAGATTAGATAACATAAACCTGCGATGGTTGTGTTTTTTAACTTTTATAATTACGTTTTATGTATTTTTTAACGCTAAATAAAAAAATTACCTTCACTTTTAACCATCATGTCAAGATTTTTTTCGCAAATCGTAAATTTCCAGGTTAAAAAATAGCGAAAAATCTGATACTATAAAATAGATGTAAGACTTTTTTATTCAGTTTAATTTTATTTAAATCAATAATTTATTCAATTTTTTGGCTTATACTGGGTTTTTTACAACTAAATAGCTCAGGGGTCCGATGAGGTTGGGAGGGGAGGGGGATCAATTTTAACTTTGTAATTTTCGATTTGAGAAAAATCCTGACGTTATGGTTTAAAATGAAGGTCATTTTCGGATTCAGCGCTAAAAAATAAATCAGAATCAATTTTCAAAAGCTAAAAAACATGGCACAACCCAAAATTCGAATGTCAGTGCAAACATACAGTATTTTAAAATCTTAATTGAGGCTGTTGTTTTTCATCCTTTTATTTAACAAAAATTATGTTATTTTTATCCTCTTATATGTTCAGAACAAATTGTATATTTTGCATTAATATGTCAGAATGATTATAGATTTCACATTTATATTAGATTGCAATGTTAATTTTGCTCTCAACTATTTTTTTAGCTCACAGGCTATCAAAGCCTGAGAGCTTATGTGCCCGCCGGTTCTGTATGTACGTACGTACGTACGTATGTATATATGTACGTAACGCGATAACTCTTGATAGAACTAAAAGTTTTACTTTAAATTTTGTTTATAGGTTCCTTGTGATAAGGCGCTTCCCTGATTAGTTTTGGAGGTTCATTGATTAAGCATAAAGGGGGGGAAACGGGGGGCTAACCCCCCATAATTTAGATAAATGGGTTTTTCATGCAGAATTATCCCATTTTCTTCAAATTTTGTATATAGGTTCATTTTGATAATGTGCTTCTGTGATCAGTTTTGGGGTTTCATTGGCTAAGTATAAAGGGGGAAAGGGGGGGATAACCCCCACCCCCTAATTTAGATAAATGAGTTTTTCATTCATGCAGAATTATCCGATTTTCTTCAAATTTTGTATATAGGTTCATTTTGATAATGTGCTTCTGTCAATAGTTTTGGGGTTTCATTGATTAAGTATAAAGGGGGAAAGGGGGGCTAATCCCTCCTTTAATGTAGATAAATGGGTTTTTCATGCAGAATTATCCCATTTTTTCAAATTTTGTATATAGGTTCATATTGATAATGCGCTTCTCTGAATAGTTTTGGGGGTTCATTGGTTAAGTATAAAGGGGGAAAGAGGGACTAATCCCCATTAATTTAGATAAATGTGTTTTTCATGCAGAATTATCCGATTTTCTTCAAATTTTGTATATATATTCATTGTAATTAGAGACTTCCCTGATTAGTTAAAGGGGTTTATTAGTTAACTATGAGGGGGGTAACGGGGGGATAACCCCCCCTCCCTTAATATATTGTTGATTTCTTTATTTTTCGAGGGGCATATTTCAAATTCTTTGAAATAAGAGTATAATATACAATTAGTGTGAATAGCCTGTGAGCTCAATGCCCTCAGTTTAACTGGGCAGTTTTCTTTTTAGCTCACAGGCTATCAAAGCCTGAGAGCTTATGTGCCCGTCGGTTCTGTATGTACGTACGTACGTATGTATGTATGTATGTTCGTAACGCGATAACTCTTGATAGAACTAACCGTTTTACTTTAAATTTTGTTTACAGGTTCCTTGTGATAAGGCGCTTCCCTGATTAGTTTTGGAGGTTCATTCGTTAAGCATAAAGGGGGGAAACGGGGGGCTAACCCCTACTAATTTAGATACATGTGTTTTTCATGCAGAATTATCCGATTTCCTTCAAATTTTGTATATAGGTTCATTGTGATAATGCGCTTCTCTGAATAGTTTTGGGGGTTCATTGGTAAGGAATAAAGGGGGAAAGGGGGGGCTAATCCCCTCTTAATTTTGATAAATGGGTTTTTCATGCAGAATTATCCCATTTTCATCAAATTTTGTATATAGGTTCATTTTGATAATGCGCTTCTGTCAATAGTTTTGGGGGTTCATTGGTTAAGTAAAAAGGGGGAAAGGGGGGATAACCCCCCTAATTAGATAAATGAGTATTTCATGCAGAATTATCCGATTTTCTTCAAATTGTGTATACAGGTTCATTGTGATAATGCGCTTCTCTGAATAGATTTGGGGGTTCATTGGTTAAGTATAAAGGGGGAAAGGGGGGCTAATCCCCCCTTAATTTAGATAAATGGGTTTTTCATGCAGAATTATCCCATTTACTTCAAATTTTGTATATAGGTTCATTTTGATAATGCGCTTCTGTCAATAGTTTTGGGGGTTCATTTGGTTAAGTAAAAAGGGGGAAAGGGGGGATAACCCCCCTAATTAGATAAATGAGTATTTCATGCAGAATTATCCGATTTTCTTCAAATTTTGTATATAGGTTCATTGTGATAATGCGCTTCTCTGAATAGTTTTGGGGGTTCTTTGGTTAAGTATAAAGGGGGAAAGGGGGGCTAATTGGTTTTAATTTAGAAAAATGTGTTTTTCATGCAGAATTATCCGATTTTCTTCAAAATTTGTATATATGTTCATTGTAATTAGAGACTTCCCTGATTAGTTAAAGGGGTTCATTAGTTAACTATGAGGGGGGTAACGGGGGGATAACCCCCCCCCTTAATATATTATTGATTTCTTTATTTTTCGAGGGGCATATTTCAAATTCTTTGAAATAAGAGTATAATATACAATTAGTGTGAATAGCCTGTGAGCTCAATGCCCTCAGTTTAACTGGGCAGTTTTCTTTTTAGCTCACAGGCTATCAAAGCCTGAGAGCTTATGTGCCCGTCGGTTCTGTATGTACGTACGTACGTATCTATGTATGTACGTAACGCGATAACTCTTGATAGAACTAACCGTTTTTCTTTAAATTTTGTTTATAGGTTCCTTGTGATAAGGCGCTTCTCTGATTAGTTTTGGAGGTTCATTGGTTAAACATAAAGGGGGGGAAACGGGGGGATAACCCCCACCCCCTAATTTAGAAAAATGAGTTTTTCATTCATGCAGAATTATACGATTTTCTTCAAATTTTGTATATAGGTTCATTTTGATAATGTGCTTCTGTCAATAGTTTTGGGGTTTCATTGGTTAAGTATAAAGGGGGAAAGGGGGGGCAAATCCCCCCTTAATTTAGATAAATGGGTTTTTCATGCAGAATTATCCCATTTTCTTCAAATTTTGTATATAAGTTCATTTTGATAATGCGCTTCTGTCAATAGTTTTGGGGGTTCATTGGTTAAGTATAAAGGGGGAAAGGGGGGGGATAACCCCCCTAATTTAGATAAATGGGTTTTTCATGCAGAATTATCCGATTTTCTTCAAATTTTGTATATAGGTTTATTGTGATAATGCGCTTCTCTGAATAGTTTTGGGGGTTCATTGGTTAAGTATAAAGGGGGAAAGGGGGGGCAAATCCCCCCTTAATTTAGATAAATGGGTTTTTCATGCAGAATTATCCGATTTTCTTCAAATTTTGTATATATATTCATTGTAATTAGAGACTTCCCTGATTAGTTTGAGGGGTTCATTAGTTAACTATGAGGGTGGTAACGGGGGGATAACCCCCCCTTAATTTATTGTTGATTTCTTTATTTTTCGAGGGGCATATTTCAAATTCTTTGAAAGAAGAGTATAATATACAATTAGTGTGAATAGCCTGTGATCTCAATGCCCTCAGTTTAACTGGGCAGTTTTCTTTTTAGCCTACAGGCTATCAAAGCCTGAGAGCTTATGTGCTCGCCTGTTCTGTATGTACGTACGTACGTATGTATGTATGTATGTACGTAACGCGATAACTCTTGATAGAACTAACCGTTTTGCTTTAAATTTTGTTTATAGGTTCCTTGTGATAAGGCGCTTCTCTGATTAGTTTTGGAGGTTCATTGGTTAAGCATAAAGGGGGGGAAACGGTGGGCTAACCCCCCATAATTTAGATAAATGGGTTTTTCATGCAGAATTATCCCATTTTCTTAAAATTTTGTATATAGGTTCATTTTGATAATGTGCTTCTGTCAATAGTTTTGGTGTTTCATTGGTTAAGTATAAAGGGGGAAAGAGGGAATAACCCCCCCATAATTTAGATAAATGAGTTTTTCATGCAGAATTATCCGATTTTCTTCAAATTTTGTATATAGGTTAATTGTGATAATGCGCTTCTCTGAATAGTTTTGGGGGTTCATTGGTTAAGTATAAAGGGGGAAAGGGGGGCTAATCCCTCCTTTAATGTAGATAAATGGGTTTTTCATGCAGAATTATCCCATTTTCTTCAAATTTTGTATATAGGTTCATTTTGATAATGCGCTTCTGTCAATAGTTTTGGGGGTTCATTGGTTAAGTATAAAGGGGGAAATGGGGGGATAACGCCCCTAATTAGATGGGTATTTCATGCAGAATTATTCGATTTTCTTTAAATTTTGTATATAGGTTCATTGTGATAATGCACTTCTCTGAATAGTTTTGGGGGTTCATTGGTTAAGTATATAGGGGGAAAGGGGGGCTAATCCCCCTTAATTTATATAAATGGGTTTTTAATGCAGAATTATCCGATTTTCTTCAAATTTTGTATATATATTCATTGTAATTAGAGACTTCCCTGATTAGTTAAAGGGGTTTATTAGTTAACTATGAGGGGGGTAACGGGGGGATAACCCCCCCTCCCTTAATATATTGTTGATTTCTTTATTTTTCGAGGGGCATATTTCAAATTCTTTGAAATAAGAGTATAATATACAATTAGTGTGAATAGCCTGTGAGCTCAATGCCCTCAGTTTAACTGAGCAGTTTTCTTTTTATTGATATATCTGATGATTATTTATATTTCTACTACATTTGTGAATAACACCTATTTCGCAACAAAAAATATACTCCAACTTTAAACAGCTAACAACTCGGTCAGTTTTAATCGTAGATGAATGGGACTTTTTTTTATCTTACTTGTTAGTGTCGCAGTAAATTTTTACTAAAGTATCACTTATAGAACTGGGGGATCGTATAAAAATTTAAATTTCGTAATTTTTTAACAAATGTTTTTCTTGACCCAAATCATTTTCAAAATAATTCTTTACCTTATTTAAACCATTTTTGTACTTGGAAGTATGCATCTAGGACCAACGGTTACGAAAATAATGACGGAAGAGAAAATCTTGCATAAGGAGGCTGACGGAGACAATTTAGAAGATTATTTCTTTTGCAACAAAATAAAAAAACATATAAATTTTTTTTAATTGAAGCTTTAGATCAGCGTTTCTTAAACTGTGGTCCGCGGATCCCTGGGGGTCCGGGAGCTTATTGCCGGGGTGTCCTCCATCCCAATGTTGAATTTAGACTTTTTTTTTTGAAGGAATTTTTGAAACTCCGGAAGAATTTGGAGGCGTAAAACTTCTAGTTTAGATCTTTAATAAGTATAAAACCTCAAATCCGTCGGTATTTCAATGCTCCGGGGACGGAATCTGTGATAAAATATTAAGAACAGATTGATTCAGCATGTAAATAACCAGTCCTTTTTTCGCATTGCAACTAGATGAAGATTATTTCTTTTGCAACAAATTAAAAAACAATGCATTTTTTTTTAAATTAAAGCTTTAGATTATTTTACTTTTCTGTCGTGGGAAAAGGGGAAGAGTAGGAATTTAAGGGGGGAGGGATAAGATAAAATTTTAAGGAAAGCTGAAATTTGCCGAAATGCAGACGATTTTTATACATGAAAAGGAGAGCATTTAGCAGAAAATGAAGAAATCTTTTCGATTTCAAAGAATTTGAATTTTTATGCCTGAAAATTTGATGTTTTTACATATAAATATATATATATATGGTAATATATATATATTATCAATTAAAATCTAATTTTAAAGCTTATAAAGTTTTTAAGTTATAGCTTTTATCAATTAATAGTTTAATTTTAATTTATGATTATTAATTGAGAAAACAATTTAGAATTTAAATACTTTTTTTCTCCTTTTCTATTGCCATACCTTTAAAAAAAAAATGAGTAAAAATTATATATATTTTTAATAAAATCACTAATTTGCACTTTCTACCAAGCGTAAAATCAAGCAATGATTTTTTCATAATCTGAGCCATACCAAATTGATGTATTGTAACAAATTTCTTTTGGAGCAATATGAATTCCAGTCCTGAAATTAGGCATGATTTTTATGATAAAAACATTGAATGCTTATAAAAGAGTGCTTAAAAAAAAAAAATATATATATATATATATATATAGTTTTACTTTTATACTTATTTAGTAATAAGTTGATGTGGTATGGAATGACCCCAGGTCACAGAGTTGTATTTAATCAATATAAAACTGTATTTAAAGCCTGAAAACTCCATATTATATTTTAGACATCCCCTACTGTGCCTCTTTATATTTATCAAATTGCTTAAACACTATTTTATCTGCTGGTTTGTATAAATTGATTATTTAAATTTTATAATGATGCAGAATATAATAAATATTTGCTAATATACATGTTGCTGAAATTTTGTTTTGTATGCAATTATTTTTAAATAATAACAACAAAATTGTTACAATATGTTTTGAATTGAAATAAATGTAGGGATTGGTTTCGTATACTTCTTCAAGATTAACTAGAAGATTAGCTTCTTTTACTGAAATAAAATTGTACTTTTATGTTAGCCAGGCGCAAATGTTAAATCGCCAAGTATTGTTTCCATCGCCATCAATCGTTTTACATTCATTTCATTTAAAAAATAAATCTTTCGCTAATTTTATTTAAAATAGATAACCATCATTTAAAATACATATGTTAGAAACATATGTCTTTTATTTATTTATTTACAATGCACTTCTGTAACTCATTTCATTCAAAATACTAAATAAATAAATAAGAAATATTAGCATAAACAAAGACATTTTATTTCAACGTCAAATGATTATTCCTAATTTACACACACAAAAAATTAAAGTTAAACTATACCAACTGGCTGTGAAACTGCAGCAATGAAATATTTTAAACCCTGATAAGTATAAAATATAAATAAAAAAATAAAGAGTAATATATATATATATATATATATATATTATCAGTTTATAGTTTAATTTTAAAGGTTATAAATTTTTTAAGTTATAGCTTTTATCAATTAATAGTTTAATTTTAAATTATGATTATTGATTGAGAAAACAATTTAGGAATCCTGAATTTATAGATTAAATACTTTTTTCTCCTTTTTATTGCCATATCTTAAAAAGAAGGAGCAAAAATTATATATATATTTTTTAATAAAATCACTAATTGGCATTTTCTACCAAGCGTAAATCAATCGTATACGCAGCCTTTCTTTCAAGCAATAAGCTCGATGGCAGCGCCACCTAAAAAATTGTAATTTATGGATACATTCTAAAGCATTACGTGGTAACGCGATTGCCACACCATATATTTCTAGACACTGTAATCAAAGTAACACCATTTTCCTTCTCCCAGTATTAAAAATTAAGGCTGAAGAGCTTAAAGTAATATTGGTACAATCGAGACACGTTTGTAAATTGTGGTTTGGCAACCGAGTTTTAAGTCTACATTTCTTTTCCTTCTATATTAAAAAAAAGTAATCTGGAACCGAGCCAAAAACGATTTACACCAATCAAATTCTGCGTAGATATTCCGGGTTAGTCTCATCGCTTTTTTACTAGGGACTCTTTTGAGGAGTTATTACTTTTTTTAGCCATCCTACGGATTCGAAAATCATACCACCAGACGCAAAATATACCAAGCTTTCAGAAATTCAAAAAATTATCACGGTCGGACAATAAAAACTCAAAAAATCCTTAAAAATCGAGTAAAAAATCTTTTATTGAAAAAGTCATTTTTTTATATTGTTGCCAATTTCTAAATAAGCGCAAAGGATTATGTTTTATCTCAAATAAAAAAATGTATTTGCGCGAGACTATTAAAAACAATAATGAAAGTTTAAAGTAATAATTAAATGATCACGTGTTGAAAGCAGGAAATAAAGAAAATTACGTCATAAAAATTGTGTTTACGCATGAATATTAAAAATAAAAAAGACGAATTAAATGAAAAAGCATTATAACCAGTTAAATGAAAAAGCATTATAACCTGATTACAGAAGATAGTCGCCGTTCGTGATATCATCATCATCATCTTTTTAAAACAGGATACATTACCAGGTTTTAAGAGGCTGTGAAATCAGAACGGGGGTTGGTGAGCGTAGCGAGCAGGGGGCAGAGCCCCCTAGTAGTTTTAAAGAAAAACTGCATACATAGTAAGAGTGTCAACTTAATACTAGAATAGGCGCGCAACATTGACACAACTGCGCTACCTTATGGACGGGGTTGATAATGTCAATGCGCGCGCTTTTCGGATGACGTTATTAGGTATGACAAAATCTACCATCTGCGCATTCTCCTGAGCATATAACGCGAATATTTACGCACTCATGGAAGATTTATCTTGGTTAGCAGATTTATTGCCAATAAACATTCACAATATCATTTTAGTTTCAGCATTAAGTAAACACAATTGCCTTTTCTCCCGAAACTAAAAATATATAGTGAATGTTTTTTAAATATAAATATGTTTATGAAAACAAACTGTATCATAAATAATTTGCAATAAATCTGGTAAACAAGATATATCTTCCGTGAGAGAGTAAAGATTCACAATTTCGCATATATATATATATATATATATATATATATATAAATATATATATATATATATAAAGATTTTATGTTTTCTCTCCATAGACAAATGTATAGCGTGATCAAATCTTTGATTGGTTAGTGACAATCCGATGTCCTTCAACGGAAAAAAATTTTTCCTTTTTATTAATTTTAAACTATTATTTTCATATTTTCAAAAATGTCATGTATTTAAATAACTATTTTACTCGCTAAGCTTTTAAAAGTCTTGAAATCCACAAAACCTAGACGGCTTGCTGAAGCTTAGGAGGATGCTTGGCTAAAATATTATTCAATTTGCGGAGAACATCAGTGTTCATCCGCGTAATCTAATCATCAATTTTGGTGATTGACGATGCGAAAAATTTCCTATGAAATATTTTTAAAATTGTACTTAATACAATTAGTGGTATGGGAAGAATATCTTAGAAAAGACTTTAAAATATCTATTTCTTAAATTTATTAAAGCATGATCTTGCAAAGAGAGACAGGGAAAGCCGTTGGCTCCTCATTGTTTTCCACGAAAATTTTTCTTTTTCGAGCCAGATATTGAAAACAGAAAACTATTTTCTTCGTAAATGGTTTTTAAATATTAAAAAAGTTGAAAACTAAAGCTTTTTTTTGCTCCCCATGACAGAAAATTCTAGCTATATAATTTTTTTTTTTTTTTTTTTTACATCCATGTGTTTAAAATTATCTTAAACGGAGAAACAATAAATTGTTTTAATTCTTCAATTTAAAAAAGGTCGATAAAAGCCAATTCTTCGATTTTTAATATGTCATATTTGTTAGATTTCTATATTACATTTAACAAGAACGAAACATCATGCACCACGGCATAAATAATTTAACACTTTCCAACACTATCGGAATATTGTTAAGAAATCTCATTTTTGTTCGTACAACGAAACGAGATATCTAAATAAACATTAAACAAGTGGATAAGTGTGATTGAAGATCGCACAAAGGGTTTCGTTTAATATTCCTTTCAAAACACTTTATTCTTTTTAAAAAAAATCCAAATGAATTTTTTTTTTAATTATAATTATCAAAATAATACCTCAATAAGAACATAGATGGCAGCCAAAAAAAAAAAAAATATTTTAACTAGGACTTCTCTTAAAGGGATTAGTCTGAGTGATATTGCTGAGAACATAGGGTTAACACGTACGATATAATGAAAAATAGCTAATTAAATGATAGAATCACAAAATATCATATATAAATTCATATACATTATTAAAAAAATAGGAAAGAAGTACCGTTCATCAGGTTTGTTTTCATTTTTTTTTTGTATAACATTTGGCAAAGAATCTCATTTTCTTAAGCCGGAATTGCGCTAAACTAATTAAAATAAATTAATTAATTAATAAAAAAAAAAAACGCTGGATCGTTTAAAACCACAGAGTTCACAGAATAAATAGAGAGGCAACAAACCGTAAAAACGACTTGCAAGATGAAGCCGGTTATCGCTCAAACCATTAGGCTCAAGGGCTGTCTTTATTGGTCAGAGAGAGGCTGCACCTGGAACAAGGACTGGATTCATTCGACGGGGAGAGGTTTTCAAAGCTAGCCCGCAGTTGTTTGGGCCGACTGTAGGGTTGAATTTTTAGCATCACGCCAAACGTAAACATATCATCTCTATTTATTCTCTCAACTCTGTGGTTTAAAACTCAAATCCAAAGTTACGTAATCGGATTTCCAGTCAACAGCGTATTTTAGCAAGCGTAACTTAACGCAAATTTAATTTCATTGTTGCAACATTTTCTTTGTAACAAATATTTACATTTGAATTTCAACTTTTTCCTCCTTGTTTATATAACTTCTAGCTGAAGTACCCGGTGTTGTCCTGGGATTTTAAGAATGTTTGTGTAGAAAAATAATTTCAAAATTAAACATGTTGTATAGAGAACTTCAAAATGTTACAATATGCTAATATTTCCATAATTGGGTTCTTATCATGATTCAATACGTTCCTCAAACTCATACGAAGTTATGTTCACTTGTTGACGTCATATGTACTTGCTTTCTCGATTATTCATTCTCTAATATTTAGTTGCATATCCTTTCATTTTTAGGACTGCTTTAAGTCTGTCAGGCATTGATTTTACCAGATTTGTTGTAATATTTTTCTAAATTTTTCCATTCTGCAAGTAAAACCTCTTTCAACTGGGTTTTATTTCTGATATCCTAACTGCTCACTCGCCGCTGTAAGATACTCCATAAATGCTCGACAGGATTTAAATCTGAACTTTGTGGAGGAGTGGCAAATATGTGAGTGTGTGTGTGGGGGGGGGGGGGGGGGAGTGGTATAGTAGACCAGCTCTAATCGGACAATGTGAGCAGTGTGCTTGGAATGATTATCTTGTTGGAAGTTACAATCCCGCTCGACACCTAAGTTCAATGCACTGCCATTCAAATTTGGCTTTAAAATATTTAAATATCCAAATCTGTCTATGATAGTCTCAATTAATTCAAAATTTCCTACTCCTGAAGTGGACATACAGCCCTAAACCATGACACCTCTTCCGTCATATTTTACAGTTTTGTCGTATATTTGGGATTCATTGCATCACCCTTTCTCCTCCAAACTCTAATTTGTGCATTTATGCTGAAAATATTAAACTTAAACTCATCTGAAAAAATTACCTGTTTCCAGAAACCAAGGGATGCATGTAAATATTTTCTGGCAAACTTTCTTTCTGATGATTGGAGAGGTATACGGTTTCCTCCTAGCAGTTCTTGATATAGTAGTACCTTGGATATAGATTCTTGGTATATTTCTTGACCAAGCACTATTAATGGCTCTATTAATAGGTAATGTACTATATTTTATTGCCATACTTTTGCAAGTCTACTGTTATTTTTCTAGCACTAATTGAGGGATTTCCAGAAATGCGGCGTTTTATTATTCTACCATCTCTCACTGTTAACTTTTTAGTGCAGCCGTTTTGAGCTTTACTTTCAATCCTATTTTCTTTCTTCTATCGATTGATTACCTTTTGGATGGCGCTACGTCTTCGAGACATTTTTTGAGAAATCTCACTATAAGATTTATCCGTTTTATCATGAAGATTAAAGATTATTTTTTTCTCAACTGTACGCCTTTTCCGCGCCATTTTTTTTTAAATCCAGATTTGCTCTTTTTTACTAAGATAACAAACAACAGGTACATTTAGCTTTGCTGCGGATACTGCGAGACTACAACTTTGTTCAGTAAAATACGCAAATAAGTTAATTTTTTTTAATGCAAATATACTTTGACTTTTGTGGAAGTATTTTTGACGTATAATAATTTTCTAATATTTTTTCAGTATATCTAAAGGAATTTTTTATTAATACAGTCAAACCTCATTAACACGAACACGCTTAACGCGAATTACTTTTAGCACGAGCTGTTTCCGATTGCCCCGTCCAGTTGTATGTAATGTATAACATGTCGGATAACACGAACTACTTTTAACACGAACAAAAAAGGTTTCAACTTGAGTGTTCGTGTTAACGAGGTTTGACTGTATTTCATTGCATAATGTAACAAAAGATGCTAATTAATTAATTCTGTTTATTAACGAATTTTATTTCTGTTCACCATGGTGAAATTTACGTATTTTTATATAGTAATGACGATGGACGGAGTTTACATGTAGAAAACAGCGAGATGTTACAACAGCATGTTAACAGATTTCCAGCGTATAATCTGTACATTAATATGTACAGATGTAATGTTGATAAATGGGAAAATTTATTGTTCACTATAAAAAGCAACGTCAAACAAACAAACAAAAAAAAAGGCAAAATATGCTTTAACAGGGTTCGTACGGGTCCTGGAATTTTAATACCGGGAAATTCTTCGGTACCAGTATTATCTTATAGATAATCTCTTCTTAAATAATGTGAAATTTCGCCCGTTTAAATTTGATGTAGTTTTTTAGAAAAATATACTAGTATTTCAACTGGAAAATAACGGTACCCGTACGAACACTGTTTAAACAAATGTTAGCAATGCTTATCCAAGAATGCCTGTATATTCTCTGAGAGTCCTTGACTATTTTAAATCTGCTCTAAAATCATTTGCGTTAAGGGTCCTCTTCACGCACTTGAAAACACCCGCTCGCTAATGTTAATCCTATGGGGCATTATTTTTCTAATATCTCGTTTGCATTTAAATATTTTTGAACGATTTTTTTTTTGCATTGTATAGCAGAGATCAATCGCTATTTCCGCCGTTGATTACTTTTTTTATTTTCTTTACGGATTTTTTTTTTTACAGAGATACTTTTACTTTCGGAACTGGTTTTGAAAGTGAAAGTACTTTTATTAAAAAAATCTGCCATTGAAATCGAAAAAGTAAAAAATAGCCATATTAGAGATCAAACTCAGCTATTTTATGCAAAAAAAAAAAAAAAAAAAAAAAAAAAACGTTTAAAAATATTCAAATTTAAACGAGAAATTGAGATGCAATGGAGATATTAGAAAAATAATGACCCTTAGGATTAACATTAGCGAGCGAATGTTTTCATGTGCGTGAAGAGGACCCTTAAGAGTCTAATTATAATTAAAAAAAACAATGAAAACGAAATTCCTTCAAAGTAATTTGTTTCATTCATGGGACACGAGCTGTGGTGAATTCAGGGGGTAGTCCGGAGAAGGATTTCTTTCATGGAGTATTCAAATGTTTTCCACCTAACGGAAAACTTGACATTTTGTGTTCGGCAGCAGTCTAAAAGTGCACACCGCCCCCCGGAACCTTACACTGTCTCACCCTAAAATGCAACATTTCCTACGGAAAAAAAGTCTGCATTCAGCACTGGATGACACGCCCATGGTAGAAAGAACCATTAACCAGCAACACCGTCTATAAACTGTTTGTATTCTCAATACTAATATGCAAAAGCATAAAAAACAGTCAGGCAGACAAAAAAAAAAAAAAAAAAAAAAAATGTGCTTTAAGATTTTAGGTTTTCTCTCCATAGACAAATGTATAGCGTGATCAAATCTTTGCTTGGTTAGTGACAATCCGATGTCCTTCAACGGAAAAAAATGTTTCCTTTTCATTAATATTAAACTATTATTTTCATATTTTCAAAAATTTCATGTATTTAAAGAACTACTTTACTCGCTAAGCTTTTAAAAGTCTTGAAATCCACAAAACCTCAGAGGTCTTGCTGAAGCTGAGGAGGACGCTTGGCTAAAGTATTTTTCAATTTATGGAGAACAGGAGTGTTCATCCGCGTAATTTAATCTACATTTTTCGTAATCGACGACGTTAAATATTTCCTTTGAAATGTTATAAAAAAATATACTTAATAAAATTAGTCGTATAGTAAGATTATCTTAGAAAAGTCTTTAAATTATCTAATTCTTAAATTTATTAAAGCATGAGCTTGCAAGGAGAAACAGGGAAAGACGATAGCTCCTCATTGTATTCCAAGAAAATTTTCTTTTTCGAGCCAGATATTGAAAACAAAAAAATATTTTCTTCATTTCACAAAGAATCTCATTTTCTTAAGCCGGAATTGCGCACAACTTATAATAAAAAAATAAAATAAATAAAAAAGCTGGAACGTTTAAAACCACAGAGTTCACAGAATAAATAGAGAGGCAACAAACCGTAAAAACGACTTGCAAGATGAAACCGGTTATCGCTCAAACCATTAGGCTCAAGGGCTGTCTTTATTGGTCAGAGAGAGGCTGCACCTGGAACAAGGACTGGATTCATTCGACGGGGAGAGGTTTTCAAAGCAAGCCCGCAGTTGTTTGGGCCGACTGTAGGGTTGAATTTTTAGCGTCACGCCAAACGTAAACATATCATCTCTATTTATTCTCTCAACTCTGTGGTTTAAAACTCAAATCCAAAGTTACGTAATCGGATTTCCAGTCAACAGCGTATTTTAGCAAGCGTAACTTAACGCAAATTTAATTTCATTGTTGCAACATTTTCTTTGTAACAATTATTTACATTTGAATTTCAACTTTTTCCTCCTTGTTTATATAACTTCTAGCTGAAGTACCCGGTGTTGTCCTGGGATTTTAAGAATGTTTGTGTAGAAAAATAATTTCAAAATTAAACATGTTGTATAGAGAACTTCAAAATGTTACAATATGCTAATATTTCCATAATTGGGTTTTTATCATGATTCAATACGTTCCTCAAACTCATACGAAGTTATGTTCACTTGTTGACGTCATATGTACTTGCTTTCTCGATTATTCATTCTCTAATATTTAGTTGCATATCCTTTCATTTTTAGGACTGCTTTAAGTCTGTCAGGCATTGATTTTACCAGATTTGTTGTAATATTTTTCTAAATTTTTCCATTCTGCAAGTAAAACCTCTTTCAACTGGGTTTTATTTCTGATATCCTAACTGCTCACTCGCCGCTGTAAGATACTCCATAAATGCTCGACAGGATTTAAATCTGAACTTTGTGGAGGAGTGGCAAATATGTGAGTGTGTGTGTGGGGGGGAGTGGTATAGTAGACCAGCTCTAATCGGACAATGTGAGCAGTGTGCTTGGAATGATTATCTTGTTGGAAGTTACAATCCCGCTCGACACCTAAGTTCAATGCACTGTCATTCAAATTTGGCTTTAAAATATTTAAATATCCAAATCTGTCTATGATAGTCTCAATTAATTCAAAATTTCCTACTCCTGAAGTGGACATACAGCCCTAAACCATGACACCTCTTCCGTCATATTTTACAGTTTTGTCGTATATTTGGGATTCATTGCATCACCCTTTCTCCTCCAAACTCTAATTTGTGCATTTATGCTGAAAATATTAAACTTAAACTCATCTGAAAAAATTACCTGTTTCCAGAAACCAAGGGATGCATGTAAATATTTTCTGGCAAACTTTCTTTCTGATGATTGGAGAGGTATACGGTTTCCTCCTAGCAGTTCTTGATATAGTAGTACCTTGGATATAGATTCTTGGTATATTTCTTGACCCAGCACTATTAATGGCTCTATTAATAGGTAATGTACTATATTTTATTGCCATGCTTTTGCAAGTCTACTGTTATTTTTCTAGCACTAATTGAGGGATTTCCAGAAATGCGGCGTTTTATTATTCTACCATCTCTCACTGTTAACTTTTTAGTGCAGCCGTTTTGAGCTTTACTTTCAATCCTATTTTCTTTCTTCTATCGATTGATTACCTTTTGGATGGCGCTACGGCTTCGAGACATTTTTTGAGAAATCTCACTATAAGATTTATCCGTTTTATCATGAAGATTAAAGATTATTTTTTTCTCAACTGTACGCCTTTTCCGCGCCATTTTTTTTTAAATCCAGATTTGCTCTTTTTTACTAAGATAACAAACAACAGGTACATTTAGCTTTGCTGCGGATACTGCGAGACTACAACTTTGTTCAGTAAAATACGCAAATAAGTTAATTTTTTTTAATGCAAATATACTTTGACTTTTGTGGAAGTATTTTTGACGTATAATAATTTTCTAATATTTTTTCAGTATATCTAAAGGAATTTTTTATTAATACAGTCAAACCTCATTAACACGAACACGCTTAACGCGAATTACTTTTAGCACGAGCTGTTTCCGATTGCCCCGTCCAGTTGTATGTAATGTATAACATGTCGGATAACACGAACTACTTTTAACACGAACAAAAAAGGTTTCAACTTGAGTGTTCGTGTTAACGAGGTTTGACTGTATTTCATTGCATAATGTAACAAAAGATGCTAATTAATTAATTCTGTTTATTAACGAATTTTATTTCTGTTCACCATGGTGAAATTTACGTATTTTTATATAGTAATGACGATGGACGGAGTTTACATGTAGAAAACAGCGAGATGTTACAACAGCATGTTAACAGATTTCCAGCGTATAATCTGTACATTAATATGTACAGATGTAATGTTGATAAATGGGAAAATTTATTGTTCACTATAAAAAGCAACGTCAAACAAACAAACAAAAAAAAAGGCAAAATATGCTTTAACAGGGTTCGTACGGGTCCTGGAATTTTAATACCGGGAAATTCTTCGGTACCAGTATTATCTTATAGATAATCTCTTCTTAAATAATGTGAAATTTCGCCCGTTTAAATTTGATGTAGTTTTTTAGAAAAATATACTAGTATTTCAACTGGAAAATAACGGTACCCGTACGAACCCTGTTTAAACAAATGTTAGCAATGCTTATCCAAGAATGCCTGTATATTCTCTGAGAGTCCTTGACTATTTTAAATCTGCTCTAAAATCATTTGCGTTAAGGGTCCTCTTCACGCACTTGAAAACACCCGCTCGCTAATGTTAATCCTATGGGGCATTATTTTTCTAATATCTCGTTTGCATTTAAATATTTTTGAACGATTTTTTTTTGCATTGTATAGCAGAGATCAATCGCTATTTCCGCCGTTGATTACTTTTTTTATTTTCTTTACGGATTTTTTTTTACAAAGATACTTTTACTTTCGGAACTGGTTTTGAAAGTGAAAGTACTTTTATTAAAAAAATCTGCCATTGAAATCGAAAAAGTAAAAAATAGCCATATTAGAGATCAAACTCAGCTATTTTATGAAAAAAAAAAAAAAAAAAAAAAAACGTTTAAAAATATTCAAATTTAAACGAGAAATTGAGATGCAATGGAGATATTAGAAAAATAATGACCCTTAGGATTAACATTAGCGAGCGAATGTTTTCATGTGCGTGAAGAGGACCCTTAAGAGTCTAATTATAATTAAAAAAAACAATGAAAACGAAATTCCTTCAAAGTAATTTGTTTCAGTCATGGGACACGAGCTGTGGTGAATTCAGGGGGTAGTCCGGAGAAGGATTTCTTTCATGGAGTATTCAAATGTTTTCCACCTAACGGAAAACTTGACATTTTGTGTTCGGCAGCGGTCTAAAAGTGCACACCGCCCCCCCGGAACCTTACACTGTCTCACCCTAAAATGCAACATTTCCTACGGAAAAAAAGTCTGCATTCAGCACTGGATGACACGTCCATGGTAGAAAGAACCATTAACCAGCAACACCGTCTATAAACTGTTTGTATTCTCAATACTAATATGCAAAAGCATAAAAAACAGTCAGGCAGACAAAAAAAAAAAAAAAAAAAAAAAAAAAAAAGTGCTTTAAGATTTTAGGTTTTCTCTCCATAGACAAATGTATAGCGTGATCAAATCTTTGCTTGGTTAGTGACAATCCGATGTCCTTCAACGGAAAAAAATGTTTCCTTTTCATTAATATTAAACTATTATTTTCATATTTTCAAAATTTTCATGTATTTAAAGAACTACTTTACTCGCTAAGCTTTTAAAAGTCTTGAAATCCACAAAACCTCAGAGGTCTTGCTGAAGCTGAGGAGGACGCTTGGCTAAAGTATTTTTCAATTTATGGAGAACATGAGTGTTCATCCGCGTAATTTAATCTACATTTTTCGTAATCGACGACGTTAAATATTTCCTTTGAAATGTTATAAAAAAATATACTTAATAAAATTAGTGGTATAGTAAGATTATCTTAGAAAAGTCTTTAAATTATCTAATTCTTAAATTTATTAAAGCATGAGCTTGCAAGGAGAAACAGGGAAAGACGATAGCTCCTCATTGTATTCCAAGAAAATTTTCTTTTTCGAGCCAGATATTGAAAACAAAAAAATATTTTCTTCATTTCACAAAGAATCTCATTTTCTTAAGCCGGAATTGCGCACAACTTATAATAAAAAAATAAAATAAATAAAAAAGCTGGAACGTTTAAAACCACAGAGTTCAGAGAATAAATAGAGAGGCAAAAACCGTAAAAACGGCTTGCAAGATGAAGCCGGTTATCGCTCAAACCAATAGGCCCAAGGGTCAGAGAGAGGTTGCACCTGGAACAAGGACTGGATTCATTCGACGGAGAGAGGTTTTCAAATCTAGCCCCCAGTTGTTTGGGCCGAATGTAGGGTTGCATTTTTAGCGTCACACCAAACGTAAATATATCATCTCTATTTATTCTCTGAATTCTATGGTTTAAAACGCAAACCTTTTTAAAGTACATAATCGGATTTGCAGCCAACAGCGTATTTTAGAAAGCGTAATTTAACGCAAATTTAATTTCATTGTTGCAACATTTTCTTTGTAACAATTATTTACATTTGAATTTCAACTTTTTCCTCCTTGTTTATATAATTACTAGCTGAAGTACCCGGTGTTGTCCGGGGATTTTAAGAATGTTTGTGTAGAAAAATCAATTTCAAAATTAAACATGTTGTATAGAGAACTTTAAAATGTTAAAATATTCTAATATTTCCATAATCTGGTTTTTATCATGATTCAATACGTTCCTCAAACTCATACGAAGTTATATTCACTTGCTGGCGTCATATCTACTTGCTTTCTCGATTATTTATATTGATACTCTTTTTGTATGATTTTCAAACATTTGAAAAGTCCGTTAAACTTCCAATATAACGTCAGATTGATTTTTTTTATTCTCTAATAACGTCATATTAACCTGCTTTCTATACTTATACATACTCATACTTCTTGTATTATTGAAAAATGTTTGAAATTTTCAGTTATATTACCAATATTAATTTTTTTCAATTGGTAAACTTTTTAATTTATTTTCATTTTTCCACATGGAAATCTTTCCATAGAATATTAATTATTGTAGAAATAATTTTACTGTGAATTTTTAATTGTTGGCAACTTCTATAACGAAAAATGTCTAAATTTAATATGAATAGGCTGTTAGATTTTTGGTTTTTTATCTTTCTATATTAAAATAATACGACTTTTTCAAAATTTTATGATCTTCAGCATGACAGTAGGTATTCAGCTGTAAGTGCACAAGATTTGAAGTCTCTAATTTATACAGTTTCTGAGAACCGACTCTGTGACGGACAAATAGGGTTTCGTGAGATGAACGAAACCTTAAATATAACCACAACGTAGTAAAAATTCATTTCCAGGAATTCTTGCCCATAGTCGGTAATGTTTGCGAATTCTATATCGTGCAACCCTGTATATGAAATAAACAAAGTTTAAAAATAAACATTTTAAAAGCATATCACAGCTTAAAATTTAAATCCAGCCGTTACGGCTCATAGTATAGTCAGTTCTGTAACCGAAATATTTTGAGAGTCACTGAAAATAAACAAAATAATCTACGCACTAAACAATCTACAGAAAACATGCCCTAGTGCACCTCAGTAATACATATCAATTTCATTAAAACTGTAAATGACATTTTTCCATAGATATTATTGCAACGGAATACTTTTGTACGTTCCTTTAAACGCACTATAAACTAATCACTCTATACTCTGTATAAATCATGTTGCCAGCCACCTCAGTGACGCATATGAATTTCTTTATGTTTGAAACAGTCTACATCATTAAAATGTACTGCAAACGATTTTTCCCCATTGACCGTAATGTAACAGACAACTTTTGATTGCCCCTGTAAACAAATTACAATTGTTACTAATTCTATACTCTATAGAAAACATGTTGTCGTCTACCTCAGTGTCTCATATCAATTTTATTATGATTAAAATACTGCAACATTATTAAAATGCACTGTAAACGAATTTTCCCTATTGTAATGTATCGGAATACTTTTAATTATCCGTGTAATCTAACCATAAATGCTACACACTTCATTTTCAATACCGAACATTCTATGGTCAACCTCAATAACATATATCAATTACATGGCAATCCGACTGTATTTACGCGAGTTAGAGCGCGAATAGACAGGCAAACCGAATTCATAAACATTTTTCAACTATGTTGGAAAGTGTTAAAAATTGTCTTGTATGTGGGGTTCTCACAAAAATTCTCAGTTTAGTTTGTTTTGTTTATATATTCCTAAAAAACAAAGAAAAAACTCCGTCCTTGGCAGCGAACTACACTCATGTCCAAAGTTAAGGTCATAAACATTGTGATGTCTGTTCTATATGTGTGGGCGTTCTAAAGGAAACAGGCCGTTCTAGACGAACACAAGTTTAATATGGTAACATAAAGTTGACATGACGAGGACAGGTACTTCACACGACATTAAATAAACACAAAGGGTTAATTATATTTTCCAATATTCATGACCGATAACATTTACTCACGGCCATTTTCATACTATTTCTGTTTCCATCAAATCAGACGACGTTCTTCGCCGCTAACATTCCAAGTTCTACTGCCGCCTTTTTTCATTTCTGCAGAAGGGGGCGCTACTAGAGCAAGAAGAGGCATGCGCAATCCTCACACCTCCCCCCTTCGAGAATTTGATTTAGTCTTTTGAGACAAATCAATATCTGGTAAATATCTAAATAAACAATTAAAACATATTAATACTAAAATTCAAACATTTAAAGAATATCAAAGAAAATAAACAAATAGAATACACTATAACACTAATACACTAATACTAATATTTTAAAGTTCTAGGATAAAGTTAAAGTTTTTTTAAGTTAAAGTTCAGACTTGTAACACAGAAAAAAAGAAGAATGTTCAAAGTTTTTAAGTCCAATGTGAGGCATGTAGTCTACTTAGAGAGTCAGCATTCGCGTGGAGTTTCCCACGTCGGTACGTTATTTGGGCTTGAAAGCGCTGAAGTGCAAGGGCCCATCTTTGAAGGCGCGCACTTTGAGGTGCACAGTCCGTGAGAAATTTCAAAGAATTATGGTCGCTCACCACAGTTACCTGCGAACCATAAATATAGTGTTCGAACTTTTTCAGGGCGAAGATAACAGCATAAGCTTCCTTTTCCGAGCTTCCGATTGTTTTACAAGTTTGTGAATATAATACCTGCTGGCAGTTTTGTTTATTTAATATCGACACGACAGCTATTTTAGTATTTCATTTTCATAAAAGTTCTTTTCAGAGCTATTTTTCTTGAATATAATTGATTTATATTTCAAAGTGCTCTTCTCAGGGCTATTTTCTTTGCAATTAATTATTGCAAAATGTAAAAAAAAATATGGTACTTTGTCAAGCACAATCATGTACGTTTACGTTGTTTAAAATGTGGTACTAAATGGAATTTTTAAATATGCTATAGTTATTACTTTTTAAATAAAAAATATTTAAAATCGTATTAAATAACGCTGTTTAAAATGTTTCACTAGATGAAATTTATAAATAAAAATTATTTAAAATAGTATTAAAATAACGTTGTTTAATACTGATTTGTTTAAAATTTAATACTAAATAGTATTTCTAAATATGCTATATTTATGTATTTTTTAAACAACCACATATACATCGTTAAGAAATATAAAAGTGGTTTTACATACTTTTCGTAAGTATATTATGATAACATAAGCAAATTTTACAAGTATGAAGTCATTTAAATATTTGAAAGTTTCTCAGTTTAAATTTTTAAGAAAAAGGTGTAAATCTGTAAGCAACTCGTGTAAATATGTATATTTGTATGATAAAATAAATTATGTTTGATGTTTTAAACAATAACAAACATAACAAACTGCAGCGACGCATTTATTAAAAAAAAAAAAAAAGAAGAAGAAGATAGATACTATACAAATCAGATAAGTAATACCTACCTGTGACGACTCGCTCAGGACGTTTGCGACTGTTGTCACTAGGGGCTCTGCCTTTGCGATTCGTTTCTATCTGTTGGAACATGTTTAATCTGTGTCGTGAATTCCACGGAGAACTGTTCCGAGAGCGTTTCGTGATATGAACTAACCAACTGAGCTATCCCGTTCGAATCTGGAGGGCATAATTCATCCAGTTAACCTTATTGATCATAGCATCTGGTCTGATATTTGAATCAGCTGAACAGAATAGATCGCAGGTAATGAAACTCCAGTAAACGCTGGATACGTAGCTGGTAGAGCGTGGCGGCTTCAGCCAAGAGATCCCAGGTTCGAATCCTGGTCAGGGCATTTTTCGTCCAGTTGGAAAATTACAACTTGTATGATTGCTTTACCAATTTGAAATAATTGTGTTAAAAATAATCTAGTGTATCTGTAATCTCTAGTAAACCTTTACTTGTGAGTTGCGAGGTAAATCATGTGTGTTGACACATTGCCGATTCTTTTACCTGTTTCCTTCAGTCGCTTTGCTTTTTACACAGCTTGTAACCATTCAGCCACGGCAGTAGATGTTCCAAAGCGAAAGATTGAATAGGGCAGTTATGATTTGCAGCAGACATGTACTTTTTTAGGTGCGTTCGCAATCATATAAATACGTTGGACTTAAAGTCGCCGTCTAGTGTGTCCGTCCGCATATAACAGCGCAGAAACTACCCAACCGAATGATTTGCAATTTAATGTATATAATCGTTGCAAAATTTTGTCGAGTCATTTAAATTTTATGAAAATCGAATCAAAACTTAAGTTATTAATGAAAGTTTTCTTTATTCTGTTAAATCCTATCATGTGTAGTCTATATAATAAAAGTACAACTCATGTGACTGATTTTTTTTTTTTTTTTTTTTTTTTTTACATTGTAAAACTAGTTATTGTACGAACGAACCTCATTTGTAACGTTTAACGTACAATTTTCAACTTTTTTTTTTTTTTTTTTTTTTTTTTCAAAGATTATATTGAAAAATTTACAGTTAATATTGTTATATTATCCTACAAATATTACAATCTTGAATATTATTAAAATAAATAATCTTACACATTTCTTTTCCTTTCCTCTTTTTTTTTTTTTTTTGCAAAAGTATATTTGAAGTCTTGATTTAAAACAGGTTGAATGTTTTTAGAAATAGTTATTTGTATTATATTTCATTGCACTGTTTTGAAACAAACAACATAAAATAAAAAGGTTATTTGTACAATATCTTAGGAGGATAATTATTCCAACTTTTCATATTTTGGCAATTTTGTGTTTTAAATTGTACAAACAACTTATACATTTCAATAACATTTCTTTTGTGCTTCTTTTTTTTTTTTTTTTTTTTTTTTTTTTTTTTTTTTTTTTTAAGTACCATTAATTTGTGTTACCTTAATTTTCATAGAATAAGCGATTAAAGTCACAATTTTCATAAACAGTTTTAAATTTGCACAATGATTATGAAATATTATGTTATTTTAATGAATCTGGTTCATACAAAATCACTTATATAAAAAGTACCTATAATTTATAATTAATTTCAGTTTATTAATGTATAATGAAATGCAAAGATATTAATAAAATTTTAATATTATTAAATTATATTTATATTAAGTATCACTATTTATTTTTTTTTTAACTAAGATCATATAAAATAATTTAAAAAAATGGCAAAATATTGAAAAATAATAATGCAATGGAAATAACAATGATAAAATATAATCTAATGACAAATTAAAATAATCTCTTGACTAAATGTATCATCATTAAATGTATATTTTGCATCTAACAATAATAGGAAATTATAAAAATTAAAAATTAATAAAAAATAAATAAGACATGGAAAAGGCACATACCAAAGTTCAGAATTTGGATTAGAATATATATATTTTTATTATTAATTTCAGAATTATTTAATAATTTTTAATGTTCAAGAGAACGAGCTAATATATATACCAATATATAGATACTAATATATCATCTAATATAACAAAGCATACCTTTTATTCTACACTTGAAATAACACTGCTTCGATCGATCGATGGTGTCTTTTTCTTCTAAACATTTCCATTTCAGTTTTGCATTTTAACTATAAATATAAAAGAAATCCGGGCGGAGAAATCATGCTTTATCTCATGCACTATTATGTATGCCTGATCATGCTTTTATTTATCTTTTATACTATTTATTTTCTTATCATTGTTAAGCCTCATATAATATGGTGTTTTATTTTTGTGGCAACATTAATTTCAGAAAAACTTTTCATTTCGTTTATGAAAACAGTTCTGATTTAATTTTTAATTAACAGCCCTGAATATTAGGCCTGAGCGCTGACAAAAAAATTGGCGGCGCTCGTGGGCTGATTTTGTAAAACCTTTGTACGGTCCCCTAATTTTACACCCCAGTATTTTCTAAAAGTTTTCTTTGACTTATTGAACCTCAGACAAATGAGACGAAGAAAACTTTTAGAAATTATTGGTATTGAATTTCAAGGGACCGTGCAAACGCTGAAAAATTTCCGTCTACGACTGCATCAATTTTTGTGTCAGCGCTCAGCCCTAATATTCAGTGGGCGGTGGAAAAAGTGATGTTGAAAACAAAAATAAAATATATATGATATGATACCGTGGCTATTCGCAACATAAATGCGTACTGTACTGCCAAGTGCCAAATTCATTGCCCTGAGGAGCTTGAAACTAAAGTTCGCCGAAGAGTCGACTCAGAAGTGAATCGAACTGCCGACTTCTTGCTACTGAACTAACTCGACTCTTAAGAATCGAACTTTAATTTCAACTCAGAGTGGGATTCGGAATCGAACTTTCGACTCAAAGTCGTCAAAAGAGTAGAAAGGGAGGACTTGAAGAGTCGAGAGTCGGGAGTTGAACACAGTGTTGGATTTCGACTCTTTGATATTTCGATTCCTCGACTCATGGGTCTGGGGACTATTAGGAGGATGATTGTATGAAATGAAGGGCAGGGACAAGTGAGCGAGGTGTTTTGTGAAGGATTAATTGAATTTGAGT
Source organism: Maratus michaelseni (assembly GCA_963931845.1). NCBI lineage: Eukaryota > Metazoa > Arthropoda > Arachnida > Araneae > Salticidae > Maratus > Maratus michaelseni. The sequence goes on from OZ007600.1 coordinate 33,321,241, forward strand.
TATACTGGACACCGGATAGGCGATAAAGCAGTTGTTATCTCTTATCTGTGAATTTTTCTAAAAATGAGGAAGTAGGATTGAATAGTGGAATGTTGTCAAGTTATTTTGCTTTAAGTAATATAGAAAAAATTTAAAAGACTAAATGAAATTTTACTTTAGTAACAGGCTATTATAAATATGCTTTGTTACAGAATTTATTTTATAATCGAAGTATTTTACATGAAAATGGATATTCTTTATTTGATTTGTGTGTATATAGTTATTGTAATTTATTTTCATAAATATAATTATTCGCAGATAACATTAAAAAAGGTTATACAAGTTTTTTAAAAAGTTCAATCCATCGACACTTTTTTAATGTTTCATATTTGAAACGAGATACGGAGGTTATTTTCAGAATTCAACTTAAGCGTCCTTTTCCTCATTCAGGGGGGGGGGGGGGGTTGGATGGGTGCGGGATTAAAGCGTATCTCAAGATCTAAGACGATTTTAGAAATGAAATTTTGAAAGGAGGTGAATCACAGATCATAGAAACCGGATATGAAGAATTCTCTTTGGAAATTACGCACCGTTACCCTTCAGTGTGTGTGTGCGTGTTTAGAAGAGGGGGGGGGGGGCAAAAATGCATCTTTGGATCTCTCGTGGTTACGTGATAAAATTTTCCAAGATGCTCAGTGTCACAATATAAATATAAGATAAGGATGATTTTTTTCAAACATCGGTCCTTTTCCCTCCCGTTAGCGAGGGCGATCGCAAAATTAAAATCTATCACGGTGTTAGAGATTAAATTTTGAAAGAGGACGAATCACATAATGTAAATATCTGATGCGAAGAATTTTTTCGATCTTCAGCTCCCAACTCACCTAAGGCGAGCGGGAGCAAAAATAATAAATCGTAGTTTTCGCGATGAAATTTGGCGACATACTGTCGGAATATAAAGATAAGTTTCGGATGATATTTTTAAATTCAGCCCCATTGTTTTTATAAAATTTTCCGCCAGGAGAAGAGGAGGGGGGGGGGGGGGCATAAAAACGTATCTCCGTATCTATCATGGTTTTAGAGATTAAATTTGTGAAATGCAAAATATAAACAACGAAGATTTTTTTCGTAAGGGGGAAACCCTTATTATTATTATTATTTAATTATTCACAGTCTTTTATCCTACATTTTTATACATTCACTAAATTATATTCATTCATAAATGCAGATATTTTATTTATCAGATCAAACAGCGTTTTTAATTTTTCTATAAAAGCAATTCATCTTAAAATAAAGTAAATAAAAATAAAATCAAAAGATAGCATCCAATTCATGTTTAAACCTAATTTTCAGGTCCCGACAATCACAACATTGAGAGCACAAGAAAACAATCGACAAAAATGAAATATATATTACATTTATTGGAAAATAAAATATATTATTAGCATTTCCATAGCAACAATACTTTTTCCTTGAATTGACAGTGTTCAAAATCGGCCTTTTTTTTGAGCTTGAAACAATTTCAATCAATTTAAATTTTGTTTTAAATCGTAAATTACGATCTTTAAATTTCATTATATGTACGTATAAATATGTAAACAAAATTGTAGCTATAAAACTCTATTTATTATTTAAGTTAAACTTACATAAACAAGTTCAGCATGGAAAAGTTTTTCCTTAACTCATTACCGCCCAGCGATCTATTTCTAGATCACCTACAACCGGACAAAACTTTTAAATTTCAATACCAGTATTTTAGTACGGAAATTTTCTCATTATCTAATCTCAAATTTTGAGTCATTAATCAACTCAGAATTACTACATGAGAAAAACTGGTGTCGAAGAATTAAAAAAAAATGTAAAATCAGTCTGGCGTTAACGGGTTAAAGAGTATTTGTCATAAAACCGTATTTTTTAAAATTTTATTCCGTCGCCAACCGGTGATAAATCGCCAAATAAACGAAATTTTCATAATTTTTTTACGGACGTTATATCGAGGTTCCGCAGATAATTTTTTTTGACATATATATCCTCATGAAAAGAACATTCTGTATTTTTTTTTTTTTTTTTTTTTTTTTTAATTTTCTGAGTATGCGCTTATGGAGACCTTCCTTGTAACTAGAACTACACGCGACGAGGTTTTCTGCTTGTGTTTTATTTTTGACAAATAAAGATATTAAAATTTTCTGCAAAGGCGAGGCGTTGCGTAACATGTTAGATCTATATTTTGGTATCTATGGAATGTAGTCGGTGGTGTACGGCAATAGCAATGTTTTTTTTTTTTTTTTTTTTTTTTTTTTTTTTTTTTTTTTTTTAAATCCTGAAATTTATATTTGACACAACATGATTGTTTTTGTCATATTGCTTTGATATTCAAAGTTTTCAAGTTTAGACTCTGAAAAATGGATCTCTATATTTGCTTTTAAATAAAAATTATGAAAAGCTACAGGTGTGTTGAAATTTTATTCAGCCATTGCGTTTAACTCTTCTCTGGTCCTTTTAAGTTGCTTAACCACACCTTTTACAGGTTATCCGCTGCAGCAGTAATTATACCGGCTGTTATAATAACCACCGTTAAAATGTCTAACAGACTGCTTTCGAAGAGCTAATTTCAATTGTCCATCTTCTTCCTGTACATGTGTACATAATGGTTCCTGTTCCTGACTTGTATTAATTAATGTTACCTTTTCTTAATAAAGTTCGTCGATATGAATGCTGTCTTATAGAATTTTGAGTGATGATGTTTTCGGGCTTCGACAAAATTTTCCATGTCAATTAGACATTTTGTGCTTACAATTCAGAGGTTGGAAAAGAACTTTTTTGTTATTAATGAACTGGATTAGAGTATAGATTGTACTTTTACAGAATTTATGGTCTTTTAGAAACTCTTGCTGCTATTTTGAAATTTACGTTTTATTGACTTCTGTTATACTGTGATTTATCGTGAACGTAGCAAATAAAAAAATTTTTATTTTGAAATTGTTATATTTTCTTAAATGCTTATAAAAATGTATTTTCTCTGAGTAATTAATTAATCCAGTTTTATTTTTTTACTTATCATAATGGGCAATATATAATTTTTAACCCCAGATAACTACGGAATATGGTACGAGGTCATGAAAATTCTCCTTATGGACCGTCGTTTCTGTTTCTAAGGGTTTATTGAAGGTACTGAAAACCGCTAGAGGATAGTGCAAAATTTAAAGAAAAACGTGACTATAATTTACGCTATGACAAAGCATTTAGTTCCATATATCTAAAACTAGCTGTTACCCGTGACTTCGTTCACGCAACATTAAAAGAAGAATAAATGCATTAATTAAGCAAAATATTTCACTCTCGATAATTAAAAACGTAAACAATTAACTAACTCTTTATCACATTTCATAGGAAACAATATGCTATTTCTTTGTTATAGGTACCTTGACATAACTCAGTCTTTAAAAAGTGAAAATTTGTACCAAATAATCTCGAAAATGAAAATGCAACCAATTCAAAATGGAGGGCCAAATAAAATCGTGGAAATAGACGAATTGGGTAAAAACAAATGTCAATTTTACCTGATAAGCCATTATATTTTTTACGCTTTGGTGAAATGTTTTAACAACCGTCCTTCAAAAATAATTAATTGGAAATATTATATGCTTTTTCTTTAAATTCATTTCTGCCTCCTTGCTTTAATGTATAGCTGAAATAAATATTGTTTTCTAAAAGACAATATGTTGACAGACGATTTTTGTTCTGCATCAAAAAATTGATTCATGAAGTTTGAATATGTGAAAATATGTGAAAATATGTTTTTATTTTTCGGATAATTTACTGAAATCCAGATTTTGTTTTCACCATCTATTCAAATTGAAAATAAATTATGTTTTCAGTTTTAATGAGAAAATGGCGTAAAAAATATATTTATCCGTTTTATCTCTCCTTTTTTATCCACAAATATGGAGTAATTTACTTGACGTTTTTAGAGAAATTTCGTTAAAAATTTACAACAATAATAATAATAATAATAATATATCAGAATCTAATTCAATTTTTAGGTAGATTTCGTAAGAAATACTACCTATTATATTCTCACCTAAGTTGGAAATTTTGAAAAATTTTTGCAGATCTACGCCGATCATGACTCCCAGAACCCAAAACCACCCCCAGTTCAAAACTTTATATATCTATCTATCTATCTATCTATCTATCTATGTCACTTTTTTCTGACCACGATAACTGGAAAAATTCTGCATTAATCTTTTACAAACTGATACATAAAATCAAGGGGCATAAAATCTCGGTCAAGTTCGTTAATGGGCAAAATCGAACCAAGGGGGGAGGGTGGGGGGGCTTTTTGTGAAAACAGAAAAAAACCCATAATTTCTTAATTATTATACGTATCGAATCCATTTAAAGTTATTAATACTTCTAGGAGAAGGGCCGAAAATTTATGTATGACAGATTTTTGATATAATTAAAAATGGCTCCAAGGGGGGAAAAAAGGGGTGTTTAAGAAGAAAAAAAATCATAGCTTCGTCAATTCACAAGATATCAAATCCGCGTAAATTTATTATTAATCCTCTTAATATTATCTAAAACTTTTATATTGACAAGTTTTTTATAGGACCAACCGTTATAGCAAAAAAGAATTAAAAACAAAAAAAAAATCCCTGCCGGCTCCGCCTGCAAACAAGTTATTTTTCGAAGTAGGCGGTTCCAACTCCCGCATCTTTTCGAAACTGATACATAAAATCAAGGGGCATAAAATCTCGGTCAAGTTCGTTAATGGGCAAAATCGAACCAAGGGGGGGGGATGGGGGGGGGCTTTTTGTGAAAACAGAAAAAAAACATAATTTCTTAATTATGATACGTATCGAATCCGTTTGACGTTATTATTACTTCTAGGAGAAGGGCTGAAAATTTATGTATGACAGATTTTTGATATAATTAAAAATTGCCTTAAGCGGGGGAAGGGGGGGGGGTTAGAAGAAAAAAATTCATAACTTCATCAATTCCCAAGATTTCAAATCCGCTTAAATTTATTATAAATCCTCTTAATATTATCTAAAACTTTTATATTGACAAGTTTTTTATAGGACCAACCGTTATAGCAAAAAAAATTAAAAACAAAAAAAACCCTGCCGGCTCCGCCTGTAAACAAGTTATTTTTCGAAGTAAGCGGTTCCAACTCCCGCATCTGTTCGAAACTGATACATAAAATCAAGAGGCATAAAATCTCGGTCAAGTTCGTTAATGGGCAAAATCGAACCAGGAGAGGGGGATGGGGCTAATTAATAAATATGGCTTTTTGTGAAAACAGAAAAAAAACCATAATTTCTTAATTATGATACGTATCGAATCCGTTTGAAGTTATTATTACTTTTAGGAGAAGGGCCGAAAATTTATGTATGACAGATTTTTGATATAATTAAAAATTGCCTTAAGAGGGGGGAGGGGGAGGGGGTTAGAAGAAAAAAATGCATAACTTCGTCAATTCCCAAGATTTCAAATCCGCTTAAATTTATTATAAATCCTCTTAATATTATCTAAAAGTTTTATATTGACAAGTTTTTTATAGGACCAACCGTTATACCAAAAAAAAAAATTAAAAACAAAAAAATCCCTGCCGGATCCGCCTGCAAACAAGTTAGGTTTCGAAGCAGGCGGTTCAAACTGCCGCTTCATCGTAAAAAAGGTCATTTCTTCCGCAATTCCCAACAAACACGCGCCCCACGGTCTGCGTCTTCGAAATCTACCTGTGCCTGTAGGCCGAGTCGTCAGGGATTTTTTTAAATTCTGAGAGTTTGTGTGACATTCTTTGAACAATGATAACCAATGTTAAGTAAATCGCGTTGCGTCCGATAGTCTAAGAGAGTAGTTGCGAAATACAAACAGACGGTCAGATTTTAATATAATAGATTCGTGTTCATTTTTCTTTTCTAAAAATTATGATGTGATTTTAGCAGAAAACTCTCATCTGTATATAACTGATAATCATGCTTAATAATTAGTATAGCTAAAAAAAATTTCAGTTTTTCGTTTTAAATATGGCGTGAAACTCATCTACTTTCTATACTTACTGATCTTTGTATTATTAATGTACGGAACTGATTCACGCTCCTTTTAAAACATATGTGAAAATTCACGTTTTATTTACAATATGATGACGCCGCTTTTTCCCCAGAGAAATATCTTTTTAATGATATAATTCTTAAATTCGTTGCTGTACGCTGTGCAGTTAAGTGATAATTCATATCCTTTGTATTTATATAATTCTTTTTAATTTTCTGTTGCTGGCAATCATGACGTGAATTTTTGCAGAAAACTCACATCTGTATGTAACTAATATTCAAGCTCAATCGATCTCAGTATCGATAAAAAAATATTTCAGTTTTTCATCTTAAATATTACGTTCATTATCTATTTACTTTCATACTACTATATACTGATATTCATGCTCCTTGTACTATTAGGAATATTTGAAAATACATTCTTTTATTTATGACGTCACATTTGTCCAAGCCAAAGAGGATCCATTTCAGAGTTCCTTGGTCCAAGCGAAATCTTTTCTTAAAAATATAATTATTATTCATTTTTCTATCTAATTATATCGCAGTCTTTGACAGAAAATGTCTTCTCAACGTAACTGATAATCATACTTCATGTATAACAACAAATACTCCATATTTGCTTTCAAATATCATGGCAATTCACCATCTTTTGAATTCTTTTGAATTTTCATTTTTACGTGGAAATCGTTCAATTGAAAAATGATTGTTGAGGAAAAATTATTATTCCAGGTTTTATATTTATTGGCAACAGTAATGCTTAGCAACGTAAAGTTATTAATTAAATTTTAAAGGAAAAAAAATTCCATTTATTCTCTATGAAAATAATGAAATTTTTAATTATTAAGGAAAATATTTGAAAAAAAAAAATTCTAGCCTATATTAATTTCTGGGTTATATTCTATGTATATGCAAATGTACAGTGCCATTAAATCCCCCGTTTTGACGAATAGTTCAGCCAAACATTTACACACACAATCAGATTTATAATATTATTAGGATTAGGATTTATTACCAGAGCTTTGACTACTATTGAGCCTCGCATGGTAGGTGCTTGAGGAAAACTATGGCTCTAAATCTAGAGCTGTAGTAATTTCTCTACTGGATAGCTCTTTTGCTGGCAGATATGACGAGAGGGGAGGAATTGGTTGGTTTACAGCCAGATTTTGCACTAGTATAAAAGAAATGAGGGAACAGGGACACCTATTTGAAGACCTTTACAAAGCTTTCCAGCTCGATACTATAATCAAAGAATTACTTTTAGAATAAAGCCGTTTGCCACAATAGAATTTAGATTATAGTACGCTTTTAACAGATTGCATTGTGTATTTATATCATACATTAAAGGTTAGAAATGATGTTACACTTTAAGATATTTTACATGAAATTCACCTATTGTAAGGTATTTACCGATATAAGTTTGAAAAAGTTATCTAGACAAACAGTGTACCAAAAACTTTCATATGAAGGCGGATCTCAAAACAAAGGTTTCATAATAAATTGGCCGGTCAATAATAGCAGTGGTGTATATAAAGCTATGGGCGTACGGAGCAAGAAGTAATTTTGCGCCCCCCACCCTAGAAAATGACCGTAATATATCTGAAGAGAAGAGATATGTACAAAAATTTTTGGTAAATAGTTATTCCCTAAAGCAAGTACGTTAAGTATTTTAGGTCCAACTACTATGGGATCCTCTGACCCATTCATAAATACTGTATTTTAAATTAGTGCATTGTTGATCGAATTGCATTGGATTTATATCCTTCTATATTAAAAAAAAGTAATCTGGAACTGATCCAAAAACGATTTAGAAATGGACCAATTAAATTCTGCGTAGATATTCCGGGTTATTCTCATCGCTTTTTTACTAGGGACTTTATTGAGGAGCTATTACTTTTTTTCTAGCCATCCTACGGATTCGAAAATCATACCACCAGACGCGAAATATAACAAGCTTTCAGAAATTAAAAAAATTTTCACGGTCGGACAATAAAAACTCAAAAAATCTTTAAAAATCGAGTAAAAAATCTTTTATTGAAAATGTCATTTTTTATATTGTTGCCAATTTCTAAATAAGCGCAAAGGATTATGTTTTATCTCAAATAAAAAATGTATTTGCACGAGACTATTAAAAACAATAATGAAAGTTTAAAATAATAATTAAATGATCACGTGTTGAAAGCAGGAAATAAAGAAAATTACGTCACAAAAATTGTGTTTACAAATGAATATTAAAAATAAAAAAGATGAATTAAATGAAAAAGCATTATAACCAGTTAAATGAAAAAGCATTATAATCTGATTACAGAAGATAGTCGCCGTTCGTGATATCATCATCATCATCTTTTTAAAACAGGATACATTACCAGGTTTTAAGAGGCTGTGAAATCAGAACGGGGGGTTGGTGAGCGTAGCGAGCAGGGGGCAGAGCCCCCTAGTATAATAAAATAATAATTTCTAGTCTCTACATAATTAAAACATAAAATAATAACTTTGAAAGAAAACTGAGCGGAAAGCGGAAAACAGTGAACACTTTATTTCTAATGGAAGGATAACCGGAACAGAACTTAAATTGTTTTACGGGTTTGGGAATTGAATTGTTTTTAGTTCCGAACTTTTTCAATCTTTTTAAAAACATTCTTATTTGTAAATGTTCGCTAATATTTATATTATAATTTAAAATAGAATCGATTCACATCACTGACTTAAGATCTTTAATATTTTTTTATATAATGTTTGCTAAAAGTTAAATCAGAAATTATGTACACTGAAGCTGGTTAATATGCTTAAAATGAAAGTATAGGAATGGTCAGTACCAACTTAATGCATATACACAAAATATGCAGACGAAATGCGAATTCAATAGAAACAAAATTTTATGTTTCCTCTAATTTAAACTATAAATATTTTTAGTTCATGATGGGGGATTAAGATTAAGAAGGAATTTAATTGAATATGAATGTTTAATCTTCTATTACATTAAAGCAAGATTTCTTTTTAAATTGTAGAAATCCAAAAGAGGAAAAATAGAGGAAAACTAGATATTTTAACATGTTGATATTTTGTACTATTATAAGAGTACAACTTTTGAAGATTTACGGACATTCTATTTATTTAGTTAATTTAATTTAATTTATCACTGTCGCTGTAATTTTTATATTAAGTGAAAATTTTCATGTAGTGAATTTTTAAATAGCAGTTAATAATATCTAGTTCTAAATAGCAGTGCAAATAGCAGTTTCACAAGAAGATTATAAGCAAGCCTAAATATTCTCATTTGTAAAAAAGTCATTTTATAATTTACCTAATGCTTAAAAAGAGTTCTTTAAATACCAACCTAAGGTCATAATTAGTAGACCATATTTACACTATCTCAGATTTCACAAACTTTTAAAACTTCAAAGTATTGTCTGAAATTTTGTGGATTTGGTTTGAACAGTTTAGAAATATTTTAAGCAAAAGTGTTCTATTTTTTGATAACCGGCTTTAAAACGAATTGATATTACAGAACATCTAGAACGCAATCAACATGATCAGTAAACTAACTGGGATAATAATAATAATAATAATAAACTCCGCACACAGAAAAAAACTCACTATAGATTGATTCACTGAATCTTGTTTGCTTTGTTTTGCCCTTCTTTGAGGGTGAATATATTTTTTAAACTCCTAAAACGACTGTATCATTTTAATTTTATTTTCTTCTATCGTATTTGTGAAATAAAATCTCATAAAAAATATCACACATGTAACAATAGGTAGCCACGTCTCGTGACTCTTTTACCGTAAAAAAGTTCTGAGATCATATGGTGGCAAATTTATCTCTCTTCTTTATTCTAAAATTTTCAATCAGAAATCACTCCCAAACCAATTTAACAGATTCCGGTCACTTATTTTAAGAGCAGATATAAATTCATTCTGAGAAACCACACAATATCAATACCAACGGCAATAACGAACACACAATCAAGCTCATCTTATTAGATATATGTAGACGCAATATATATAGACCAATAAGAGCAGCGGAACAATAAACGATCGATAAGTGTTATTCAATATTCATCTCTAACGATCATCGAAATTTGCGGTTTGCAGGGATAAGAATGAACGTAGCATGTGAATGTATTGGGATATATTCATATTCTTATCCGAGATTTTGACGAAAGAGAGATTATCAGCAGGGGTAGATTTTCTGTTTTGGATGAAGCAGGCCAGTGAATAAATACATGGATCAAGCGAAAGGATTGGAGAACATATTGGTACGGGTGTTCGGCGCTGTTTTTCGGGGACCGAAATCGCAGTGAGCGCAAACAATATTATTGTTATTGGGATATATCGGCAGAGTCAGGTTTTAGATGTTCTTATTGCGATATTTAAAAAAATAACCTTTTTTAACCGGTATATTAATAATTAATCAAGCCCTATTTAGATATCAAAAACTGTATTTCCATTCCTACTTCCTAAGACGGGCCACATAGAATTGTGTGAAAACACGTCTTATATATATATATATATATATATATATATATATATATATATAATTCCGACCACGGGCGGTACTTTTGCATTTTTTTTCTCTAAAAATATACTCAAAATTCGTATTTTTCCAATTAGAATATTATGTATATAAATACTTCGATTAGAAACAATACCGTTATTATATATACAGTCATTTATAATATAAACACGAACAGAGAAAATATTTTTGTTAAATAATGTAACATGCAAGTATAAGCCTAGACGGGACTTCCTATTTAAAAGATGAAAATCACAAGTGTCCACAATGTGTTAAAGAATTATAGAAAAAGAGGGTGTTATCAAATGAGAGGAGTGAGATTGATAAAACCACGCCCCTATGTACCGCCTATCATAAATAAATAAGTAATAAAGAAACACATTTTCTAATTGTTCAAAATCTAAAACGTACAACAAAAATCAGTAAATGAAAAAAAGTTAAAATTAAATTGGACTCTTTGTTCAAGTTACTGTTTTACTGGATAAATCTTTCGGCGTAAATTACCAAATTAATTATCCTAAATTTTAATATGTGCTAAAATATAATAGTTTTAAATAAATGCTTATTTATTTCCAAAATCTTTTAAATCATTTCAAATCACACAGGCCATTTCTAGAGCTAATTAACATATTTTTAAATATAACTTATGAAATAATTATTCAGGAAAAAAAATCATTGTAAAATATTAAAATAATTGTAATATAAAAAGTTTAGCAGAAATCGATTATATAATTGATTTATTTTGCATTTTCTGATTTCTTTTATTGGTTCAAAATATAAAAATAAAAATAAAAATAAATAAAATTAGTATTAATATAGTCTGGATTATAGGTATATCTATATGGTATATCATTCAATAAAATTTTTACTTGAGGGAGTTTTACGTTGCATATTTTAATTCAGCCTGCCAGATATCTTTGAAGCGAAATCTACAAATTTATGTTAAAAATGAATTTGAACCTTAGAATAAAATTTTTTGTGCAATGATGATGATTTTATTTGTTAAAGGTGCCAATATGTTTAATATGTCTAAATAAAAGATATTTCATAAACATTAAATGCTACTCACACCATAATATTTCTATAATAAATGTTTCATGATACTTTACTGAAACTTTCAAAGTCATCAGTCTCGTAATCTGTCGGAATTCTCGCTGTATCACTAGCGTCTTTTTTTCAAAAGGCAGCAAGTGATAAAATCTATTATAAGAACTTTCCTTAGGTATGCCCATGAACCTAAATACCTGGACCGGAATCCATAATGGGGATTTAGCTTGAAAAATAGTCCTTGAAATTTAGTTGATCTATAAGCCATCAGAGGGCGCAACGATTCGCAGCGATAGCAGATTTACATGCAAGGAATAGGAGAAGTTACAAATTTTTCTAATTTTAATTAATTTAAAGAGCTCTTAAACACATTATGGCCAGAAATTGTTTTGCTCCGGGTTGTGATACTGGATATCCCAGCTCTTTAAAGAGAAATAAAGCCTTAGGAAAAAAGACTCCGAGTTTATTTTCTGCACCTAAGAAAGTTATGGCTATTTTATTTTGAGCTAAAATATCTGTTATCTAACAAAATAATTACTGTTTTAAGCTATATAAATGTTAATATATGTGTTAATTAACACTCATCCATCTCTATTGTCAAATATGTTACTTAATTATTTGTTATAGTGCGATTAAAAATTAGGTCTATTGCTACAATTTTGACATGTTGTCACTACTAAATATATTTGTATTAATATCGATCACATTTTTAATTCGTGAATATATAAACAACGATTTTTATTTTATTTTTAAAATAGAGCTAGTTGTAACTGTCTAAAAGTATATTGTTTTATCCATAAAAAAAATGCCGCCAATATTTGTTGAAAATCTGTCAAAATCGAAAACAAAACTGTCGTGTGCATTCTATAACTACTTTCTTGATTGGTAGAATGTGATAAGGTAAATTTATTTTATGTTTTGGAGAGAAAATCTTAACTTAGTTTCCACCATTTTGAAAAAATATCATAAAAAACGTTTAAAATTAAAATATAAAAATGAGACTGTTAAAAAAAAAAAAAGCTAGTTGTGGGCACATCTACAAATGAACAGCTTTTATTTAAAAAAAAATTAAAATTGGTTCAGTAGAAAATTCAAGGCAGATGACTAAAACAACAGCCCTGTGTTAATGGTTATCTGTCAAGTGAACAAAAATTTTATGATTTACACTATAATGCAACAGTAACTCTTAATATTAGTTATAAAAAGCTGCAAGTTAGTATTATGTATTTAAAATATTGGAATTATTATATCTATTTTTTAAGATTGGGAGGGGGAAAAAAACCCAGAAAAGTATGGAAATAATCCAAGTTTGTTTTATACAGGTATTTTAGGAAATATTTTGAGTAGAAAGTATAACTTTCATCATCTAAAAAAATCATTCAAATAAATCTTATGTTGCATGAGAAACTATAATTGATAAAGATAGTAAATATATTTTATATTATCTTTTAGAAAGAAATTAATGTTAGATGATAATTCACATTTAAAACTTACAACAAAACAGACTTCATGCTAAAAAGTTTGTGTGGAATGAAACCTACTTACTTTACTTATTTTAAATTATTTAGGTTTTTGTGTTTAAAATTCTTACATTTTTAATACAATTATTTAATTGTTTACTCAATAAAAATGTTGAAGTAAACAATCTGACTTTATCTAAAAATTTTCTTGCAAAATAAATAAATAAATAAATAAATAAATAAAATAAAATAAAATAAAATAATAATAATAATAAAAGTCATAATTCATTGTTCTGGAAGTAAAGGGAAGCATAAGCTAAATAGTTTCTTCGAATATAAATTTCACGAAAGTCTAAAATATGTTTTTCTTCTCAAATTCATGCATTTATTTTACTTTTAAAATGATTAATTTGATAATGTTAATTTTATAAGAAAAAACTCAGTAGATGGCGCTGCGCCCCGCAGCGATAGTTTTAGACGTTTGTCGATGTTGAAAGAGGACCTGATCTGTAACGTTGGAGTCCGGTCCATCTCTTCTAGGTTCATGGTTTTAATAAAGGTGCACAATGTTTACTCTATGGAATTCTCCCCCCGGAAGAGAATTTTTTTGAGAGGATTAATATTAATATATTTTCAAACGAATAACCACCGTTTAAAAGAATAGTGAACGGGGTTGTAGTCTGGTATTTTTCGTTTTTTCATATTTTCATTAACGAAAAATATGCAGATTTTTGAATTTTTCATACCCCTTTCCCCCCCCCCCCCCCCCCAAAAAAAAAAAAAAAAACCTCTCGAAACGGCGCACATACGGGTATTTGAACGTTCTACGCGGCCAAAAGTCAAATTATTAAAGTACTAAGGGCGTGAAAAAGAACGACAACCTGAGTTAGGGGACAGTTTCGAGAACAATACCCAACCCTTTCCACGTTTCCCTCGTGCACGCGACTCGTTCAACTTTAGTCGAAATTCGACCGTTCAACTTGTTGTGTGTTTCTGTTCTCGGCATTCGTGTAAAAACATTAACTTTGCAGTGAAATATTTATTATTTTACGTTTATTTTGAAAGTGTTTGTGATGGTTCCTAATACAACAGGTAATAATGCAAAACTTTAATATATATTTTTTATTTTTTATCATTCTGAAATTTAGTTGTTGTACTTTGAAGGTACCCTCATATTAGAGTAAGATTATTTCTAAACTACTTTACTTAATCGAGTGTTTGTTGTACTATCCAGTCACATCCTGTTATAATTTCTAACTGAATCGAAAGTTTGAAGCCTTGAGTTGTAAAAAATCAAAGAATCTGCCGCGGAAAAGCGCGGATGTGTATGTGTTGGCGCTTTGAACTATTTTTTACCAAATATAAAAAAAAATTGACTCTCGTAAATAGCATTCCAAAAGAAAATATTTTTATTGTAGGTTCACAAGGTGCCTCGGGAGTAAGGATTGTGACACGTACATATTTATTTGATCGAATGCAGAGCTTTTATTTGTCCAATTTAGAAGATAAATTAATTTTCTTAAAATATCAACTAATATCGGGTGAAGGTTACACAGAAGACCAAATTGAGAGCTAAAAACGCAATTTCGTACACTTTACATCAATTAAGCATAGGTGGTTAAAATCCACAAGTCGATGCTACATATGTGGTGCAACTTCTAAGGACTTCAACAAAATTAATATTCAAAATGATATTAATTCTGAAGCTGTCAAGTTTGGCCTTTCAATTTTACACACTAGAATTATACTTTTTGAAAGCATTCTAGATTTGGCTTATATGTTGCCAGTAAAGAAATATAGAGAGCGGAAGACTGAAGCAGAGAAAAAATGGAACTGGAAAAAAACTCGAAATCCAGGAAAGATTTTGCGAAGAAACTGGTTTACTGGTAGACATACCAAATGCAAATTTTGGCAATACCAATGACGGTAATACAAGTAGGAGGTTTTTTGAAGACCCCAAATTGGCTTTTGACATAACAGGTATTAGTTATGACCTAATATACCGCTTAAAAGTCATACTGGAGACAATTTTAAATGGACATATAATTGATCTGGAAAAATACGAGAAATATGCATTAGATACTGCTCGTTTATATGTAGATTTGTACCAGTCGCATCCAATGACTCCAACAATGCACAAAATATTAATTAATGGTGCAGTTATCATTAAAAAGGCATTAATGCACACTGGGCAGCTTTCAGAAGAGACCGCAGAAGCGCGTAATAAGCATTTTAGGCTATACCACCCGGACTTCGCACGAAAAATCTCGAGGGAAAATTGCAACAAATATATTTTTAATCGGCTACTATTAACATCAGATAAGTAGCATGAGAAAAGTAAAAGTAAGAAGGATGAACTCCTTTTTGCCAGAAACATTTGCTCTTATTTTTACCAATGTTCGTGATGATTCTTCAGAGAGTGACGAAGATGAAAGAAGGTTTTTAAAAATAAAGTTTGTGCTTTATTTTAATAAATCGTCTTTATAAGTTTAATAAATGTATTTTTTCTTTCAATTGGTATCCTTTAGATTAGATATATAACAAAATAATTTTGGCCGCGTAGATAAAGCAAATACCCGTATGTGCGGCGTTTCAAAAAGATTTGTTTTGAAAGGGTAAATGTTCGCATTTTTTAAAAATCAATTGCACCATTACAAAGTTGAAAGTATGTAGATATGATCAGTATTTTAATTTTTACGTATTTTGAACAGTCGAGGTGGTGCGGATAGCGAAAAATGGAAAAAACAAACAGAAGAAAACCACGTTTCGAAAGGAATTTGGGTTATTAGAAAGGTTAATATTCGTATTTTCTTAAACAAACTGCGTCGTTATAAAGTTAAAAGTACGATAATGTGGTGGGTATCTTTTATTTTCCAGTATTTTGAACGATTTAGCCGATGAGGCTTCGAAAGACGCTAAAAAAAGAGCCGTTTATCGCTCTACGGATATTCAATGTTAGCCAGCTCCAGGATTGCTGGCGCTCTCCATTTTGAGAAAAAATGTTTCTCACCATAGGTAGTTGTGGTTTGTATGTAATATTTCGGTTAATTATAAAAATAGGATATGAGTCTCAGGTGCATCAGGACCTGCCTTGGACAATCCTCACCCAAATTCTCAGACTTCTACGTGAGGTAGATTTCGCTAGTCATCGCCGACAGACGGACTAACGGACACATAGAGCGAAACTTTCTTCTATTTGTATAGATGTTAAAAAAACTGTGCTGAACGGAAGGGGGAGGGGGGTTCAGGGACTTTTAAATGTTTATTTTCGTCATTTAACAAGAAAAAAAAATAACATGAATTTATAGAGTATTAAAAGTGACATTGCACCGCGATATTGCAAATCATTGGCTTCCACGGGATAGAGATTAGCGATTATTTTAAAAAATGACATTTTGGTGTGGTTTGGAAAAAATCGCCAAGATCATACCGCGGACTTTAATAAGTGAATTCTGTTAATTAGATATTTTTATGTTACCAACGTTACAAAATAAAAATTATTTTTATTTTTACGTAAATTTATTCGAATTTATTATTTTACCGAATTAAAATATATGTTTCATTTTAACTATTAAAGCCCTTAATAAAGCCCTTAGTAGACCATACTAAAGATTAAAAGTGAGTTTCAATACCAAAAATTGATTTAAAAAAATTTCAGCATAACTGATAATAAATGAATAAAGAAAAACAAATCTTAAAATGTCAAGACCACCGGGGACACAACCAACACCCCCTATAATTTGCGTGTTGACACAACACGCAAATTTGGGAATAAGAGACCGATAGTCTAACCATTGAACTCTAACCACTAGAATAAAACGAAAAGATTCTATTACACACATGACACGAGTTCATACGCAGATTTCGCGATCGTGGTATTTCAGTTATCGCCAGCACATATTTTAAATACTGACGACGAAAAAAAAAAAGATTAAAAATACTTGTGATGCAATTCCGGCAAAATAAAGCAGGCTATATATACATTTTAGTTATAGAACAAAAATCCAGTTTTTCTTATATATATTAAAATATAATAAGAAAAATAAATAATAATACTCGGGCTGACAGAATAAAAACAAAACTTCTGCAGTAAAAAAAATACTTTTTTGGGAAGATTGCGAAATTCGTAGAAATGTTTTTCTTATATCCATAATCTGAACAATTCTGAAATTGAAAATCGGCATTAAAAATCTAAACAAAATGAAAATATTATGGATGATGTGGATTTAAAATCTCTCTATTTTCGTACTGTGATAGTGCTGCAGTCGATAGCCCGCGGCGGTCGAAAGAGGCTTTGGAGGAATCAGAATTCATTAATATTCTTGTCGCTTCTCTTACTAAGTTACAGGTTCTCTACAGGAATCGAGAATTATGTTTCTGGCTTTTAATGTGTTAAAATTATATCCATAAACATCAATAATGTAAGATTATGGGGTAATCAACACCTATTTTCTTAAAAAACCTTGTCTTTGCCTATTCCAAATTCAACTTATATTCTTATGGGCATACCCATGAACCTAGAAGAATTTAGGTTCATGATTTCTATATACGACTTCTACTCTCATATCCCAATCCGCATTTTATGATAAAGCTAGCGATAGATGACGACAGTTACCCTTTTTCTAAGCTGTAGTCCATGGCAATTCCCATCACAAATGCGTAATGCACAATGCACTGCCAAGTGCTGAAGAGTTGAAACCCGAAATAGATTCGTTAAATCCACGGAGAACTGCTGTTGAAGCGTTCAGCCGCGTGGTCGAGTTAATCCAAACATTGATTAGGAAATGCCAAGATTGCTATGAAATGTCATAAACAATACACCAAATAAAAATACTGGTATGAGATATATACTTTAATAGTAAGTGTAAGTTTTTGTTTTCTTAAGTGCTTAGACTAAATTTTCAATTTTTAATAAGTATTATTTATTACATTTCTGAATTCTTTTTTATATTAATATGTTTAATAATTGTATTTATTAAATTATATATATATATGTATATATAAACGCGTCCTTGTTAGCGGACAAACAGACGTATACGTACCTGTTCCAAATTTTTACTCTTCTTGGATTTTGTTGTACGGGCGTTCATGAACATAAGAACTTTCTAGAATACTGTCACTTCAAAGAATCACAGGCTTTAATAAAGTTTTTCACAATTATTTAGAGAGAGAAAATTAACCAACAACGCCGCAGGGCATAAAATAACATATAAAGGGTGCGACACTAGTGTCGGACAGTGTGAAATTATTGTCGCCCAGTGACAGGGAATGGTGCCGGCAATTTTTGAAATAAAAAATATTTGAATAACAAAAACTGTCTTTGTGCTTCAGATAATATGACTGGCGACAGTCGTTATAGCAGATACCGAATAAAGGCAAGGACAGTACGATATAATATGAGGCAGGCTGGGATGGCGGAAAGTGCCGTGTGACCTATGGCCTATGGGAAACATGACGTTGTTGTGACTTTTGTCCTTCTGCTTGAAATATTTATTTTCCGACAATCCATTCAGTGATGTGATTCAAATAATATAACAACCGGTTCGCTTCACGAATGATTTTTGATGCATTAACAATAAGGGAAAATGAAGCATCACACATACATTATGACACTTTACATTTTCTCAAACATTTGAAAAGTCCACAAACTTCCAATAAGACGTCAGATTAATTTTCTTTATAACTCTCTAATGACGTCATATTAAGCTGCTTTCTGTATTTACATATACTCATACTCCTTGTATTATTGAGAAATGTTTGAAAATTTTCGTTTTATTAGCAATATCACGTCATATTAATCTGTTTTGGTGCGTTGGTAATTATATAAATAAGTAGCACCTGTAGTTGTCGTCTGGTCCGTCCGTCTGTCCGCATATAACAGCGCAAAAACTACCCAACCGAATGGTTCGAAATTTAATATATATTATAGTTGTAGAATTTTGTCAAGTCATTTCAAATTTTATGAAAATCGAATCAAAACTTTAAAAAATATTTTAAAAAGTTTTCTTTATTCTATTAAATCCTATCGTACGTAATCTATGTAATAAAAGCGCAAGTCATGTGACCAAGGAAATCAAATACGGGCAAACCACTTCTTTTTTCATATGTCAGGCGCCCATTTTTATTCAAAATTAGTTTTTCGAATAAAATTGCATTTTTAGAAAGATCGTTGAAAATAATTGTTTGTTTGAAAGATGAGTTACATTAAAAAACGTATAGTTACAGTAGTTAACAGCCGAATATCTCAATCCATTAGAGTAAATAAACACAGGATATTCGTTCATTACGTGTCATGAAAGTATTAAACCATGGACGTAATCATTCGCAAGGCAAGATCTCCATGGTGTGTTTTACAGTGCTATCTGGTGTAGAAAAAAAAAATCACATTTGTAAACGTTGCATGCGTAAAAAAAAAAAAAAAAAAAAAAGGCATGTTCATTTCGCTCATAGCAGACGATATAATTCATTTCACTGAAATAATAAGGATTTTTTTTTTTTTTATATTGTGGAACTAGTTATTAAACGAACCTATGCCACGTTTAACGTATAACTTCCAACTTGTTTTCAATTGGTGAAACTTTTGATTTCATTTTCATTTGTCACGTTTAAATCTTTCAATAGAAAATTAATTATTGTAGATAGAATTTTATTGTGGATTTTTAATTGTTCACAACTGCTATAACGAAAAATGTTTAAATTTAATAGGAAAAGTCTGTTAGATTTTTGTTTTTTTTATCACTCTATATTAAAATATTACGATTTTTTCAAATTTTATGATTTTGAGCTTCATAAGTAGGTATTCAGCTATAAGTACACAGAATTTCATGTCTTTAAGTTTTATAGTTTCTCAGAACCGGCTTTGTGACGGACAGACAACGTAGAGGGACGAACAGGGTTTCGTGAGATGAACGAAACCCTAAAAAGGAATTTAAGATTGGGAGTTACAAACTTTCTATCTGCATAATTTCTAAATTTTCAACGACCATTTGACGCCTGATTGTAAAATCTAAGTAAAAATCTAGATAACATGTGAAAATTGGATTGTTCTTTTTGAAAATTTTAAACTTTGTTAAAATTTTAATATGGAGACCGCAAATTACGCGAAAACTACTATTTGGAAAAAGTGGCGAAAGTTTTATCCTCCTGTAATCAGGTATTGTACAGAAATGTTACACAATTAAAGAACGAAACTATTTTGCGAATATGCATCGTGATGTTTAATAATAGCCCTTTCATATGAACGAAATTAGATGAATATTTCAATAAACACAACAATATGATCAGTCCGCTAAAAAAAAAAAGAAATATGCATTTTATAACAAAATTGTCACAATAATATTTAAAATGACCACTCGATTAGGAAATATGCTTTCTTTCAATTTATATTTTAATCAAAAAAAGCTTAGGGCCCGTCTCCATACTGAAATTATATCCCATATGAAATTTTCCAAACGAACATCTAATTGTACTTGAATTTGTAGAAATATTTTACTTTAGGATATCAGACGGGAACTCATTCGGTCCAGCAGTTTAACAATTATGAAGGTTTAAAGTTTGGAATTTGTAATGCTAAATTCGTTTTTAGTCGTTCCAAAACGGTTTGCAACGCGGGTAGTTTTTGAATCATAATTCAAAGACTATTTGGTGGCAAGGCTTAATTTCTCAGAAAAAAAAGTACCGGAGCTCTAATATTTCTGCTGTAGTAACACCATAGCATACCCGTCCCCGCCCTCTCCATCGTCACTTCATATTTATACTTCATACATTATTTTCAAAATTTAAAGCATTGTTTTTTTATTTAACAAAATAAAAATTTTAAATACATCTATCCGCCTATACTTAGCTATCAACAATTCTACTTTTTGGTTAATACTACTTCCAAATAGAAATCTGATCTTGAAAATTATAATGTTAAATTCATTTTTAGTCGTTCCAAAACAATTTGCATCGCCAGTAAATTTTGAATCATAATTCTGAAACTACTTGGTGGAATGAGCTGTAATTTTGGATTGAAATACATGAAGCTTTTAGAAGTCAATTTCTGTTTATTGTTATTTCTTAAATAGGCTAATGTTGTAAAGAAATTTACAAAATCCCCTTAAAAATTATTAATCGACTCAAAAAAAGGAGTAGGTTATCAATTCGACGAGTATGTATTTTTTTTTAATTTAAAATTTTGTAAAATCATTTTATAACGTTACAGTGCAATTTTTGGTATCAATTGACTCTAAATTAAATCATATAATATATAATAACGTTTCTACATTTAAAAAAATTCATTTTATGTGAATTTTAAATTAAATGCCTGTTTATTTTTTTAATATTTTCAAATTTCCGACTTTTGTATGAATATTTTTTTTTTATGTTTCATCACCAAGTGATTTTAATTAGACGCTATTCATCTAACTAACTATTATTATTTTATATATAATAATAATAATTAGTTTATACGGTTAATTTATGTGTGTAATTACTTGTAAGTAATGCAGCAATTATTGAGGAAATGCTCATATATTTATGTCTTAAAATTAATAAATATATATATTTAACTTCTTATAAAGAATAATTCAAAATAACAGGGTTGTTTAAACCTTACTTTACTGTTTTGTGAAAGTATAACTCATGTTTTTTAAGATAGCAAACTTTAAAATTTCTTACAAACTTTAATTTCTTACACGTTTTAAATTTCTTTCAAAATTTCTAGAAAATTCAATACATAATAAGTGGCCAACATTAATATCACTTTCAATCAAGTGACATGTGAAAAAATGATTGACAAAAAATAATGCAATTGTAATTTAACCAGATGAAAGAGTATGAGATAATTAGATGATACTTTTGTCGAAATTTTCCCAATAACAGAGAAATCCACTTTTTAATAAAATCGTTTTGCAAATGAAAAGTGCTTTTTTTTTTTTTTTCGATTATGTTCTGTTGGTTCTAGCGCCACCTATACTCCCGCTAATCCAAAATGATTTCAACTAGTGCTTATCTTAACTTATTCTTTTTATAATTATTTTGTCCTAATTTTATTTTTTTCTGCACTTATTTTTTTTAACGTATTGTTTTATCTAAAAACTTCGCTAATACTGCAGTATCCCAACTGCGAGAGCCTATTGTCTTCGATGAACTGGAAATTGCCTGTATTTCTTGTCTATACTTTTACTTCTTGTAGTAATTAACTAACTAACATTCTACTTTTTCTTCTATTGGCTCCACGTATCGGAAATTCTCTTCTTTTATAGACTGGGCGTGACGTTGTCTTCAACTGGGAGGCGTTTAAAGCTGCTTACACTGTTCGGTTTCATACTTAAGTAGTACCAGGGTATGATCTTGTCTTCGAATTGCTATATAACTATATTAGACTAACGTCCCTTCAGCAGATTCCTCTCCTTTCACAGTGAGTGGAGTGGTTGACCTCATAGGCAAAGTTCAGGTGCCGTTTAGGGTGCAAAAAAAATACCATTTGATATCTAAAAATCTTATTCAGTAATGTTGAAAAGATATATCGCTCAATGTCAAATGATGGTATTCAACAATAAAGAAAGCGTCCTTTCAGCAGATTCTTCACCTTTCACAGTGAGTGGAGTGGTTAACGCTCACTACGAAAACATCTGCAAAATTGTTTAAGGTGCCAAAAAACAAAAAAAATTATATCTAAAAATCTATTCAGAAATGTTCGAAAAATGTGTCGCTCAATGTCAAATGATGACATTCAACAATGAGAGAAAAAGATGTCATCTAATGTCAAAAAGTGATATTTAGGAAATATTGTCAAATGTCAAAAAATAATATTCCCGCATATAATTTAGCGAAAGGTCATTTTATGTTATTTTCCGATATTACATTTTAATATTGGTCTATATCTCTGTGTTGCCTGGGTTCAGCAGATCATTAGCATTATGGAAAATTATGTTTTGGAAAATTCAGTAATGCCGCCACATTTCAGATGGAATGGAATTGCCCTTACCACCATCGGCGGCATGTTACAGAAAAAGAAAATAGTATTTTAATATTTTTTTTAATTAAAATTGATTTATTCTGTAATTTCTGATTTCTTTGATTGTTTCAAAATGCGAAAATATAAAGATAAATAAATAAAATTAATATTAATATAGTCTAGAATATAGCTATATATAGTATATCATTCAATAAAAATTTTACTTGAGTGAGTTTTGCGTTGCATATTTCAATTCAGATAGCTTTGAAGCGAAATCTACATATTTATATGGAAAATGAATTTGAACCTTTGAATCAAATCTTTTATGTAATGATGCTGATTTAATTTGTTAAATGTACCAAGATATTTCATATGATTAACGCTAACACATATTTCACTAACATTTAATTGTTCTACTCACACCATAATATTTTTATAGTAGATGTTTTATAGTTTAGTAGGAGTGTTTTTATCGTTATTTCAGTCTCATAATCTTATTCTCGTCGTATCACTAGCGCTTTTGTTCAAAAGGCAGCAAGTGATCAAATCTACATTAAGAACACATGATGTTGCTACGACAAAAGTACTCTAGAGGCACTACATACAAATATCCAAAAATTTTCCACTTGCGATTTCGCCAGCATACTCGGATTAAATTTATTATCACTAAGTCGCCAATTATAGTCGATCAAAAAAAAAAAAAGTATTGGTCAGCGAAATCCTGTATTTAATCTTCTTATGAAATATGTTCGCGTTTTTCTTTCTTTTATTGTATTAGAAAGAACCTCTTAAATTAGCAAAGTGTGTTTTGCATTATATTTAGAAAAGATAAATGCATATTTCTAAATCGTAGGTACATACGTAAAAATATCATTAATGTTATAAATATAATTTATTTTTTATAGACTCGAATAGATATATTGGGAAGAGTTCCGTATCCTGTGCTGCTTGGCGAACTTGGCGAAAAAAATTTCGCCAAAATACCGTTTTGGCGACATGAAATTTTTTCCAAGACGGCAGAAAAACATCATTTTTAAATATTTATGTTATTTATAAATCAATGATTTTGCACCATTTTTAAAAACAGAAAATGATGTAAAAACATGGATTTATAAATAACAAAGATTTAACGAAGTTTTTCCGCCATCTTGAAAAATCGGTTACGATGCAATTACACAAATTTTAACAGCATTCTAAATAAACTAACGAGTAAAAAACTAAACAAATTTGCTTTTTGAAATAAATATTTGTTATTGTCAGGGGGCTCTGCCCCCCTGAACCCCCCCGTTCCTAAATCATTTTGGACATTGAAAAAAAAAGAAAAAAACTTAACAGAAACTTTTAATGCAGGTAAAATTTCGCGTACAACTGCCAAAAAAAATTGTTAAATATAAAGTAAAATGATAAATATAAATAAATAACAATAAATGAGACGGCGATTCAGAAAAAAAAGGAAGTTTCATTAAAAAAAATATATATATATAAAAATTTAAATTATTTACACAAAAAACAAAAAACAAAAAAAACAATCAGTTAATATATGAGGATTTTAATTTTTTCGGCAGCCGTTGTTAAATCATCTAGCCTTTACGGTGATTTGTAACTACGTTGTCTGACTAAAGAATAATTCTGTAATGGTATTGTTTGCCGGAATCTGTATAGACAATGCGGCAAAACGTGCAACATAAGGCCATTTTATTTTAATATATACCCTAAAAAATTACCCCTCTTTAATAAAGGGTGCATTTTAAACAGCTAATCCTAAAAATCAGCAAAAATCCTAAAAAAAAACAAAAAGAAAAAAAAAAAGCCGAATCTTTATATACAACGTGCGTATCTGTACGTACATAAGGCCAAATATCACTTTTGATTTGCTATCTACACTAATAATAACTTTAATAAAAGAAGCATTATAAACAGCTAATGCAAAAATCCTAATAAAATACTAAAAGAAATTAAAATAACAAGCGGGAAAAATTCTACCTTACGACAGAATATAGATTGGCCACCAACGGCTTTTATCGTTGAGATTTTTTTTAGCCAAGTCTAACTCGTCAAAAAAAAAAAAAAAAAAAAAAAAACTGTTTGAATAAGCCAGCTTTTCCACTTTAGAATTTTGTTAGCGCTCTAAGATTTTTTGTGAGGCTGGTGGAACATATTAGGCACGAACACACCAAGTTTTAAAAAGATTCGATGACTAGAAGTATTTTTAATATATATAATAGTAAAAAGATGTGGCTCCAATGGGCTGAGACGTGGCGAGGTAGTTGTTGTTTACAAATGTGCTGGCTTAATGACACCCTTTAAACTGTTTTTAATGGTTCAAGGCATTTTAGCACTTAATAGATAACCTAAAAAAGGTAATGAAAAGTTCTATGATAGCAGCTTTTATGATGGATACAGCTAAGAGAAGTTGTTTAACAAATGATGAGTTAGCATTAATTGACGGGATCTTAGAAAGCGGTGGGGGGAAAAGGGGAGCTATACAAAACACAAGTGCTCTACGAAACCCGATTTAAAATGAATCCTCACTTGCAATTGAGAGATGGGACTTTAAAAGGGATCCCCCTTTTCGCCCCTCTGACGGGCCCCCCAAGAGAGATACGTAAAAACCGAGGGCACCAAAAGAAACGGGGGGGGGGAATAACCTTTAGGCGATTTACAGCTAAATTTGGTGAAATTTTGGAGCTGTCCGGCCCATAGGAATAGAGAAAAATGGAAAAAACTAAAATAAATATGAGAAATTGAAAAAAATAAATAAGAAAAGTGCTCCTGACAGCAGACGAGAGAGAAGGAGGGGGAGAGTAGAACCAGACAAAAGTGCTTGATGAAATCAAACTTTTGATATGGTACATGACGGGGTTTGAACACATTGAATCTCTCCCCCGTGGGGGGTAACTCCGGTCCTATGGGAGATAGGGCCTCGGGACCCTCTTACAATTGTCGACCTCGACGATTTTAACTTCGTTGGATCCTTTAGAAGAGGCCTACGTCTTCTATGGGGCTTAAAGGGGCTGAGAAAGATGGGAAAAACTAAAATTTAAAAAGAGTTGAAACAGAGAACTATGTTTCTTAAGGGAGGGGGAGTGAGAGGCAGAGAGTAGGACCAGACCATAGTGCTTGACGAGACCTATCGATTGATATGTTACATGAAGGGGTTTACATGGGGTTTACATTTGGGGGGAGCACCAAAAAGGTCTTACTGAACCTTTCCCATGATTATGCGAAGGTTGGAGTTATGATTTCGTCAAGATCATCGCAAAGCTTATATTCGCATCCTATATACGCATATATATATTCCAAACACTCCTATATGTGCCCTCTACGTCATTATACACATATTATTTATGTTTTATATGTTGTATATACATCATAAACACATGTCATATATATACATAATATATGCATCATATATGGCTATAACTTGGCCACATACGTACAGAAATGGTATATATATATATATATATATATATATATCATATATTATTATAATGACATAGATGCTTTATAATTTGGCGATAAATCTTGGCCGCTTGGCAGTTCATCCTTGGAAGCCGCTATAACACGAAAGTACCAAATTTACAATATATTAATGAAAACAGAAACAAAAATATTTCATGCTTGGTGGCTGCTATAACACGAAAGAACGAAAGTACCAAAATTCTTCTTTATTTTTCATATCTGATAAGTTGCATCTATCCTTTTTTGTAATTTTAACATTTTTGTAACGATTTTATGCATTTCTATTGCTTATTCAAAGAAAAAGTCTTCTAAAGTTACAGAATTTCGTTAAAAACGGTTAAAATAGTAATATGCGAACATCGTTTGGTCCATTCTCGACCGAAAGCAACTACCGTTATCATTATCTTTTTTACGCGTGAAGGTTTCGTTATGGTACTTCATTGTGAAGTTTGGTAATTTTTGAAATTCATTATTTGAAAAACGGCATAATCATTCGATTTGAAATTTACATAAAGAAAAAAAAAAACATTTTTTTTTTCCTTTCTAACGCAGTTTGTCTAACAATTTTGTGACAAATACTTTTTGAGTTATTATTTTTTCTCTGTAACTTCAAATGTTTCATTTTCCGACATTAACCTCTGGCAATGATGGATTGCTGTGACTTTTCATAAACATGAAAAATGATAGAGATTGAAAGAATAAGCCTCCTTGTGGGTGGCTAATAATAAGTAAACGGCAAAGCAAGAGGCTTACCCAGTTACCTTACCTTAACAGCAGCACAAACACTATCCAAATGCGATCTAACTGAATTCAAAATTTAGCTGAGTAACTACTCACGTGGTACTAATTAACAAATAAGCTTCAAGATCTCTCTTATAACGCGATTTACGAAAATAAAGCAACCCTAGATTGGAAAAGCCGTTCAAACTTCGACGATACCATCAAACCAGATTGACACATCTATCGCCCAGAAATCGCGCCAAAATTGGCGACAAATCTTCCAGCACAGGTTATGGGACTTGTCCCGATATATTCATTAATTAAAGAAATTAGAAGAAAAAAACGTAAATTCTATTGCAAAATACGATAAAAAAATTTGTATACACGCGTTATATGAAAATTCAAATGAATTTTTATGTATGAATAAGGAATTAAAAGAGAATAAATAATAAATGCGAAAGGTCACTTAACATTGACCCTCGCCGGTGGATGAACTCTCAACCCGCTCGTTTGTCTTCTTCCCTGCTTCGAGTCGTCTGTCTTAACCATTCAGCCATGGCGTTCGATGTTCCAAAGAGAACGATTGAATAGAGTAGTCATGATTTGCAGCAGACATATACTTCTTTACCTTTAGATTATATTAAAAAAAGGTACTTACGTATTATCCGTGCCAGTTTTAAGCCAACTGCGCCAGGCATGGAGCCAATATTACTAATTATAGTAACCCTTATATATTTTTTTCTTGCTACATGGTACATGCCTGGGAATAATCTATAATATTATTCTTTCTTATTTACTATGCTATTTACCATTTATTAATTTTACTAAAATAACGTTATTTACTATTTTTAACAATGTTATAAATTTAATAAACATATATTACTTTTTATTTATTTTATATTAATTACCATTTTTAACAATGTTATTTGATAATGTTAAATTACTGCGTTTGAAAACATGATTAGCAACGATAAACAAGATTGGTATTTGGCAACCATTTTTGGCGATCAATCACCTGGCACGGATAATACGTAAGTACCTAAAAAAATGTACACTTATTATTTCATATTATCCTACAAATTTTACAACATTGAATATTATTAAAAGAAATAATCTTGTATATTTCTTTCCTTTCTTCCTTTTTTTTAATTTTTTTTTTTTTTTATTTATTTTGCAAAAGTATATTTGAAGTCTTGATTTAAAACCGGTTGAATGTTTTTAGAAATAGTTAGTTGTATTATATTTCATTACACTGTTTGGAAACAAACAAAGTAAAATAAAAAGGTAAACTGTACAATATCTTCAGATAATACTTTTTGTTTAATAACTATTTTTAAATTCCTGCTATTAGCTCACACTCTCTCTATATATATCTTGTTCAAATATTCAATCGTTAATAAAATATTTTCTATTCATCCACTCAAGTTCAAATAAATTTTTTTTAACTTGTACTGGATGACACTGGATGTTAATACAGTTTTTTCAAATATTAATTCATTCATTAAATTTAATTAATTAATTTTAGTTTTAAATGGGAGAAAAAAATTCCTCCCATTGTTTTCATAAATGAAATGAAAGATTTATCTCAAATGAGTGATGCCACAGAAATAAAATACCGCAACGATGATTATAAAATAATGTTCAATAAAGATAACGTGGGACGTTAATGCTGCACGGGTTTAATTTATATATTTATGATTAAAAAGTAGGGATTGACTTTAAAAAATATATATATTACTTGTTATCCTTAATTATACCATTTGACAAAAATTTAAACTTTTAATATTTTGGCAATTTTCTGTTTTTAAATTCTACAAACAACTTATACATTTCAATTACATTTCTTTGGCGTTTTAATTTTTTTTCCAGTATCATCAATTTGTGTTACCTTATTTTTCAGAGAATAAGCGATTAAAGTCAAAATTTTTATAAACAGCTTTAATTTTGCACAATGCGCAATATTATATTAGCAGGGGGCTCAGCACCCTACTCGCTAACTCTCGCCAATCCCAAGGGATTGCGAAGCAACTCACATTAAGACCGATACGCGGTCCCAGTTCGCTTCGTTTGCTCGCCCCCAACCCCTTTTTTTATCAACTGTAACCGGAATAAGTACTACCATAAATCATTTTAATATATGAAATTGAGAATTTTTTTGTAAAAAAAAGTAATTGAAAACACAAAAATGCATTTAGTTGGTGCTACCAATGGGCATACATTATTTAAGTACTATGAAAAAATGATCTTGGAAGCTCAATTATTTGAAAACTCGTTGCACCTATAATATTCTGCAGCACGGCTTAAATTCATTTAAAAAACACTACGTGATAGAAAGATAGTTTATACATATCATCAATCATTGTATAAATTTCGTTCGACATTTTACTATTCTAATTGATTATAGATATACTGTTTACACACCTGCAGTTTCAGGTTAATTCCTCATGTATTTTTCTAGATAGTTAACAAAACGTCTAAAATCGCAAGTGACCAATCACCTTTGGCAATATAGTGTATATCATTTACAAAAGTGATAATACTACATTGAAAAAATATACATAAAAAATTGTCGCAATTCAAGTGCATTCTGGAAGTTAAAATGCGAACAGATGGAGACAGACAGGCGATCCGACACCGTAAACACTTTTCCATGTTGTTGAAAAGTATTAACAATAAAAGCCTTATTTCTTAATATTGTTAATTTATTGGTGTGCTCATCTTTTTTAAAAATAATAAGTTGCGGCTATCTTGGAAACAAAAAGTAAGGGGCACACGAAATAAAATAGAAAGGTGAGGGCACAGCCTAGGACACATATACACTAAGGATTCTATTGTCTACGGTTATACGGGTGAGGCTATGCTATCCCCCGTCGACTGTACAGACTCTGTTTCTTTAATTTTTGCGAGAACTGCTAATAAACCTTCACTTGCATAACTGAACACTTTGATAAAATAATTAACTTCACAAAATTGCTATGAAATGCCATAAATAATAGAACACATAAATATACTGGTATGAGAAGATATAAAATATATTTTAATAGTAAATGAAAATTTTTGATTTTTTAAATGCTTAGTCCAATGGAAGTTAATTTTTCAATTTTTAATACGTTTTATTTATTTCATTTCTGTATTCTTTTTATATTAATATGTTTAAAAAGTGTATTTATTATATATTTTATTTAAGAAAAAAAAAAAAACGCGTCCTTGGCAGCGGACAAACAGACGTACTTGTTCCAAATTTTTCCTTTTTAGAGATTTTCTTGTACGTGCGTTCATGAACTTAAGTAATTTCTAGAGTACTGCCGCATAAAACAATAACAGGCTTTAATAAAGTTTTTCACAATTATTTAGAGGGGGGGGGGGGGAAATTAATCAACAATTATGCTTTAAAATATATACTAATATGGAATATATCGCCAGACTCTAATGCACTATATTTAAATTGAGATGTTTAAAAATTATTACTAATAGGCAGGTATAAACATTTTCACAAGTATAGTCTTCAACTTGTTTGGTTCATCCTGCCAATACATTTTCCCAAGTTGTGTACTAAATATTTCGCGTTCACACATTGCCGGTTCTTTTAATTCAGTTTTTCAATTATGCCGCATTTGCCGCAGCTTCTATGTGCGGCTGCATGCGACGAGGTTTTTTGCTGATGTTTTATTTTTGGCAAATTACGTTATTTTCAGCAAAGGTGCTATGTAATTGTATAAACATATTATATCTATATTTTGTGTATTGTGTTGAAATGGAATGTAGCCGGTGGTATATGGCAACATCTCTGTTGAAAAAAAAAAAAAAAAAAAAAAAAAAAAAAAACTGAAGTTTCTATTTGACGCAACATGATTACTTTTGTCATATTTATTTTATGTTCAACGTTTTTAAGTTTAGATTCTGAAGAAAGAATGTCTATTTTTACTTTTGAATAAAAATTATGAAAAGTCACAAGTGTTTTGAACTTTTATTCAGCTGATAACATTTTCCACTTTGCTCTGGTCTTAGTTTAAGTTGCATAACCATGCCTGTTACAGGTTATGCGCCAGACCAGAGTAATAATTATACAGGCTGTTATATTGACCACAGTTAAAATATGAAAAAGACTGCTTTCGAACAAGCTGCATCTCAATGAAAACAAGTTCGGAATGCTTAAATTCGTCTTTGCCGAATTAAAATAAAAAGTGTACACAAAAGCATGTGATTTACATTACCTAAAAGATGATTAAAACTTTAATTAGATTTTAAATATTAAAATCGAGCCCTTTCGGCTGTGAACCCAGCTTTCATCAGGATTTATAAAAACAGGTGTTAAAACACAAACGTCTAGATCACATTTATATAACAGTATGTCTCTGTACTGCGAGCCTGCGGGATAGTTCAAATCATTCACATTCGCCAACGGTCGGTCGATACCATTGCATAGCAAAACAGGTGAGGAAAGAAGGAGGAAAGGGAAAAAACACATTTTACTGTTCCTTGATTAAATTAAGCCAAATTCTCGGAATATTGTAAGACAGTAGATCATTGCACACTTTTCCTTGCTTATTTATGATTTCTGCAGATTCTCGAATTATTAAATCATAGTAATTTCTCATAGGACATATTATTTTAACATTATTAAAATCTATTTTAACGTTTCGGGTTTGGTGAAGTCTCGATAGAGCAGTGGATGATTTGTTAAATTTTAGATCACTTTTATGTTCTTTTATACGGTCTTTCAATTTTCTTGTTGTCATTCCTATATATTCTAGTTGTTCATCATCATCGGTGTTAAATGGAATGACATATACTCCGGACATTTCATCTGGTGGGATAGGATCAATCTTCGCGGGCAGTAAATTCTTCATTTTAATTGGGGGTTTAGCTATCAAATTTATTCCATAACCAAAAAGAGCGTGCCGAAGTTTCTCAAAAAATCCCGGTATATTATTTATACTACAATATTTATTTTGCGTTAAGTTATTCTTGGATGATTGCTTGTTACTTTGAAACGTTTCAAAGACTGCATGAATTCGTAGTGTTTGAAATGTTTTCAAACTATTTTTTCTCTATTGTCTGAAGGAAAATGTTGAAAGCGTCGTGATGGAAGGCGCAGTGAGGGCTTTGATTAACGAAAAATAGGAGTATATATTTATAATAAAATAAAATAACAAACATCGGAAATTTTGAAAATCGACGTAGTTTCTCAAGCGTAAGAATAATGAATTCAACTGTATTCCATGCAGCTATTTCTTGACACATGCGGGGAAAACTTATTATCGAAAATTTTGAAAATCGACGTAGTTTTTCAAACGTAAGAATAACGAATTCAACTGTATTCCATGCAGCTATTTCTTGACACATGTGGTGAAAACTTATTTAAGTCGCTTACAGTTCATGAATCACTATGAAAATTCATTTGAAAATATGTGTAGTAATCATGTGTGTACTTGAGTATGATAACACTTGTTTTTCCCGTGATTTTCCACATTGTTTAATAGTACATCTATTATGCAATGTAAAAATATTTTTAATTTAAGGATAGGGGGAAATATTATGTGATTTATTTATTTATTTTATGTCAAGGAATGCATTAAAAGAACCTCTTTTTTCTCCTACATAAAGTACTATATAAATTTTAGAAATGACAGACGATAGCTTTGGGTTGAAGGTGAAATTTGTTTGGCTAATTTTATTACTCGATTATTCGAAGCAAACACTCTCACAATTTATATGCAGATGGTATGACTCTTATAAACACACATAATAAGAAGTTGTTTTTATTTTTATTTTTCTGTCGGCAGAGATGCCTTACCTTTCGAATATTCATTTATGAATCGCGATATTTTATCAGCTATTTTATTATGAGGGCATCACATTCAAGGTTCTATTTTAACATAGGAAATAAAAGTACACATTATCACACCCATGTTTTCAACGAGTTTCGAATATAAATACAGTAATTCAAAAATTACTTCCATAACCATCTGTACCATTCGGAAGAACCACAGTAGCCGATATTCATTGCAAGTGTATAGTACATCCTTTTAAAGAAGCAGAATATTAGTTTGTGATACTATGGGACGGGAGATTTGCATGGTAACACTCAATGGAAAATATTCAGAATATGAGAGGCTGACAATATTTAAATTTTACATGATAAGTACCCATTATAATTAATATCTTCATTTTTAATATTTAAATTAACACTTAAATTTTTTTAAATAAATATTTAATGCTTCCTCATATATATCTTGGCGCCTCTACTTTCTCTTTAGCCAAATCATGCTGGTGAGGTGTGTGAATTCTGCTCCACTGCCGTGCGTTCCTAACTTTATTCCGAATATGATTCTTTATCTCAATATATTCTGCAATCAATTAGACAGCAGGATTTCAGTCATTAAATAACACACAATTTATTTTGCTGAAAAGTGGTAGGGACGTACGAAAATTGGAGCAGATTCCGCACCCTTACTAATAACAAAATGGACTGAATTACCGCTAGAAATGTTTAGAAAAGTTTCTTCTCCGAAATTAAATGTTTTTTTAATGTATAAGTTGATATGTTAAAATATTTTGTAAAAGAGATTGTAAACATGATTCGACAAAATTTAACAAACATTTCTGATTCATTATCAAAATAATTAAATAATAATAATAATAAATAATAATAATAATTCCGTATAAAAACTACTGTAGATTATCATTTATGCATAATAGTAAGAAAACTGAAATAATGAATAGGATCCATACACAGTATGTTACAAAAGAAATGGATGCATATTCTTTACGAAGAAGCTATTACAAAAAAAAAAAAAAAAAAAAAAAAAAAAAAAACGAAAAGAGAAAACTAAACAAACAAAACACATTCTTAATTTGGTGCCCTATAGCAACGGCACCCGGGACGACCGCCTCGCTTGCCCCTCTCTAGCTATGCTACTACAATAATATATTTAATGGGATGTAAGACTGGATTTAAATGGATTATTATAAAATTATAAACATCCGCATTTTGAATATTTAAAAACTATTTTTTTTTTTTCAAAATTTAATAATTTTGTTTTTGTGAACAAGTTTTTCATATTCAGCGCTTTTGAAACTAGAATTCTATTTTTATTTAATTACATAAAGGAAAGAAGAACGAAACCAGGTACCTAACAGTTTTTCTTTGCAGACAAAAGTCCAGAAGGGCGGAAAAATTGGAATACCCCACAAAAGTATTTGGGCACATTTGGGCTATTGAAAAACCACACCTGTTACCAGTGTTGACAGTGGTCTACATTTTCTTAATTCAGATTGCTTGATTGACACCCGTTTTCTAAAATGGTATAACTTGCCTTATTTAATCTGTCACGAAATAAGCTAAATTTTACTTTCTCAAAAAACTAGTGGAATCAACAAAACTAAATTTAAAAAAAAAGTAGCCCGCTGGCAACACTGCCTGTTATCACAGAAACATTATTCTCCACTTGAGAAAATTATTTTTCTAGGGCCATGTGAAACAGCTCCGAATTTTCGTGGTAGGGTAAAACCGGGTGCTAATCAAAAATTAAGTTTTTACACTTGCAGTAACAAAAAGTTTTATTATAAATTTTGAATTAAACTAAACCATGCTTAAAACATATATACATTTTTTAAGGTTAGTAATTTTTTGTTTTTCAAGTTTTCAAGTAATATTTAATGTTGTCATGTAACGACATTCTCAGCTTTTACTTCTCGTATCCGATGCACTTCTCATGTGCCACTCTTTGCAGACTGAACATTGGATACATCCTTCACCACATGTTGCGTAAAGAAACAATTCATTGCATAATTCAGTGCAAAACCATGGATACCCCGTTTTGCGGCAGCAGGCGATCAAAAACCATCATGGTCGTTCTCCTGGATTGCTGCACGTACACACTTCCACTTGGCATCAAAATATTGTGTGGAACAGTGATAGAAATTGGGAAATTAAAAAATATAACCAATGGCGTCCAATAACTCCTCCTTTAAATATCTTAGGTGTCAAATTAAAAATTTTAGTTGCAATTTCTAAAATTTATTTTTTAACATAATTTATATTGTATTCTGCTTTATGAAAAAAAAAAAAAAAAAAAAAAAGGAATATTTTGTTTTTATTTAATTATTGAAGTTCTTAATCTCTAACATTATAATAATTGAAACAATTGTTAAACTGATGTAGAGCATTTTTAGAAATTAATAGAAAAACTCACTTAATCTTGTAAAACAAAATGTTATCCAATGTTATTAATAATTACAATTGAATTTAGTGAAAAAAAATAATAATAATACATTTACGTTTGAATCTCGTTAAAATAAAATAAAAAAGTGCACTATTTTATTTTGTGTGTGTGTGTGTCAACCATTAAAATAACAGTTAATAAATATTTTTAAAAAAGTTAGGCGTTAAATTTGACGACCGTGAATAATTTTGTAGTCAACAAATGCAATAATTTAGTTGTATTTGACGACTAACGACCGCTAATTTCGAACACTCGTGTGGAAGCTATTGAAAACAGTGGTTTAATTACCAGAATCGATCCGTTATGTTGGATTTACTTGCAGAGCAGAAAAGAAGGCGAAAAATTAAATCTTTTTAGGTGAATTTCTTTCCAGTAGCTGCACGAAGCACGAACACAGAGATTAATTCAATTCAAAAGCCGATGGCACCCTGCTAGTGGACGCTAAGGAGTGTCGTTAAGACGAGTGCTGTCCACAGGGCAGCACCATTGACTAGAAATATAAATGGACAGCGGACTAGCAACCGTTTCTTGAAGAAAACATGTCCTTTCCTCCAGCAGGTGTGGAGGAAGAATATTCTGCCAAACAGGTTTTTTTTTCGCACCAAACTGTCACGGAAATTCCACAGCTCCCGAGAAGAAACAGAGATTTTTCACTTGCGTTTGAGTTTGTCAAGTTTGAGAAAGGGATTACCTCCAGAAAGCGGCACCCTTTCGCCTATTTTTGGCGATGAAAGGGAAAAGATATATTCTTCAAGTCTGTCGGAAGAAAAGAAAGGAGTCCGCTGTCCATTTATATTTCTAGTCAATGGGCGGCACCCATCAACGAGAAAACAGGGTACCCGATTTGTCTCGCCTACCCAGTTTTACCCTACTCTCCCCTACAAATTGTTGTTGTAATCGAGCCTCCTGACCCAACACCCACGTATTTATAATACACTTTTTCGCTACATTATGCAGCAATAGAAAGATGAATGCTTAAATATTTCCTTTTCAAGTGTGTATGCCTATAAAGTATTTTAACAAGTTTTTGAGAAATATCTCGGGTTAAACGCAAGTTTCCTTTTCATCTCGAGTTATATTGGCAAACGTTTAAAGGAAGGTTTATATAGTTCTCTTTCTTTGGTGTAAAATTCTCGTGAATTTTGTGATTTTTTTCGGTTACAAAGAAAAGGATATAACCTTCAGACATTTTTTCATTATATTTATTGACATTTCACTGATATATTTAACCCTTTCAGGGGCAAAATACTTTCAGTACTAAAATGTTGAAATAAATCACTGGCACCGGAATTTACAAAAAAATTTATTTGGAAATAAGAAAAAAAAGCGCTATTTCATATGCATATTACATGAGAATTACAGCATAGCAAATATCAGATTGTTTCAAAATATCGGCCCACCTAGCTCTATCAACAAACAGCTCTATCGCAGCCATTTTTTAAGATGAAGCTAAAACAAAATATGCTCCGGAATCCTTGTATCACGATCTAACACTTAATGAAACATTTTTTTCAATTTATAATTTTTTTGTACATCTTTCTGAATTTTTAAAAATTTTAACTGGCCGCCATTTTGGAACAAGATGGCGGGTGAAGCTGGCCAACGAACTTGGTTGAGACCTTGGTATGTCCTATACATATACTCAGCCACATCCAAATCGGTTCATAAATAAAAGAGTTACTGCATGACAAATGTCACACACACACACACATATATATATATATATGTATATGCATATAAAGAAATAAAAAATATGGATATACATATATACATACATATACATATATATATATATATATATATATATATATATATAAATCAACATTTGAACGAGGGTGGTTTTACAGAGTCTAGGAGTCATGATCGGTGAAAATATACGAAAGTTTTCCGGAATTGCTTTCCTCTGAACGGCTGCAATAGGTAGCTTTTTGTAATAAAAGCTGCCTAAAAGTTAAACTGGAATCTTTGTTTAAGAAATCTTTGTTTAATACTTGAAAAACCTGTTTTACGCAAATTATCAATTAATTGCCCAAAATTTCAACGCAAGCTAAAATATAATAGTTTTTCGTTATAAATGTTTATTTATTTCCAAAATATTTTAAATCACATAGACCATTTGTGGAGGCAATTAACATATTTCAAAATATAAATTATAAATTTGTCGAAGCTCCAAATATGCGATTCCAAAATGTTACTTCATTCAGCAAAGTAGTTTTTGCGTTACACTTAAAAAAATATCTATATTAAGGAGTTAGTTAACGTTTGGCGTTACAAGTCTTTGCACCTCCATAAATCCTAAACTTTTCACCGACTAATTTCCCATTAAATCCATTTGATGACCGAAGGTAAAATCTACGTAAAATATAGATAAGATGTAAAAATTGAGTGTTGGTACTGACAATTTTAAAGTTCGTTACAATTATAACATGGAGAAGGCTTATTACTTTTTTAAACATAAATTAAAAGAAGCCATTATTTCTAATCGAGTCGCTATTTTTGGTTTCCTCTGAGACAGTTTTGTGATTAAAATATATAAAATATATTATATTATCTCTCTTTCCTTTTATTTATTTATTTTGTACGACTGTATCTTCCAAATTAGTTTATATATTTATCCATTTTAGTAGCTTTTAAATTTTGCTTTACAGAAACAGAACCCGATTGCCGCAATGACAAACTTCCCCCATCATGTCTGAATATTAATAGTCATTTTAATACATAATTTCTGCCACAAATTAAGCGAAAACTACTACAGTCGAGCCCGTTTATAGCGAGCCCGCATTTAACGAGATTCCGGATTTAGCGAGGAAAATGGAGACTTTTGCTTGGTATAATATAAATGTATTGAAGTATACTCTTTTATCGAACAAATTTTTGTACTTTCCCCGGATGTAACGAGGAAAATAATTATGAAAGCGATAAATAATTACAGAAATAATGATTTTAAAAAGAAGAAAAAACACACAGATTTCCTAGATTTATCCCATTCCTCTTGTAAGGAAAAAATAACTATTCTTTAAAGTTATCCAACAACAGTTGAAACCATCATAGGCAGGTATCGATTTTTGGAAGGGAGATGGCGTGAACTTGGCGCCCGTCCTATTGTCCCTTTTACAGGAAGAGAAACAGGGAGAATGAAGTAATCCCAACTGATAAGGACTGGAATTTCAACACACTTGTGCTTTACCACGGTTAAAGATGGTGGATGCAGGGGAGTGGGGTACGGCTGGCATCAAGTGAAGTCATTTATGACGACTCACTCCCCCTTTCAATGGCTTGATTCAATCCATATCATGTGTTTCAGAACTACGTGTAAGAAAAACTTATTTTCTGCTTATGCCTTTTCTTGAGAGCGTGTTTTTTATTCTGCTGTTTAAAATGTCGAAAGTAAAGTTTTATCCATAAGAGAAAAGGTGAAAATTATAAAACTCTTAGATAAAGGTGAAAAAAATGTTGCAATACTAAGCAGTTCAACTGTGTCAACTCTTTTGAAAAACAGAATCCTTAATGGAAGTATATGAAGCGAATGTGACGGATCGCAAACAGCTGAAGAAGTTTGAAAGAAATGACTTGGATGAAACTCTGTTAAAATGGTTTGTTCAGCAACAGAATTCTTGTTTGCCTATAACTGGTCCCATCATTAAAATCCAAGATGAAAAATTTGAAGCTCAGCTAGGTTACACAGATTTTTCATGCTCTAATGGATGGCTTAAGACTCCTATTATAGGAGCTCTAGGATAACTACATCGTTTCAAGTAACGTCACAACATCTGTGCAGGAAAAATTATCGGCTAGGCTCCAGTGTGAACGACAAGGATGTGAAAGACTGGTTGGATTGCACATGAAAAGATTTACGTGAAAATTATGCTGAAGGTAACATCTACAATGCCGATAAGGCTGGCGGCTTTTACAATCTAATCCCTTATCAAACGATGAAGTTTAAAGGGGAAAAATCTGTGGGTGGTAAGTTGCTGAAAAATCACTAAACTGTGTTAATGTGTTGCATCAAAAAACTTCTTATTGTCGGTAAATCTGCAAATCCAAGATGCTTTAAAGGGGTAAAAAGCTTATCAGGGACTTACAAATCGAACAAAAAAAGAATAGATGACTTCTGAATTATTTTAATCCTATTTTCACGAGTGGGATAAAGTGCTCCAAAAACAGAAAACAAAGTTTCACTCATCGATGATAATTGTTCTGCTCACCCGCTGGTCAGCAATAAAAAAACATTAAATTTGTTTTTTTACCTCTTAAAATTTCTGTTCTTCACGTTTTACATCTGAAGACAGATGCTTGGGGAAGTGTAACTCAATCCTGTATTCAAAACTGTTACAGGAAAGGTGGATGGATTGACAGAAGTGATGGTGACTTCGAAGATGAAGATGATATGTGATTCTCAGTCTATTTGCAACAAAATAACATTGAGCATTTTAACGATCTTTTAAACATCAATGAGTACAATAACGTTGATGATGTCTTAACCTCGGGCATACTCTTCCCTGAGAATATCGTCGTGGAAGTGGTAAAAGCGCAGGAAGAGGAAAATGCAAGTAATAGTGACTCTGAAGAAGGAACTGTAATTAAAACACCGTCACGTGATTGTGCTGAAGAGTCATTACAAAATCTTAAACAGTTTTTTGAAGCAATGAAAAATACTGATGATGCAACATTTAATGCATTAAGTGTTTTACGACGAAAATTAAATGAAACGAAATTTTGTAAAGTCAAACAATAAACTTTGGATGAATATTTTTGCACTTCTTATTAAAGATTATCAAGCAGCAATCCACTTAAGTTGTTTGTTTTATGTACATACTACTTATTAACTTGGATTCGGATTTAGCGAGCGACCGGATTTAACGAGCATTTTTCTGTGTCCCGCGTTCCTCGTTAAATACGGATCCTACTGTATTAGTAATATAATTATTTGAAATACATCATTTATAGACTGGTTGTGAAGTTGTATTTAAATGGGAAGCCCCTTAAAGTAGCATACACTGTTCGGGTTGATACTTAAGTAGTACCAGGATCGTCTTTGTATGGTTACATAGCGAAATTAGATTAACTTCAATTGAGCAGATTCCTCTCCTTTCACAGTGAGGGGGGTGGCTGTTGCTTTCCACGACCACATCTGCAAATTGCAGTAAGCAGTTGCTTGGGCTGCAAAAAAGATTTGGATGAAATTTTTTTATGTAATGAGGCTTATTTAATTTGTCAAAGGTGCAAATGTATTTAATATGACTAACGCTAAAAGATATTTCACAAACATTAAATACTACTGTTTAAACCATAATATTTTTATAGTAAATGTTTTATAGTTTATTGGGAGTGTTTTACTTCACTTGTAAAACCTGTATAAGCAACCTCTCTAGTACCCCCATTACAAATAGCTCCGTTACATCAGGAACAGGTCTAGATACCTCAAAAACTCCTCAATCCTCAAGGATCTCAAAACGACTTCATTCAAACATCGCATTAAACACCTTGCAAAAAGAAAAAAAAATCTACAATGACATTAATCACATCCCAAATGAACTCACCTATGTGCTACCTGACTACGATGCTTACAGTCCAACCAGCCAGAAAAAAAGCAAGGTACTCCACTATTCTTGATGAATAGTCCTCCCGAGCGATAACTCTTACTTCAAAAATTTTCTCTTTAATATTAAAAATAAATAATTAAATAACTATATCATTAAATAATAATAAATTGACTTTTCTCCTAAACTTTCTCCTAACATCTTTACCTCACCTCGTCTGGCATTATTATTATTATTATTATTATTATTATTGTTTTTTTTAACTTTGAACGATTTTTACTTTTATACTTTAACTAGTAAATTTTCGTTATTTTATAGATATACTTAATACTATCCTATTTTTATGTAGTCAATTTGACTACGGCTAGACATTTCATATGGCTCTCTCAGGATTTGATATAAACCTACTCAAAGCCAGGGTGTGCAGTTGCCTCGCAACTTGGAAGCCCATTGAACATATCACAAGTTCAAGTTCAAGTTCTTACATGTTTCTGTTCTAAAATCTCATTCCGGCTGTATCACTTGCGTCTTTTTACGAAAGGCAGCAAGTGATAAAATCTACAATTTACGAACTTCATAAGTACATGATGTGAATTTTTTATAGTCAAAGACGACTTTTAAGGAAATAGGTGTTGATTACCTTAGAACAGCGGTTCCCATCCTGGTGTACGTCAAAATAATACTGCTAATGGCCGAAATCGCAAAAATGGTTCAACTGAAAACACATAATCAAAGTTGATAGTTTTAGATTAAATACTTAATCTTATGTGTAACTCCAATTTGTTACTCGCCCCACCAGTGGCTGAGAGGTTCTGCTCTCGAAGCTGGTAGACGGGAGGTGCTGGGTTCGATCCCAATCGCGCCCGTCGGCCTAATCGTTCGGAGTTTTCGTGGTTTTCTTCGAGCCGTGGATTTATCCATGCGTAAATACGGGTTAGGTTCCCTTAGAAAGACCCCCACGAAGGGCACTCCTCCCGGGCCTATATCCCAAGTGTAGAAAATTGGCCGTCAATAATCAACCCAACCCAACCCAACCCAATTTGTTACTCTCGAAATAAGGATAAGGTCCCACTAGACCTAGTAAACCATTGATAATCCAATGTCACTAATTCCGCCCACCACATAACATATTGTATGATAATTTATTAGTTTTCTCCCATCTTCGCGAAGACTGTCATTAATCATTATACAATATTTTTTTCCAGCACTTTTCCATTATTGTTCCGTTTTGAATAATAATTGCAGAACGCCCGAACTATCTCAGAGTTTCACTCTGGTTTCAATGTTTAAAAAAAAAAAAAAAAAAAAAAAAAAGTTGAAAAGCAGGTCTTTATTTTTTTTTTCCGAATAGGTGGAACTATGTCACTAATGGCTATTGCTGAACTATTCCTATACACACAGACACTAGACATCGATGCTTCAACATCATTCTCATTGTCTATCTTCGTAGAAAACACATAAGATGCTACATACGGGCCACTTGATAGTCGCTGAAAGAAACTGGTACCATTTGGTCATAGCCAGACTCATTCAAAAAAGTGTTCCATCAATTTGTCAAAGTTGTTAATTTTATTATGGTCAATACAACAAACTCCAGACTATTCAAATCTTTGTGTTCAGAGATGGACAGTCTACATATTACATTGATTTTTCACAAAGTGAGGTGGTTTTCTTGATGAAATGTACTTGCAAGTTTGTTTAAATTGAGGCACGAAGTTCAAATTATTTTGTAGATCATCCTTTTGAGCTGAGATCTAAACTACATGAAAGTGGATGACTTCAAATGCTTGCATACTTATCTGATATTTTTTTTTCAGAAATAAATAAACTTAATTAAAGATTACAGAACCACTAGGGGGCTAAGCCCCCTACTCGCTAACGCTCGCCAACCCCTGTGAATTACGAAGCAATTCATATTGAGACCGCTACGCGCTTCCAGTTCGCTTAGCTCGCTCGCCCCTTTTTCTAGCCGGAATAAGTACTACCATAAATCCACCATAAAATTGACAATTTTTTTAATGTAAAAAAATAATTGAAAACTTCGTTGTAAACACAGTTAAAAATACCTTTAGTTGGGGCTATCAATGCGCATAAATCATTTATATGCTATGAAAAAAAGATCTTGAAAACACAATTAGTTTAAAACTCATTGCACCTATAATATTGTATACAGCACGGCTTAAATTCATTAAAAAAAAACACTACGTGATAGGAAGATAGTTTGTATATATCACCAATCATTGTTTAAATTTCGTAAAACTGTTCTAATTGATTATAGATATTTGCAAAAGAAATTATTTTTTATATAAATAGCCAACATATGGCAGCAGTTGCATTCTAGATATTTGATATTTTTATTGTCTCCAATTTCGTGTGAGTGAAATTCATAAATAAATTCTAAATAAGAGTTGAGAATTCATTTGAAATTAACGATATTACTCATAATTAAAATGAGGAATCATCTCAAACAGTTTGGATTAAGCACATGTTGTCTAATTTTTAATAATTGCTAGATTGAGTTTCAATGCTCTTACATTGGCCGCCATATTGGAAACTACTGTTGTTGCCAAACGATAACACAGAAATTCAGCCCTTTTTTCGCTCCACGTAAGAGAAATACATAGATAGATTTTATAACAATTTTTAAGGTGTCTGACGAAATCAAATATATGATTACGAAATTAGACTTTTGCGAATCTTGTATCAAAAAACACCAACCAGAAGTTTTTGAAAGAATTTACAGTTTCTTATCTGAAAACGAGCTAAAATTATCAAAAGAGTAAAATGTAGTTTATTGGCTCACTTAAAAGGACTTAAAATGCCGTTCAGACAATGTTTTCTGAAGCGGTGTAATGAAAATAATTGTATAATAAATAATAACCCATTTAATAATTTGTTCTTTCAACAAGTTGAAAATTTACCAGTTTCTGAAAAAGGAAAAAATATTGAACTTTCGACTCGTTCTTCTTTACAAAGTCATTTCAAAAATTAAAATATCACTGACTTTTTAATAACAGTAAAAAAACGAGTGATAAAAAGTCAGTGATAAAGCGATAAATACTTATCGCCTTTCACAAATACAGAGCTTGTCAAAAACAGCATTTTCGTCTTACGCACATATAAAGGACGAATACCGCAATACACTAGACGGTGCTTCTGACTTGAGATTACATTCTACTTTAATTTCATTTGAACCTGATTCTAAGAAACTCAGCTCGCTGAAACAAGCTGAAGATTTTCATTGAGAGTAATAAGAGCCATGTTTCATTATTTGTATATCACAATTCAAA
The DNA here is from genome assembly GCA_963931845.1 of Maratus michaelseni. Taxonomy (NCBI): domain Eukaryota; kingdom Metazoa; phylum Arthropoda; class Arachnida; order Araneae; family Salticidae; genus Maratus; species Maratus michaelseni. The sequence goes on from OZ007600.1 coordinate 33,365,479, forward strand.
ATTATTATAAACGTTCATCGTAAGTTAGTTAAAGTAAATTTTAACACTATATTGATTTCTCTTTGGTGTTAAACTAATATTATAAAAAGTAAAATTTAACTTTAATATACAAAATAAAACAAATAGGTTCGACATGTCAGTGCAATTTGGGTCGCTTTATTAGTAAGCTATAATAAAAATATTATTAATTTAACCCCTTAATCGTCGCGCACTTTAAGTGTAGGCTACTTTTTAAAAAATCAGATTGCTTGTTTACCACCAGTTTTTTTAAGTAGAAATGTTCGTCTTATTTAATAGACAGATAAGATAATGCAAGAATAAAGCCAATAAAACTATTTTAAAAAACTGGTGGGAATCAAACAATTTGAATAAAACAGGCGTAACCTACGCTGCCCGTGAATGTCTCGGGCACGACGATTAAGGGGTTAAAAAAACAAACAAAAACAAAACAAAAAAAACAGGCATTGTTGCGATATGTGGGTGATGTTTATGAGGGCATATTCCTAAATGATAAGCCTCAGCAAAGGGTACGTGAAGGAAAAAAGGTTGGGAACCGCTGCCCTAAAAATTACAATATTTACAAACAAAATTTTCTCATATTATAATCCGGAAAGATATTCTCGACTCCAACAGGTTCTCTTGTATGCCCTTAAGTGTAGCGCCATCTGTCGGCCGTTAACTGGCTGCAACTTTTGAGTAAAATTAAATTTTTTATCTAATGTGATAAATCTCCTTCTTACTTATAATTAATTTTCGACATCTTATCGTATTATTATCGTTCTTACATTACTTCATTTTTATACCGAATAGTTGAATTTTAGTTACCTGTGTTGTTTGCATAATATTTATATAACTTCTATGCATAGTAGATTTCTTTTAAAAGCTGTAATGTATTCAATTATGTACATGTAAAGCCTGATCGAATTTTCTAGTTGTCACTATAGTCCTAAATTTCATCTGCTTTACTTGAACTTTATTTTACATAATAAAAAAATAAATGCATATCAGGCAGTGCTTAATGCGAGTCACTGGAGCTCACAGTAACTCAGATCCGGTATTTTTTTATTTTCAATGAATACTTAAATACTAACACGAGCTCACTGGAGATTATAAATATTTTCACCGGAGCCTACCAGAAAATCCTTGTTTGTTGTATATTGCTGGTTGATTAAAAAAAAAAAAAAAGATTGTAGGCTAGAGAGATTTTCTGAAATTCCTCTTATAAATAATTTTTTTTTTCCATATGTTTATTCACTAAAATTTACCATATTACTAAATATTTTTAATGTGAATTACACTGAATCATTTTAGACTTTTTAAAGTTTCATTCAATAACTTTCAATCAATATCAAACAACTTTTTAAATTAACAATTTGATTTAAATCAGCATGTGTTGGATGCAGAACGAAAGGTCGGATGGTTAGATGGAAAATTTAGATTTCTGTAAGAACAACAATCGTGAGAAAAAGAAAATTTAGTTTGGTTCCAAGGAAAGTCAATTTTTCCCCCTTCCTCCCCTTCAAGATGCCCTTGTTTATACTTTAAGTAATTAAGAAATTAATATCTTGCCTGAATATATACTTGCCTGCTAAAATATTATTTTCATACCATTCTCTTTTATTTCATATATTAGTTATAATATTTTGTAGAACTGTCTGTGTTTGATAAAAAAGCTGCACTTCATCACACTGATGAATGCTATTGCAGCACTTTTTCTCCGTGAGATTTTAATTCATATGTCAAGTTAACTTGCTGTATTTTTGTAAGAACAACTATCGTGAGAAAAAGAAAATTAAGTAAATTTCTAAGGAGGGTCAATTTTTCCCCCTTACTCCCCTGGAAGGTGCCTATGTTTATAGTTTAAGTATTTAAGAAATCGATATCTTGGCGCTAATGCATAAGTATTATTTTCATACCACTACTTTTATTGAATATATTTCTTTTAAATTTTTTTAGCGTTTCTATTGGTCCTTCAAGGATGTTCTATATAGCTAGTCTTTTATCATACGGATGAAAGCTATTGCAGAATTTCTCCGTAAATTTCTATAATTCAAGTTCATATCACCCTTAAGCAGCGTTCTCAGATCTAGGGGAAAATCCCTAGATCTAGGGAAATTCAGGTCAATTTAGGGATTTAGGGAATTCCTACAATATTTTCCCAAAATCTAGGGAAAAGGAAGATTTTTGTCAGACTTTAGGTTTTTCTGGTAATAAACTTGAGAAAGTGATTGATGTGACGTGTGTGATGAATGAATATTGAAGAGGAAGTAAAAGCAGTGGAGAGAAATTATTTTCAAGCAATTCTTTGGTGAACAGAGGAGCTGGACGGGGTAGGGGGGTATGAATTAATGGTCTTAACTGGTGCGGTGTCCGACTTCCCTTTCTTTTCTCAGAACACGGTTGGTTCCTATATGGCTAATAAACGATCACCACCTGGATCAACAGTTGTTAATTATTTCAGATGCGGACACTATTTTGTCATCCAGGCAATTAGAACAGAAAAAATCATTTGTAGATATTTCAGCATCTGTATTTGATAGAAGCTTTTTTTTAAAAATGAAACTGATCCTTAAGTCGTTCGTTTGGAAGAGGGTGGGGAAATGGGGCGGGGGTTACTGATGGCTTTTCTTTCTTCTATCAAGTAAAAACAAATAAAGAAACAATCCATCCGACATCCGAATTCCTTTTGTTAGAAAACCCTGTATTATGAGAATAGGGAGAAATCGTTATAATTACATTCCTAATGAAGTAAAGTACTATGTATTATTATATATGTAAAACATATAAATGTCAGATCAAAAAAGATTAGTTAAAAAATTAAACATTTTGATCCTATAAAGAAATCTTTTTCTACACCTTTTAAGTATTAACCAAAACAATAGCGGGCATTTCTGGCAAATAACATAAAATACAACAAAATGAAATTAATATATTTTTTTCAGATTATCTTTTTTTTTCCCCCACGTATTCATTTTTAGGTGCGTTCGTAATTGTATAAACACCGTAGCACTTACTGTCGTTATCTGGTGCATCCGTCTGTCTGCATATAACAGCGCAAAAACTACCCAACCGAACGGTTTGAAATTTAAGATATATTATATTTGCAGAATTTTGTCGAAACATTTCAAATTTTATAAAAATCAAATAAAAACTTAAAACGACATTAATAACGATATTTATTAAATAATTTTAATTAAAAAAAAAAATCGGTGCTTCCTTGTTATAAGACAATGTTGAATTCTTAAATCTTCCGGGGGGACATCCCCCTCCCCCGGAAGATTTGAGATTTTATGCCTTTAAGGATAAAAAGTGCAATCCTCCCCCCGGAACTCTGAAATGTTCACCCCGGAGCCACAGAAATCCCTCTCGGAGAAAAATGTCTGAATTCAACACTGTTACAGGAGTTTCCGAGGTTTAATCGTCAAGCAACCGAGATATTTATTTTATTACGGAAATTAATCCTCAGAGGATATAATTCATTTCGCAGAATTAGAGATTACTAAGATCTGATTATTTATATAACTAGTTATAGTACGAATGCACCTCATTTTTCACATTCGACGTACAATTTCCAACTTGTTATATCTAGAAACATGCAATTGGTAGACATGACCATTGGAATGATTTTGGATCTAATAGCAATTTTCGAGCTACTTGCCTTAAATAAATATCAATTTATATTCTAAACAATGATTTGAAAATTATATAATAAGATTTTGTCATCTTAAATTAAATGTTTGTTTTTGTTTTTTCACGTCATAACATAACCCACCTATGTTCATAAATCTCGTATGGGCTTCAGTGCGTGACAGCCAATCAAAATACAGAATTTCTTCCATATCACGTGACTTTAGAATCTAGGGAAATCTAGGGAATTTTTATTGTGTAGCCTAGGGAAAAAAGTAAAATCCATCTCCCGCTCGCTAATATTAAAGGTTGTTTTCGAATTTCTTGTTTAAATTTGAATATTTTTAAACTTTTTTTTTTTCATAAGATAGCTGAGTTTAATCCCTAATATGAGTATTTTTTACTTTTTCAATTTCAATGGCAGATTTTTTTTTAATAAAGGTACTTTTACTTTCAAAACCAGTTCCGAAAGTGAAAGTACCTTTATTAAAAAAATCTGCAACTGAAATCGAAAAAATAAAAAATAGCCATATTAGGGATCGACCTCAGCTATCTTATGCAAAAAAAAAAAAGAAGTTTAAAAATATTCAAATTTAAACAAGAAATTCGAAAACAACCTGGCCATACGTTTAACATTAGCGAGCGGATGTTTTCAAGTGAGTGAAGACTACCCTTAATGCCTCTTTTCTGTTTCTCTTGGCGATTCTGTGGCGTGGCGGATTTCGCCAGTAGCTGTCCAATAGCACAAACAGAGCCAGTTTTCTCGGTTTATGTATCAGAAAGCAATTTTTTCCCCATTCACTCTCTATTCCTCTGAATGATTTGAAAAGTCAATCCCGAAAACCGTGTCTATTTTCCCCAATTATAGGTCCCTCTTAGTTGCTTTTCCAAGATCTCACCGCATTCTCAGATCAAGCGAAATTCAAAACTTTTTAGAGAATTCTTTCCTATTTCTAGGGAATTTTTAGAAGACGGACAATATTTTTTCAAAATCTAGGGAAAAAGAGAAATTTCTGTTAGTCTTCTGTGTTTTTCTGAGAATGAACGTGAAAATGATAAATTTGATGTGTGTGATGAATGAACATGGAAGAAGGAAGTAAAAAGATGGGAGAAATTGCCTTCAATGGTTAACGGAGGGAGGGACTTTCCGAAATAGTACTCTCGCACCTCTCTTTCGTTTCTCGGAATCCTATATGGTTTAATGAGTGGCCACCACCTGGGCCTATAGTTGTTAATTGCTCCAGCTAAGGGCACTGCTTATTTTGTCATCTAGCCTTTTAGAATTTGAATAGAAAAATCATTTGCAGATTTCAGTATCTCCACTGGAATCACTAGAAACTTTTTAAGTGAAACTACCCCCACAAGGTTCTTCATTTGGAGAAAATGGAGAAAGAGGGCGGAGGTTAGATCTGATTATATTTTCTTTCCTGGAGTAAAGAAAACCAAATAAATCATCCATCTGATTTCTTTTGTTGGAAAACGCCGCATTATGTTCATAGGGAGAATTCGGCTTAAGATTTGCGGCTTATTTTGTTAATTGCCGAAACGTCAGTTGAGGCTCACTGTTGAGACCCGAAAAGTTTTTGGTTTCCGTCTGTTTGTCTGTCTGTCTGTTCCGCGATAACTGCCGCAAAAGGACACAAATAGGTTGATTTTTGATGGGTATGTTGGAGAGATACCCGGAATGAGCTGTATAGTTTTTAGTTACATTTGGTACATTCGTTCGAAAAATATAGAACATTTCTTTTTAGGTCATCATGCTTTCCTATGGGAATGCAGACGATTTTCAAATTTAATTTTTAACTGAAATGAAAATCACATATTTGAATAATGGATTTAAACGTAAAATTATTAATGCTAAATTTTCGATATGTAGGTTTTAAATATATCCAATAGCTTTGAAAATTTGCTGATACATTCATTAGAATTTAGAAATAATTGTTCAAATTATTGGAAAATGTTTTACATCTGTTCGGGAAATATAAAACATTTTATTTTCATATTTTTTACAAATTTTAAAATGCATTTCTTTTTACTTTGCTCTTTAATTTATTAGTTCCTTAGCAAACCTATTTCAAAGAATATCAAAATAATAAAATTCAAGTAATTCGCGTTATTTTGCTGTTACATTACTATCAAAATATATTATTTTTGTATTCTATTGACATAAATGAAGAATTTATTTTATTACAAGTTTATATTATTTTTTTTTTTATCTAAAAAATTACATGAATAAGAAGTTCATAAGAATTTCAGATTATCATTGCATAAATCGTGTTTAATTTAACGCTTCTAATTTCTGAAACCTCCGAAGTATTTTGTATACCTATAAATATGTATGTAATATTAAAAAAAAATTAAATAGAGGATTGAAAGACGCTAAATAATATGAAAAGTGAGATTAAAAAACAATGACATTTAGAGCTGATGTTGAGGCTCCTGATCTGCAGATTTACTTGTTAAAATAGCGATTGCGTCCAGAAACGACTGAGCTATGATATTAAAAGAGAAAATGCATTGAAAAAATGCAACGTTTCATAGTTAAGTGCATTAGATCAATTTCAACTGACGTCACAAACATTTATTTACCAGCCGATAAGGAAAATTAAGAAAAATAATGTAAATAAATAAATATCCAAGATTTTTTTTCTATTTTCATTAATATATTGTAATTTTTTTGTGTTTAAACTTACTGATAGTTGACACTTTGGTAAGTGGGGCTTTTCCGAAATTTTGTTTTATTCAAATTTTAATTGCTTAAAAGGCGTATAGCCAACATAGTGAAAGAGTACCCAAGCCGGGACTCGAACCCGGGTTATCAGTGTAGCGCACTGACGTTCTACCAACTGAACCACTTGGGAACGATACTCAGCCTGGAACTTTCTCACTATAAACTGTTGGAAAGGCTACAAACGCAGCACAAGATGGAATATTTTCCGTGAACCACCTACCCTGAGGCAAACACGAAATCAAAGGAAATCCAGCATCGATAATTGAATAAATTCATATATAATACTTTGGAAATTTTTCCATAGAAAATTTCCAAAGTATTATATATTTATTTATTTATTTTGATATTCCAATGGCAATATTCTTCCCTTTGTTTATTTGGCGATAATTTTTTTTTTATAAAAAGTGGTCGACGGGATAATGGAGAAGTACCTTATTCTCAACTTGGAAAAGGATTTTTCTAGGACGATCTTAAAAAGCTTCGAATTCTCGTGGTAGGTTAAAACTGGGCACTAATTAGAAATTAAGTTTTTACACTTCCAGTAACAAAAAGTTTTATTATAAATTTTGAATGAAACTAAAACATATTTAAAACATATATACATTTTTTTAAGGTCAGTAATTTTTTCGTTTTCAGGTTTTCAAGTAATTTTTAATGTTGTCATGTTCTTAGCTTTTGCATCTCGTATCCGATGCACTTCTCATGTGCCCACTCTTTGCAAACTGAACATTATATCCAACATTCACCACCTGTTGTGTGAAGAAACAATAGATCAGTTTCAACTACGTGATCACCAGCCCAAATTTTATCCAACTAATCATAAACATCGATTAATAGCCTGAAAAATGAGCCAATACAGCATCTTTGAGGGGCAAACATAAACATCCATCTAGTTTTTAAGGAGGTTGCTAGGTTGTGACGTCAGTTGAAACTGATCTATTCATAGTATAATTCAGTGCAAAACCATGCGTACCCAGTTTGCCCCAACAGACGATCAAAAATCAACATGTTCGTTCTCTTGGATAGCTGGACATACACACTTCTACTTGGCATCAAAATATTGTGTGGAAGCTATAGAAAACAATGGTTTGCTTACCAGAATCGATCCGTCAGGCTGGATGTACTTGCAGACGGCGGAAAAGACAGCGAAGGAAAGACGGCGAAAAATGAAAATTTTGAGGTGAATTTCTTTGTAATAGCAAAGGGTTCCCAAATGGTCCGCCAACTGAATACCAACAATTTTCAACAGAAAGTTTCATGGTAGGTTTCTACAACATTTTCGTAAAAATTTACCTGCGAAGGTGTTTTTAGCAAAAATTGCAAGAAAAATCTAAAAATAAAAATTTTCTAAGAAAATACCTGTATTCCAGAAGCGGAGCCTTTAGGAACCCTGATAGCACGGCACGGACACATACATTAACTCAATTCAAATGCCAGGACACACTGATAGTGTATGCTAGGTGATGTCGTTATGACGGGTGCTGTACACAGGACAGCACCCATTAACGAGAAAGCTGGGTACCCGATTTGATTCGCCTACCCGATTTTACCCTACTCTCCCCTACAAATTATTGTTGTAGAAGAGTCTCCTGATCCAATACCCACGTATTTATAATACAGTTTTTCGCTACATTATACAGCAATAGAAAGACGAATGCTTAAATATTTTCTTTTTTAAGTGTATATGCCTATAAAGTATTTTCAAAAGTTTTCGAAAAATACCTCGGGTTAAACAAAGTTTTCTTTTTATCTCGAGAAATATTGGCAAACGTTTAAAGGAAGGTTTGTTTAGTTCTCCTTCTTTTGCCAAAAATTCTCGTGATTTTTACGATTTTTTTTTTTTTCGATTACAAAGAAAGAGATATAACCTTCAGACTTTTTTCATTATATTTATTGACATTTCACTTATATATTTAAATTTTTGGGTGTAAAAAAACATAGATAAAATAAAATAAAAATTTATAATACACCTTGTGCGACGGGGAGTACTTGTAGATGCACACTGTGAAAGTCCAATCGGGTGACCGTTTTTCTTCAGTTGAAATAAATTAGGACGCCAAATTATGAAATGCCATTAAATCCTCTGGAGCTTATACCAGCATTTAGTTTTAAAAGTTGATTTTTTGCAAATTGCGGTCATTTGAACAAAAAAGGTCATTTTTAGCCTTTTTTTTTTTACCTTTTGCGAGCTCGGAAAAATAATCAATCATTAATTATACTTTTCGGTGGTTTAAAGCTAAAGAGTAAACGACGAGCTACTTAAAAGTATTTAAGTAAAAAATGAAGGAAATCGGTCGAATAGTTCTCGAGAAAAAGGGTCGCCCAACTTAAAAACTTAGTTTCAAATTTTTTTTTTTTTTTTTTTTTTTTTTTTTCATTAGCGTTATTTTGAATGAATAAAAAGCTTTCTAAGTAATTGGAATATTAGAACACTGGTTTAGAGCAACAATTTTCACACTTGAAGAATGCAAAAAATGCTAAATAAAAAAATTGAAAATTTTGACCCAAAGATATATATTCTCTCCTTAATTTGTGAAGATCGTACACTAAAGTTAAAGATAAAATTCGGTTGAAATTATTCTAGATAGAAAAATCTGTGTTAAAGAATCACAGAAAAAGGGGGGCGGAGATCAAATGAAAGGGGTGAAACTCATAAAATCATAACCTTCTGCACCGCCTATGAGAAAGAAACAATTATTATGAATCCCCCCCCCCCCCCCCCCCACACACACACCAAATTCTAATTCTTAAAAATCTAAAAACCTACAACATAAATCTGCAAATGACAAAAGTCCTTCCAGTCTGTACCGGGAGGAAAAGGTAGCTTCCATGTTCAATGTTTTTAAAAATGTAACTCATTTTACTCAAACACCCGAAGCTAAAATGGTTGGAACCCGATTATAGAAGATTCAATCCCAGTTTTTATCAATGCTGAATTTGAATGCGAGTGTCAACATGAGAATAACAGCATAACAAATATCAGATTGTTTCAAAATATCGGCCAACCTAGAATTTCAAACAGCTCTATCGCAGCCATTTTTTAAGATAAAGCTAAAACAAAATATGCTCCGGAATCCTTGTATCACGATCTAACACTTTTCAGAAACAACTTTTCAATTTACATTTTTTACTTTATTTTTTTTTTAAACCTTTTTTTAATTAAAAATTTTTTTAAATATTTAACTGGCCACCATTTTGAAACAAGATGGTACATGAAGCTAGCCTACCAACTCGGTCGAGATCTTGGTATGCCCTGCACACATGATCAGTCACATTCATGTCGGTTCATAAATACCAGAGTTACAGCATAACAAATATCAGACTGTTTCAAAATGTCACCCATCCTAGAATTTCAAACCGCCATAACTCAGCCATTTTTTAAGATTAAGCTAAAACAGAAAATGCTCCTGAATCCTTGTATCACGATCTAACACTTAATGAAACATTTTTTTCAATTTATAATTTTTTTGTACATCTTTCTGAAGAAGAGAGTGGGTAGTCTGTTGTATAACAAAAAAAAATTACAAATTCATCTCAAAGAAGAAGAAAAAAGAACTTTTTTCATGAGATTTTAGAATATTTCGAGAGAGGCGGAGGAGGGGGGGGGGGGGATGTAATCCCATCAGCCTCCTTCTCCTGTTTAGGTATGCTCTGATGTCGTTGTGAACTAATATGGGGTTAAAAAGAAGAGAGTGGGTAGTCTATTGTATAATAAAAAAAAATAAAACAACTTTATCTCAAAGAAGAAAAAAACAGCACTATTTTCATGAGATGTTCAACTATTTGGGAAGGGGGGAGGCTGTGACCCCATCAGCCCCCTTTTCCTTTTTAGGTATGCTCTGATGGAAATGTGGATTAATATGGGACTAAAAAGAAGAGAGTAGATAGTCTGTTCTCTGCCAAAAAAAAAAAAAAAATACAAATTTATCTCAAAGAAGAATAAAACAGCACTATTTTCACGAGATGTTCGACTATTTCGGGAAGGGGGGTTGTAACACAAACAGCCCCCTTCCCCTTTCTAGGTATGCTCTGATGTCAATGTGGACTAAAAAGAAGAGAGTGGATAGTCTGTTGTATAACAAAAAAAAATACAAATTTATCTCAAAGAAGAAAAAAACAGCACTATTTTCATGCGATGTTCGACTATTTCGGGTAGAGGGGGGGGGGGGGAGGGCTGTAACCCCATCAGCCCCCTTCTCCTTTTCAGGTATGCTCTGATGTCAATGTGGACTAATATGGGTTTAAAAAAAAGAGAGTTGGTAGTCTATTGTATGACAAAATATATATATATATATACAAATTTATCTCAAAGGAGAAAAAAATGCACTTTTTTCATGAGATATTGGACTATTTCGGGAAGGGGGGGAGGGGCTATAACCCCATTAGCCCCCTTACATTGTTTATGCTGTGATGTCAATGCGGACTAATATGAAATAATGAGAATGGTTAATCCGCTGTATAATAGAAAAAAATTAGAAATTTATCTAAAAAAGAAAGAAAAAAGCACTTTTTTCATTTTACTCTTGACAATTTCGGGGGGGGGGGGCTGTAGCCCCATCAGCCCACCCCCTGGATACGCCACTGTGGCAGTGCCTAATGCGAGTCGCTAGAGCTCACAGGAACTCACATCCAGTATTTCTTTATTTTCAATGAATTCTTAAATACTAGCTCACTGTGGATTATAAATATTTTCACCGGAGCCTACCAGAAAATCCTTGTATGTTGTATATTGCTGGTTGATTTTTTTTTTTAAATCGTAGGCTACTAAGATTTTCTGAAATTTCTCTTATAAATAAATGTTTTTTTTCCAGGTGTTCATTCACTAGAATTTAACATATGTTAAATATTTTTAATGTGAATTACAGTGAATCATTTTAGACCATTGTAAGTTTTATTCAATAACTTTTAATCAATATCAAACAACGTTTTAAATTAAAAATCTGATTTAAGCCAGTGTGTGTTGGATGCAGAACGAAAGGTTGGATGGTTAGATGGAAAATTTAGATTTTTGTAAGAACAACAATCGTGAGAAAAAGAAAATTTAGTTAGGTTCCAAGGAAAGTCAATTTCCCCCCCCCCCCCCCATTCCTCGCCTTCAAGGTGCCCATGTTTATACTTTAAGTATTTAAGAAATTAATATCTTGCCTGATATTGCTAAAATATTATTTCATACCATTCTCTATTATTTCATATATTACTTATAATATTTTGTAGAACTGTCTGTGTTTGAAAAAAAAGCTGCACTTCACCACACTGATGAATGCTATTGCAGCACTTCTTTCTCCGTGAGATTTTAATTCATATGTCAAGTTAACTTGCTGTATTTTTGTAAGAACAACTATCGGGAGAAAGAGATAATTTAGTAAAATTCCAAGGAGGGTCAATTTTTGATCAATGCACTACTCATAAAGTAGAAAAAGCATCCTTAAAGACTCTGTAAAAAATTTTCCAGGCTCGGTAGGAGCTCACAGAGCAATCAAAAATCTACTATCCGATACCAATCTGGAATATTTCGGCCTCCCCCTTAGATCGGAGAGGCCCATCAAAATTGTTATTAAGGGAATCCCCTCCGATATAAAAATTTCTGAAATTAAAAATGAGGTAATTGATCTTGGTTTCATTGTGCACTCAGTTACACAGTTAAAAAATCTTAAAACTAAAGTACCTTTACCCATATTTATGATTAACTTAATCCGCATTGAAAATTTCAAAGCTATTTTCGATATAGATAATTTCTCTGGATTTCGTGTCCGTGTTGAGCCCTACAGGTTCCATGGCACGAAACAATGCTACAATTGCCAAAATTTTAATCATTCATCATTTATCTGTAAATACAGCCCCGTCTGTCTAAAATGCAGCGGTTCACATAAACCATCAGATTGTCCCATAACAGACTCAAACCTTTTTTGTTGCGCAAATTGTAGCGGAAACCACACTGCAAATTATTCGGGGTGCCCTGAGCGCCCAATAATCAAAAAATTCAAACTGCCACAAAAGGCACTAAAAAATCTAAAAAAATTGGACCAGTGGCCCAAAAGAAATTGACCCCTTAATACTGGATGCAGTTAATTTTCCTGCCCTCCCCTCCAAAACCATTACTAATCCTATTGACAATGCAAATTCTCAAATCAGTTCCAATGGGTTCGCAAAATTAAATTATCCAGATTTATTCAAAAACTTAGACCCCGTTATCGAAAAGTTTAAAATCCTTAATGACCTTCTTGAAAATATCAGTGAATTAACTTTTAAATTAAACCTACAGATTCAAAATTTAATAGATACCAACTTCTGCACTGTTAAAAATGTGTCAGAAGAGACTTAAGACCGCTTCTTCTCTGACGTCATATCTCTTCATTCTATTGGCCGACACAGAGTTGTCGATGGGATCCGTGCTTCTCTGCCAGCTCCTCGTCTGGTTTTCAACTAATTTCCCATTGGCTCTCATGAACTTGACTCCACCTCTCTACCGGCGGTGCGCATGCTTTTACTGATCTTAAGATTTTCATAATTTTATACTTGTATGGTGCCTGATACGGGCCTTATTTCTATAGATCAGTTTCAACCACGTGATCACCTGCCCCCAAACGTTATCCAACCAATCATAATCGTCGATTTGTAGCCTGTATTACGAGCCAACCAATCACAATCCACCATTTTTGATGGGCAAACAAAAAACAAAGCTAGTTGCTAGGGTATGACGTCAGTTGAAACTGATCTATTGTAGGCCTTCGGCCTTTTACCATCTTTTCCATTTGTTCCGGAGTACCCATCCATGTTAGTTCACAATGTTATGTCTCGGGGATGTTTGGCATTTGGCCACAGGCGCCTCGGCAAAAGTTGTTCGAAGTCTACCCTACATCAAGTTTTTGCATAAATGTTGTCTTTTACCATACGGATGAAGGCTACTGCAGCACTTCTCCGTAAATTTTTATAATTCAAATTCATATCTCCCTTTAGGGGAGTCTTCACTACTAGCGGCTCTTTCGAAGAGTGGCTCACTATGTAGTGGAGTAGTCCATTAATATTGTAGGTGGGGACAGAGGTATAGAAGAGACCGAGATAATTCATGTCCAGCCCCTATCCACGGCTACCGGCTAAGATTACCCCTTACAGTCTAAGGAGCGTTTATCGCACGCAAACAAAAACATTGATTTTTCGTACTGAAAATAAAATTATGTTTAATGTAGTTTACATTATTTCGTGTTATTATTTTGCATATGCTTATGTTACTGTCAGTTCAATTCATATGTCAAGTTAACTTGCTGTATTTTTGTAAGAACAACTATCGTAAAAAAAAGAAAATTTAGTAAAATTTCAAGGTGGGTCAATTTTTCTCCCCTTCCTCCCATTGAAGGTGCCTATGTTTATAGTTTAATTATTTAAGAAATCAATATCTTCACGCTGATGCATAAGTATTATTTTCATACCACTACTTTTATTGAATATATTAGTTTAAAATTTTTATAGCGTTTTTTGACTACATCATGTTTTATATTATAACTTTTTACCATACGGATGAAAGCTAATGCAGCCCTTCTCCGTAAAATTTTATAATGCAAATTCATATCTCCCTTATGGGAGTCTTCATTCACTTGAAAACACCCGCTCGCTAATGTTAGACGTATGGCCAGTTTGTTTTCGAATTTCTTGTGTAAATTTGAATATTTTTAAACGTTTTTTTTTTTTTTTTTTTTTTTTTTTTTTCTCATAGGATAGCCGAGTTCAATCCCTAATATGGCTATATTTTACTTTTTCGATTTTGATGGCAGATTTTTTTTTAAATAAAGGTACTTTCACTTTCAAAACCAGTTCCGAAAGTGAAAGTACCTCTATTAAAAAAATCTGCACCTCCCTTTCGTTTCTTGGAATCCTATATGGTTTAATAAGTGATCACCACCTAGACCTACAGTTGCTAATTGCTCCAGCTAAGAGCACTACTTATTTTGTCATCTAGCCTTTTAGAATTTTAATAGAAAAATCATTTGCAGATTTCAGTATCTCGATTGGAATCACTAGAAACTTTTAAATTGAAACTACTCCTCATAAGGTACTTCATTTGGAGAAAATGGAGGAAGAGGGGCGGAGGTTAGATCTGATTTTTATTTCTTCTTGGAGTAAAGTAAAGCCAAATAAATCATCTATGTGATTTCTTTTGTTGGAAAATGCCGCATTACGTTCATAGGGAGAATTCGCTATAATTATACACGTAATGAAGTATAGTACTACGTATCATGTATGTAAAACAGAAGAATGTGAGATGAAAAGATTTGCTAAAAAATTAAACATCCTGATCCTATAAAGAAATTTTATTCTATAGCTGCTTTTAAGTATTAATCATAACAATAGTGAGCATATCTCCCAAATTATGCAAATTGGTATTTTATTTCAGTTTTTTTCCCCTTATTCAATTATTATTATTATTATTATAGTTAGATTCTTATAGCAAATAATTTTTAAAAAAAAGTTTACAGTTGACAAGGACTGTCTGGAAATAATAAAGTGCGTTGTCGGATAAGAATGTGTAAAATTTGTTTAAAGCATATCCATGTCTTTTAACATAATTTGCTGATTTTGTTTTATCAGAAATTACTCTTTAGTGAACAATAAATTTCCCACAACATCAAGCTATCAGTATGAATTTACGATTTTTACGCCAGAAACGTATTAATATGTTTTTGGTACATCTGTACTCCGCCCTCGCTGTTTTTTATATTTAAACCCCGTCCATCGTCATTACATATGTGTTCGTTCAGAATTAAAGCATCAGTCAGTAAATCTAGCTATAAAAAGTAGGCGGAGCATCGTCTCCGTTTTACGATTTGAATTTAGATGTAAATTGTATTTGAGAAAAATATCTAATTTTTTAACATTGCAAAAAGCCTCTTTTCTTAAAAATCATTGCACCGTATTTCATGAATTTAAAATATATGTTTCAGAGATACTAAAGAATTATAATTTGGTAGTTTTTTTTTTATAATTTCTTTCAATGAAAAAATGCGTAAAAAACTATGATATATATTCTTAAAAAGTTGAAAACAAACTTCATACTTCATAAGCAATTTTTTTTTTTTACTCATATTTGTGTGTGTTAAATATTCCTTATGGTTGATTTTATTTAGCTTCCAGTTGTGCTATGTGTATCACAGGTAAATATTTACAAATACATATAAAAAATACTAAAAAAAAAAAGGGTGTGGATTTAGGGCGGAGCTACACATTAGTTTGATTTTCTCCCTATAAACATTGACTTTTTTTCTGTTTATGTATTCTTACCTTTAAATTTGTAAACATTTATGTCAAAAAAATCACTTTTGTTGCTGCCATCTGCTATTTCTTTTTACATGTTTATTGTCATATAAAACAGTGCCAGCCAGTCAAAATACCGTTTTCTTTTCAAGTGACGCGACTTGAGAATCTAGGGAATTTTACTTTGATATTCATGGGGGAACACTAAAATCCATCTAAGAACGCTGCATTATTCATATGTCAGGTTGTCAGGTCAAAGAAAGTAAAGTATAGATATATTCTACTTTCTTTGGTCAGGTATTGACTAAACTCGATTTCCGCCTTCTTAATAACTTCTTAGTTTCGGAATAGTTGAAGGTCTACTTTCGCCGGTAGATGGCGCGGATACTGTAAATTAGAGATCCCATATGTTCAATATTTATCAAGGACTATGTAATCTTTATAATTTACAAATTATTTTCATGAATTAAATGAAAAAGAGAAAAATCACATACATAAAAAAGGCCAGATTAAAGCATAGTCTAAAATGAGCCGTGTTCCTGGGGTCCATGGTTTTAGGAGCTTCAAAATTTGATATGCAATTTCCGTAAAGCTGATATTTTAAATGTATTTTCACCTTCTTCTTATTATGATCAATAATTTTTACCTTTAAAGTAGAATTGGTAAGATTAAAAGCAAAAAAAATCTGTTTACGTAATTATGTATTGACACCTGTATTCTAACGCATAGAAAATGTGCAATTTTTCGCGACGGGATATGAAAGGAGGACTTGAATACCAAGTGCTTTTCTTCTGTTTTCAAAGATTATTGATAAGAGGTGCTCGGTCCGGGCACATATTGTGATCGTCGTTCTAACTGTTCCCAGTTTTCTAGGATCTTTGCGTAAATACGGGTTATGTTATCTTAGAAAGCACCTCCGCCCCCCTCCCCTTTCCCTTTGGCATACATCCCTCCCCAGGTAGCAGAGAAATATCGGCCAATATTTCGAAAGTCGCTGAATGTCGTACGTCAAATTTACAACATATGCCGATTTTTACAGGTATAGCTTAAAATTAGTTTTAAAAAGAAAGCATTCAAAAAATCTTTTTGCATTATTTATGACATCATAATAGAGATGTTTCGGGTGACGTCACTGGGTGTTTTCTTCCTACTATGACTCCTATTATAGGAGCTGACGCATATCCATTTTGTTTCGGATTATTGGTACCCAGTTCAGCATCAATCTACTGCAGCCGGTTGCCTAAGACTCTTATAATAGAACAGGTTCTGATTAGCTTGGTTTTTCGACTGGACCCCAATTCGGGTGTCAAATCTGCGAGGATGCCTCAGTCAAAGCTAAATACACGAAAAATCCAACGACAGATCAAGTATTTCAAGAAACTTTTATGCATGTTCGAATATAATGTTTCACCGTATGTAAAAATTAATTGTCTGGCCTGAAAGGGGTGTGCTGCAGTGTCGAGTACCTCCAACAATTCAAGAGGTATTCGGAAAAAGAGTAACTGTTATTATTGACTGCTTTGAAGTGGAAATTGAAAAACCTTCTAATGTACTTGCTGCTGCACAGACTTGTTGAAACTACAAACAAAGACATACTATAAAGTATTTAATTGGAATATGCCTCCAGGGCACAATTTGTTTTGTGTCCAAGGCATTTAGTGGTTGATCAACCGATAACTATATCACTGAAAATAGTGGTATATTAGAAAAGCTTGTGCTACATGATCTGATATTGGCAGATAGAGGTTTTAGCTGTAACCTCTATTGTGCAGAAGTTGAAAATTCCAGCATCTGCAAGAGGTAAAAAAAAGTTGAGTACTTTAGAGGTAGAAGAAACCCGATCATTTGCAAGAGTGCGAATCCATGTTGAAAGAATTATTGGTGTGCTCCGCCAAAAATATAGAATTTTTGAAGGCAAGATTCCAATTTTTTTAGCAAGTAATTCCTATTACAGGGCTACCACTAGCGACTATTTGAATATTCTATTTGCACCTCTAATTTAGAAAAAAACAACTTTTTAGTATAATTCTCTTACAAATGTTGCACAGTGTATGTGAAAAAAAATTGTTTTGAGAAAGTGGTGCGAGATAGAATTGAAGAGCAGTCGCCAGTGGCAGCCCTGCTATTATGAGACTTCTGCATTGTATAAAATTGTAGTTGCGACATCTGCTTTATTGAACATTTCTTCATCTCAAATGTCATTTGATTAACAGTTATGTTGTATTTTAAAAAAAAAATTGTAAATGAATATAACTTTACATAAATTATAGTAAATGCATTATGAATAAATACCAATACACATATGTCTGAGACATTACCATTTCTGCTTTTACAAGCACATTTGCACTTCTGATATATATATATTAAATATATTGAAACTAATTATATTTATTTATTTTTATATCTTCAAATTATGATGACACGTAAGCACAAAAACTTAACCTTCTGAGCATCAGAGGGATTTCCTGCATTTGTATTAAAAATATTGGTTAATTAAAATTTTGTTTTGCAGATTGGTATCAAATACTTATAAATTAGTTCATTTTACATATTTCTTAAAATAAAATTATGTTCAAAATATTTCTGGCTACAGCTGAACCTGTTTTCAAGTAGTAGAAAATTATGAGATGATCGCTAAGAAATTAAAACTATTCATGAGCAATGATTAGGGGTGGAAGGATGGAAGGAAAACATAATCTCAACAACTTTATTATTTAAATATTTATGAAGCTATGGTTTATTTACTGGTTAAAATAACACGTTACATTTGGCTAGAATAACACATTTTCCCATCTTCAGAAAGCGTGTGAAAACTTGTAGTTTAAATAAAATCATTAAAAAACGAAACAAACATTTTATCTTATCAAGCTCTTTAGTTATGACTTACTACGTACTTGCTAAAATTATAATTTTAGCAAGTACGTAGTAATACATTTTAATAGTTTAAGCACATTATAGTTCATTAAATTAAATTTTATATTAATACTAGCTAACCCGTCCGGCGTTGCCCGGGGAAGAGACAATTACAATCTCAGAGAAAGGCGTTAACCCCCTCCCTCCCCATACCCGCAAATATAATGAATAATTTGTTCAAGAGAACCACCGTCACCTACATTAACGCTATCATTAAAAAAAGAATGACATTTTTCTGATAATTAGAACATAACGAAGACGCTACGCTAAAATAGCCGGCAGATGACACCCCTTCCCGACCTCAATTTCAAATCTATATCTTAATGAGTTACCTAAATTTTTGTTTATTAGTAAAAATTGGTAATTATTTCCTTTCATTTTCGCAAACTAAATGGAGGGATCGGCCCGAGAAACAGATCTCTTTGTAGTTCAGTTTTTAATGAAAGCAGATCCCTGTCTGAAACTTTCTCGGATGGTTTTCACTGGCGCCGGCAGATTTTTGGCAGTTTTTTGCATAAATTAAAACACATTACCAACCGAATTTTTCAAAAATCACATAGTCAGATACAGAATATTTTTTTACATATGCTCAGAAATTTTCAAATTGATATATCAATTAGTTTTCTTAAAATTCGCTAATTAGTAAAATAATTTCGAATTTGTTCATTTCCGCTTGCAAATCCAATGCGCCAGTTCTTTTCTTTCGCCATTTTGATTTAAAAGATGACATTTTAGAAGCGATGGTTAATGAGAATCTAATTACACTCATGTTCAAAATTAAGGTCACAAACATAAAATTTGTGAAAACTGGTGAACTATTCACAGTGTTGCCACGAAATTTGGCACAAAGGTATGTTACAATAGGAGAAAGAATATAGCAACATAACAATATGGAAAAGATTTTAATTGTGAATTAAGATACAGGGTATATTAAAAAGTGTTAAATATTGAATCAGAGATAAAGCATTTATCTCGGGAAAAGTCTGTCTAATATGGAGTATGACCACCGTGCACTGCTATACCAGCTTCACAACGATCCCTCATTCTGTTTATAAGGCAGTCAATAAATGTTTGTGGCAACAATGCCCATTCTTCCAAAAGCGCGGCTTTTAACTCATGGCGGGTCCTGGGAGGAGGGTTATACCCTGTTCACATCGGACATTTAAGATATCTTAGACCGCCATTTTTGAGGTGGTACCCTCCCGGAATTGAATACCTGTCCACACCGCAAAACTCATCTAAGATAACTCACTGAACATCACCGCAACCGAGATATGAACAAACGTAGAATGTGCGCATGCGCATAAGTTAAAGGCAACCTCAACAGCCAATCGGCCTCCAGAGCCAATCAGAGTGAGTGGTACTGGCTGTATCTAACAATAGAAAGTTCAAACTCACTAAGTGAGTTTCTGGAACTCACTCAGTGAGTTCGGCGGTCTAAGATATCTTAAGTATCCGATCTGAACATAGTATTACGGTGCAATGGCTCTTCCTAGACCTTCCTAAACATGTTCAATACGATTGAGGTCCGGAGACCTCGAGGGCCAATTCATACGGCGAATATCCTCTTCTTCAAGAAAATCATCAACAATGTGAGCTCTGTGTGGATTCGCATTATCGCCCATAAACTTGAAGTCCGGGCCTACAACAGCCCGGAACAACCTCACATAAGCTTCAAGCGCCTCATCCTTATAGTGATGTGCGTTGACAGTACCCGCATCGACGACGTGCAATGGTGTACGACTGCCCAACATTATGCCGCCCCAGACAAGAATTCCTTTGCCACCAAATCTATCATTTTTTTTTACGTAGGAGGGAGGATGGCGAGCTCCAGGTTCTCTCCAGATGAAGATTCGACGAGAATCACTTTGCGTGGTGAATCTCGACTGATCACTGAAAAGAACACGCCCCCATTCTTGTTGTGTCCAAGACCGATGTCTTCGGCTCCACAACAACCGGGCTGTCCTGTTGTATGCAATGAAAAGGACACACACGACTGGACGCCGGGTGTAAAGGGTCCTCTCTGCTAGACGTCTATATACTGTTTGCCTGGAAATTCTTATTCCAGACTCAGAAGTAAGGTCACGAGCAAGCTGGGGAGCCGTTGCCAGGCTATGTGGTCGTGAGCTTAATGCCAAGTAGCGATCATGTGCAGGTGTCGTTGCTCTGTAGCGGCCTTGGCCGGCCTTCCTGGTGACATTGGGATGGTCTAGGAAGAGCTATTGCACAGCGTAACCCCCTTCCAAGACCCACCAGGAGTGAAAAGCCGCGCTTTTGGATAAATAGGCTTTGTTGCCACAAACATTTATTGACACCCTCATAAACAGTATGAGAGCTCGTTCTGAGTCTTGTAT
Source organism: Maratus michaelseni (assembly GCA_963931845.1). Classification (NCBI taxonomy): domain Eukaryota; kingdom Metazoa; phylum Arthropoda; class Arachnida; order Araneae; family Salticidae; genus Maratus; species Maratus michaelseni. The sequence goes on from OZ007600.1 coordinate 33,386,350, forward strand.
AGCAGTGCACGGTGAACACACTCCATATTAGACAGACTTTTCCCGAGATAAATGCTATATCTCTGATTCAGGATTTAACACTTTTTTAATATACCCTGTTGCTTAATTCACAATTAAAATCTTTTCCATATTGTTATGTTGCTATATTCTTTCTCCCATTACAATATACCTCTGTGCCAAAGTTCGTGGCAATACAGTGAATAGTTCACCAGTTTTCACAGATTTTATGTTTGTGACCTTAATTTTGGACATGAGTGTAATATCTAGGCTAATTATCTAAATATTAAAAATCTGAGGCTCAGGTGCACATGGCCAAACCTTGGACTATCCACACCTAAATTTCCAGACTTCTAGGTGGGCTAGATTTTGCTAGCCATCGCCAACAGACACACACACAGACACACGGACACACACACAGAGCAAAACTTTCTTTTATTAATATAGATAAACTTTTCTTACTCTTTATTTTACATTAAATAACTGATATATTTTGTGAACTGTTGTTTTTATATCAATAATATGATTGATTTACTCTTTTAATACGTTTTAACTTAATTTCCACTCTTTAATTACTTAAGTTGTCAAAATTTAGTGGTGCCTTGTATGATGGATAATCGAGATTTTACTGTATGTATAATCTGCTTTAAAGATGGCAATGAAATGGAATGTTAAGATAAAACGATTAAAAAATATTTTTAAATAATTTTATTGCAAATTGCAACACATTAATTTTCGGATTTTAGTGATAATCTGAACTGTATAATCTAGACACTTGCCTGGCGAGGAAAAATTCTTCTGAATTGTTTACAAACTTGACTAAATACTTTCTTTTAAATACAGGGTGTTTAAAAAATGACCGGTATATTTGAAAAATCAATAAAAACTAAACAGGCAGCGACAGAAATACACCGTTGGATACAATATGCTTGGGACAACAGTAAATTTTCAGGCAGACAAACTTTCGAAATTAGTTACAATTTTCAACTACAGATGGCGCTGCAGTCTGGAAAAATCTAAACCACGATATTTTCCACATATCCACCAGCAATAATGTGGCGTAGTCTCTGAATGAAATTACCAGAAACCCACTGGAACCCGTTATATTAAAAGGGTTATTAGGTTTTACTTAGAAGACATAAAAAACGTCTTTTTAAAAGTAATTATAAAATAAAAATCTGAGAATGAAAATGGTAAATGAAGTTGCTACAAAAAAAAAACACAAAATAATATGAACATTATTTTATTACAATTACTACACAAATATAACATATCAGCTAACCAAAATATTAAAAAAACATTGTATCTCTAATTATAAATAATGCATTTCAGAGATGGAAGCATCCACTATACATAAAAATAATAAACTACTAAGATGCACAACTATGGGCTGCAAATGCCTTGTATCTTGCAATGATTCTTTATTTCTTGTAAAGTATTTTCCCATCAGTTCAGACAAAACAACTAAATGAAAAAAAGTTTTTGAAGACTGCACATTTATATGCCAAAATGCATCATCTATAGAAATTTTTTCTATAAAGAAAGATTTTCCAGTCCATACTAAAAAATCACAATATTTTCTTCCAGATATTCCCAACTGTGCTTCAACTTGATAGAAATAAGAGTGATCCCGTTTAAAAAAAATATAGCATTCCCCACTGTTTCCAAGCAGCTACTTCTGTTCTCTATATCTTCTTTGGAACACCCTTTTAAACAATACGGACATTTTATTTCCAGACAGCCTTCTACACAACAATCACACCTAATAAGTCCATCAGGCGATACAGCAAAAAAAAGGGATACTCACTACTAATAAATAGCCCAGATTTACATATCTGAAAATGCAAATGTTCTTAAACTTTGATGGACGAATACTCTTTTAATGCTGTTTTCTCCTGTGTACATCCCCATGGTATAGCTTTGGTTGTTAATTTAACCCTATTTAGAACAACATATAGCTTTTATTAAGCTAAATGCTGGTTTTTCCAATAAAGTACTACTTACTGCTTTAAATTTTGATGCAGTTATTCTGCCAAAACGATGTTTATGCCATAAACTTGAAGAAGCTTGTTTAATTGTGTTTTTCAGGATGTTACTTGCTTGCAATGGAGAAACTGATGTATTTATTTCCAGGGCTTTATTTTGTATATAGCCAAGAGGCTGAGACAACAATGCTTCATCAAACAAACATGCGAATTCAAGTGGGTAATCAGTATCAATGCATTTGAATCACAAAATGGTTTCACAACATTAAGTGTTGCAGCTTGGGGATTTATGGCTTTTAGATCTTTAAGAAAATTTATAAATTCACTGTCATTCATTTCAGGAATATTATGAGGCCTACATGGATCTGAATTTTGTGTCTCTAATGATTTTCTAAGTTGCATTATTGGTGTTAAGAAGTCAATATCCTCTACTTTTGCATACTTCACAGTCTGTGCACTGGGTTCTGTCCAATATGCTGGCAAGTCTGTGACCGTTTTCTTCTCTATTTTGCGTACTGAATCTTCTACGAAAAATAATAAGGCAGCAACATGGGAACAGGATTCATTCAAATACAGTGGGCACTCTTTACAGTTCCCCCAGTTTCAGAAATTACCCACACTTCAAGTGATTTTGCATTCAGTCGCTGAGAATGTTGAACCTGAAATATAATAAATAAAAATTAGACAACTTTTATCAAACTTAAAAAAAAACAAATAGAAATTTATACATGCAATTTAAAATTGACCCTGAATTCTACACCGATTTCATGACTTATCAGAATGTTAATGTCATATTTAACATTTTAATCCAGAGGAACATCTCTAAAGGACTGCCAAACCCTCAAACCCTAGGGTTCAGATCGAACACAGGTTAAGAACCGCTGATATAAAGGCTCAACTTATTATTTAACGGCTATAATTTGAACTCTAATTGATGCAACCTTTCCAGTTTTATACAAGTAGATATAATTATTATCGCCGCTAATATTTATCTCAAATATTAATGAGTTATAACATTTTCTAATGATAATAAGACTACAAGACTTTATAGACACCCTGAATAATTTAGTGGTGTAGCAATTAAAAAAATTATGTGTGGGGCTCAAGTAGCCAATTTTAAATAAATTGAACAATTAGGATAATCAATAATAATAAAAAGATTTATGAGAATAACTAGCAAGCTACGCCCGCTACGCTGGTCAGTTTCTCTTAACGAACTTTTAATCAAACAAAATATTGACATTTCCTAATTCACCTTTATATTTTAACAGAATAATAAGGCTACTATAATTTGTGACTCGTGCTATAGCCAATATACACGTCAGGACACGTCGCCCTTATCATTATCTTTTTACACATGAAGGTTTCGCTATGGTACTCCATTGTGAAATTTGGTAATTTTTCAAATTCAATATTTGAAAAATGGCCTAATCATTAGTTTTGAAATTTATATCAAGAAAAATACAATTTTTATACCTTTCAAACGCAGTTTGTCTAACAATTTTCTGACAAATACTTTTCGAGCTATTATTTTTTTTTCAGTAACTTTAAATGTTTCATTTTCCGAGATTAATCTGTGGCAACAATTAGCGAAAAACCCAGTCGTCAACAACGCATAGCTTTTTATTAAGCAATCATGCAGCAAAGAGACTGTTGGAGCAGGGATTGTCACCAAAAATTTGCCACCACCACTTTTGAAATCGGTTCTGTAGTTCCAGAGATTCCATAGAAATTGTAATTTAGAATGATTTTAGAACGCTTTTCGCTCATTTCACTCTTTTAAATTTCGATTTTTTTTTAAATTTATTCTTAGAGAGCATTTACATCTTATAAGTAACTACAATGCCAAATTTCAAATTTCTAGCTCCTTCAGTATAAAAAAAATCGCAATTTTAGAACGTTTTCCGCTCCTGCACCCCCTGGGGTTAGTGGCACCGACATAAAATATAGCCTATGTTGGAGCAGGGGTTGTCACCATCAATTTGCCACCATCACATTTGAAATCGGTTCTGTAGTTCCAGAGATTCCATAGAAATTGTAATTTAGAATGTTTTTAGAACGCTTTTCGCACATTTCACCCTTTTAAATTTCGAATTTCTTTTTATTTTGTTCTTAGAGAGCATTTACATCTTATAAGTAACTACAATGCCAAATTTCAAATTTCTAGCTCCTTCAGTATAAAAAAAATCGCAATTTTAGAACGTTTTTCGCTCCTGCACCCCCCCTGGGGTTAGTGGCACCGACATAAAATATAGCCTATGTGGGAGCAGGGGTTGTCACCATCAATTTGCCCCCATCACTTTTGAAATCGGTTCGGTAATTCCAGAGATTACCCCCTACAAACAAACAAACAAGCAAACAAACAAACAAACAAACAAACAAACAAAAAACAATCTTTACTCCTTTATAATATTAGTATAGATTAATTGTTTAAACTAACTGTAGGGTCCCCACTTTTTTAATACGAATTACCAACTGTTTCTTCAGAGGGCTTTCATCATTCTTCCCCTTTTATATCTGTCTTCAGTTGTGATTTTTAAAGGATTACCTTTATCAAAGTCAAAATAAAGGTAACTTTTAAAGTAACCTTGATAGTACACAAGCTTACAGATGGCCCTGAAAAGGATGCTGTCGTAGCAGAATCTCTGGCGATTTTTTCAGTATTTGTTTCTTCTAATTTCGCTCAGAGCAATGATCCGGGAAAGTTTCCCTAGTGAACGGCCACCTTTCAACGAAAAGGGCTCTGTCCACCAGAGATTTTCACCAGGCTTATTGCTCTTAATATCAAAACCAGCAAATTTAAGCTCCAAGCTTCTACATCTTTAGAAAGCTTCATCTTTAGAAAGAAGTCTCTCAAAGAAAATGCAACTTCTCTACAATACATTGAAAGCTGTAAGCATATGGACCCCAAGCAGTGGTAAAATTTTATTATATTTAATCTTTAACTATAAATTTCCATTATTTTACTAGCTATACTTAACACTATCCTATTTTTATGTAGTCAATTGGACTACGTCTAGACATTTCATATGGCACTCTCAGGATTTGATATACACCTACACAAAGCCAGGGTGTGCAGTTGCTTCGCAACTGGGAAGCCCATTGAACCTATCACAAGTTCAAGTTCAAGTTGACATTAATTCTATTGGGATAGGTTATTTTTCTAGAGAAATATACAGCAGGGGTTTTATTTTCGCTTATTTTGACGCGCCACAGGTCACGCCAGTCCATAAAGGCGTCGATATGTGTCTGTAGGTGATGAACGCATAGATGGCGGTGACGTCCGCATAAAATGCAAGATAAGTGTAAAGCGAGCGTGGAATATCGTTAAAGTACAGATTAAACGACAATGGACCCAGGACACTACCTTGACAGCTCAAACACTTGATCATACTATCATGGTATTTGGGTTGTGACGTTCAATAAAAAAAGAAGTTTCATTAGATGGAGAGAGGGGTATAGGGTATTTTAAATTATTGCAGTTGTGAATTAAGATCCCAATAGACCCTGCACAATTCGTGCATTTATTCTTTTGGTCAATCTTAGAAGAGAAACATCAAAAGTAAATGAAATAAATAAGCTTACTTGATCTTAAAATAAAGAGACGTAGACTAAATAAAGATGCTGCTTTGAATATAAATTCTTTTTAACATTTTCAAAGTAATAAATACAAAAATACGTAGAACTGAAATAAAAAGTAATTAAAAATAAAGAATGTTATATCTTTATCACAAGGGTTTCCTTTTCTCTTGTTGCATAACGAGACTAGACTTCCTTCCTTTCAAAACTGCATACATAGAAAGCGTCCAAAGATGTATAAAATCAATTTCAAAATTAAATATGTTGTATATAGACCTTCAAAATGTTAAAATATGCCAACTTTTCCCTAATCGGGTTTCTATCATGATTCAAAACGCAGGGCTCCCAAATGGTCCGCTTTTTGAATACCGGTAATTTTTTAGAAAAAAATTATTTTAAGACTATTCTTGCAAATTTTGCAGAAACCACCTTCTGAGCTTAATTTTTGCAGAAATGTTGTAGAAACCTACCATGAAATTTTCTGTTAAAAAATATTGGTATTCAGTTGGCGGACCATTTGGGAGCCCTAAATACGTTCCTCAAACTCACATGACGTTATAATCACTTGCTGACGTCCTATCTACTTGCTTTCTCTATTACTCATATTGATACTCTCTTTGTATTATTCTCATACATTTGAAAAAGTCCGTTAAACTTCCAATAGGACGTCAGATTAATTTTCTTTTTAATTCTCTGATGACATCATATTAACCTGCTTTCTGTACTGACACATATTCATACTCGACGTTCGTTTTCCCTGGTAAGTCAGTTACCAAGGAATTTCCTGTGATGTCTGTAAGATCCATTTCTTAAATATTTTATTTGATGTATGTACTTAACACACTGACCCCTCAAAGAACCATTTTATTATTAATGGCCCAGTATTCTCTAATTGTAAATTAGTTACTCCTAATTTTAGATTATTAATTAGCAAAAGTGTATCTACACATGTACTTACACCATTTATTAACCCATTCTTTTACAGGTTTTCCCTCACGACTGTCAGTGCGAGTACGGACCGGCTGACTGTACGAGTATTGTGCAAGAGTGACCCCCCCCCCTCCACCTTTCACCCCGTTATCTCTTCTTTTTTTTTTTTTTTTTAATATACCAATTCAACAAAGTTAAACGAAAACCATGAACCGGTAAGCAAAGAAAACTGAAGCAATTTACTAAAGAGCACTGAAGCGATGCCGACAAGGCTTTTGTCGGGTACATCACACCATGCAGTGATCAGGTGAATATCGCCCCGAGGCCAGGTACTATCCCGTCAAGCTATGTACTCATCCCGGAAGGTAGGGGTTTGGTCAGCGATATTAAAAAAATTAATAATAAGACGATTTCTCATCCGACGTCCATTTTTGAATTCGGCTTTTTTTCCTATCTGATAATTTGCATCTATCCTTTTTGTAACTTTAACATTTTTGTAACGATTTTATGCATTTCTATTGCCTATTCAAAGAAAAATTCTTCTAAAGTTACAGAATTTCGTTTAAAAATTATTCTTCTAAAGTTACAGAATTTCGTTAAAAACGGTTAAAAAAATAAAGTGACGACGGCAAGAGGTCCATTCTCGACCGAAAACAACAACCATTTTCCGAATGGTTAAAAAAGGAAATCTCTGCGTTTTCAGAAGACAAATTTCATTTCTGTTTATTCAGTTTTTAAATACTCTCCATGCAAACAGAGACCCCCAATCAGAGTCTCCATCATAAGTTCTAATGTTGAGGGAAACAAGAACGAAAAATCATGCGTCCAGCGTAGATTATGAAACACTTTCCAACACATCCAGAAAACTGTAACGAAACTTCACCGTTTAATAAGGCGAAAAATGCTGGCTAAGTAAACAATTTGGCAAACGCATAACATGTTAGAAAACACAATTGCCGTCAACAGTCGGAAAAGCATCCGAATTCTTTCCTGTAGCTCTGTGTATGATTTGTATATTATACTACATAATATGCTAAAATTTAGTTCAGTTAGGAAACGCATAGCACAATTGTAAATTTTACTTCAGTAATTTCCGTGAATAAACGGAAACGTACTCGAGATTTTTTGTGCTTCTTTGTGTATGATCTACACAATTTATACACACCAAGTAACAGGCAAAAAATAGGTTTAATTTAAAAACGTGTTATAACTGAAAACACTTCCAGCAATTACTGTAACCGAATTATTTTGTGTGTCCCTGTAAATTCACGATGAACACCACGCACACTATATTTTATAGTAAGCCTCTTGTAATGTACCTCTGTGATATATATCAATTTCAATACATTTGAAATATTGAAACCTCATTAAAGGAAAAACCGCAAACGATTTTTCCCCTTTGATTGTTATGTAACATCAGAATTATTTTGAGTGTCTCTGTATAGGAACTATAACTGCTATGCACACCCTATTCTATAGTAAGTCTCTTGTACTGCACCTCAGTGATATGTATCAACTTCAATATGTTTGAAATAGTATCAGATCATTGAAATAAACCGCAAATGATTTTTCCCAATAGACCATAAAGTAACGGAATACTTTTGAATGTCCCTGTAAAGTAAGTATAAATGTTACACATTTCATTTTCAATACCGAACATGCCATAGTAAACCGCAATGACATATATCAATTGCATGACAAGCTGAAAACATTTACGCGACTTAGAGCACGGACAGACAGACAAACCAAATTCATAAACACTTTTCAACTATGTTTGAATGAGCTCAAAAATCAAAATTTTTCAGTAACTGACTAACATTCAGAAAGTGAATTCAAAATTATATTTTAACAAAATGATGTGACAGTCTTATTTGAGAGGAATTTGCATTAACTATTTTCAATAAATACATTTTTTGGAAATAAATTTCTGAAAAAAAAAAAAAAATATATATATATATACAAATTGCAACATTATGAACTTTTAAACATAAATCGATTTCTTAGAAGTTCCAAATATGCTAACACAAAATTACAGCTTAATCCGCCGAGTAGTTTTTGAGTTATATTAAAAATAAATTACCATTATTGCAATTTGTTTTGAAACGACTGATTACAAACGAATTAAACGTTAGGAATTCCAAACTTTACACTTTCAAAAATCCTACACTACTTGACTTATTATTTTAAAGTTTCATCTCTCTTTTAATGTTCACGTGTAAATATATTTTTCATTTGAAAGTGTTTGAAAGTATTATTATTTGACCTTTTTAAATATGACGTAATTTTCACCATTAAATACTTTTCGCAAGTAATAATTTAATTATTTTAAAGCTTTCTTCTTCTTTTTTTTTTAATATTCATTGTAACTATATTTTTCAATTAAAAAATGCTTGAAAATATTTTTATTTATTTATTTTTTAACCCTTTAAGCGTCAGGCCCGTGTTTTTCCGTTTATAGAAATCATGTTAAAATGGATGTAGACAAAAATATTTTTAACAGATTTCGTTTTAAACCATATATAGAATGAGAGGATATAAAAGATATTATCGCATCAAACTGCGATTAATATATATATATATATATATATATATATATATACAGATGGGTGACAAAATAATACGAACACTCATGAAAAATGGTGAAAAGAGCAATATCTAGAAAAATACATGAGGAATTAACCTGAAACTGCAGGTGTGTAAACAGTATAGTATAAGTTATATATTTCCGTGAAGATTTTTTCCCGAAACCCCATAGGGGACTGTCAACAAATTGAAAAGAACGAATATCTTTTGGATAACCCTGTAAAAACTAATGTAGCAAAAGCATTCAAACTCGATATTATTAATAAATGCCGTATTGTAATATACTGTGTTCATTTTTATGAGGATAGCATGTATACTCGTAGAGAAATTAAGGTTTTTATAAAAACAGTCCCAAATTTCGCCTAGTTTTTTGCTTATAATTTGCAGAGTTTTTAATATTAAAAAAAAGTTCTTTTCAGAAAATATGACAAACAACATTGTACTTAATACTCTGCAATCATAATTAAAAAATAATAAAAATTGAATGAAAAATGAGCAGGTTTACTAAAACATGTTTCACTGCGCATGCGCGAATGCAATCAAAATATAATATGCATAATGTATTAGCTAAGTATATCGAGCAACTTTTGTGAAAGTCTCAAAATCATAGCTTAAAAATTCCGTAAATTATCATCGATAGAATAAGCTCAAAATCCGTTGTTCCCAAAAGGAAGCAAAAATATGAAGGGTTGTATCCAAATATTGTAGTACGTGCAATATTGTGTACGCTATCTTGGCACTAATCAACAGATATTTGATACAACCCCTCATCTTTTTGCTTCTTTTTGGGAACAACGGATTTTGAGCTTATTCTATCGACGATAATTTACAGAATTTTCAAGCTATGATTTTGAGACTTTCACAAAAGTTGCTCTATATACTTAGCTAATACATTATGCCTATTATATTTTGATTGCATTCGCGCATGCGCAGTGAAACAGTTTCTAGTAAACCTGCTCATTTTCATCCAATTTTTATTATTTTTTAATTCCGATTGCAGAGTATTATGTACAATATTGTTTGTCATATTTTCTGAAAAGAGCTTTTTTTTATATTAAAAACTCTGCAAATTATAAGCAAAAAACTAGGCGAAATTTGGGACTGTTTTTATAAAAACCTTAATTTCTCTACGAGTATACATGCTATTCTCATAAAAATGAACACAGTATATTACAATAAGCCACTTATTAATAATCTCGAGTTTGAACGCTTTTGCTGCATTAGTTTTTACAGGGTTATCCAAAAGATATTCGTTTTTTTCAATTTGTTGACAGTCCCCTATGGGGTTTCGGGAAAAAATCTTCACGGAAATATATAACTTATACTATACTGTTTGCACACCTGCAGTTTCAGGTTAATTCCTCATGTATTTTTCTTGATAATGCTCTTTTCACCATTTTTCATGAGTGTTCGTATTATTTTGTCACTCATCTGTATATATATATATATATATATATCCTGGGATTTACAGCATACTTATGTAAATGCAGGAAAATTCTCTGACGATGAAAGGGTTTTTAATCTGGCAACAGCAGGTATTAAAGGGGGGTGTTTCTTCAAAATACGAAATAAATCTGTATTCTAGTGACTAAATTTTGAATAAAAAATTCGAAAAATAACCGAAAAAAAAATAGGCAAATTAAAAAAATGATTGGATGCTGTATAGTACAATGTAGTCACGCATATCCCTACAAAAGATGATTAAATTGCTATGCCTAATTTTTGATCCTATAAAACTGGACTATCTTGAACGACTTAGCACTTAAAACAAATCTTTGATTTAAAAACTATCTACTTCACCTTAGCACACATTTTTCTATAAAACTACAATTTTTCATGTTTTTATATGCAATAGGTTTTTTAATATAAGGCGAGAAAAAGCCCCTATCACAATAAATTCAATTACGGCAGCAGCGGCGTTATTTATTTTTCTTTACAATAGAGAGATATATTTATTATGTTGCAGATATATTGCCAATTTATAATCTATTGGCAAAATTAAAATAGAAACATAAAATTATAAAAAGCACATGCTTAAACATGCTTAAGAATATTTAAGCATATTTAAACATAATATACTTAAATATGCTTAACCATAATGTTGTTTTCAAGCATATGCTTTGTTTATTACTGCTTTCGTGTATAAAAGGTGAAGTTTTATGAAAGTTTCCCTCTTCTCATGCTAGAGGACAGAAAAGCCTCGATATACCTTCTACATATTAAGTTAGTCACGAAAAACTTTTAAACTTTAAGATGGCTCGCATAATAATAAAGCTTGTGAACCTCTGAGTTTAGCTATACTTAAAACACGCGCATTAAATGTAAAAATTTGTCTCCTGAAATTTTGCCTCTTCTCACAATAGAGTACAGAAAATCCTCGATCTACCTTCTACAAATTAGTTGAGTCACGAAAATTTTTAAACTTTAAGATGAATCGCATGATAATAAAGCTTGTGAACCTCTGATTTTAACTGTACTTAAAACACGTACATTGACAATAGAAATTTGTCTTCTGAAATTTTGCTTCTTCTCATATGATGCTAGAGTACAAAATAGCCCCGATATACACCTTCTATATAATAGGTGAGTCATGAAATTTTTTTAAACTTTAAGATGGATCGCATAATAATAAAGCTTGTGAACCTATGAACTACTGTAAGTTTAACTATGCTTAAAACATACACTGACATTAAAAATTTGTCTCCTTAAAAATTTTCACGATCACTGTCATCATTTCACCTGGACAGATGCTGAAATAATTTTTCGAACAAATACCTGCGTTGATTCAGTATTAAAAAAACCAACAAACGAAAGCAGACTGAATGATGTCAATGTGTGATTCTGCTCTCGTAACCATGACAACGACATTCGCCTCTTCCCGCGCAAGCTCCGTCGATCTTTAGAAACAGCTTTTGGCCCTCTACTGCGACTGACGTACTCCAACAATGGCTAAGTACAGTATACAACAAATTCTAGTAATAGTAATACCGCTTTTCATTGAAAACGTAGTGACTATAACTTTAAATGATGACTATAACGTTATCGATAGGATAAACTTTGATGACTGGGTACGTATTCTTTATGTCATTGGCTGTGTTACTTTGTTTTGATATAGTTTCCATGGTGCGTATGCTCGTATAACAGCTGTTCGAGAAATATTTATTAAAGGTAAAAGTATAGCTTAATTATACATTGTTCAACAAATTTTAAGGAACTTTGTGTGCTTTAATACAATACATCACGTAATTTTTATAGATTTTAGGTAGTTAAAAAGGAAAATATTGAAAAAAAAAAATCTACCATCTTCCAATTTTAAGAAATTTTACTGTCAATTTTTGAATTATACGGTATGTGTATAGCAATTATGATAACATGTCATTATCATTTCCATTGCGTTTAATATAACACATATTATGACTTGTTGGCTTAATAGAATATGTAACAAAATAAGACAAATCAATTTTGTGTTTTCTACAGATTTTAGGAAAATAAAAAAGAAAAAGTTATTAAAACTTTTCTATCTCCTTACAGTTTAAAGAAATTTTAGTCAATTTTTGATTATATGGTATGTGTATTTCAATTATCATAGCATCACATTATCATTTTAATTGCGTTTAATATACTAAAACATATTTTGATTTATTGGCTTAATATGTAACAAAATAATAGAAACCAACTTTGTGTTTTCTACAGATTTTAGGAAACTAAAAAGAAAATTTTATTAAAATTTTTTTATCGCCTTACAATTTAAAGAAATTTTACTGTCAATTTTTAGATTATACGGTATGTGTATTTCAATTATCATAACATGGCATTATCATTTTAATCGCGTTTAATATACTAAACCATATTTTGATTTATTGGCTTAATGTGTAACAAAATAATAGAAACCGATTTTGTGTTTCCTACAGATTTTAGGAAGCTAAAGAAGAAAATGTTATTAAAAATAATTTTCTAGGGCTCACTAATTTTAAGAATTTTTACTTTCAATTTTTGAATTATAAGGGCAGGTGTATAGCAATTATGATAACATGACATTATCATTTTAATTGAGTTTAATATACAAACACGTATTTTGTTGCCTTAATAAAATATGTAACAATACTAATAATATATGTAAAACAGTTATGCTAACATGACATTTTCATTTTCATTGAGTTTAATATACAAACACGTATTTTGTTTCCTTAATAAAATATGTAACAATACTAATAATATATGTAGAGCAGTTATGCTAACATGACATTATTAATTTAATTTAAAAACACATGTTTTGTTGCCTTAATAAAATATGTAACAATACTATTAACATATGTTTAGCAATTGTGATAACATGACATTATCATTTTAATTGAGTTTAATATACAAACACGTATTTTGTTGCCTTAATAAAATATGTAACAATATTAATAAAATATGTATAGCAATTATGATAACATTGCATTATCAACTTGTTATCTCGATAGAATATGTACGAATAATAATAGTATGCATACAGCAATTATGATAACATTATCAATTTAATTTCGTTTAATATATAAACACATATTTAGACTTCTTATCTTAATAGAATATTCAATAATAATAATAATAATAATAATAATAATAATAATAATAACAATAATAATACGTGTATAAGAATTATGATAGCATTACATTATCATTTTAATTGAGTTTAATATAATATATTGACTTATTACCTTAATAAAATATGTAACAAGAAAATAGACACAATATTTTTTTTGTTTCCTATAAATTTTAGGAAGGTAAAAAAGAAAATGTTATTAAAAATTTTCTAGCACACTCCAATTTTAAGAAATTTTACTCCCAATTTTTCGATTATACGGGCATGCCTATAGCAATTATAATGACATTATATTATCACTTTAATTGTGTTTAATATACAAACACATATTTTGACTGGTTACCTTAGTATAATATATAACAATAATAATTATGTATAGCAATTATGGTAACATTACATCCTCATTTGAATTTCTTTTAATATACAAACACAATAAAATATGTAACAAGAGACAGAAGCAAATTTTGTATGTCCTATAGATTTTAGAGAGCTACAAAAGAAAATGTTATTAAAAATTATCTAACACCCTCCAATTTTATGAAATTTTACTTTCATTTTTTGGATTATATGGGCATGTGTATATAGCAATTATGATAACAAACAGTACATTATCATTTTAATTGCGTCTAATATACAACCACATATTTTGAATTGTTACCTCAATAGAATATGTAATAAGAGAATAGAAACAAATTTTACTTTGGTATTTTTGTTATTAGACATTCATAGATTTTCACACAAAATTTCGTTTATGTTTATGACATTTCTCTTTAATTTTTCCAAAAAATAATTAACACCATAACTTTTTAACATGCTAATCATACTTTTAATCTATGTATGTGTTAATTTAATCAGTTATTTCATTATTACAGTCAAATAGCACAATTATTGCGCAATATTGCCCAATGCAAAAATGTATTAAAATTAGCATAGTTTTTTTGTTCTTCTTTTTTTCTAAAATTTGTAAGCGATGGAAAATTTTCAATGCCATGTTCACTTTTTACATCACTAAAATATAAAAATTACCACTTACCGTATTTTAAGGCATATAGGACGTACTTATTTACCCTTAAAATGCGTCATAAAATTGGAGTGCGTTCTTTACAATGAAGGTACAGATTTCTTTGTTTTCTTTTTTCTTTTTTTTTTCTTTTGAGCACTCTCTTTGGTATTTCTCATGTTTATATGATGTATATTACGAATTTTTTAATATTTTATTTAAAAAAATTTTTAAATGGAAAAGAAAAGAAAAAGAAAGAAAGGAAGGAAAAATATAATTAGTTACATGGACTAAAGTAATTCATACATGCGTAACATATTTAATTTTAGAAAATGACCACTTCCAAAGATTAACACATTAATAAACTATAACACTGTAAAACACAATTGGCATTTTTTTACACTAAAACAGGGTGCAAATATTTCTTAATTTACGAAAATATAATATAATCATGAACAAAAATATTATATAATCATGAACGCAAATATACAATAACCTTTTTTGTTTTACCCACGATTCCGAAAAATATTCTTTATCTTTAGAAACCTTTGAAACCAATACATTTTTGAGATTTAAAGTAGCACTTACAAAAACAAAGTTTCTTTTCCTGTTACTGATTTTCGGAAACATTTCCGAGTAGTTTTTATAGTGTATTTATCATTTTTCTCAAACGGGAATTTCAGTTTTTAGAATTCTATAAATTCTCAAGTAAACATTTTTTGCTGCGTAAATGAGATTATGCATACAAGAGTAACAAAATAATTTTAATTTTAAAGTTAGTGTTAATATTGTTAATTTATTATGTTTGTCTGTGTTGATATGTTTTCTACATTCACATTGATTGTTTTTACTATTACTTTTTTTTAGCACAGTATTATTGCTTTAAGAATGTCTAATGTAATTAAAAAATTTGATGAAATGTATTTATATTTATTTTTTCCATTATTTCACTGTAAATAAAATAATTCAGAACAGAAATAAATGTTTAATAGCATTTAATACTGTAAAATTCGTTCTTTTGTAAGAATGTTTAGGACTGTAAGAACTATACATTCTTACAAAATAAAACTTTGATAAATTCCTTTTGACAAGAATAAATAAGTCTTTTTTCTTTATTATAAAAAAACAGGTTAATTTTTTCTTGATAAATGTCTCTACGACTATGTTTTTTTTTTGTTTGTTTTTTTTCGGGGAAAAATCTTTGAATTAATACATATTCATTCATAATAATAATAATAATAAAGCTTAAAAGCAGTTAACAGTTAAATGTAAAAACTATACATTCCTTCAAAATAAAATTTTTACAGATCCTTTTTAACTAGAATAAATATTTTTCAGTTTTATTATACAAAACAGGTTTATATATACATATATATGTGTGTCTCTGTGTGTGTGCGTCTGTGCCCGCACAACTTTTTGTCTGTTTACATAGAAAATTCTTCAGCAATTGTTTATATTTATTTTTTTACTGTTTCACTGTATAACTGTAAATATATTCATTCATGACAAAAAAAAAATTTCAACTAAAACTATACATTCTTCAAAATTATTTAATATTAAAAGTAAAATTTTAACATGTTCATTTTAAGTACAATATATATATATATATATATATATATATATATATTTTTATATTAAGCATTATATATATATATATATATATATATATAATGCTTCTATAGAGAACAGATTTATTTATAAATACATATACATAGTTGAGAATGTTCCAGATTTTTATTTTTTATCAGATATACATATTTTGAACCAGAAATGTTTTTAAATAAAATGTTACCTTCTTTCTATGTAGTATTTTTATCTTTTTTATTTATTAATTAAAATTTCTGATTGAAGTATGTTTATTTGACTTGATTAAAACAGAAAAGTTAAAGAGCTACGCGCATATGTCTGTACGTCCATATGCATAGAAAATTTTTTGACTTAAATTTTGATACTTATTTTTCTTACTTTTTCATTGTAGAACTTTAAATATATTCAACTATTTGAATTTCCGCATTGTAAATATATTGTAATATATCAAATAAATTCATTTATAATCAAAAATATAGAAAAGCTTAAAAACATTTAACAATGTAAAATTATAATTTATTACAGACTTATTTTAGCTAGAATAAATATATTTTTTTAACTTATACTGTAGAAAAAAGGGTTTACACACACACACACACACACACACACACACACACACACACACACAGTGTGCCCGCTAAAGTCCGTTGTTACCCCAATAATTTCTGAACGGCAAGAGCTATAGTCATAAAAGTGAGGTGTAGGTATAGTAAAGTTGTCATGCGCTACACAAAGAAACCACTTACAGCTCCACCTGGTGGCTAAATTTGGAGTTTGCGTTTTTATTTCAAAACCGGTACGAGATACGGTAGAAAAGTCAATTACAAAGTTGTTCAACGTCATCGATTTGCTACAAAAAAAAAATCTTGCTCACAAAAAAGATTCAAATGAAAAGCACAAAGCGCTGATGTGTTTGATCGCGTTGTGCAAAACTGCACTTATCGGAAATGAGGCTCATCTATCCGTGATACTCCGTGTGAAGGATAAATGATGTTCTTCAGCAACAATACACATCTGGACACGGGATTGCACTTCCCGCTGCACATTGTACAACATGACAGGTGACACGCTGGCACAAGCATCCGTAATATGATTTCGAAGTTCCTGCAATGTTGGTGGAGGTGTTGCATACTCTCGTTGTTTCATGTATCCCCACCATTTATACAAAATGGGAAAAAAAATACTTTTTCACGGTATGTGAAATTAAGATTTATTTATATAAAGATGAATACTGTATATCTACTGACAATTGAAACTCTGGACCTTTTCTCTTTTCTTCCGCATTATGTCGCGTTACAATTTTGGGAGTTTCGAGCCAAATAAATATTCATTTTACGCCTTCTATTTTTAACATTACTTTACAGAAGGTGTCTTATCTTACTAAATCGATGATGCTGAACAACTTTGTAATTGACTTTTTTCCCATATCTCTTACCGTTTTTTAAATAAGAACGCTAACTCCAAATTTAGCCACCAGGTGGCGCTGTAAGCGGTTACCTTGCGTAGCGCATGGCAACTTTACTATACCTAGACCCCACTTTTATGACTATAGCTCTCGCCGTTCAGAAATTATTGGGGTAACAACGGACTTTAGCGGGCACACTGTATGTACATATGTATATATATTTTTTCCAATTGTTTCCATTAATTTTCTTAAATTGGATTAAAAGTTATATATGTATATATTTAATAAAAATAATCTAAAACTAAATTTCGAAGGGCAATATTATAAAATTTTTACATGTATTCTCTGTGTCATCCTGCCCTGTTTTTCGACAAAGCATATACGTAATATAAATTATGCATCAAATATGAAGAGTAAACACATACATAAAATATACTTAAAATGAACTATGCAAATTTTACTTTTGGAGATCAAAATACATAAAATTTAACACTTCGAATGAACTTGTGACTTAAATCACAACAGCTATTAAGGTTCCTTTTCAAAAGATTTAGTCCTGTAATTAAGTAGTATTAAATCTTCCAAGATTAAAAATTCTGTTTGATCTCTAAAAGTCAAGTTTTTCATTTTATTAGGTAGCATTTCAGCACATAATATCAACGCATAAGGTATAATTAAATAAAATATAAAACACCCTTTCTGTCTTACATAAAAAAGTCTCTCAATATACATTAATAAAAACAATAACGCGTTTCACATGAAATAGAATTTGTCACTAGACAAAATGATTATAAATTAAACCTACCCTTAGAATACTGATAGAAATTAAGACGTATGCAATAAAATCACAAGCAATAAAATCACAAATATAAAAAACACATAAACGAGTAATATTTTCATAACGAATGGGTATGTTTATAAACAAAAACTCTCATCAACCAACCTACCTACTGCATTTATGCCTTAGCGATCATTGCAGGAATCATCATGACAACGTAGACCAATCGTGTCACAGACCTGTTAATCGTAGAGCAATCCTATCACTTGAAGTTTTGTGTACTATAGGAGTCATAAACACGGACAGGTATTTCTTGCTTCCCCACAATGACGTCAGATGTCCTTTCCTCATACTGGTGAGATGTGATTGACCGGAATGATTTGTCACCTTGTCTATGCCAATTAGCTGGTACAGTCCGTGAATCAGGATATGACGTTTGGTGGTTGGTGCCTCCCTCTTTCAAGAAAAGCCCAGGCATAATTCAGAATAATGTCACAAAGTTTATCGAGAAAGAAGTAAACGCCCACAAACTTTTGCTTCCATTCTGGCAAGTACAAAAGCGTGCTGCTATTGATACTGTGAAGAATCTCTTCGAACAATACAGCGAGTAAGGAAGGAACCTGAATCATGTGCGACATTTTCATCACCAGTAAAAATTCCCAAACGTCCTGTTGAAAAAAATGCTGTATTGGACAATTTTAATTTGTGTGTCTTGGGGCTAATATCCTGTTCACACTATGGTATTTAAGTGACTTACACCCCGTTTAGATCGGATATTTAATATATGTCAGACCGCCGAATTCAATGAGAGAGCTCCAAAAACTTCCTCAGTGAGTTCGAACTTTCTATGTCTAGATACAAACACTATCACTCACTCTGATTGTCTGTGGAGACTCCCTTTAACTGATTGGCTGATGAGAGTGAATTTAACATATGCGTATGCACACACTTTACATTTTTTGAGGTCTGTGACACAGGGACGTCCAATAAGTTATCTTAGATGAGTTTTGCTTTGGAGCAAATTCTATAATTCCTTTCATCTCTAAAATGAAGGTCTGAAATATCTAAAATATTTAGTTTGAACAAGTATTAGTTTAACATTTTTGAACCGGACAACACGGAATTAGGTTTCATCCATTCACATTACCAAACATCTTAAGAGACTTAACTTAGTCAAACAGATATCTGGGCATGCGTTTAAGTTGTTAAATTTAACTACAACTTCTGACTATACATAAATTTATTATTGTTTTCATTCTTTGCGGCGTGTTAAATAAATGAAACATTGAAAGACCATTCGATTAATTACGAGTAGAAATAAGATTGATTAATTACGAGTAGAACTCAACTCTTGATTTAAGACCAACTTTAAATAAGAAAAATAGTTCACAAGGCAGAGTTTCACTCAACTTATAGTTAAGAGAGAATTTCAAAATTAAGAAAATGTTTCAGAAACTTGCTTCATTCACAAATTTGATTCCGGGTAGTCCTCTTAAAAAAAAAAAAAAATAAATAAATAAATAAATAAATAATTAACCCTTTTTTGCATTGTGATGGAAATTTCCATCACTGTTTATTTAACTTTTAATAAATAAATCAACTTCTTTGCCACCACTATATTTATACAGAAATATTAATGTAGTAAATTTCCCGTGAACTATGTTGCTGAACAAAGTTAAAAATCTATCTTAAATTTTCTGGTGTATAATATTTAATATATGTATAAAAAACAATTGTAAAAGAAAAACTCATGCAAAGAAGGGTTAAACTATCATAGTGTGAACAAGATATTATTGCTATCGAATTTTATGCTTTAGACAAAATATTTGATTCACTTCTACCATTTACGTTTTTTAATTTTTCATGAATTTTTTTTTTTTTCTGCAATTTTTAAACTAATATTTTTATTGACAAAAATACAAACTAATTTATATCGGAATTTTTGTTTAATTTATTACTATTTTTTTCTTTTATATTTTTAACACAGTTTTAAAAGTATCCTACAAGTATTTGAAAGAAATATAATATGGTCATAAATGGATTCCAACATTCACAAAAATTCATTACTATTTTATAGTGATATTTTTAATGACATTTTATGATGTGAATATGTTTACCATATTTACTAAACGAAAAATACCAATATTCGTAATGACATACATTTTTGTATTTCATCATTTAAAATATTGTAATATATTTAGAACAGATCAAATGTATATGTATACATATATATAACTGGAAATAATAACAGTAAGATTTAAAAAGATGACATATCTAGACATACATTAATATTAGTCAACAGAAATATTAGTTTAAAATTTTCAAAATATATAAATTTTCATGAAAATTCATAAACGTAAATTTAATTTTTTAAGAAAATATAAAAAAGTTCAAAGCTGCAGAATTTATAATTGTGCTTAAAGCTTGTAACCCTGTAAAAAATATAAAATTAATTAAAAAGGGAAAATATTCTCGAGGAAAGATCGAACCTGCTACCACCGGGATAGCAAGCGCGTACTCTACCTCGGCGATAGGAAGTTCACGCGCACAAGACCAAACTGAAACTCATGGGTATTTGAAACGTATGCTGAACTTTAACCACTAAATTCTCAAACACAAAGGCCCATTTGAAGAAAAAGTTTCTCTAGAATAGTTAGGGGAATGACTTTCACAACAGACTTTAAAATTATCAAAATCTGTGCACACCATGTTTGGTGGCCTCCTTGTCTGTGTAATTTCTTTCACTGTCCCTTATTTACAGACAAAACATAGAATTTACAACGTACCAGATTTTGTTAAAACATCGCAAGTAACAAAGTTTGAGGAAATACGATAAGATTTAGTATCATTTTAAAAAGCACTGCGCATGTACTTACACGTGGTTAACGTAAAATAACATTTATAATCTTTTCAAAAATATATTTGTTAATAAGATATTTGCAAAGAAGAATCAAATATCAATCTGCTACCTTCTTTGAAGCGGCTCGTAATCCACAATTCGACTGTTCATTTAGGCCTTTGTTTCTCGTCCTTTTTAGCTACGTTCGTAATTATATAAATACGTAGCACTTATAGTCGTCGTCTGATCCGTCTGTCCGCAGATAACAGCACAAAAACTACCCAACCAAATGGCTTGAAATTTAATATATATAATCGTTTCAAAATTTTGTCGAGTCATTTCAAATGTTATGAAAATCGAATCAAAACTTAAAAAGATATCAATAAAAATATTTATTAAGTAATTTGAATTTTTAAAAAATATGTACTTCCTTGTTATAGCAGCTTCTGAGAATTAAACGTCGAGCGACCGAGATGCATCGTCCAGTTATCTGACATGTATGACGTTATAGTCATAAGTTATAGTCATATATAACGTATATGACATTTTATAACCTCTATGACCAAATTATAGCCACGTTATTCATTCTATTAAATCCTATCATAATTAATTAATTCAATGATAGCCCATGATTAGTAATGATTTTAGGTTGCCATGGTGATTACGTCCTATTTAAGATGAAGTCATATTATTTCCGTATTATTCAATTTATAAGCCGAATTTGCATACTAAAATTGTTTAATTAGAACAGTCGTATAATCTACCGACAGTTTTTTGGATAGATGTTTCCGAAGAAATAGATACTAAATGAAAAAAAAAAAAGTCTAAATATGGATTTCAATTTCTGAAGTTTTCAAAACTAGGCTTAAGTTTCCCATTTGAATTTTCAGTAAATGTCAACAAAAGATAAAATGCTGCCAACTTAAAATGTACTTATTTTATTACGGAAATTAATAATATCATAATAACAAACGATATAATTCATTTCACTGAAATAATAACAGTACGAACGCACCTCATTTGTGACGTTTCACGTGCAATATTCAACTTGTTTATCTTACGACACACTTGTTTCGACAGCTATATATCCGTGGCATACTAGGATGATTGAAAAACACATAACATGGAATATACATCCTTATAAAATAATTTAATAACACAAACAAAATGCTTTGCAATAGAGAGAAAAAACAGACTGTAAAATCTGTGTTTTTATTATTGTTTTCATTGCAGTTATCTGCCATTTCTTACTTCTGTGAACTTTTCCTCAACGGTGATACACATAAATAATTGCTGACAAGCATTCTGATTCCGTAAATCAGATTATCTTCTAACCCAGAAAAATTTTGCAAAGCACTCTTGGGCTGATGTATTTTTCAAAAGCTACGTACTTAAAGTTTGCAAATTTTTTTCAATAAAATGTTTATCTAGTTTACGCTTTATCACTATTTTGAACATTTCCACTGAACTTTCAATTATAACATTTTATTCTTCAAAATATGTGTACATAAAGTTTGTAACGTTTTTCAAAAATATTTTTATCTAATTTACGCTTTATCACTATTTTGAGCATTTCCCCTGAACTTTCAATTGTAACATTTTATTCTTCAAAATATGTGTACATAGTTTGTAACGTTTTTCAATAATATTGTTACCTAATTTACGCTTTATCACTATTTTGAACATTTCCAATGAATTTTCAATGGTAATATATTTTTTTTTTCCCTCTGAAAGCATTATCTTTATCTGAATATCTAAGCCCGTTTTCACAATTTCTTCATACAGTTTTCAAGCACTAATATTCATTACACAAAAAACAGCAGAATGTGGAATGTTGCAGTTTGAAATAATGATAATTTTGTTAATTCGTAACATCTTGATAGAACTTCGCTGAAAATTTTCGCGGCACACGCAAAGTTCTCTCACGACGCGCTAGTGTGTCACGATACACCGGTTGAGAATTACTTATTTAGGATATAGAACATCTATTACCAAAAGGAAGTTCATGTGAGTGGTCCTGAAATATTTTGTAACCATGCATAACAATTTATTTTTTCTCATTAGCAGCTTGTTAGTACGAGCTAATTTATACTCAGTTTTCCCATTAACAATACTCTTTCTTAAGAGAACTCGCTGCCCTTTATTTAGGGTAAAATGACTAATTAGGAATTTTCCAATTTCTTCCTTAAAATGTACTTAAATAACCCTGGTGTATTCTGACGGTGTCAAGTAAATCATCCAAATAAGTATTCATTTCCAAAAGGAAGTTTATGTGAGTGGTTCTGAAATATTTTGTAACCATGCATAACAGTTTATTTTTTCTCATTGGCAGATTGTTAGTACGAGCTAATTTATACTCAGTTTTCCCATTAACAATACTCTGTCTTAAGAGGACACGCTGCCCTTTATTTGGCGTAAAATGACTAATTAGGAATTTTCCAATTTCTTCCTTAAAATGTATTTAAATAAACCTGGTGTATTCTGACGGTGTCAAGTAAATCATCCAATTAAGTATTCATTTCCAAAAGGAAGTTTATGTGAGTGGTTCTGAAATATTTTGAAACCATGCGTAACAGTTTATTTTTTCTCATTAGCAGCTTGTTAGTACGAGCTAATTTATACTCAGTTTTCCCATTAACAATTCTGTGTCTTAAGAGGACACGCTGCCCTTTATTTCTGGTGAAATGACTAAACTACCAATTTTCCATTTTCTTCCTTAAAAAGGATTTAGATACCCCTGGTGTATTCTGACGGAGTCAAGTAAATTTCGGATAGTTAAAAATATGTGAAAAAGGCTTTTCACTGCATTCATTTCCCTTTAAATGAATCAGAAATGATTCATTACTCATACAATCTTTAAATGAGGACGCGAGTTTCAAAACTAGCCTTATCCAAAAAATCAAATTCGAGGAAATCGCGAAAAACCTCTGCTGCTTCCATTGGTTTTCATTGTAAACCAAGATTTTAGAACGCTAGAAATAGATGTTAAAACTGGTTTTTCTTCGGATTGTAGTGTTTCTTTAGTGAAGATTTACCAATAGAATAGATTGGTAGAGAGAACACGATTTTTTTAATTTTGCATAAGGCGAGTTTTGAAATTCACGTCCTCAAATTTATTTTTCTCGCTCTATGTTTTTTTAATATATTAGTATGTTCAAAAGACAAAACTTCAACTTATACCGTAATTACTCGTGCATGCCGCGTAATTTTTATACTGCAAATTTATTTAAAAATCAAGAGTTGTCTTGATCCACGAGGATTTGATATGTGAAGACAGCCATTACATTCGATATAAAACTTCAACGATTTTGATTATAGGCTCTGTGATACATGCATGCGCGAAAGTTCGTGAGGAGTTTTTAGAAGTATTATTTGTATTTATTTTTCTTTCTTTCTTTTTTGTCCTTTTTTTTCTCGTATTTTTCTCATAATTTCTAACATTGAATTTCAGTTTTATCCGTGAAGCTTCCATTCTATTGCATCAACATTGACCTCTGCATATATATTCGTTGGGCAAATATTTTCTACTTCAGTATACGAAATCAAGTCATTAAATAATATCTTATAAATATTGTGCCATATAAATTATTAGTTGCTAAATTTCATTAGAACAAAATCTAATTGAAATATCATCCTCATATTGTTTGGTAAATAATATCTTTTAAATTAAAATGGTAAGTAAAATAGTCTTCTATATACGTAAGAAGAAAGTATGTAAATCATGAAAATTTTTTACCTCTGTTTATTGGAGAATTTACACGTGTTGGGATGTCCTGAACTCGATTTGAAGTAGTTTTGGAAAATGTCTGTAAACTAATCCTGTCCGTCTATTTATGTGTATGGGATGCAACTTTTGTTAGCGCTCTAACTAATGCGTCGAATTTCAATAAATTTCATATTCTGTTAGACCTTGACAAAAACTGTTCCCGATTACGTTTGGGTGTATATCATTCGACAGGTCGACGTGATATGCTATATTTTTAACGATGTCCTTGATAGCTATGTCTCAGCATCTGTAAGATGGAATTTTATCAAACGTTATATTCGGTTAAATCTTAGCACATATAAGTGTTGATATGATTTTAATGTTTTAATGTATATATCATAGTTTAATAGGTGGTGTTGCTATGCTCCGTTATTCACGATTTCCGTGCTAGCTATATCTCGTCATCTATGGGATGGAATTTGATCAAGTTTCGTATTCACATAGAGTTTGACTTAAATTGATACTGATTATGTGTCTGAGTATCATGCTCAATAGATGGCGCTACTGTGATGTGTTTTCAATGTGCTGTGATAACTATAGCTTGGGGTCTGTGGGATGGATTTTCACCAAATTAAATATGTAAGACACTTGTTAAAAATATCTTGATTTAATTTTTGCTTTGTTCACTCCACAGAGGGCGGTATGTTATTTTATGCGGTGAACATTATAGCTGCATCTCAGTTTTAATTGGGTAGGAATGCGCCAGATTTTATATTTCAAGTTATTAATTAAATATATATATATATGTTTTTCCAATTTGTGTTTGATTACCCAACAGGGGACGCTGTTGAACTTTGCTTTTTGTATTAGCTGATCATTGTAACTCTAATTTAAATTTTAAGAAATGCACACTATGAGTCGTAATTGTTTGTGTGTTACAGCGCTATTTAAATTAATATAGTAGAAAGTTTTGCTACGGCCAAAGCATACTAATTACATATGACATGACATTTTATTTTTTTTTCTTTTAAGTCAGTTAAGTTTTTGGAAATCTGGTTCTATCGTATGAAAAAAAGATGTTGCAAGAAGTTCAAAATTGTAGAAAAAGCGTAGTTATAAAATTTAATTATACATTTAAAAAAATTTATTTTTACTACCAGAATTAATTTTTTTTTTTGATTAAATAATCATTTTCCATCAAAACACTATTTAACAATAGCCATGTAGACAAAATGCTAATTACAAATATTCTTTGTTATATCTTATTCTCTTTTTTCCCTTTTCATTTGTTTTCAAAATTTTCACTATCATCTTACGATTTAACAATATTTCGCCAATAAGACACAAAAAAGTATAAATTAGCCCTTCCTTAGAAATATAAAAGCGTGAGCAGCATCTATTTTATGGGTGTGTTTGCCCCAAATTCATATTCTTTAGCCATTTTTTGGCTAATATGATGATGAAACCACACATTTTATTTGTGGAACTTTAGGCATTTGGGACCTGACGATTCTGTCTAAGTTCTACAAATTTCTATTATTCAATTTCTGTTATTCAATTTTTGCTATTTTTTACTTTGTTTTAGGAATCTATGTTAAGTGTGTTGATGGGTATTGTTGTCAATTAGTTTTTTTAATTTTATTAATATTTTCACAGTTTTTGTTGGTGTTCGGTAATGTTTATTTAATGGTTATATATATATATATATATATATTACTGGTGCCCCATTCTAGGTGAATATCGATAGACTGGGAAATATATTAAAAAGTACAGGGTCACTTGCAAATAATTAGCTAAGTAAGATCGTGCATTTTTTAAAGTAATTGCAAACCATGTTATAGATTCTAAAGTGCAGTGCTGCATAATAATTAAAGATTCAGGTAACTAAAAGGCACGTTAACAAAATGCTAATTATACAGATTCTTCTTTACATGTTATTCTCTTTTTTCTTTTCTTATTTTTCTTCAAAAATTTCACCACGTTCTTACGATTTAACAGTATTTCGCCGATAAGAACAAAAAAAGCTATAAAGTGACCAATGATTAGAAATATAAAAGCGGGTGCTAAATCTGTAAGTGTTAATTTTCTTTTACTGGTGTCTTTTTCTGTGTAATACAATAGACGCTTCAATTTAGCCAAAAATATATCGTCACTGTTAGCCTTGAAATAAAGCCCTGATGCCATAAGTCTATGTACAAATGTTTCTATTAATTTCTTGCAACAAAAATCTTTTCGGATCATCATTGAAGAAATATGTTCAAGGAAGTTTTCTTCTGAGACGATATTTAGGCCTACGTTTTGCTTCTCGATCGTTTCGGTGACTTCTAGAAAAGCAAGATTTTCCTTCCTTCTTCCGTAGTATAAAAATGCGTAGAGATCGCCGTCGTTTAATTTATTCAGCAGAATATCTCTTCCGATTATTCTTAAATCTTCTCGTTTTGATCTAATTAAAGTTCTGGCAATATCCATTTTGTTAAAAGAAATGCAATGATATTCGCCATTTGCTTACAGCAGTAGCCAGCTGTGACACGTCGTTTATTTCAGTGATAGGGGGAATTGTAAGAAAAGACAGAAGTGTGGATTCGTAAAACAGTGCAAGAAACATAGCTCCTGCAACCAAAGAATAGACGAGTAAATTCTCGACCATCGAAGAAGGCCTAAAGATCAAATCTTGCTTTAAAAATACTGCGAAAACATGAATTAAAATTTTATCGAATGAATATTTCCATTTCAAAGTGGCGTAATATGTTAACAACATGGCAATGAAGAGTAAGATAACAGCTATCCATATAGATGTGGAAAACGTATGAAAAATGTCAAAAATCTGTGGTATGTACTCTGACTTTCGAGTCATAAATGTATAAGAATAAAGTTTAAACGGGTAAGCAAAATCTGTTATTTCTTTTAATCCATTGTTCATAACAAAAGATTGAGCAGCTATATCAATTTCTGATCTGTTTATGAGTCCTTGAAGTCCCGCAAACGTACCATTAGGTAGCAAACGACTTAATTCATCAGTAAAAAGAAGAGAAGCACTATCGAATTTTTTTGAATATTTTAAAATGTAATCTGCAAGATCAACTGCTATTCGACCAGAGGAACCTTTTTTTTTTTTTTTAATAAAAAGTCTACTAGTTCTACTTTACTTTTAAAGTCATATGAAGATTTTGAATAGAAAGGGTCGTCAAACAATCCAATTTTTAGCACTTGATTAGTTTTCATATTCGTTTAATATAATAAGAAATAAAATTTAGAATTTTTAGTAGAATGTCAGTCATGGATGTAATCAGTTATTTAAGATAGTAAACACTGATTCTTTTATTAATAATCTATAACTTTCTCTTTAGATTTTGAGAAAGATTGAAATTTTGAGACATCGTCGTCAAAATAATTCAGTTTTTACACCTTGATCAGTTTTTATATTCTTTTGATATAATATAAATTACAAAATATAATTTTTAGTAGAATGCCAGTGATGGATTATTCAGTTAATTCAGATGCAGTAAACCTCGGTGCTTTTATAAGTTATAAATATGATGTACCAGTTTTTATTTCAAATCTAATCTAGAACAGAAGAATAGAAATCCAACTAGAAGAACATAATTATTATAAAGTGGAAAAGCTGGTAAAAACTAAGCAGGAAAGAAGGAATAACATTAAACTTTATTAAGTCAAAATATAAATTATCAAGAACAAATAAACAGTGGTTTATAAAAATAAAAATCTGGAACCAGAATAAATTAAAGAAATGTAATTTTGTTAAAATTTTCTGAAGGTAATACGTATAATATCTGTTTTATATTTTGATTATAAATATGTATAATTAGTGAAAATATTTTCATAACAATTATAATTTGCTTCAGGCAGTCGCACATGTAATTGCTGCCTATACGTATAACAATTCCCCCCCCCCCCCATTTTTCAAAGTTTGGGATTAAAAAATGAATTTTAATTTTACGCCCATAAATCATATATTTAACAAATGTTAAATATTGCCGTATTTATCTATTTTGAATACACCAGTTCAGCTGAGTTATGGCGAACGAATTCAGATAGTTAATTTCAGATTATTTGGAAAATATTTGTAGCCGAGAAACTATGTCTGAAAAAAAAAAAAAAAAAAAAAAAAAAAAAAACATATCGATGAACAATAAATAAATATAAATGCAAGACAAATCTGAAACACGTTATGCTCTTTTCTCACCAACAATTTCTCTGCAGTAATAGAAATTGCAACAAGAACTCTACATATAGACTGAAAGAGACTTTGTTATTTTCAAATTATGCAAGACAATAAGATATTCCATGCTTCTCATCTCACCAACATTTTCGCTACAATACTGCAGTTAGAAATTGCAACAAGTACTTGTCATATATACTGAATCAGACTTACTCATTTCCAAATTACGCAAGAAAACTAGGAAATATTGCATGCTTCTTTTACACCAACAATTGCTCTACAATAATACAGTTAGAAACTATAACAAGTACTTTTCATATATACTGAATCAGACTTATTTATTTCCAAATTAGCAAGAAAACTATGAAATATTGTATGCTTCTTTTACACCTACAATTGCTCTACAATAATACAGTTAGAAATTGCAACACGTACTTTTCATATATCTTGAATCAAACTTATTTATTTCCAAATTACGCAAGAAAACCATGAAATATTGCATTCTTCTTTACCAACAATTGCTCTACAATAATACAGTTAGAAAGTGCAACAAGTTAATTTCATATATACTTAATCATACTTCTTTATTTCCAAATTAGCAAGAAAACTATGAAATAATGCATGCTTCTTTTACACCTACAATTGCTCTACAATAATACAGTTAGAAATTGCAACAAGTACTTTTCATATATCTTGAATCAGACTTATTTATTTCCAAATTACGCAAGAAAACCATGAAATATTGCATTCTTCTTTACCAACAATTGCTCTACAATAATACAGTTAGAAATTGCAACAAGTTAATTTCATATATACTTAATCAGACTTATTTAGTTCCAAATTAGCAAGAAAACTATGAAATATTGCATGCTTCTTTTACACCTACAATTGCTCTACAATAATACAGTTAGAAATTGCAACAAGTACTTTTCATATATCTTGAATCAGACTTATTTATTTCCAAATTACGCAAGAAAACCATGAAATATTGCATTCTTCTTTACCAACAATTGCTCTACAATAATACAGTTAGAAATTGCAACAAGTTAATTTCATATATACTTAATCATACTTATTTATTTCCAAATTACGCAAGAAAACTATGAAATATTGCATGCTTCTTTTACACCAACAATTGCTCTACAATAATACAGTTAGAAATTGCAACAAGTTAATTTCCTATATACTTAATCAGACTTATTTATTTCCAAATTAGCAAGAAAACTATGAAATATTGCATGCTTCTTTTACACCTACAATTGCTCTACAATAATACAGTTAGAAATTGCAACACGTACTTTTCATATATCTTGAATCAGACTTATTTATTTCCAAATTACGCAAGAAAACCATGAAATATTGCATTCTTCTTTACCAACAATTGCTCTACAATAATACAGTTAGAAATTGCAACAAGTTAATTTCATATATACTTAATCATACTTATTTATTTCCAAATTACGCAAGAAAACTATGAAATATTGCATGCTTCTTTTACACCTACAATTGCTCTACAATAATACAGTTAGAAATTGCAACAAGTACTTTTCATATATCTTGAATCAGACTTATTTATTTCCAAATTACGCAAGAAAACCATGAAATATTGCATTCTTCTTTACCAACAATTGCTCTACAATAATACAGTTAGAAATTGCAACAAGTTAATTTCATATATACTTAATCAGACTTATTTAGTTCCAAATTAGCAAGAAAACTATGAAATATTGCATGCTTCTTTTACACCTACAATTGCTCTACAATAATACAGTTAGAAATTGCAACAAGTACTTTTCATATATCTTGAATCAGACTTATTTATTTCCAAATTACGCAAGAAAACCATGAAATGCATTCTTCTTTACCAACAATTGCTCTACAATAATACAGTTAGAAATTGCAACAAGTTAATTTCATATATACTTAATCATACTTATTTATTTCCAAATTACGCAAGAAAACTATGAAATATTGCATGCTTCTTTTACACCAACAATTGCTCTACAATAATACAATTAGAAATTGCAACAAGTTAATTTCCTATATACTTAATCAGACTTATTTATTTCCAAATTAGCAAGAAAACTATGAAATATTGCATGCTTCTTTTACACCTACAATTGCTCTACAATAATACAGTTAGAAATTGCAACACGTACTTTTCATATATCTTGAATCAGACTTATTTATTTCCAAATTACGCAAGAAAACCATGAAATATTGCATTCTTCTTTACCAACAATTGCTCTACAATAATACAGTTAGAAATTGCAACAAGTTAATTTCATATATACTTTTAATCATACTTCTTTATTTCCAAATTAGCAAGAAAACTATGAAATATTGCATGCTTCTTTTACACCTACAATTGCTCTACAATAATACAGTTAGAAATTGCAACAAGTACTTTTCATATATCTTGAATCAGACTTATTTATTTCCAGATTACGCAAGAAAACCATGAAATATTGCATTCTTCTTTACCAACAATTGCTCTACAATAATACAGTTAGAAATTGCAACAAGTTAATTTCATATATACTTAATCAGACTTATTTAGTTCCAAATTAGCAAGAAAACTATGAAATATTTTATGCTTCTTTTACACCTACAATTGCTCTACAATAATACAGTTAGAAATTGCAACAAGTACTTTTCATATATCTTGAATCAGACTTATTTATTTCCAAATTACGCAAGAAAACCATGAAATATTGCATTCTTCTTTACCAACAATTGCTCTACAATAATACAGTTAGAAATTGCAACAAGTTAATTTCATATATACTTAATCATACTTATTTATTTCCAAATTAGCAAGAAAACTATGAAATATTGCATGCTTATTTTACACCTACAATTGCTCTACAATAATACAGTTAGAAATTGCAACAAGTACTTTTCATATATCTTGAATCAGACTTATTTATTTCCAAATTACGCAAGAAAACCATGAAATATTGCATTCTTCTTTACCAACAATTGCTCTACAATAATACAGTTAGAAATTGCAACAAGTTAATTTCATATATACTTAATCATACTTATTTATTTCCAAATTAGCAAGAAAACTATGAAATATTGCATGCTTATTTTACACCTACAATTGCTCTACAATAATACAGTTAGAAATTGCAACAAGTACTTTTCATATATCTTGAATCAGACTTATTTATTTCCAAATTACGCAAGAAAACCATGAAATACTGCATGCTTCTTTTACACCGACAATTGCTCTGCAAGAATACAGTTAGAAATTACAGCAAGAATTCTTCCCGTAGACTGTAACACACTTTGTTATTTTGATCTTATAAACACTTTTTAATGAAATGTCAATTTTAAAAGAATATTTTTCATGCAACCTATAACATGTTATATTGAGTGAGTTTTTACAACCTTTATATCTCATCGAATCAACGTATTCTAATGATTTGTCACATTACAAACTTTATTTCTTCCTATCTATTGTTTATTCCCCCTCTCCAATTATGCAGGGATTTCATTTCATGAGAAAGCTTTCCTGAGTACTGGGAATGATTCATTTGATAATGGGCTTTTTTAGAAATTTTCCATGTTTAATAATATCAAAATATCTAAAAGTTACTTTTATTGACAAAAACATTTGGAAAATGTTATCGATTTATAAACAACGTGTTTGTTTGTAAAATATTCATATAATGCTGTTCTAGCACAGCTATATCATTATAAAAGGACAATCTGAAACATTTCGTAAATTGTTGTGTAAAAAATATTTTCTAATATTCAGAGATGAATAAAGTTTTGAAAGTTTCAAAGTGTATTATTGATTTATTGTTCTGAGCGTATCATATCGGATGTAATCATTGAAGTGATTTTGTTTTACTATAATTGCTTATTTCGATAATCGTTTCGGGATATCTCGGCAAAAGTTAGGTGAATTATAGATCAATAAAGTTCTCCTGTGCATGTTTTTTAAAAAAATATTTATCTATATATATATGTATATATATATAGAAATTAGTAAAAGCTAAAACATGCTCTATTATGCAAAAAAGAATGGGAATAATCCATTATAGCACAAGTGGAAATATGGTACTTCTCTCTTATGCCGTCGACCACTTTTCATAACAAAAAACTATCGCCAAACTGTAAGATTAAACGCCAAAAATGCAGTCCCATTTACTTGATGTCAGAAGCATTATATGTTTGTTATGTCATCAAGTGGTTTTTAATTCGACATTTGCGTGTATTTTTCATTATGTTTATCTGATTTATTACTTATTTCATTAATTAAAATAACAATTGTGTCCTTAAATTCTTATATTTTATTTCTTTATTTCTTTTGATATTCCAATGGCAACGTTCTCCCATTTATTTGGCGTTACAGTTTGGCAATAGTTTTTTGTTATGGTCGACGGGATAATAGAGAAGTACCGGAAATATTATAAAACAAGCATTTATTTACTACAAAGAAAATCTTGTAACAAATGCAATCTTGTGTTATCAACTCATCATTTCAAATTTAAGTCAATTCGAGAAATATTGAATTTTTAAAAATGATACAAAGTCACAATATAATAGGTTTTAACCGTTATGATACAAGCAGAAAGTTTTTATCCTGTTTTAAAATGTGCAGTAAGAAACGCAACCCAAACAAAGGTTATGATTTCTGTTGCAATTGGTGCAAAAGAAAATAAAAAAAGTACCGTTTTGATTTTGGGTTCGTAATGAATCCATATAGCTTATTTTGTCATAAATATTAACGACTTAAAGATTCTGTTCAGTCACGCGAAAACACCCGCTCGTTAATGTTAATCACGTGGGGCAGTTATTTTCTAATACCTTCTTTGCATTTCAATCTTTTTAAAGGATTTTTTTATTAATAAAAAAATCGTTTAAAAATATTGAAATGCAAAGTAGATATTGGAAAATAACTGCCCCAAAGGATTAAAATTAGCGAGCGGGTGTTTTCGCGTGAGGGCACAGGACCCTTAAGAGGAGGCTAATGGAGCGCCAATTACATTAAGATATTTTTACTTACTGAACATACAGTGTAAGGAAAATATTGTAATCATGCGATGTGTGTGTGAGAGAGAGAGAGACAAAGTGAAAACAATAATACCCGAACGGTCACCGCCCTCTAAATACTAGGCCTGCGTGCTCACACAAAAATGGCGGTTGTCGTAGGCGGATTTCATTCAGCGTTTGTATGGTCCCTTGAACACCAATAATTTCTGAAACTTTCTTTTTGCCTTATTTCTCTGAAAACAAATACGTCAAAGAAAACGTTTAGAAATTACTGGTGTGTATTAAATTCAGGGGACTATATACATGTTTAAAGAATCCGCCATTTTTGTGTCTGCACTCAGGCTTAAGTATTCAGGGGGCGGTGGAATGGTATTTCCGATTGAGCTCCCATTTAGTGAATATGTTTTAACCCCTTGGGGACGAGCGACACGTATACGTGACGCATAAAATGCTCAGGATCCTTGATCATTCCCAACAGTTATTTTTTACTGTAAGCTTTGCCTTATTTAATGTTAGCATTTCTGCGATTCAATTAGGCGAAAATTTCTGTTTTGAAAAACCGGTGGTAAAATATTAAAAATTCTGTAAAGGACGCTCGTCGCGAAGGGGTTAAACAACAGCTGTACCCGAACTGATTTTCGACGATTTTCGTAAAAATCGGTCGGTATTTTTTCGATTTTGAAACCATTATGAAACAGTTTTGAAACCGATTCTATACGAAAAATCACCAAGGAAATTTAACAGAAACAGAGTATACTAATAATAATGATAAATGTTGATAATGTATTGATAATAGTAATAATAAATGTTGATAATAATAATAGTGATAAATATTGCGGTGATGTAATTAAGCATTAGTAGCGCAGAGTTAACGTCACCAGTTTAAAAAAGAGAGGTCCAGATTTCGTATCCAACCAATTCCATTGCATTTTTTAATATTTTAATTTGGTAAAATGTAAGCACAGTATAAGAATTTGGTTAAAGAATTTGGTAATATTTGAAACTGTTAAGTGTACGAGCAGTATTTAAAGAAAGAAAGAAAGAAAAAGGAAGGGAGGGGGTAGAAATTTAGTTTAAAGAATTTGAAAAAGTGAATGTACAGTTTAAAAATGAGAAAAAAGAAAAAATGGTGTAATAATGGTGTTTTTGTAAATAGTATCAACTATTAAATTTCTTCCCTGGTATTCTAAAAAATCATCTGCAGTCAAATAATATATTTTATACCTATTCTTGAAGCTAAAATATTACTTCATTTTACTGCGTTTTTAAAGCATCTCAAAAATTCCTGTTCTGACCAGAAAAATAATATGGCGCCAATAACATCCGGAAGTCTAATCAGTTAATACTACATCTTAATTTTTTCCCAACGGCTCAATTTAATACAAGACACTCTACTCACAAATAGACTGGGCGTAAAGTTGTCTGCAACTCGGAAGCCCCTTAACCGACATTAACTGTTCGGAAACTGATATCTCTACGCCGTAAATTGGATTAATTCCTTCAAATTCAGACTATGATTGGCTGAAACAGATCACATGTCGGCTTTGTATCCTAGCGCCTATCTCCCTTAAAATCTCTTGCACTGCTCGGAGACACAGAAATTTTTGCGGATTCTCTCGCCTTCAAAATTGTTGACAAATAATTCTGGAGTCGTAGTGAGAGGAATGGAAGTCCTGTAGTTCTCGTAACCTTTAATATCATGGAAACTCAATAGCGTCTAATTTTAAAGAGAATTTCCCTCATATGCTTGATATAGTGGGTTGAATAATATAACTGAAACGAAGCCACAATCTGCCTATTTTCTCTATTTTTCCTTTCACATCTATGAATATGTTTTCCGAATGTAAACAACTGCAATTACCTGTGCTATTACTCGGTGAACACTGCCTTGATCACTCCAAAAGCTTCCAAAACGTCACACACACACACACACACACACACACACACACACACACACACACACACACACACATATATATATATATATATATATATATATGCAGAAGCATTATATGTAACTAATTAATTTCAATATTTAATTAATATTAATTTTAAATCCTTAGCATCTTAATTCAAATAATTTAGCATTTTAATTTGAATTTAATTTAATTTTTGTGATGTTGCATTCTTGGCAAAGCTATTTTATAGTGGCTAGGTCATTTCTTGGTACATATATTTTTATGCAGCATTAATCATTAATTATTAATTTTACCATTTTACATCTTATTTTTTTAACATAGAATTATTCATTACTACATCCATTTTTACTTTAATGTAATTGGATATTTTATTTATTATTTATAATTTAATTTAATTTATTTATTATTTAACTAATTGTTATCATTCTTTAGATAGTATTTGGTTTAATTTTTAAATATTAATTTTCTTCCACTGTTTTTATTAATTCATCCCATATTCATTTTTTCTCTCATAGATGGCAGCACCATGGTTTGTGTTGCTTTACAATAATATTCCAATGGTAATTCATCTTCTAAAAGTTATTTTGGGAACATGGTAAATCATCTTCTAAAACTTATTTGGGCAACATGTAAAGATTTTTTACAATTCATTGCCTCTGTTTAGTTATGCTCCTATATCTGGTTACTGAAGTGCACCAATATCCTTTTTAATCCAATTGTATTTCGCCCTTTATGATTAAATTTCAAGTTTTTATCTCTTTATTATGGACAAGGTTTCTTTCCTTTCTAATATTGTATTTATTTTTTGAACTTTAAGATTTTTTCACAGATTTTATTCTTTGTTTATGAGTTGGTAGTCCCAAAATCATATTCTTTAGCAATGTTATGGCTAATATGATGATGAAACCACTCATTTTATTTGTGGTATTTCGGCATTTGGGACTTGATAATTCTGTCTAAATTCCACAAATTTCATTCATTCAATTTCATTCTTTCAATTTTAAATTTAATTTCTTCTTCTTTTAAATAAGTATTTGGTATCTATATTCAGAGTGTTGGGGAACACTATCGTTGTCAATTAATTATTACATACTAAATCATAATTTCATAGTTTATGTTGGTGTTACGGTATTGTTTCATTAATGGTTATATATATATATATATATATATATATGTAATAATAAAAAATTTTCGCCCTATTTCTTTAGTTAAATTATTCCAAATTCTTCAATTCTTTTTTCCCTCTCTTTTTAAAATATCTCTTAAATCTATTTTGTATTTTATTCCATAACTTAATAAAAATATTCTGTTATTTATCATTCTAAAAATCTTAATCTGTTAAAAGCTACACGTATTTATTAAAACCTTATTCTCTTAAATTGCAACACTGCCTCTAAACGCACCTGCCTAATTTCTTCTTTTGAGACATTTAATTTTTATTCTTTGGAACTTTTATAATACCATTTTTATTTCTATTTAATTCATTCGGCATCCCATGATTCCAAGCGGTTTTCGCGCCCAAAGGCCT
This sequence comes from Maratus michaelseni, assembly GCA_963931845.1. Taxonomy (NCBI): domain Eukaryota; kingdom Metazoa; phylum Arthropoda; class Arachnida; order Araneae; family Salticidae; genus Maratus; species Maratus michaelseni. Next base: position 33,423,958 of record OZ007600.1, read on the forward strand.
TTTTACCTTTTTAATTTGCCGCTTCTGTTAAAGAGTTTTATTCATACGTCAGAGACACGTCTTCGTGGCCTCATTTTTTCATCCATTAGCGAGAAAGCTCCGCCTTCTTTATCCCCCTAGCGCCCTCCGAACATGGATGCGAGTGGACCAGCTTGTTCGCGCGTTTTGTACCTTTGGGCCAAATTTTGAAGTATTTATACGGTTACACTGGCTTCGGAGACGGAATTTACACGAATTAGTGGTTGTCATCTAATTGCCGTCACTGGGGAGTCTACACTAATGCATCGGTAGTATGTTCTTCAAGCTCTGCTAATTCTTCAAGATCTTCAAATGTGTTCAGTTTTTAATGAAGCGAAAGTTGGTGGAGTTGCTTTCATCTCTGTGATCACAATAAAGCCACTGCTCATCTATTAAGTTATTAAGTCTTCTTTTTAATGTTTTTGGGAAATTTCTTCTGGATTTCACTGCCTCTGCTCAATTTTTACGACTGCAAATACACTACGATTTCCGATGTGATATACTTCGAGATTTGTCTTCATGGTGAGCGACTCGAAGTGATGCCCTGTCCGGGTGTCATGACTACATTTCAACGATCTCGACTGCGGCTACCTCGATATGATTATCAGGTAATTTTAGTGGTTTCGGACTGAGATGTTCCGATTGTCTGGTGGAAAGAACGTTCAAGTCGACAGCAATAGCGATCGTCTATAATATGCCAATTTTCGACAGGAATGTAACATATATATATATATATATATATATATATATATATATATATATATATATATATATATATATATATATATATATATATATATATATATATGTGTATATATATATATATATATACAGGGTCATTCATAATTCCCTCCGGGGTTTCGAAACGTTATAGTAAAAAAACGAAGACGAATATGAAAAAAAGAAACATATGAAATTATTCCGAAACTATTCAAGTTTTACTTACATACATTACAGGTGTTCTATGGTGTGAACCCTTGTTCACACGGCATACATCCATGCGATAGTCCAGTTCCTGCCATACTCCGTTTCTTTAAATCTGAATCAGTGGTGTCAGTTCAACGGGCCTTTCGTAATAAATATCGAAAACAGGGACCAACTGACAAAACAATTCATGTGTGGTACCGGAAATTTAAAGAAACGGAGTATGGCAGGAACTGGACTATCGCATGGATGTATGCCGTGTAACCAAGGGTTCACCCATAGAACACCTGTAATGTATGTAAGTAAAACTTGAATAGTTTCGGAATAATTTCATATGTTTCTTTTTTTCATATTCGTCTTCGTTTTTTTACTATAACGTTTCGAAACCCAGGAGGGAATTATGAATGACCCTATATATATAAGGTACAGTTAAAGGGGAGGGGGAGAGAGAGAGCATTTTACAATATAAAATTATAACTATACATTTATTACAGATTTATTTTAACTAGAGTAAATATATATATTTTTTAATTTATACCATATAAAAAAGGGGTTAATACTATATATAAGAGACAGCGAGAGGGGGGGGGGGGAGTTGGATAGATAGAGAAAGAGATAGCTTACAGCATCTATTTAATATTGTAGAAGTAAAACTATATATATATTTACAAAATATTTTTTTTTACAGATTCATTTAACTAGAATAAATATATAATTTTTTTAATTATATAAATATATTACTTCATAATACAATAAAGCTTACCGCTTTTAATGTTGTAGAAGTAAAATTATACATATTTTAAAACTATAAAATTTTGAAATATTCATTTTAACAACAATATATATATATATTTTTATTTTTACAACAAAAAACAAGTTTATTATTATTGTTATTATTATTATTATTATTATTATTATTATTATTATTATTATTATTATAGAAACTATTTGTTCTTCCGAATAGAAAATCCTTTGTATTAAGTTTTTATTTTTTATTTTTCCTATTTTTTTCACTATAGAACTATAGAAATAATCATTCATTAAAATAATACTTTTTGATCGATTCATTTTAACAAGAATAAATATTTATTTTTATTTTTTCTACAGAAAACAAGTTTATTTTTTACAGAAACTATTTGTTCTTTCGAATAGAAATGCCTTTGAATTAAGATTTCATTTTTTTTTTCACTGTAGAATTATAGAAAGATTTATTTATACAAAATAATAATTTTAAAAAAAATCTTGAAAACCATTTTACATTGTAGAACTAAATCTAAACATTTTTACAAAATAGATTTTTGACAGATTCATTTTAACTGCAATAAGTAAATTTAAAAAAATCTGTAAAAGCATTGGACATTGTAGAACTAAATCTAAACTTTCTTACAAAATAAATTTTTGACAGATTCATTTTAACTGCAATAAGTAAATAATAAAAAAAAAAAAATACTTCATAACACAAAAAAGCTTACAGCATTTAACATTGTCGAAGTAAAACTATACATATTTTTTCAGAATAAATTTTTGATAGATTCATTTTAACAAGAATAAATATATTTTTTAATTTTACAACAAAAAACAAGTTTTTTTTTTTTTTTTTTTTTTTTTTTTTAATAGAAACTATTTGTTCTTTCGAATAGAAAATCCTTTGAATTATGTTTTTATTTTTCCTATTTTTTTCACTGTAGAACTATAGAAATATTCAATCCCTGAAAAAAAAAAATGTTTAAGGGCATTAGACATTGAAGGAATAAAACTATACATATTTTTTAGAATAAAATTTTGACAAATTCATTTTAACAAGAATAAATATATTTTTTAATTTTTACTACAGAAAATAGTTTATATTTTTTATAGAAACTATCTGTTTTTTCGAATAGAAAATCCTCTGAATTACGTTTTCTGCTTCTTCCTTTTTTTTTCACTGTAGAATTATAGAAATATTTATAGTTTATTTTTAGATTGACAGCTATATGTTTCTACGGCTATTTGTTTTTTGCATTGAAAATTCTTCAGTTAAATTTTCATTTCCCCCCCCCCCTTTTTTTATAGAAACTATTTGTTTTTTCGAATAGAAAATCCTTTGAATTATGTTTTTACTTTTCCTATTTTTTTCACTGTAGAACTAGAAATATTCAATCACTGAAAACAAAAATGTTTAAGGGCATTAGACATTGAAGGAATAAAACTATACGTACTTTTTAGAATAAAATTTTGACAAATTCATTTTAACAAGAATAAATATATTTTTTAATTTTTACTACAGAAAACAGTTGTTTATTTATTTTATTTTTTTATTTTATTTTTTTTTTATTATTTTATTTTTTTTATAGAAACTATTTGTTTTTTCGAATAGAAAATCCTTTAAATTAAGTTTTCTTCTTCTTCATTTATTTTTTCACTGTACAATTATAGAAATACTTATAGTTTATTTTTAGATTGACAGATATGTTTCTACGACTATTTGTTTTTGCATTGAAAACTCTTCAATTAAATTTTAATTTTTTTTCTAATTTTTTTTCACCATATATATATATTCATTCATACTGAAATAAATAAATAAAAGTTTAAAAGCATTAGACTTTCAAAAACTGAATCTATACATTCATTAAAAATAAAATTAATTTTAACTGGGTATTGTTTTTAAATGTTGTTTTAGACAATAGATTTGATTTTAGATAGATATAGGCTCAACGACTGTTTGTTTTTTCGCATAAAAAATTCTTTGACTTCATATTTTATATTATTTATTTTTAAATTTATTTTTAAAAATGATATTTCAAAGTGAAGTTTTCAAAGATTCATTTTAAGTTTAATATATACCAATAGATTAGTGCGCGGCCTTCGCACTGCAATCTTTGATATTATTTGCTGATACTTTTTTTTTCAATTATTTTTCAATTAACTACAATTTTTACTCAAACAGGGTGTTTCAACGAAATGTGAGTATGCCGTATTAGACACATGTTCAAAAACCTTATTTATCGTTGTGCGTTTTGTACGTGCATAGAAAAATGGTTGTTGGCAACAGAAATAATTTATGTAATATCTTTTTAATGTTACTATAGAAGACTGGTTTAGTTTAATTTTAGATAGACAGATGTATGATAGAGATAAGTTCGGGCTCTTTTTTGCCTCCCGATACCGAAAGTACGCAGTAGCAAATTGTTAATAATATTTTAACATTGTTTCAAGATTAATGTTCTGTACAACTATGACAGACAGACATGAGTTCTGTTTTCCAGTAATTCAGTAGAAAGACTTCCAACAGAAAACGAGGATAGACAAGGAATATCCTATGGCTTTTTTTATGTTATTAACACTGACTGTCCATGCAAGGGCTTTAGAATCAGACAGAATATTTTTCTTATATCCCATTAATAACAATTCAGTTCTCTTTAAAACTGATTTTTAACGGATGTAAAACACTTTAAGAAACTCAAACTACATTCTTTTTTCTCAAAAAGTAATTTTATTTCTTCTTCTTTTTTTTTTTTTTTTTTTTTTTCAATTTGTGAATTTTCACCTTTTTCACATTAAGTTCGAGCGCTTGAACTTGTATAATTATCGATCCAGAATCCATTTCGGGTCCGAGCTGAGGGATTCAGGCTGAGCCCGTCTTCATCTCTACTGTAAGCTGGTCGCTTGCACCAAGCATTCCTCAAACATCAAAATAATGTAAAGTCAATGCCATTAATCTTTAGCGTATTTGTTATGGCGTAGAGTGAGATTTTTTTCTTTAAATTAAATATTCGTGAAAATGGCGACATTTAAAAATGAATAAATAAATAAATAAAAATAAATTTGGTCCCATAAAGAATCTAAAAATGAAAACATTACGACTTCGAGCAATGCAAGTGGCAAAACATAAAAAAAAGTCGTTTTCAGAAAAATGCGTTTAAAGTTTTCGTTAGTGGCATATTTCTCACTGTAACTTTCGTAATAATTCGAATTTCAAAGGATCGGTTTAGGGCTATATTCTAAACACTATAAATTATCCGAAAAGGCCAAAAGAAAAAAAAAAAATCTATTTTTTCTAAGTTTCAAAAGGAGTTCCTTTTAAGGAGTTTATCTATATAGCACATCATCAATTATTCGAATACTACAATTCTACGATAGATGTCTTTGGCTTCGAGCAGTAGTGAAATAAAATGTCATTATTTATTTTCCAGCATCGTTACTGTCATTGCTAGAAAAGTAGTTTTACAGGCAGCCTTTGGTAAAACACCAGTCACTAATATTAAGGACGGTAAACGTCTGTGTGTGTGTGTGTCTGTCTGTGCACTCCGCCTTTGTACCCGCAAAGGCTCCTGGACTAATCGACGCACCGACGGCGGACGCGTACCGAAAAATTCGCAAAAAAGGCGCGACGCTCAAGTTTCGATCGGGTCGGGATTCCGACCCGGACCCGGGGAGTTATTAATGAGCGAAAGTGTTTTAATTACCGACCGAAACCGAAGTTGGAAGAGAAGTCAAAACAGCGAAAAGTTCGCCTTCCGTTTTGATAATCGCAGACATCCAAATCGTCGCTTTTTAACGCATCATCGAATAAAAAAAAAATGTACCGGAGGTATCGATCCAAAAATCGGGGTACACACGCGGCCGATTTTTGTCGTTGCAAAACGTCAAATTTTTTGAAATTCGGACCGTAACTTTTCTTTATTTCGGCCAAAAACTGACCAGACATCCAACATCCACCCCAGACGTAAAAAGAGGTTGTCGTAAAGAATGCAGGTCGACAGATCCGAGATCGAATCGCCCCAGTCCTTTTTGAAACAAGTGGAAATAATGACTCTACATTCGCGAAAATTTGCTAACACGTGTATAAAAAAATCGCGAATTCAACAAAAAAAAATTCGTAAAAATCGACCAGTAATTTTTGAAGATATCAATTAAAACTCATTAATGACACGGCAAATGAATTTATTTCTATTCCGAAGAGACAGCTTCTTTTTTATTTCAACATTCAACGGAGACAAATCGTCTGTGGATAAGTCATTTCTGAAAGAGATAAAATAGTCAACTGCGTTTTTTCAGAGGGGGGGGGGGGGCATTTCCGAATCTAAGGGGCGCATTAATTTCAAACTTTGACAGGGCGACTCAAAATGGATTCTGCTTTCAGAATATCTAAAAATTATTCTCATATCTTCATTAGGAGCCGATATATTATTTTATTGTATAATTAATCATCGTTATTTGTATAATTAAAGCAAAAGAAAGATTTCCATTACAGTGCCGGCTAGATATTACGATTTTAAGAAGTAGGCCGCGTCTAAAAACTGCATTACGAGTATTTTCAGTTTTTGTTTTAGAGTGGCAACCAGATATTATGATAGGAAAAAGCGGGCTTCGCCCGTTATCGATTTTTTTTTTATTTTTAGTTTTAAGTTTTTCTACAGCTCACTGTCTTTGAACTAGAACTCAGGTAGTCTACATAAGTTGTTTGAGGAAAAGCAGTGTCATCGCCAACCCCCCCCCCCCCCCCGCTTTTTTCTTTTAACTGTGGTCCGTTTCTATAACTAAGAAACTATGTTACGGATGTCCACCAAACTGATTCCAAACATCATAATTAAAGTAATAAGGACCCCCTATCCAGATATTATGATAGGGAAAAGCGGGCTTCGCCCGTTATCGATTTTTTTTTTTTTAAGTTTTAAGTTTTTCTACAGGTCCCTGTCTTTGAACTAGAACTCAGGTAGTCTAAATCAATTCGACTCGACATCGATAGAGCTTACCGATTTTATTTCGTTTTTTCATCACTAGGGGGCGCTTTCCTATCTTCGGTTCTACGGGCATGAAAACGACGGGGTATGGCTCATTCGACTAGACATCGAAAGTCTTAACGATTTCAGTTATGATCATATAAACAGATTGCGCCACCTGGTGGCGGAAGGTGGAACTAACGTATACTGCAGCGCGTGCGCAGCACGACTGCTATACGGTGCCGCAGGCAGCGGGGACCCGAGCCGCAGGTTCGTTCAGTTAGAGGTTTATACTATTCCATGTGCAATTTAAGGGATTATCCGGTGCATGCGTAGCACGACCGTCATACGGTGCCGAAGGCAGCGGGGACCAGGGTCGGAACGACTGCTATACGGTGCCGCAGGCAGCGGGGACCGAAATCACCCACTCGTGGACAGCCACCCGTGAGGTATAGGAACAATAAGTCCACGAGGGGAAAAATAAACGCTACCCGGCACCGATAGCACCCATCCGTTCCAACCCCCACCGCAGGAGGCGCCTGTTTATTAGATTTGAAACAATGAATATAATTACATAACAATAATAAAATATAAAAGGTAAAAAATAACAATTTTTTACAAATTGAAAGTTAAATATAAAATATTTTCGAAGTACTATAAGTTCATAATGTCCTAAATTTATGGTATTTTAGTTCAGAAAGTCAATGGTCAGTTCAGTCAATTTTTTTTTTTAAAAATTCTTTCGTAATGAAAGAGAAATTTTTATTGAGAATATTATAATTCTCTTTCAACTTTTGAGAGTTTGAAGGATTGAAAATGATATTACGAAGGTTATATCTGAGAGTTTCGTTCTTATCAAAATGGAAGTGATGGATCATAAGAGGGCAGCATCTCCTTCTGCTTTATCGCATGGACATCTAGGTGAGGCTCTTTTTCTTATTTTATGTAAGTATTGTGGGAAACTGCCATGGTTACTCAGATAATACGGCAGTGTTGGCTGTTTGCAGAGATAATTTGGATCGACTTTATTTATAATTTTATAGGTATCTCTGCCCTTATTACATGAGTCCCAAATGGCTTGCCAGTCAGAGATGGTTTTCTTTTTAAAATACAATTTTGCTATTGAAATGGGGAACAACAGATCTTTTCTTGATTGATATTGGTCTTGTAAGATGGCTTGCTTTGCTAGGAGATCAGCTCTTTCGTTGCCAGTATCACCTGCCCGAGCCGGAGGTTCGTTCAGTTAGAGGTTTATACTATTCTATGTGCAATTTAAGGGATTATCCGGTGCGTGCGCAGCACGACCGGTATACGGTGCCGAAGGCAGCGGGGACCAGGGTCGGAGGTCCGTTCGGTTAGAGGTTTGTACAATTCAATGTGCTAATTAAGGGATTACCCGGTGCGTGCGTAGCACGACTGGTATACGATGCCGAAGGCAGCGGGGACCAGGGCCGGAGGTTCGTTCGGTTAGAGGTTTGTACAATTCAATGTGCTAATTAAGGGATTACCCGGTGCGTGCGTAGCACGACCGGTATACGGTGCCGAAGGCAGCGGGGACCCGGGTCGGCGGTTCGTCCGGTTTGAGGTTTTACAAGATTCGAGATTTTCTACAATTCGAGGCACCGATGTAAATTAGGGGCCCGCTGGCGGGCGAAGCCAGCTAGTATGGATATTAATAAGGAAATGAATCTAGTTGAGAAGCGAAAAACTTTTTAGACGAATTTGAGATAAACTTCAGTGACAGATATCTGTCCCAAAAATTCTATAAATAGGAAGTACAACCTGGCGAAAGACACCGAATATGCTCAAAATATTTTGAGATGACGGCATCAAAATTTTTCGCTACGACGACTTCCGAGAGGATCTATTACATTAATATCTGACTGTCTATATTTCACAACTACTCCTCATAAAGTATGGTACATTGTACGATGAAATTAACGCCAGTTATTTGCATGGATCCAAGGATGTCATATAAACTCTCAGGATGTTAAAATTTAAATCAATTTTTGAGATATTAATTTATTATTATTATTATTATTATTATTATTATTATTATTATTATTATTTGTACATTTTAACAACATTTCTGTAAAAATGGTAACTAAATTACTCTATATTTGTAGAATTTAAAAAAAAAAAATGAAAAAAATGAAATAAAATGGATTATCATTTTTTTATTAACGTCATTTTCTCATTAAATTTTTTTTTATATTTTTTATTTGAACAGATGGTAAAAAAAAAGCTTGATTAATTAAATTTTCAAAGAAAATTCGAAGAAATAAAAACCTATTTTCAAATATTCAAGCTGCAAGAATCTATTTTACAGTAATAAAAATCGGCTGTAGACATACCCATATTCTGACATCGTAGAATTTTTTCAGCTTCATATTCAACCAAGCAGGAATTTTTAAGCTCTTTGCATTTAGGTGGACAATTATTGACCCTTATTCAAAAGAATTGAATTTAAAGAAAAAGCATATGCTATTTTCAATTAATTATTAATGAAAGATGGTGGTTGTTAAAACGCCTCACAAGGGCGCTAAAAGTAAAATGGTCTAACGAATAAAAATGGATAAATGTTTTTCTTGTAAAGCGTATTTTAATTCAAAAGCCACGTTTTTATAAATTCTGAAAAGTGACATCATTTTCATTCCAAAAACTCTGAAATTAGAAACAAAATCTCAAAAGAACAAATATAGATAATGTGCAATGTGCCTGTTTGTCAACAAACTGGATTTTTCCGTGTCTACTAAATTTTATGTAGGCAAAACTTCGAGTTAAATTCCTCAAAGTTTTGCTCGTAATTTAAAACGTACTTATAATATATCATATTATGTATAGGAAATAATATATTATAAATTACTAACAAAAATGAAACTTATCCCTCCCTCCTCGAATTTCAGAACTGAACAGAAACTCGTTTTCTGCTTCGGAACTAAATTGTAAAAACACATTTATTTTTGAAAATTCAATTTATGAAATTATAATTATTAAAAAAATAAATACAATCCATTAACATCATTTACTTAAGGTCATTAACTTCGTGATGCAAGGCGTGTCAAAAGTTAAGTCAGAAATTATAACTGTCAAAAATAAAAGAAAAAAATTAACTCCTTCGCGACGAGGGTCACGTATATGTGACGTATAGGGTGCATACAAACCTTAATTTTCCCTACCAGAATTTTGTAATAGAAATTTTTACTTTATTCAATCAAAGAATTTCTGCACTTCAACTAGGCAAAGCTTGGAAAAACTGGTGTTAATAAATTAAAAATTGTGGTGAAACTTCGTAAAGTGGTTAACCAAGGTATAGGAATGAACGTTGCCATTTTATCGCACGTTCTCAAAGTACGAACCTAAAGAACAGACCATAATCGCGACCAACGAAATACATGGCCTGTTCATGACTTTTAAAACGTCACACGGAGTGGATCACCTTTACACGGCGATTAGCACAAAGCGTCGTTTTGTGCCAATTGCCGTGTAAAAATGATCCACTACGTGTGACGTTTTAAAGGTCATGAACAGGCCGTGTATTTCTTTGGTTGCGCCTTAATACCGACAAAGTTTCATCAAGAGGTTTTATCTAGAGTTTCCCTGTATAAGAGTGGTGACATACGCACAGACCGCATAACCAGACTGTGCTCAGACAGAAGTGTTTGTCTAAGCTATGACAAACCTATATTCTAGAACTTGGCGATAACCGTCTGGACGTGTTCGATTGGGTTTTGAGTCAAGTTAACAAATATTAGCTAAAGCTTGGCGATTCCATTTTGTACAATATTATCTCAACCAATTAAATCTTATATCCAGTATGTCGCCACTCTCATGTCGCGACCTACGTTATACACGGCCGGTTCATGACTTTTAAAACGTTACATGGCGATTGGCACAAAACGATGGGCCCGACGCCTTATACCAATCGCCGTGTAAAGATGATCCTTCCGTGTGACGTTTTAAGCGTCATGAACCGGCGTAGGTTGCGCTTGTATCGCGATACCTTAGTTTTACCCCCTCTAATTTCAAGACTATATATGTTTTTAGGACTGGATGCAAAGTTCCTATTAAAAGTAAGAAGGACGTAAATTGAATATGAATGTTTATCCTTCTGTATTAAACAACAATTTTGTACAATTAGAGAAAAGCATATAAGGCGAAAAGAAAATAAGATTTTGTTAATTTGGCATAATGATATTTTCTAATAGCTTAAGCAACTTTTTGATGATTTGCTGGAATCAATACTTCGAATCAGAACCAAACCAAAGTCGAAAAGTAAAATTGAAACGAAAACCGCTATTTTTAAGGAAACAAAAACCGGAGCCGAAATGAAAGATTTTGTTTTAACTGGACCACATCGATAACGAAAATGCTATGATTCAGAACCTTGAATGCAATCTGTTTGTTCTTTATGTAAAACCACAGACAGCGAAACAGATAGGCCGCGAAACTTTACTGATCTTGACTGTTTTTCTACTTACTTTGATTACATGGCAATTCGACAATTGGTGGGAATCAAAGTATCTTGATCACGTGACAGCCACGAGAAATGGAAATATCGCGGCCTGCGTAAAACCGATGCTGTTCAAACAGACAGACAAAGTAGCAAAGTGTTGTCAGTTTGACCTCCTTTCTCATTCAAAAATTCCAAATTCACATCAGAATTTCTGAACAGTAATTTTGGCTTTATTTAATGATAGACATTTCGTGATTACCTAAATAAGGTACCAGCATCCGTCACGCCAAAATGTTGGAGCATCGAGTCGCATAAACTTAAAAGACATCATTTAAAAAATATACATATAATTTTATGTTTAGTGTTTAATAGTACAAAAGTAAGTTTGTAATAACAGCTGTTGAATCTTCATTTCTAAGTGTTTATTCAGTCGTCAGTTGCTTCAGGTAATGCTTAAATGCTAATCTAACAGCAAGTGCCCCATATTTTTAATTAGGTGAACCTTATACTTTGCAAAATGCACTTGTCACTTCAATAATAACATCCTCTAAATGATGAACTCTAATACAGCGACATAAGTTGCTCCAAGTGAGAACTCCTTTGGGCTAATGTCTACGGCGATTTTCGACACAGTTAAACACTGAGATTTGTGTATGGTGAAAGCGTATAGTTAAAGGCAACTGAGCTCGTGAGCATAAGACATTTATTTCTCTCCAAGATTTAGAAATAATGTGTCAGGCAAAAGTCTTTTATTTAGAAATGACCCGTGACAATCATCAAAATGAATCATTAAAGCCACTGGTAAACCTGAAGGTCGAAGTCCTGGGCGTAGACAATATCTATTACCGATCCTTCCTCTGTCCAAAAGTTAGTACGTAACATAACTTTGCATCCCATTGCTAAGAAACTTTCAGACTGAAGTCCAGATGCGTGATCATCTTCACTCCATCTTGCTATTTGATTATTATGGTCTGCTAATATTTTTACTGGCCAATTATAATTTACGAATTATTTCTTGATTATGTTCTTCAGCTAGCTTCTTTGTGGGAAGAAGGCGTATGATGGCATCTTGAAATCTTTCAAGTTCAAACGGAAGCAGTATAGCTTTCCGCCGTTGCATATCGAATGTGTATTGTTCGCCTGTAAATTGACGAATTGTAAACGAATCAAGAGTCCCTCGAATATGACTTTGGTGATCGACTTTGTTAAAGTGAAACATTTTTTTAAAGTCTTAAGCACTGCTTATCCGAGCAAAGCCAAAATGTCTTTTATAGACTGTCTTTTATATAGAGGAGTGTATTTTACAAGGCTGTAGCTGCCTAATATCTCCAATCAGGTAAACAAATAAGTATCCAAAGTTTTCAATGTTATCTAGTTTTCCTTTGCGTCATCTTTGCTCAAGGGCAGTATGACATTCGATCATAGAAAATTCGTCAATAATGAGAAATGACACTGGATGCATGCTGAGTTGTAGATTTCTTGGTGCTTCACTTTCTAAATCAGCGAACGACTTAAAATACGTTGTAACTTTTAGCAAAGTGTGAAATGTCTTACCCTCGACAATAACTGCAGCAAAATCTTTTGGAGCCAAAACCATGATAGCCTCCGGTTCTAACTGCTCAGTAACTCTTTTACGAATTTCTTTGATTACCATACTTTTTCAGCTTCGGCTTTCCCAATAATAAAAGTGAGTTTATGGCAATTTCTAACTCTTGTTTATAAAGACGAAAGCTGTTCTGTGCATAAGTGCTGCTCATCTCTAACTCTGATGACAGTATTATCGTAGTTTTGACTGCAAGTTCTTGTTGTTTACAATTGTTCAGAAATGATGTAAAATTGCGATCAGGGTAATTGTGACTCTCACTTTTCCACTGATGATCAATCACGCGTTATCCCAAAGTATATGAGACTATGTCAGCTGCGGCTATATAGGGATCAATCTCACGATACTCTACTTACAGTTTCTCTGGCTCATGCACACTGCTAACAACAGGAAGATTCGTGTATTCGTATATACCAATACTTGGGTTATTGATTGTCTGCTCCCATGACTGATACACAGAGAGCAGATCCTCTTGCAATAAAGGGTCAGAATTACCTCTCCAAGGACAATAGTATACTTGCTGCCTATAGTACTCTGCTGTCAAAGTCAGGTCGTGGTTGATTGATACAAAATGAAAAATTCTTAAAACTCCACCTTTTCTTCTTTGATGATGATTCATTCCTCTTACCAAGAAAGATTTGGTAAACTTAAGATGCGTGCAGGAAGCAAGTCTCGCCGGCTACTCGCAGTATTTTTCGTCTCTTGCAAAGTTAATCTCTTCCCAGTTCTTATTTTCTTGTCTGCGAACCAGATAACGGAAATTTCCCTATACAAATATACATACAGTAGAGTGCCGACTATCCGAACCTGTTGGGACATATTCTGTTATGGATAAACAAACGTTCGGATAATTGGACGGGCAATATTAGTGATGTTCCTGGCTCTGCTAAAATAATTAAATTACGCGTAATAATATTTTTTTACGCGTAACAGTTTTTTTTTTTTTTTTTTTAGTGGAACAAATGTCTATCTATATTATAATCTAATAAAAATCTATCTATCTATATTATAAAGGCCAAACGTGTCCGTGCGTAACGCTGACGTCATTTTAAGAATGGCAACACTTAGCAATGAATCTATATTATAAAGGACAAACGTGTCCGTGCGTAACGCTGACGTCATGCGCTTTTTGCTACTTCAATTTTTTTAATTTCTAAACATCGCATATTTTCCATTTTTACACCGTTATATAGGAACAAAACGCTACTTTCAAATGTAGTTTGTTTGTAAACTGTATCCTGTTATACGGTGCCGTAGTCAGCAAGGACCTGTACCGGAGACGTTGGGGAACAGGTTTGTTTAGAACAGAATGAGGCCTCTAGCGGTGGAAGGTGGATCTAAAATATGTTTTAAACATTTGAGGTTCATTTGGAAAAATCGACCAGCAGAGCCTGCTAGTTTCTGAATGAAAAAGGAGGGCAAACTGATATTCATGCAAGTTAAATATCATGTAATGTGGTAGCATGTGCTATAAACATTTTCACTTCCTTGCACTCGTGTGATCAAACAATTTTTCTTTATTTATCTGCAAGTTAGAGAATAACTCTACATCGATAATTATATATATAAAAAAAAAAGTTGTTGATAAATCTAATAATTTTTATAGGAAATTGTAGGAAATTGTTGACTGATAAAGATTACCATTGAATGTTTTTTTTTCATTTTCAGAGTGAAAATTCGCCCACGATCGAAGAAGACAGAAGTTGGAAGGGTCTTCCTCATTTAGGTCAGGTATCGGGACTTTCTGTCGATGGAGACGGAAATCTACACATTTTCCACCGGGGAAACAGAAGCTGGGAGCCCGAGTGAGTTTCCACATTCATTAAATTCAATACTGCTACTCTAACAAACAAGTTGGAAATTGTACGTCAAACGTGACAAATGAGATGCATTCGTACTATAGCTAGTTACATAAATATTCAGATCTTGATGATTTTTAATTCTGTGAAATGAATTATACCGTCTGCAAATTATTTTCTGTAATAAAATAAGTATCTCGGTCGCTTGACGATTAACCCCCTTCGTGACCGGCGGCTTTCACACAAATTTTATTCGGTTGGCACCACTTTTTTTTAAAAAGCTACCTTTATTTAAACTATCACAAAAATGTTCTAATTAGAGAAAGCAAATATTACTTTTATTTTTTTACTGGTGCCTGAAACAAATTCTATATGCTCTTTTTGAGGTTGCATATATGCGACCATGGTCCCGAATGGATTAAACCTCGGAAGTTCCTATAATAAGAAAGCACCGATTTAAAAAAACAAAAAAAATTCAAATTTCTTAATTAATATTTTTATTAATATTTTCTAAGGGTTTGATTCGATTTTCATAACATTTGAAATGTCTCGACAAAATTCTGCAAAGATAACATGTCTTAAATTTCAAACCATTCGTTTGGGTAGTTTTTGCGTTGTTATATGCGGACAGACAGACGGATGGACGGACAGACGCACGCACCAGACGACGACAATGGGTGCTACGTATTTATATAATTACGAACGCACCTAAAAATGGGTTGTTATTCAAGACCAGGGACAAAGACCCTATGGCACGCGACAGAACATTTCCGACACGGTATAGATTCAATTTCTAAATCAAAATATAGTGAAATTGCTCAAAATGCCTGAAGTTAAACAAATTGAGCTTTTCTTATTTTTTTAGGTGCGTTGGTAATTATATAAATACACTGCAAAAAATAATTGTTGATTTTACAGTACAAAACTGGCACCCCAGCTGCCAGTATTATACCGTAAAATTAACAGTATTAAACAGTAAAATAAGCAGTAATACGCTGCCGCGCAAGCAGTAATACGCTACCGCGCAGCGCGGTAGCGTATTACTGCTTGCGCGGCAGTGTATTACAGCGTACGGTATAATACTGGCAGCTGGGGTGCCAGTTTTGTACTGTAAAATCAACAATTATTTTTTGCAGTGTATGTAACACCTACAGTCGTCGTCTGGTGCGTCCGTCTGTCCGCATATAACAGCGCAAAAACTACCCAGCCGAGTGATTTGAAATTTAATATATATAATCGTTGCAGAATTTTGTCGAGTCATTTCAAATTTTATGAAAATCGAATCAAAACTTTAGAAAATATTAATAAAAATATTTATTAAGTAATTTGAATTTTTTTTTTTTTTTTAAGTCGGTACTTTTTTGTTATAGCAGCTTCCGATGATTAATTGTCAAGCGACTGAGATGTATCGCCAAGTTATCTGACATGTATGACGTTATAGTCATGTATGACGTATAATGCATTTTATAACCTCTATGACCAAGTTATTATTTCATTCTTCATTCTATTAAATCCAATCATACGTAATTAATTCTGTGATATCCCATGAGAAGTATTGATTCTAGGTTGACATGGTGATTACATCCTATTTAAAATGGAGCCACATTATTTCCGTATTACTGAATTTAAAAACCGAATTTGTATACTAAAATTGTTTAATTATAGCAATCCTATAATCTACCGACAGTTTTTTGAATAGACGTTTCCAGAGAAATAGATATTAAAGATTTCAAGTTCTGAAATTTTCATAGCTAGGCTTAAGTTTCCCATTGGAATTTTCAGTAAATGTTAACAAAAGATAAAATATTGTTACCTTAAAATGTTCTTATTTTATTACGAAAATTAATCATATCATAATAACAGACGATATAATTCATTTCACTGAAACTAGTTACAGTACGAACGCACTTCATTTGTCATGTTTGACGTACAATTTCCAACTTTTTTTTTTTTTTAAATCAAAGAAATTGAAATAATTGAATTTCAATCTATTTCAATATGAGCTCAATAATTTATTAAATACCTGACAATCAGTACTTTTTTTTAAATAAAATAAAACGAAAAATTATATTATCTATACTAATAAAAGAAAGTTTCGCTCTGTGTGTGTGTGTGTGTGTGTGTGTGTGTGTGTGTCTGTTGGTGATGGCTAGCAAAATCTAGCCCACCTAGAAGTCTAGAAATTTAGGTGTGGATAGTCCAAGGTCTGACCATGTGCACCTGAGTCTCAGAATTTTAATATTTTGATAATTACTCTAGATATTAATTAGAATATCATTAAACATCGCATTGAAAATGCCATCTTTTAAATCAAAATGGCTAAAGAAAAGAACTGTTGTTGTGGATTTGAAAGCGGAAATGAACGAATTCGAAATTATTTTACTAATTAGCAAATTTTAAGAAAACTAATTAAGATATCAATTTGAAAATTTCTGAGCATATGTAAAAAAAAATTCTTCTGCATCCGTCTATGCAATTTTTGAAAAATTCGGCCGGTAATTTTTCTTAATTTACGCAAAAAACTGCTAAAAATCTGCCGGCGCCAGTGAAAACGATCCCAGAAATTTTCAGACAGGGATAGGCTTTCATTAAAAACTGAACTACAAAGAGATCTGTTTCTCGGGCAAATCCCTCCATTTAGTTTGCGAAAATGAAAGGAAATAATTGCCAATTTTTACTAATGAACAAAAATTTAGGTAACTAATTAAGATATAGATTCATTAAGATATAGTCATCTGCCGGCTATTTTAGTGTAGTATCTTCGTTATGTTCTAATTATCAGAAAAATGTAATTCTTTTTTTAATGATCGCGTTAATGTAGGTGACGGTGGTTCTCTTGAACAAATTATTCATTATATTTGCGGGTATGGGGAGGGAGGGGATTAACGCCTTTCTCCGAGATTGTAATTATCTCGGGCCCGGGCAACGCCGGGCGGGTTATCCAGTATTTTAATAAAAACTATCATTAAACACAAAAAGAAAACTCATTTCATCAAATAATTTTTCTGTTTTAAATAATATTTCTATCACTTGAAAAAAACCCTAAGGTTGTCAGATATGCAATTTAAGAGACGATGTGGAGAATATCGAAAATATTTACGCAATATAAGCAAAATTACCAATGATGAAATTCTAGCAGCTTGGTTATAAAATTTGCCATTTTGACAATTTTCTCTTTTACCAGTGCCTGCAAGTTATTATTTTCGGAAATGAATTATATGAAACAAATAGGAACCACTTGTCAGATTATTTAATATATTTGTTCCTATAATTATTCGGGTGTAATATCTACATATATGTTATCCAATAATTTTTAATCCTAACTCAACAAAAATTCAAGTAATTTTAATCCATTTTTATTTGGGGGGAAGGCTAGAGGGAATGTGATGTTGGCTAGGGCTGGATTATTTATCAATATATCGGTCAAATATTGATATTTTTTAAGTATCGCAATAACAATATTTAAACTCTGACTCAGCCGATATATCCCAATAACAATAATATTCATGTTTTGTTTTACGATCACCGCGAAATCGAGCCCCGAAAAACAGCGACAAATATCCCGTACCAATATGTCCTTCAATCCTTTTTTCATTTGATCCATCTATTTATTCACTTTCCTGCTTCATCAAAAACGGAAAATTACCTCCGCTGATTATCTATCTATTATATATCAAAGTATGGAATATTCCAATATATCCCAATACATCCAGTCTTTAAAAACCACAAATTCTACTGTTCGTTACAGATAAATACTGAATAACACTTTCGCTACTGAATAACAATAATAGCTCGGTCCTTGTTTGGCTGCTGTGATTGGTCCAGACTTATTCCGATAACTCTGAGCTTTTGATATGTCATGACGAAAAAGACGAGCGTTGATTATTGTGTAGTATTGATAATGCTTTATTTATAGAGTGCGGTTTCTTGGATTCGGAAGTAATTTATGTCTAAGCTTAAAATGAGTGCATCGAATTGGATAGATTCGGTCTTTTTTGGTTGCTCCGTTCATAAAAAAGGTACTTTAAATACATTGAAAATTTTTACACTGAATTTCACTAGATTATCGAAATTTAACTTATTGCTTATTCTAGTGGATTTTATTAGTAAATTAAATTTCTGAACGGATGTCTATCAGTTATTCAGCAAAGAATATATTTTTTTTTCAATGAGAGATACATTAAATAATTTAAACAATGCTAGTTAATAATTAACGCAAAAAAATGAAACAAAAATTACATGGTTGCTATGATTAAATTTTGTAGTAAACCGTAAGTTTCTCAAAATATGCGATATTTTTTTAATTTCTTAAATTCATATTTTTATTCATCCAAGGTAATCCTTTGGTAAATTAAAAATTAGAAACGATAATGATAATTGATAAAATGAAGTTTTTCAGGATGGACTGATTTCTTTATGCCAAGATTAAACGAAGGATATATGACGAAAGGATCGTGATGTATGGGTGGTTTGGCCCGGACCCATTTCGTGTACAGAATAAACAAAATCAGACTCAGCTCCCCCCCCCCCTCCAAACTGTAAAACCAAGTAAAACAAAGTTTGGTATTATTAAACAAATAATTAAATTCTATGAAACGAAAATTCTATACATTTTTATGTGGACAACTTTGAATTTCATTTTAGTAATTGTGCTTTTTAATCATATATTAATCATATCATAGTGGTGAAAATGAAACTTAAAAAAAAAGTATATGTTAATAGAATAAAATGAGAAGAATAGGAGATATACTATCTTTAAAGAAAACCTTTATGAAAGTAATGGTAATGTAAATAGTTATTAAACAATTAGTTTATTTCCTTTTAAATATTTTGTTTTAAAAATCGTAGAAAAAAAATTATGTTGTATGAGCAAATATATATAAAAATTTTAATTCGTTGTATTGAACTAGGTTTTGTGTTTAAATTGTTGATACCATATCATTTATCTTAAAATAGCAAATACTCTTGCTCCACCCCCCTCCCCTTTAAATTAGTATCGCGATATATCAGCAATATCAATATTAACTTGTTGATATATTGCGATATTAAATTTCTGATATCGTCCAGCCCTAAATGTTGGCACGTCATGGCCATCTAATATCTTTTTAACACTTTCGAACCTAGTTGAAAAGTGTTTATGAATCCGGTTTGTCTAGCCGTCCGTGCTCTAACTTCAGCAAATGTACTCGGATTGCCTTGAAATCTTTTTATGTTATTGACGTATACTATTGCATGATCCCTATTGAAAATGAAGTATGTAGCATTTATAGTTTATGTACAGGGCCAGTCAAAAGTATTCTGTTATGTTACAGTCAATGGAAAAAAATCGTTTAAAGTGCTTTGGATGATGTTACGCCATTTGAAAAGAATGAAATTGATACACAATTATGAACCTTACTAAAACATGCTTTTTGTAAAGTATGGGGTGCAAAGCATCTATTATTCTTTTACAGGATCATACAAAAGAATTCTGTACACATTGTTTTACGGGAAAAATCGTTTGCAGTGTAATTTAATGATGTTTCACTATTTCCAACATAATGAAAATTATATGCATTACTGAGGTGCACTATAAATTGTTTACTGAAAAGTACGGTGTGCATTGCCTTTACCGTTATTTTACAGGGACGCACAGAAGAGTTCAGGTACAGTCTTAGTGCGATAATTATAGGCTATGTGTGATAAGTGCGTTTTCAACTTTGGTTTGCGTTTTTAAGTTTAACTAAATTTATGTCTACTACGTGATGTGTATAAATTCTGTTGATCCTATGCAGGGCTGCACAAAGGAATTCGTAATATTACTGACTATGGGAGTGAGTTGCTTAAGGGTATTTTTAGTTGTGTTACGCATTTTCCTGCTGAACTATATTTAGTAGACTAATGGAAGTTTGGGAATATAAATAAATTCATATACAAGGTTATCGCAAAGAATTATTGTCGTTTATGGTTGCTAATTGCTGGAAGTTAGTTTTAAGTTGTCTTATACGTTTTTTATCTGAATTAATTTTTAGCTTAATATCTTGAGTGTCTTTAGATAGTATACAAGGCTGTACAAAAGAATTCTAGTGCATTTTCATCAATTGGCGAAAATTGCTAAATGTGAATTTTTTAACTGAATTAAATTTTATCATGCTATTTAGTATATATCCAAATTTATAAATCATATACAAGGCTGTAGAAAAGAATTCTAGTGCATTTTCATCAATTGGCGAAAATTGCTAAATGTGAATTTTCTAACTGAATTAAATTTTATCATTCTATTTAGTATATATCCAAATTTATAAATCATATACAGGGCTGAACACTATAATTCGACTACTTTTTTGCCTATGGAAGACAAATGCTGAAACTGGATTTTTAAATGTGGAATATGTTTTCTAAACTGTTTACTACATATCTTCTTTCACTTTATTTAACGGTGAAGTTTCTTTACAGTTTTCTGGATGGGTTGGAAAGTGTTTCATAATCTATGCTTGAAGCATAATTTTTCGTTCTTGTTAAAAAAAAAAAAAAATAGCTCGCGGATGTAAAAAGGTTAGCTATCCCGGTTCTAGATCAAGAACGGCGTCCGCATGCCAAATTTTCCAAATAGTAACAATAATAATAATTTTTTGCGTGATTATGACGTGCCAGCAACCAAAAAATAATGAATAAAAACTACTTAAAATTTTGTTTTTAGGATGAAAAAAAAATAGGTGTAACATTTGGTATTGTACTTAGAAAGTACTTAAACAATGCTATTTCTATTGTTCCATATTATATGCCAAATAATGGATAACAGCTTCGTACTTCGTTATTTTTAAGAGAATGCAATTTGAATTAGCGTCGTCGGACAAGAAGTTTTTACTTCAGTTTTTAATATTATTTCATTTCTGAAAAAAAAAATTACTTGCGCGAAAAATTGAGTAAATGGCAAAGCACCAGATTCTTTAAACAGTTCTTCGTGTGTGGCATTGAATTCCAAGTTGTTATAATTTCACCATCGGTTATACTTCTTTTAATTCTAAAAGGCGTAAAATAAAAACATTATAAACAGTAAAGCAAGTGTTATTAGACTGTTGACATGTTTCGGCTCTATCGAAGCCATTATGAAAACAAATAAGAATATTCTATAATTGCACGTTCTATGAAGTTCTTATTTGAAACGCTATCCTTTAATTTTTCACGTACTTTTTAAAAATTACTCACGTTATTTTTTATTTTTACTTGGATGATTATTTCCATATTTGTAACCACAATTTTGGTAAGTTAAATGATGCTGCATCGTTACATATTGTATTTTTACGTGTTACAATCTTTATGGTTTCTCTTATAATGGATGGATAGTATAGCTGGAGAGAAAAGTGATCTTGTATTCATTGAAAATTATTTGAATGGTTTCTTCTCTATATAATCTAGCCATGGGTCATGGGTGTGGTTTTTCTATTATACTTAATATCAGCTATATGTTCCTTTTTCCTGTAATTAAATTCCCTACTTGCCATGCCAATGTAGTAATTCTTGGATCCGTCTTCTTTAATAAATGTCATTTCACATACTCTTGAAAAATTCTCAAAATTAATTGACTCGATTTTACTGCAAATGATGTTCTTTTTCTGGGGTGTTATATTTGCAATTAAAAGAAGTGTATTATTGCAAGATATTATAATTTCACCATCGGTATTTTTGCTTATAATGCCGTATGATCTTCCCTTTTCGATAACGTCCTGAACCTCTCTTAATCTGAAAAGTTTTTGAGCCAATATTGAGCTAAATTACGGTTCTTTAAGTTGTATTTCAGATTCTCAAATCTATATGATAATGACAGCGACAACCAATCAAACCAACAGTTCGTTGGCTCTGTTCTACGCTATCCCAAACAATAACTATAAAATTCCAAACAAAGTAACAATAGTCGCTTTAGTAGCATTTTGAACATTTGAAGGAGAATTGCTTTGAGACCTATAAGCTATTAGGCTGTTTGTCTCGAAATGATCCATGTTCTTTTATTCACAGAAATACATACAGACGTTGACAAATTACACAAATCTTCTTCTTGACAAGGACGAGATAGACACCAGGAAGCAGACAGCACTGAAGACACATACACAATGACATCCATTCCTTACCAGGATTCGAACCCGAGCCCTCACCGTGGAGGTCGCCTCCGCTACCAACCACGCTGCCGGTCCGACATAGTAGCACTTGTTTCCTTTCTAATTTATTCGAAAAAATCTGCATTTAAAAATTAATTCATATCTCTATTATTAATTTTTCCATAATCATACTGCTGCGTATTGAAATTGAAATAGCTTTAAACAAGATTTTATTGAGGTAATCACTGGATTTTCAACCATTATAGAGGAAAAAATTATTTTAAACATATTTTATGTGTTTTTATTACTGTTAGAATCAATGTGGAAATTATTCTCTCCATCCTTTTTTCTTATTTTTGAAAAGAAAGAAAAAAAAATGTGATTTTTAAAAATGCTCTCTGATATTAATACTGGTTACTTTTCCAGTATACGGGCTTTGGCGTTATTCGTGCTTCAGAAAGTGAGATTTGTTGTCAAATGATATAAACAGCTATGAAAATAAAATTGACGAACTTTTATGCTTGTTTATATATGCAATTATGTATATATTATTAATGTTTTTTAATATACAAATTACTTCTGTTTGTGTATAAAAATAGATAAATAGCTTTCTAATATTAAACTAAATGTATAAATATTGAAAAGATTGCTTTTGTATATGAAACAGTGAATAGGCTGCCAGAAAATATGTTGCCAAATTTCCTTCTTTCGCCAAAGCCATTCTCTCTATTTCGCCAAAGCCCGTATACTGGAAAATTACATTGTTTTAATTGCATTTACCAGTTAATTACACTGACGACGTCCATTTGAAACAGGAAAAGGTAAAGAATTGGATTTTGCTGACGTAACTATCATTTTGCCAACATGAACATAACAGTGCAAACAAAACAAAGTTTTAATATAAATAATTCATTCAGATGCATTAATGTCTCTCTAATAATTAAATTAATAATTAAATAATAAGTCTCTATAATAATTAAACTTAATTGTTTTCCTTTCCAGTTTTCAATATATATATATATATATATATATATATATATATATATTCATATCTCTCTTATAATTTTTTTTTAAATCGTATTCAATACGTGGGTATTTGTACTACATATAAGTATTCGTAAAAAAAGTCTATAATCCAGGGTTCGTACTCTTTTACCACAATTTTTAATAGATTTTTTCGCCTTATTTAAATGCAGAAAAATATTACAAACCCTGCATTAAACAAGGGGTCTACAATTTCTGCTATTTAAATATTAAATAAAAAATTCTGTTAAAAATTGTGGTAAAAGCATATCAATACATAAAGCATATATGTAAAAAAAGCATATATAAAAGGCATTTATAAAAAGCTGTAATCATAGATCGAAAAAGCATTATTCCATCTGATTGTGGTGACCCCACTGTCTTATTTGCTCAGGACCCCATTTAGTTAATGTCGGAGATGATCAAATCAAATGAACATTGAACAGATATTTTTATTATAAGGTATCTTCTATTAAGAAAAAAAAAAAAAAAAAAAAAAAAAAAATCCTGCATCAATTAGAACTGAAATAATAGTATGCATTATTTTTCATTTTCGTTTTTTACCAATAAATTTATATGACATTTTTCTTTCTTTTTTTAAAGGACTTTCGACAAGGATTATCATTTATCGGACACATCTCAAGGCCCTATACCGAATGACACAATCTTAGTTGTGGATCCTAGCAATGGAAAGATTATATACAGCTGGGGAGCGAACAGGTATAATGCTTTTTTTCCCAATAAATATTAGTCATGCCGATTTGATTAGGGTGTATTCTATCTATCTATTCTATCTATGTATATTATAAAGGACAAAAGTGTCCGTGCGCAACGCTGACGTCATTTTGCGAATGGCAACACTTGACGATGAAATTTCAGTTTTGCAATTTTTGTTACTGCAATTTTTTTAATTTCTAATCATCGCACATTTTAAATTTTTACACCGTTATACAGGGGAAAAAAACCTTCAAATTGAATTTGTTTGAAAACTATATCGCAATTTATTATAGCATTTAAATTAAATTTCAAGCAGGATTTTCTTAAAAAATCTATCTCTTATCGCTTGCAGACGATTACAAAATATTAATCCGTTTGCAATTTGAACTTTATAAAAAATTTAGCATTTGTTTCCAGCTAAAATTCAATAACGAAATTAATTAAAACTTCAGTAAGCAATAAATAAAATAGCATAAATAAAACACAAATTTAACAGACATGTAATTGAAATAAGCGCGTAAAACCGCTGAAATTATCAGAATTAAAAAAAAACTGCTGCAGATAACGAAATTCTTGGCGATTTCTTCGGCTATTAACTTCTGTCACGAAGCCAATACGAAATTACCGATTTTAATAAATTAAAAAAATTTCTTTGAATATATAATTGACATATTTTATTTAAAAATGCTCTTTGGTGTAGTTAGGGGGCAATATAAAAAAAAGACTAGATGGAACCCGTCAAAATTTGACGGCAAAAAACTTGATAGTACCATAAAAATAAAATTCATAGCTGCTTTAAAATGTTTGAAACTTTTGCAGAATAATTCAAATAAATAAAAAACCCACTTTGAATTAAAGCTAGGTTGAAGAACAGCAATTGGCTAAGTTTCACTGGCACATGCACTCGCGGAATTTCTTTCATCTGACACATTTAGCGCTGTTGTGCAAGTAAATGGTAAGTGCCCCCTTGGGGAGGGGGAAATGGTAGGATGGACTAAGGAGATGCATAACATGAATAAGCAGTCAAAGACCTTTCAAACGATATGTAACATGAGGGGTGTGTGCAAAATTTAAAAAAGTACCCCCTTGGGGGAGGGGGGTAAAGTAGGGGATGGACACGGAACATGCATAATATGATTAAGTGGTCACAGACCTTTCCAACGATATATAACATGAGGGTTGTGTGCAAAATTTAGAAAAGTACCTCTTTGGGGGGGGGGCAAAGTGGGGAGATGGACATCAGAGATATGCATATGATTAAGCGGTCACAGACCTTTCCAACAATATATGACATGAGGGTTGTTTTCAAAATTTAGAAAAGTACCCCCTTGGGGGAGGGGCAAAGTGGGGAGATGGACATTAAAGATGCATAATATGATTAAGTGGTCACAGACCTTTCCAACAATATATGACATGAGGGTTGTTTGCAAAATTTAGAAAAGTACCCCCTTTGGGGAGGGGCAAAGTGGGGAGATGGACATTGGAGATATGCATATGATTAAGCAGTCACAGACCTTTCCAACGATATATGACATGAGGGTTGTCTGCAAAATTTAGAAAAGTACCCCCTTGGGGGAGGGGGGGCAAAGTGGGGAGATGGACATTGGAGATGCATAATATCATTAAGCGGTCACAGACCTTTCCAACAATATATGACATGAGGGGTGTCAACAAAATTTAGAAAAGTGCCCCCCTTAAGGGGGGGGGGAAGTGGCGGGATGGACCCCGGAGATGCATAACATGAATAAGCAGTCAAAGACCTTTCCAACAATACGTAACATGAAGGGTTTGTGCAAAATTTACAAAAGTACCCCCTTGGGGGGGGGCAAAGTGGGGGGATGGACACCGGAGATGCATAATATGATTAAGCGGTCACAGACCTTTTTAACGATATATAACATGAGTGGTATGTGCAAAATTTAGAAAAGTGCCTCAATTGGCGGGGGGGGGGGGGGGAGGACCACACAGATGCATAACATGAAAAGGCAGTCGCAGGCCTTTCGAACGATATATCATATGAGTGGTGTCAGCAAAGAAAAGTCTCCGCCCCGTGTGGGCAAAACATACTCCCCCCCCCGCCGCCATAATTATTGATGCGGACTCATTTTTTAAATTCGTTCGCACCCCTCTTCTCCCGCAAAATGTTGTGAATTTTAAAAACTCCCCTTCCGAAATTTTTTATACCAAAAGCACTTATGTCCGTCGTCTGCATGCAGAGTTTTGTGCTTACAGACGCCAGACACAACAACACACACACAGACAGACGTTTACCGACATTAATAGTATAGATGATACTCAGTGCCTACACATTTCACCCTTTATAATTCAGCCAATGAGTTGACGGTTGTTCATTTCCAGAAACGAAACAATAATTCTTTAGGATGAATTTTGTTTGTTTAATACACTGTGGCAGAATGCGTGCAATGCAGCGACAGGCGTCACAAACTTTTTAGGGCACCTGCATCTTCGCGAGAAAAAAAATCCTAGATTTCGTCAAATGATCACGGGAAAAACACTAATTTCATCAAAGGACCATGTAAAACGTGAATTTTGTTAAAAGGCCGCAGAAAAACGCGATTAACGCAAAAGATGAGCAAATTTTGTCAAAGAATCGCAAAACAGGAAATTTCACCAAAAGATAGCGCTTTCTTGCCAAATTTCGTCTAAAAATTGCGGAATAAAATGTATTTTATCAAAAAATCGCTGGAAAACGCACATTTCGTTAAAGTATCGCGAGAAAAATGCGAATTTCTTCAAAGATTGCTGAAAAAACGCGAATTTCGTCGAAGGATTGCTGAAAATTCATGAATCTTATCAAAAGGCAGCAGAGAAAATGTGATTATTATCAAAGGATTGCGAAAAAAGAAAATTTCGTCTAAGGATCACAGAAAAACGCAAATTTCATAAAAGAATCATGGAAAATAACGCAAATTTCATGAAAAAAAAATCGCAGAAAAAACACAAATTTCGTCAAATTATCGCTGAAAAAAAACACGAATTACGTCATAGGATAGCTGAAAAAATTGTGAATCTCGACAAAAAAAAGATACAGAAAAAAATGCGAATTTCATTAAAGAATCACGAAAAAAAATGCAAATTTTGTTAAAGGATTGCGCAAAGAATGTGAATTTTTTGAAAGGTTCGTGTGAAAAATGAAACTGTCTTTATTAAAAACAGCACACACACAAACATCTATACAAACCTCAATACACACAAACATATTATAGGCAGGGCTTGAAATTCAATTTTTCCAAGGACGGGAGTCTCCCTATCAACATTTTTAAATGGAGGGGAGTTGTAATGTTTGGGAGGGAGAAAAAAAATCTTTAAACCCCACTATTATTTTACGTGCTATTTAAAGAATTACATTAATGCAGACATGACAAAATACCATTGAAAAAATTAAGTCAACTGAGAATGATTATGTAAAATGTTTATTTTTATTATAAAAAAGGGAAGAAAGTTAAGTTTTATATATGCAGTGTATTTTTCAAGTTCCATTAAATGTGTTAGGGACCCTTAACAATTAGGTTGTTAAATAAATTTCTGACTTTAGATTTTACTTGATTGAGATTCACCGATCGATCGTGGAAAAGACGCAAAGTTCGTCGATCTGTCACCAAAAAACGCGAAGTTCGTCGATCAGTCGGGGGAAAAAAGCAAATTTCGTCGATCGATTGCAGAATAAACACAAAGTTCGTCGATCTGTCCCCAAAAAACGCAAGGCTCGTCGATCAGTCGCTTAAAAAACGCAATGTTCGTCTATCTGTCGCAGAAAAAACGCAAAGTTCGTTGATCAGTCGCAGAAAAAAATGCAACGTTCGTTGATCTGTCGCGGAAAAAACACAAAGTTCGTCGATCAGTTGCGGAAAAAAGCAAATTTCGTCGATCGATTGCGGAATAAATGCAAAGTTCGTCGATCAGTCAGGGAAAAAAGAAAAATTTCGTCGATCGATTGCGGAATAAACGCAAAGTTCGTCGATATGTCCCCAAAAAACACAAGGTTCGTCGATCAGTCGCTTAAAAAACGCAATGTTCGTCGATCTGTCGCAGAAAAAACTCAAAGTTCGTTGATCTGTCACGGAAAAAACCACAAAGTTCGTCGATCAGTCGCGGAAAAAACACAAAGTCCGTCAATCGGTTGCGGGGAAAAAAAATCACGAAATTTATCGTTCGGTTGCAGGTAAATTAAATAATGCAAATTTCTCCAAAAATGCTGAAATTTTTTGGGCGGGAGGCTCCCGCTCATGATCTTTTTTGGGCGGGATTTCAAAATTTTCGGCGCGAATCCCGCCCTGAAAGGTATAGTTTTAATCTGAAATAATATACTGAACTTGAACTAACTTTTGAAAAATCGGGTTAACCCAAATCCAACTTGCAGAAATCTACACTCAGTCTGAAATCGACTCAAACCATAAAGACAGTTAACCCAACTTGCAACAAAAATAATTATTGCCGAGAGAGCATTTACCCTCTCTCCCTGTGCTGAAACCTTTCAGAAAATTTTCTGTGAATTTTCTGATTTTTTCTTTTCTCAGAAATGCTGTAGTCATTTTGTCCCCCAATTTTGCCCTTTACAATTCAGCCAATGAGTGGAGGGGGCCAAAGGAGCATTCCTTATTACAAACGAAAGATGAGATACGTTCGTTTGATGTCGTTGAAAATTTATGGATTTCTATTATTAAAGTGTTTTTTTCATTTTACCGTATTTATTTTCTTTTTGTGTTGTATGTATTTTGCTACT
This sequence comes from Maratus michaelseni, assembly GCA_963931845.1. Taxonomy (NCBI): domain Eukaryota; kingdom Metazoa; phylum Arthropoda; class Arachnida; order Araneae; family Salticidae; genus Maratus; species Maratus michaelseni. Next base: position 33,453,019 of record OZ007600.1, read on the forward strand.
TTGAATTTTTTTAAACTAACCCTTTTTTTTTTTTTGGAGAGTGAGAGAGAGAGATTTAGTAATTTGGTGACACGAAGTTCCGCAAATTCTTAAAATCCACAAATCGTTTCCAATGTACACAATGAAATTTACAATTAAGTTGCAAGTGCAAAATTTCAGTTTTTGAAATTTTTCATGTCATTCTGTACACATTTTAATATGTCATTCTGATCATTATACATATTTAGTTATGCATTATTAATTATTACTTGACCTTTATTTTTAATATTTTAAATATTTCAAACTTACAGCTGAATGTTAAATTATATGAAATTAATGTAAAATGAATATTAAAACATTTGAAATACTGCATTCGAAAAATGAAATTTCAGCTTAGAAACGCGACAATTACTATTAGGTTAAAAAATTTTAAGGTAGAAAAGTACTTATGATATAAAAAGAAGAAAAAAAAATACACAAGAATTTATCTGTATTTACGAAAGCGGGAGAAATGATTTTCTGTGCTATACGAAAAGATATATCCAAATAACTCAATCATGAACATAGAAATAGGTATCGGTTTCTATGTTCATGTGCACTCAATCCAAACTTGAAACTTTTAAAAAGGTCATTGAATGAATGAAATTCATCTCCGCCTTTCACATCCAGAAAACTTGCTGTGTCGCCAATTATGTTTATATTTTATATATATATATATATATATATATAAAATAATAATTCAGGCACTTTTCCGTTATACGGACACCATTGTCACCAAACATACATACATACATTTTGGCATAGTGTCCGTATAACAGAAAAGTACTAAAGTTCATGGTTTAAAATCACAATAAAATATCATGAAATTTATTGATTAGTTGTGGGAAAATATAGGGGAAATAATGTGTTTTTAGTGAATTTTTTGTTTTGTTAACAATGTGGTTAGAGAGCCAGGGAGAAATCCAGAAAACTTGCTGTGTCGCCAATTATGTTTATATTTTATATATATATATAAATAATAATTCAGGCACTTTTCCGTTATACGTACACCATTGTCGCCAAACATACATACATACATTTACATACATACATACATTTTGGCATAGTGTCCGTAATAACAGAAAAGTACTAAAGTTCATGGTTTAAAATCGCAATAAAATATCATGAAATTTATTGATTAGTTGTGGGAAAATATCGGGGAAATAATGTGTTTTTGTGAAATTTTTTGTTTTGTGTTGTTGTGTTTAATTGTAAGCATTCATTATAATTTTCAGTGCATTATTAAATTGAAATTTTTGTTTAAAATATGTAAACAAAACAGTGACCAGAAACCTGCACAATTTCTAATATAGATAGATAGATAGATAGATGCATGCATGTAGTACTTTTAATTATTTGGTAAAAATACTGTGATCGTCACTGAAAAAACCTGAATTTAATCTAAAAGTAATTGTCGAGTGTTTAAGCTGAAATTTCATTTTACGAATACAGTATTTCAAATGTTTTAATAATTACATTCAGCTGTAAGTTTGAAATATTAAAAGTAAAGGCCAAGTAAATAATTAATAATGTATAACTAAAAGTAATTGTCGAGTGTTTAAGCTGAAATTTCATTTTACGAATACAGTATTTCAAATGTTTTAATAGTTACATTCAACTGTAAGTTTGAAATATTAAAAGTAAAGGCCAAGTAAATAATTAATAATGCATAACTAAAAGTAATTGTCGAGTGTTTAAGCTAATTTCATTTTACGAATACAGTATTTCAAATGTTTTAATAGTTACATTCAGCTGTAAGTTTGAAATATTAAAAGTAAAGGCCAAGTAAATAATTAATAATGCATAAGTAAAAGTAATTGTCGAGTGTTTAAGCTGAAATTTCATTTTACGAATACAGTATTTCAAATGTTTTAATAGTTACATTCAACTGTAAGTTTGAAATATTAATAGTAAAGGCCAAGTAAATAATTAATAATGCATAACTAAAAGTAATTGTCGAGTGTTTAAGCTGAAATTTCATTTTACGAATACAGTATTTCAAATGTTTTAATAGTTACATTCAGCTGTAAGTTTGAAATATTAAAAGTAAAGGCCAAGTAAATAATTAATAATGCATAACTAAATATGTATAATGATGAGATTTTTTTTTTCTTGAATTATTCAGTGAAACTCGCCTTATAAATGTACGCAAATAATTCACATCAAAATCTTAAAATAACAAAGTTTTCTTTCGTGTTTAGCTATGCTTAATAACCAAAAAAGCTTGATTAATACAAAAATTATTTGGTAAAAATACTGTGATCGTCGCTGAGAAAACCTGAATTTAATCATATCACACAGAATTACATATTAAAAGTTTAAAAAACTGAAATTTTACACTTGCATCTTAATAGTTTGTGTAACATCCTATTAACTTAGGTGTTATAAAATAAAGAGAAATATCAAGAAACACAAAACCAGTAGTTTATTCTAGAACAAGTAATAATAACGAAGTGAAAGTAGTATTACATAAAAACTGTCCACGTGACATCTTTCCTTACAATAAAAAAATGATAAGTCATAATTATAATAAGTTTCATAAGTTCAAACGTTCTGGAGGGCGAACAACTCTTCCGGAACGGGTCGTCACTGTCTTATTAGATTTGGAGGGAGTTACAGCTGGAGCAGGAAGCGGAGGAACATCAGGTTGGCTCAATGAAGTACTATTATCATTCTCCGGTTGAAAATAACTTGAAGGGTTAACGGCAACCTGGCAGTCTGGTAAAATCACAGCCTTTGTTGGACGGAGATGCGCAGTGTTTCGACGTAGAGTCTTGCCTGTAGGAGTAGTAACAAAATAAGAACGGGGAGTCTCAGCAGCGTCTGACACAGTAGCCGGAATCCAAGTACGATGATCAGTTTGAAGCTTTACAGATTGGCCTTTATTCAGTACTGGAGACTGATTTCGTGAAGAAGTGGTCAAAGCTGCACGTTGTTTTTCTCTACTTAATTGAAGTGGTACAGTAAATGACATTCGTGGCAAACGTAACGAGGGATGTATAGGTATTAGACCCCGAGTAGGTCGTCCGAAGAGACGTTGAGCTGGCGAAGGCAAATTTTCACGTGGTGTGTTTCTCCAATTCAGAAGTGCTAATCTGACATCTGTATGCTCTATAGAACACCGCCTTAAGATTAATTTTGCTATTTGAACATAGCGTTCTGCTAAGCCATTAGATTTAGGATAACGCGGGCTAGACGGAATATGTTGTATTTTCCAATCTTTAGCAAACTTGTAAAAGGCATCTGATGAATATTGCGGACCGTTGTCTGATTCTATAATATCTGGTATTCCATGAGTTGCAAACGAATCTTTCAAATATTCTATTACAGAGTGTGATGAAGGATGGACTAATTTTTTAAAATCAAAATATCCTGAGTAACTGTCAACAATAAGACAGTATTGATTTCCGCAAAATTCAAACATATCAGTGGCCACTAGTTGCCACGGGAATTGAGGAACTGGTTTCATTTGTAATGGTTCTGTATTGGGAGAACGGGCTGTCTGCTGACAAACAGAACATTTTTGTATAAATAACTCAATATCACGACTCATTCCATGCCAAAATATAATTTCTCGAGCACGATGTAAGGACAAATTAATTCCTAAGTGCCCTTGATGTATTAAATTCAAATACTTCGATTTTAATGCAGAGGGAACTATTAAACGTTCTGATTTGAATAACAAATTTTCATAAACAGCTAATTCATCCCTAAAGTGCCAGTATTTACGAAGTTGTGTAGGAACTGAGTTAATCCTAGGTGGCCAACCATCAAGAATTAAACGTTTTAACTCCTGTAATTCATGATCTTCATTAACTGCATTCAACAATTCTGAAAAAGTCAATAATGGAAGAGGAACATCACATACAACTTCAAAAGTTTCAATCTCTTCATCTTCTGCAAGGTCAGTAACGCAATCACGACTTAAAACATCTGGAATGGGTATATCCTTACCTTTTTTGTATACTATCTTGGGTGAGTATTGAAGAACATCAAAAAGTATTCTTTGAAGACGTGCAGGAGCTGCTTGTAATGATTTTTTTGCTATTGCCTCTAAAGGCTTATGATCAGTTTCAATTGTAACTGGTTTTCCATAAATATAATCGTGGAACTTTTTACATCCGAAACGAATAGCAAAGCATTCCTTTTCAATTTGAGGATAACGCTGTTGTGCATCTGTTAATGCTTTAGTAGCATACGCAATTGGTCTACCATTTTGAAGAAGCACTGCACCAACAGCATGTGAGCTGGCATCAACAGAAACTATTGCAGGTTTATTAACATCAAAGTAGGCCAACTTAGGAGTATTTTTAAGAACCTCTTTTAATTTACAGAAAGAGTTTTCTTTATCTGTGGACCATTCCCACAATACATTTTTGCGTAAAAGTCTACGTAAGGGTTCTGTCATTCTAGAGAAATCAGGTATGAATTTCGACACATAGTTCACCATTCCAAGAAATCTCTGCAATTCAGCTAGACAAGTTGGAGTTTTCAATTTTTCAATGGCTTGAACTTTAGCAGGATCTATCTCGATTCCATCTGATGTAAATAAATGACCCAAGAATTTTATTCTGTTTTTCTCAAACTTACACTTCTCTTTGTTCAGACGAAGTCCAGAATCATAAAGACGTCTAATTACTTTTACAGTTAATTTTCGTAGTTCTTGTTTTGTGTCTGCCCATAGTAAAATGTCATCCATAGAACATTCAGTATTTTCAAAATCACCTAAGAGCGAATGCATTACTTGCTGAAATATTTCTGGAGCTGATGCAAGCCCAAATGGTACTCTTAAGAACGAATACCTACCCCAAGGTGTATTAACAGTCAAATAATCTGATGTTCGTCGTGACACACAAAGCTGCCAAAATCCTTTTTTAGCATCCAGTATTGTAAAATATTTTGCTGATCCTACGCGAGCTGCTATCTCTTCAACTGTCTTGAGAGGAAAATGGCGTCGTTTTATAACTTTATTAATATCAGTTGGATCTAAACATAAACGTATTTTATCACCTTTCTTTACAACAACTAAGGGGCTGACCGCAGGAGTAGGGTGAGTTACCGGTTTTAAAATTTTCATTTTTACCATAAGATCAATTTCTTTTTTGACAGTATCACGAATGGCATATGGAATTCTCCGAGGTGGATGTATTTTTAAATTTGCACCATTTTGAAGTTCTATATCATATTCAAAATCTTTCAAACAACCTATACCTTGAAAAACAGCCTCTGGAATTTGAGTTCCAATTTCATTAACCTGTACAGACTCAGATGAACGTATAACTAAACCAAGTTTTTCGCATGTAGAACATCCCAATATACAATTAAAATTTCCATTAACTACTAAAAATTTCAGATTAACTGGCGTATTTTGAACTATGCACTTAATATCAGTTTCACCAATTACTGGAGTAAACTCATTATTAAAAGATTTCAAACGTTTTATATTGGACTTCCGAATAAGGGCTTTAAGCCTTTTCGCTAAACTTTCCGTTATAATGTTACCTTCAGCACCAGTATCAAGTTTAAATTTCACAGCTACACCATTTTCAAACTTAACAGTTGTTAACCAAGCATTATTCTGATAGTCAGTAAGTTCTCCAACATGCAATGTATTATTAAAATAATCATTAATCCCATCGCTATCATTAGAAACTTCTGTAAGTTCCTGTACGGCTCGATTTATTGACCCATGTTTCTTTTTAAGTTTACACTGACGAGCATAATGCCCTTTTAACGAGCAGAGATTACAAGTGACATTAAATGCTGGACAGTTACGAAATTCATGTATTAAGCCGCATCGCCAACATACCTTATTTGTTTTATTGACTTTTGGCTTATTTTTATGTGAATGAGCCATTATATTAGATTTCGATTTCTGAATCATCATTATATCTTTTTCTGTATTATCGAAAATTGCATGCATTTCTTTTAACTGAAAAGTAGCTTGTTCACTAGCTCTACATATATCCACAGCTTTATTTAGCGTTAAATCTTTTTCAGCCAATAGTAATTCACGTACTTTATCGGAATTAATACCACGAACTATTTGATCCCGTAATAAACTATCTTGTAGATTACCAAAAGCACACTCTTTAATTTTTGTACGTAATTTAGTAAGATAAGAATCAAAAGTTTCTTGCTTACCTTGAATGCATGTAAAAAAGATATATCGAGTGTAGGTTTCATTAATCTGAGGAGAAAAATATTCGTCAAACTTCTGCTTGATTATATCGACATTCTGCTGCTCTTGTTCAGACAAATTAAAGGTATTAAATATAACTATTGCAGCAGATCCTAAAGCTGACATAAAAGTAGCAGCCTGAATTTCCACAGGTTTAGTATTTAACTGCGTAGCAATGGCATAAAATTCAAATGCCTGTTTCCAAACCTTCCATTTAACGGCCATATTATCTTCAGTAACTTCTAATTCTGCCGGAAGGCGAGCGTTCGTAGCTTCTCGCTGCATTTTTTAAAAAAATGTCAGCAATAAAAAGATAAATTCAATTTAATTATTTTAACTTCTGACACCATGTAACATCCTATTAACTTAGGTGTTATAAAATAAAGAGAAATATCAAGAAACACAAAACCAGTAGTTTATTCTAGAACAAGTAATAATAACGAAGTGAAAGTAGTATTACATAAAAACTGTCCACGTGACAGTTTGTTTACATCGGAAACGATTCGCGGAATTTCGTGCCACGAAATCTCTCTCTCTCTCAAAAAAAGGGTTAGTTATAAAAAATTCAAAGTAGTAAAATACATACGACTTAAAAAGAAAATAAATGCGGTAAAATGAAAAAATACCTTAATAAAAGAAATCCATAAAGTTTCAACAATCGAACAACCAAATGGAATCGTAATCCACATACGCTTCTAGAGAGAGGAAAAAGCCTTCACCTCATTGGCTGAAACATCGCGTCTGAAGATAGTAAAAGCCTCTAGCTGATTAGCTGAATGCTCGCGCATGCCTATAAAAGGCATTTTTGCATGAAAAACTAAAAAGCAGGTTAGCTTTAAGTATATGGATTATTAATTGTAGAAAGTCTATTAGCTTTTTCAATAATGAAAAAAAAATGGTTATCACATATATTCTCTATCTTAGGAAGAACGGGTTGGATGCACTATTTAGGATGAGCGAAGCGAATCCTCTACTAGGCTACACAAATTACATTTTGTCGTACACTTTACAAAAAAACTATTCAGTATTTTGACTTGAAATTAAACATAAAATAAATTATGATCTTTAGATTTGCACAATATTATTTTTTTTTTTTACAGAATAACCTTAAAAAAGTTATTATTTTAATTAATTTATTTTGCATGTATTTCCATTACGGACGCATTTTTTCAAATAAAAAATTAAACACGCATATCTTCAGAAGAAAAAATAAATCATGGAGTTAGTAATTATAGATAGAATCATGATTATTTAAATAAATCCGCCAAAATATCTCAAAAACTGTTTTTTAAATTTAATTAAGGAAATAAATATTTTTGGACTTGATAGAAATAAAATATGATCTGTAGATTCTGACAATATTATTTTCTTATCGAATGATTAAAAAAAACCATTTAATTCAATTATTTACATCCAATTTTAAAAGTATTTTTCAGTGTTAAGAATTCAAATACAATTTATTCTTATTATGTGACATCATTTACGCAGACTATACTTACGCATTTTAAAAGAATTATATTATGATTTTTTTTTTTTTGTAAAGTGGCAACAAAAGAATTGTAAACAAATAAAATTAATTGTTAAATTCGTTATATTAATGGATCAAAGCTTACAGTTTCTTTCAAAAAGCGAACAGCATTTATTTAAAGGTGCAATTAGGCTTTTTTCAACGAATAAACACGTAAAAGAATATAATAATGAAAAATTAAAAGAACTGCGTTAACCTGTTGTCTTAATTCAAGCTCTTCATAACTGTACTAAAGCAAAGTTGGCCGATACTGAAATGACAAACGGACTTGAACCATTTCTTAGTTTATCAATTGGGTCTGAAGTAATGTTACGTTCTAATTTGTGGACCGAAAAACGTTTAGTAAACGGGGCTTAAGGCTATGTTAACCCATTAACGCCCGACATTTCTTTTTCGTAACATTATGTTTCTTGCACCAGGTTTTAAGGTAACACCAGTTTGTTTTTAGGATAAATATTCGTTTTATTTGATGCACGAAACACCATGATAAAGTCACTGTTAGGTTGCTATAATATAAAACTGGTGTGAATCGCAATATTTGTATTTTATTGAGAAAAATAATTCGGCGCTAATGGGTTAAATATATTATTTATGAAGAAAATCACGGGCCACCAGACCAGACGACCCGAATAATCATGGTTAATTTGAAAACTGCAGTCATTCAACTTATGAGAATGGCTGCGTTCCGATTCCACCAATAACAAAATTCTGAAAAAATGGAAATATAAATTGCTGAAGAAAAAAATTTCCTCCGCAGTTAGCTTTTGCTGTTACAATTCATAAATCCCAAGGTTTAACATTAGATAAAGCAGTTGTAGATATTGGGGATAAAGAGATATCAGTTGGCTTAACGTACGCAGTGTTGTCGAGAGTGAAAACCCTTCAAGGTTTAGCATTCAATAGAAAATTTCCTTACGAGAGATTCTACAATATAAAAAATTCTCATATGCTAACATGCAGAAAAAAAATTAAATTAAAGAAATTAGAATGAAAAGTTTTACAGTTAATAATTCTTAGTATCAACGAGAGCAGATTTCAAAAGTTTTTCCAGAAAATAGGATTTTGAAGAAGTAACTTTCTTCAAGCTCTCTTCGAATATATCATTCGAAGATTGCTATCGAGATTATTTGATGTGAATTACAAAGATTGGAAGCATACCTATTTCAAACCATTTGAGAAAACCCCAGAGGCTATTCGAAAATATAAAACATCTTTAAAAGAACTTTTAGTTGAAAATTAAAAAATATTTTCTAAAATTTTGCTTCAAAAATATTTTTATTTATACCAGTTTATATCATAAATAAAAAAATCCGAAGAAATTCTTAGTTATTTGCCTGAATTTACATTTCTAAAAATAAAATATAACAAAAACATAAACGTCAAAACATAAAATAACGTTTTTGCTTAATACAGATGCAAAAATAATTTTAAAAAATATTGTTACTTTCAAATATTTATCTTATGAAATAATGCTTCGTGAATGCAAACAAAGCATGGCTTTTGCTAGTCATAATAAAATCTCAAATATTTATGTCAGTCACACTTTCGACATTTCTCACAGCATCCAGCAATCGCTTCAGGTCTTTGCTTATGTCTAAGGTAAAGCCAGGAGAGATGGTGCGTTCGGAGAGATTGCGCGCATAGAGGTTTGGGGGGAAGGAGTAGATTGAGCGCGCAGCGACTCCAGGTAGTAGTACAACAGCAGTAGTGGAGTGTCTACTTGAAAGTGCACGTTGATTGTTTTGAGCGTCTAAGATAAAGCATTGCTATTTTGTTTTGTTTTCCCAAAGTAAGTGCTTGAATTTTCATAGCTATCTATCAGAATTTCTATACAATGTCAATAGTACAAAATATTTTAACCTTAAATGATTTCTCATAAGCTACTAATCTAGACTAAGAATGTGAACATCAACGGCTCGGTTTAGTAGCAGCCATGCTTATATAAAAGGCCGCGCAATCTCTCCTACCGAAATTGGAGAGTTTGCGCATCTGCTACTTAGGAGAGATGGCGCATTGTTCTCATTAATTTCCATGCTAGGAGAGATTACGCAGCTTATTGGTAAATTTGCATAAAAAATGAAAAATGAAAATAGACTAATTTTATGTTAAACGTGTTATCAAGTAACTTAATGTTATTTTGTAATCTTATCTATACTTGCTTTTTCTGATTCTTTAATTTTTTTTTTTTTTCCTTTAAGGCGGTATTAAAAAAAAATATTTTTCCACGCTCAACAACTCAAAATTTTGAGACACATTCTCAGACTCATTTTTAAAAGTAACAACAGGAAACTTGGTGGCGTGATTTATAAAGACATTTATAAGGGCCCATGTTTTTATTTTTCGTTCAATTAATTAAAAATTGATTTACAGACAATTATTTTCACAGTACGATCTTTTTTTTTTTTTTTTTTTTCCAGCGCTATCGCTTCTCGAAATTCGGTTCAAAATGTCCACTTTGACAGCATTTTTAAAAATATATTCTGCCTTTATCAAAAAATCGAGACAGTGGGGACATTATAAAGTTTCTGAATAAGAGAACCTGCCAATTGGATGCATTTTAGAGCAAAAATGAATTTACGAATGTGTCTCAAAATAAGCAGTTTGGATTTGAATACACCCTTAATAAAATTTTTTAATCATTTTTAAAAATATTTCCTTTTTCTGATTCTTAATTCATTAGGTTAAAATATTCACTCCTAATACAATAATATTTGTTCACAAAAACCTTACAACAATGTAATTTAAGTGTAATTATTATTGTTAACAATTTAAATGTAGTTATTATTAGTAACAATCTCTCCTACCCATGTGCGCAATCACAACAACCCTGTAAGAACAGATTGCGCAAAATAACTTTCTTGGTTTTATTACAACTATTCTATTAAATTACAACATAACAACAAAATAGCAATGGAAATGCATAAGAAACAAATGAAGTAAATATTATTCCTGGATAATTTAGAAAAAAAATAATATTTAGATTTTTTTATTGTTATTCTTTTGAATTGTGCGCAGACTCTTCTAGCTTTACCTTACAGAAACACTTGGCCAAAAGTGAACTAAAACACTCACACATATACAAGATATCCTAAAATGGACTGAACTTTTAAGGTATTAGAAAACGTTAAATTCCGTTTTCAGTAAACAAGTTAAAATAACTGTAGACAAAAATATTTTAATCAGAATTATGTTTTAAGAAGTAGCTACGATAAAGATATGTTAATAGTACTTCAGCACCAATTCGTGGAAAATTATATAAATTAACCTGAGTTTTAAAAGCAATTAAATAAAATTGCAGGAAAGCCCTCAGACGCTCAGAAAGTTTTAAAATTTCAAAGAGCGTGCGAAAAGTATGTCTGTTGTGAATGATAATAAATTTTTAAATACTTATGAGAATTAATTAGGAATTATATATACAGGATATTCCAAAAATAACGATCCATTTCTATGAAAACACTAATCTATTGATTTCTTTCACAGATGTTTGAAGCAGATGAAAAGCAACAGCCTCAAATTCATTCTTTACAAAATGATACATATTTTTAAATGCTATTAGATTATCTAATCTAAAACTTAATTAATAAAAAACATAAAAGTTATCTTAAAACTTGCTGGAAGTGATTTCCTTCAGCTGCAATGAGAAATGTACACGTGGAATAAATCCTTCTTGTACTTTAAACAACATTGTATGTGTTACAGATCTGGATGCCATAGAAACACGATTCCACAAATCTGCTCGATGAGTAGATTCTCTTTCATATACGTTATTTGTCAGAAAACCCCAAAGAAAGAAATCTAAAGGATTTAAAAAATCTGGCGATCTGGGAACCAGTGGCGTAGCCAAGTGGGGGGGGGGGGGGGTCCAGGGTGTCCGGATCCCCCCCCCCCCGAACCCAGAATGAAAAATTAGTTTACTGAAACATAGATACAACATTAAAAACTGATAAGACGGAATCGCAAAGAACCATGCAAAATTCCGCTTTAGACAGGTGTTTGACGTAGCAAATATTATTTAATGGTATGTCTTTCGCCGGGGATATGAAATTTTTCCGTTTAAGACAGGTTTTTGTCATAGTTACATTCTATTTTTTCAGGTATCCTCTAAAACTGTTAAAACGTATTCACTCTATAGTATTCTTCTGAAAAGCATAGGTTTATTACAATAAAATCTGTGAAGATGAGAGCTTTCTTAAACGGCAAAAGTTCAAGGTTCAACAAAAACAACACTACATATATACGCACCTGCTAATATCTGAAACCTATCTAAAATGGAACTTTTTACGGTTGTGATTCCGTCTCTTTCTGTGAACACAGAATCCTCTTGTAAACGGAAACATTTCATGGTCTCGATGACGGAAAGATAACTATGCTTGATAAGTATACCTGATATGGCGGAAATCTATCTACAACGGAATTATTTAATGATCCCTATAGCGATTCCGTTTTTGCAGATTTTAATGTAACTAGATTAAACGCAAAACTTTGTCAACAGAGACTTGGGCAGGACCAACTGTTGCCAACACTTACGGGAAAAGACGAGTTTACACGAATTCAATAACAGCACATTGATAAGAGTTTGGCGATCCTTTTCTTTGTTTATTTTAGAATTTTATGTCGATCAATATTATCATTTACTTTGAATATGCTGGCTGGAATTAAAGAAAAAGTAGTGTATTCTTCGACTAGACATTTGTGAATTTTTATCCAACATTACATTGCCACTTTCAAAATACCTGCAAAAATCTAATTGTGATTTGTCTTTTGCTGTGAAACATGCTGATAATGTTATTTTTCAGCTTTTGAAACTTTACATCAATCAGTAAACAAAGAAGAGAAGACTGATGTTCAAAAGTTTTCTGACCTGTTCAAGAGAGCACAATCCTTTGCTAAAGAAACTTTTGACGCAATTTTCTTTAGCCACACATATTCCTTGTCAAGTTGGTCATCAGATACATCTTATTTCAAACTTGAAGAATATTTCGGGGGGTGAATTTTCTTCCTCCTTTTGATACTTTTATTTCTGATCTCGTTATTCGTTAATCATTAAAGGAAGAACAGAGGAATATTGAAAGATTTTTATGTTCTTCTGAGTTTGTGTAAAATAATGGTGATTTTTATTATTCAACTTTTAAACCCAATCTATTTTTAATAAATTGTTAATGGAATATTACGTTGTTGCATATTATTCTGAAGAGCAAGTTTTTATTTACTTATATAGTATTATAATTTTGTTTTTCGCCATTGTACAGGGATATTCAAGGCAGTTATAGAAATTAAGTATGGGAAAGTTCATACGATTTTTTGTAGTAATTCAAAATGGTACAAAAAACAGCGGAAACGGTTTTTATATCAACTGCACAACATCGTTGAATTCAGGAAGAGCAGGGGGGGGGGATCCATTCAGGAGCATCGAAATGTCCCCCCTGGAAGATTTGGGATTTTATGCTTATTAATAGTTTAGAAGTGGAATCCTCCTTCCGGAATTCCACAGTGTACCTTCCGGAGAAAACTGTCTGAATTCAACATTACATTTGACCCAAGTATGACTTCTGAACGCACTTTTTAGCATTCCTTCCAGAAATTTCATGGTGGCAATGCGAGTTTTGAATATGGAGAAGGTCGTGTGTGACATTATGTCATTAAAAATAAGAAATTGAACCTAATACACGTACCAAAGACCTGCTGAACTTGGAGTATGTTCTAAAACTGTTTCCAACCACTTAAAATAAATTGGTTGAAAAGTAAAAAAAATAGGAACCACCATTATTTTTTATACAATCTAATACTTAAAAAAATGTGCTAATTCAACAAAATGTTCACAAAAATTTAACATCTGTTAAGTCGGCCTGATATCGGAGACAATTATTGAGGTCGAATTATTTTACTTTGGTATGGAAAACAGCGAAACTTGAAACAGAGAAACCCAGAATAATTATGCATGTTTTAGACAATTGTAAAACTATTTTTTTCAACGTGAACTATATTTTTCGCCTGTAGTGCAGTGTTGTTGTAGTGTTTGTTACACTACTAGTTTCTATAGCTAAAATTGCAAGACCTTTTTCTTAAAGATTAAAACCTTATCTCAGAAACTCCCATGGGGAATCAGTGGTTGACGAAATTGGCAATTATGTCAACTTATTATCCAGTACCTATTACTGTGCGAGTTCTCAATTCCATGACAAGAAATTAAACATGAAATTTGCAGTTATAAATGTAACCATTTGATGCAAGAAATAATGCCACTTAATGCAAGAAAGTATTTGTTATATGAAACTTGATTTAAGTGCATTTAACTCTACAGTATGTTCTCAGTTATTTATATCATAGTGTTTGTAAAAATCTTTTTCACTGGTAAAGGTTAATGAAACTTCATTGTAGTATTATTAGCTGCAATTATAGAGATTGATCTTACTTTATTTTAGACATACTATTTTTTTTAAATAAAAAAATACCTACATTCTTAAAAATACTCGAAATACTCCTATTGCACACACACACACATAGTCAATCCTGTCAAGACGGAATCACTGGAGTGACTGGAGAAATGTTTCATTTTAGGCAGGATTTCGTTTAACGAAGTGAGTAATTAATTAAAACTCCTCACTACCTCAATAAGATGTAATGTTCGTTTGGACGTGATGCCGAAACTCTTCCGTTTGAGACAGGATTCCGTTGTAGAAAGGTCCCGCTTTCACAGGCTTTACTGTATTTATAAGTACATTAAAACCTGTTAAGACGGAATCGGAATCACAAAAGAGCGGTGAAAAATATTGTTTCAGACAGGTTTTCAGCAGATTTAATTGTATGGTAATCCATATATCAAGACCATGTAATGCTTCCACTGAAGACAGGATTATATTATAGACAGGTTCCGTTTTGACAGGTTTTACTATACATATAATATAAATAAGTATATTTATATAATTACAGCAAACTTGTGAAAATGAAACCTGCCGATAACGGAATGCTCACTTAAACGGAAATATTACTTTGTCCCATGGAAAAGAATCCATACAATTACACCTGCTTAGAAAAAAAACCTGTCTAAAACGGAATTTTTCACCACTTTTTGCGATTTCATCTTGTCGTGTTTCACTACATATATAACCTGAAGAAAAATTCTGGACCCCTCCCGAAAAAAAATCCTGGCTACGCCACTGCTGGGAACCCACACAATAGGACCTCCATATCCAATAATAATATTTCTAAAAAAACTGGTTAAGACAGTGCGTTGCTTAAGTGATCCATGTTTTGGCTTGTCGTTATACTGAAATCACATATGTGACAAATCTTGTAATGAAACATACTCTTCAAATATAATATATATAATTATATATATATTTATCATAATATAATAATATACGTATAATAATAAATTATAATAATATATTATATATTATATAATTATATATTTTTTATTATTTATATTATATTTATTTATATTGCATTATATTTTACTTTAAAATTCACCAAATTATCGCCAAATTTGGTAGAGCAAGTGCGGGTCGGGAAAACCTGACTTAAGGCCTAGGACCTGGCTCCCTTTTGGGTGTCCAGTCCCGAAGCTGTTGGGGGACCCCGGCTCATCCCCAAGTCTAACGTGGTGATTTCTCAATAGGGTGAGAATCACCACAATCGCAACGGCCTATGTCGTCTTTCACTTGAGTTCAATGGGAGTGATGCGCAGGTGGCGGTTTTCCCACCAGTCGCAGCGCATACAGAAGGACACTCCTGGTCGCGCCCGTTGTAAGTCCCTCAGGACTTGGGTGCGACGGTTGACGTGCCTGACGGCCGCGATGACTCGGCGAATGGCGGCGCAGCTCAGTTTTACCAAACGCCAAAATATAGCAACAACTACATTGAGACATTTAGTGCCAAAAAAACTTTTTCAAAATTTCCGGCACAGACTATGAAATTTTTCCCAAACGGGACGTCCCGCGTAAATCGGGACACCTGGCAACACTACCCTCGACCGTGAACTGTTGAAGACCCCTTATCTAGTAAACTGATTGATTATACTTGATGTAAAACATTTTAAGAATACGAACTTTTTATCGCAGTACTTCCTATATATTTCCAGGTTCTACATGCCTCATGGAATAACTGTTGATCGACACGGGAATACTTGGCTGACCGATGTTGGATTACATCAGGTAAGATCAAGGGGAGAACCATTGTCCCTCCCTTGATTTTGAAATTTAATTAACTAAACTTTTTTTTTCCCTCTTCTAAAAACACAGTAACATTTATTCTTCACAAACGACTTAAAATAATTGAAAACGAACAGAAAAAATAACTAAGGACTTTTCTTCAGAGCACATAAGTCATTTTTTACATTATTTTATTTAACTCAACTTGGTCTTTGTAATGTAAAAATGGAATTTCGTAATCAATTTTTCAACTATCTTCCTGATTGGCTAGAATTATTAAAATTATGCACACAGGTGTAATTCCTACGAAAATACAACATTTTTTACAGAACGTCAGTTGGAGCTTACTACGGTGACCCGAAAAGTTTTTGGTGTCTGTCTGTCTGTCTGTTGTATATTCCACGGTAACTGTCACAAAAAGCATCCAATTAGCTTGATATTTGGTAGATATGTTAGTGAGATACTCGGAATTAGGTATATAGTTTTTGGTTAAATTTGGTTCATTCGTTCGAAAAATATAGAACATTTCCTTTCCTGTAATAATGTTCTCTCTATGGAAATTCAGACGATTTTAAAATTTTATCACTCAGCTGAAAAAAAAAATGGCACATGTGAATAATTGATTTGTACGTTAAATTAATGGTTGCTAAATTTCGAAAGTTGCGAAATGGAGATCTTAAATTAATCCGATCACTTTGAATATTTGCCAATACGTGTATTTATTAGAATTTCGAAATTAATTGTATAAATTATTGGAAAATGTTATGCATCAGTTCGAGAGGTATAAAACATTTTAATTTCTCATTTTTCGCAAAATTTCCAATGTTTTTCTTTTATTCTCTCTCTTTTATTAAATCGTTGCCGAGAAAAGCATATCAAAAAAGAAAATTCAAGTGAATCGCATTATTTTGTTAAGAAAATAGCTGATTTTCGGGTGATTTTATTTTTTAATATGCTTTTTTCTATTGAAATAGATGAATATTTATTTTAACTACTAAGGAAAGATACCAAATAAGTTTTCCAAACGAAAATTATAAAAACATTGGATGTGTAAATTGAATATCATAAGAGGATTTTACATTTGTATAAGTATATTTATTACAATAAATTTTATTCAATTTCAGCAACATATAATTATGTTTCGTGGTTGAAAAATAAGTATTATTTTAAGGGTAGGATAAAATGTCCTATACAAGGAGATGGTTTATATCATGAAATTACAATAATAAATCCATTTAGGCATATACTCGAATAACGAAACAGCACAATTACTGGAAATTGAGAATATAAAATTAAAGTGACAACGGGTATTTCAGGGGGCAGAGACCCCTTGAAGGAATGTATTCATATTCCGAAAAAAAAAACCGAGAATAAGTTGTTTATATTATTGCATAAAATCATGTTTAATGTGATACTTCTAAAATTTCCAGAAGCTTCGATAAATCTTATATGCTTATAAATTTGCATTTAGCTATAGAAAAAAAAAATCGGATTGTAAGATATTAAATATTATGCAAATTATATTAAAAATTAGTGAGATAAATAATAATTTGTAGAGCTAACGTTGGAACCTCTGATCTGTAGATTTACTAGTAATATTTTCGAACTTAATTATAAATTAATACCTTAATTTTACAACAATTTTGTTTGTCTTAATTAAAATGTATACTTTTTCACAGGTTATGAAATTCCCTGCACGTGTGAATAAGCCGGAACTGATACTCGGAGAAGCTTTTGTTCCTGGATCTGGCAGTACTCATTTCTGTCAGCCCAGTGATGTGGCCGTTACCCCCGCCGGTTATTTCTTCGTGAGCGACGGTTACTGTAACTCCAGAATCTTGATGTTTGATAAAACTGGTAGACGGATAAAAGAAATCGGAGCCAAGGGTATGCCATATTTAGTTTTGGAAAACATCTACAGTAGAATTTCGATTTAAGGTGGTTCTTAAATGACCTGCTCAAGAACGCGAAATTTTCTGACACAATTGAGGGGGTTGGGCAAGAGAGTGCCAAGCCACATTTTTGAACTTCTGAGATATTTCAATTTGAAAATTGGATCCAATACTCAAATCAAGATATATAACCTAAAGTTTTTTCGCCAATGTCTTAGTAACATTTGAGATATTCTGAGTAACAATATGCCATTACTTTAATGGTATTACTATTAGGTTTTTTAGGTGCGTTCGTAATTATATAAATACGTAGCACCTATAGTCGTCGTTTGGTCCGTCCGTCTGTCTGTCTGTCCGCATATAACAACGCAAAAACTACCCAACCAAATGGTTTGCAATTTAAAATATATTATCTTTGCAGAATTTTGTCGAGACATTTCAAATTTTATTAAAATCGAATCAAAACTTTAGGAGATATTAATAAAAATATTTATTAAGAAATTTGAATTTTTTTTTTTAAATCGGTCCTTTTTAGGTGCGTTCGTAATTATATAAATACGTAGCACCTATAGTCGTCGTTTGGTCCGTCCGTCTGTCCGTCCGTCTGTCTGTCTGTCTGTCCGTCTGTCTGTCCGTCCGTCTGTCTGTCTGTCCGCATATAACAACGCAAAAACTACCAAACCAAATGGTTTGCAATTTAAAATATATTATCTTTGCAGAATTTTGTCGAGACATTTCAAATTTTATTAAAATCGAATCAAAACTTTAGGAGATATTAATAAAAATATTTATTAAGAAATTTGAATTTTTTTTTTTAAATCGGTGCTTTTTTGTTATAGGAGCTTCCGAAGTTTAATCGTCAAGCGACCGAGATACTTATTTTATGACAGAAATTAATCTGCAGACGATATAATTCATTTCACAGAATTAAAAATCATCAAGATCTGAATATTTATATAACTAGCTGATACATATATATCTGAATATTTATATAACTAGTTAAGATATTTGTATGAACAGTGTCATAAAATATATACTTAACTAGCTGTTTAACCCGTTCTACGCACGGGATATCATGAATTTAATTCTAAAACGTGCGTACGAACGCACCTCGTTTGTAACGTTTGACGTACAATTTCCAACTTGTTTGTTATAGGAGCTTCCGAAGTTGAATCGTCAAGCGACCGAGATACTTATTTTATGACAGAAATTAATCTGCAGACGATATAATTCATTTCACAGAATTAAAAATCATCAAGATCTGAATATTTATATAACTAGCTGATACATATATATCTGAATATTTATATAACTAGTTAAGATATTTGTATGAACAGTGTCATAAAATATATACTTAACTAGCTGTTTAACCCGTTCTACGCACGGGATATCATGAATTTAATTCTAAAACGTGCGTACGAACGCACCTCGTTTGTAACGTTTGACGTACAATTTCCAACTTGTTGTAAATTAGCTATCTTCATTGAAGGCATAAACATCTGGGGCAAAAACGAAACCTGTCACATAGGCTGCTACCAAGTGACATTAGAAACAAATTATATGTTGGATATTATAATTTACAATATTATTCAACAGATTACAGTGTTAGATTTATTTCATAAAAAATGTGGTTTGGCACTTTCTTGCCCCGACCCACTCAATTTCTGACTCATTTTTAAACGCAAAGGCATAAAATTGGCATGCCTGACTATTAGAGCAATTTTAAATCGAAATGAGTTTTCTGTTTCTTGATAAACAGTTGAGTTATAAGCCAGTTATGAGCGATCGAGTTATAAGCGAGTTATCGAGTTATAAGTGATTCGTGTCACGTGACGACCCGTTTTCCCCCCATTCTCGTTCTGGGACGTCAGAAATTCCGTTCAAAATGCCGACTTCGTCAGTATTTTCTGAAAGATCTTCAGCCTTTACCAAAAAAATTTTAAACGCCTTTTGATTACAAAGTTTCTGAATAAGAACACCTGCCAATTTTATGCGTTTCTGAACAAAAATGAATCAAAAAATATGTCATATGGTAGTCTGTGTGGATTTGAGAACAGCCTTAACGATACCCGATTTAACGACTTCCCCATTTAACAATGTTTTAATGATTCGAATGCATCTACAAGTAGAGTTGGGAAAAACTCTCAGATTGTGAGGGACGGGAATAAACCCAGAATTTCGAGGAATTTTGAAAGTAAACAAAGCCAATCATTTTTCAGTTTTTAAATTTACATTCATTGTTCTGAAAAGTGTAAGATAGATTTTTCATTATGAATTCCCAAAAATTATTATTTGGCGCTCCAAGTTTTTATAATTTATTAAAACACATTAGCTTTACAACAATGGCGGCTGTGAATTGGTCTTTAAAAATTTTAATTGTTTAATTTTTTGTTAGCTGGCGTACTTACTATTCAGGTATACCCTATATTAATTTTCTTTCTAGTTGTATTGCATTTTTACATTGATTTCTATTACTTTTGTTCATTTTCTTTTCCGTTTACATTTGCTGCTGAGAAAAGGGGCGATGTTTACACTCATGTCAGGCGAGATGAATCTGTCATCTGATTATCTCACTTTTTACCTATCGACGAATAAAATATAAAATAACTTATGATAATTGTAATTTCTCTTATTTAATATTTCTCCAAGATTAAGCATATATTTCGTTATGCGTTGTTTTTCTATATTTATGTTATTGGTTTTAATAACATAATTAATAAGGGCTTTACGTTGCAAATATAAATACAAACATCAAACACTTGCTTTCAACGTATATTTCGTTTAATTTAAATATGAGCTATTTAAAAAAAAACTACATAAATAAACAACTCTCGACGTTTCGGCTAAGACGTCGAGAGTTGTTTACTTATGTAGTTTTTTAAAAATAGCTCATATTTAAATTAAACGAAATATACGTTGAAAGCAAGTCTTTGATGTTTGTATGTTTTGATAACATTTGTAACAAAAATTTTGTTTATATTGACAAAAATTGAAATCATTAAAAATAATTAAAAATAATAAATAAAATTGTCCATGCCTAAAACTTTCTGAAAAATTTCCCTCCCAAAAAACCCCGCTTTTTTTTTTTTTTTTTTTACCTTTTGCAACTCTACCTTATAGGGTGAATCGCTACCAATTGTACAAACATTGAGGGGTGGTAAAACTCAGTAAATCGAACTTTTTTTGTATTGAAGAGCTGGGCTGCAATCGATTTATTCTGTGATAAATACAGGGTGTCTCGTTGCAAGTCGAACCCAAGTTTTCATTCGTAGCTTTAACAATAATGAAAGCGTTTTACCGACATTTTCAACAGACCTACTTTGTTTTCTATGAAATGTCATAACATCCCAAGAATTGCTAGGATTGGCTACAGTCTACGTCCAAACAGCGCTGGCTTGGACATTTCGTAATTTCGAATGTATAAGGGGTGCGCCCAATTGAAAAGTGGACAGCTGACGTAGCGACGTTATCAAGGTTGCCGAGCCGGTTTTTCATTTGATTTTGGCTTCGCGCAGTGTTAGTAGCGCATTAGACAAAGTTGCGTCGTTTGGAAAGAGTGTCGTTGTGTGTGTGTGTGTAACTGACGCCTAAAACATAGGGTGAACAGGATCGAAGCGTCCAGAGTAGAATAGCGAGGCGTAGTGCGTTTCTTGGTGGCTGAAGGTGCAACGAACGCGGACATTTTTCACCGAATGAAGCATGTTTATGATGAACACTGTTTAGGCCATACAGCTGTGAACAACTAGTACAAGAGACAGACAGTCTAGGATACACCGAGACCAGGTCAGGTCCACGATGCCATCACCGATGTATCAGTCGCCGCTGTCGGTGAGATGGTACAGTCCAGACTTGTGGCCTTGTTATTTTAACATCTTCGGGCCACTTAAGAAGGCACTCAGAGGACAAAGGTTTACTTCGGACGACGAAGTTAAGGTTAGGATGCGAATATTCTTCCGAGATCAGTCCCAAGAGTTTTACGCCAGGGGGATCGACCTACTGATGACACGATGAGACAAATGCCTCAACAAATACGGTAATTTTTTTTAGAGGTAATAAAATACTTAATTCTACTTACACTCTGTGTCCACTTTTGATTCCACTTATAGTTCACGGTGCATATGGGCCACTGACCTTATTACAAAGGACTTACCGTTATATCTATCACATTTCACACAAAGTAAAGTAAATCTGTTAAATATATCGGTTAAATATCTTCATTGCCGTTCTCAAACGTGGGTTTCGGGTAATCTCTTTTTGTCGTCAAAGGGGTATGAAAAAAAAGAAATTACTTTTCCCATTCTTCTTTTTGAAGTATGATGGTGAAAAGTTATTTTCGAGTATTTAAAATTTTTAATTGTCAAATTTCTGTATTGCTTTTTATATTGATATGTTTTTAAAATGTACTGCACGGGGAGGTGGGGCGGATCTGACAAAAAAAAATTAGTTTAGCTAATTTCATGTTTACATTCTCCATTTTTATAAACGCGACCGAGGTTGCGAATCAGAGGCACATTTATTCCAAAATCTTACCCTTCCCTGGATTTCATTCTTCTGACGCCCATGAAATATACAATACTAAATATTTAATTAAAAATGTTCTACTGTGAAATTGCTGTATATTGTATTGAATAGAGGAGATGGGGAATGAATGGGACATTTTCACAAAAATGTTTATTTTAAGTATTTTATTTAAGTTATTATCAATATTATATATCACATTTCATACATTAAGTGTTTGACTACATCTTATGCACAATATTTCTTCAAGATTATTATTATACAGAAATATATTAGGAAATTAAAAAAACAATTCTTGTATGTCTCAATCATCCCCACAGCAGGGATGAATGGGACACAAATATTTTCCTCCATTTATTCAATGTTAAGGACTAAAAGCTGAAAAAAAAATGCCTCCTGGGCAAAAGCTGAGAGATTGTAAATTGTAATATGATCTCCAGAATTATTTATTAGCCAATCATATTGGACTCATCTCAGCTTTGTCTTAAAAAGCCCATAAACGGCAGCATTCAATGGCTGAAGACGATAACTACAATGAGGATGAAATGTTAAAAAAATAATTACCATAAATTATTAATTTATCAAACTATATAATATCATTTAGCTAATAAATATGTTTTTCAGCATCCTCTAGAGATAAATGTGACAATCCCATTCGTCCCATTTGAAATGTCCCAATCATCCCCATGATGCATATATTCAATTGTCAGCCATTTTGTCTCAAAAATTATTTTGTCACAATGGTTAATATGCATTCATTTTAATTACCAATATTGAGCCTTGAAATAAAAAACTACAACATATCTTAATTGTTTATATTGCATAAGATATTTAAGTAACTTCAAATGTAAAAAAAAATTACTTTTAAGCAAAGTTTTCAGAAAATGCAAATTTGAAGGAAACTGAAAACAGCCATGTGGTCTTGCTTTTGGTTCTGAAGCACACTATGGTAGTGAAATCTATGAGGATAGAAAGCAACTAAAAAAAAGGTTTATTGCCTGATATATTGAGAACGTCCCATCCATCCCTTGTCCCATTCATCCCCCATCTCCCCTATATATATATATATATTTTTTTTTTAGTTTACTTTATATTATGGGGTTGTTGTTTTTTTTTCAGATGGCATGCGTATACCTCACAGCTTGACTTTGATACCGGAGCATGATGCTGTGTGCGTAGCTGACAGAGAGAACTCTCGGATACTGTGCTACGCCACTGGTACTGACGGTACAATACCGGGGATGCCCCTTGCAAGTATCGATGGACAAGGCCTTGGAAGAGTGTTCGCGATAGATGCGAGGGGTAAGTAGGCGTCGATGGCGCCGACCATGAGTGTTGAGGAGTCGAAATCATAAAATTTGCGTGCCGTAATTAATGGATGACCCCTAAGGGCAGTTGCAGCTCCCTTGATTCTTAAGTTTAAATAATTAAATTTTCTATTTACTATTTATTGTTCTTTTACCAATTTTTATTCAGACATTATTTAAAAAAAACATGGTAAAAAATTCCTCACTAAAAACGTCCCCCATTTAAAAAAATGTAAAAACAGTTTCCAATAAAAAATCTTTACCACTCCATAAAAGCGCTTTCGCCCCCATCATCAGTTGTGATCTTCAACTCTCTGCTCTCCGTTATATATATGGCTGCTGGTTGAAGAGCCGATAGGGGGAGCTCTTCAACCAGCAGCCACATATACAATAAATAGTAAATTTACAGACATTAACAAATGAACACTTGTTTTTAAAATTAAATTTTCTTTCTCTCTGACGATTTTGAAAAAAAAAAAAAATCCCTCCAACGTAACTATGAACACTAGGAAAATATCAAACGCTCCACGGTAGGAGATTTACCGATTCTAGGTGGTCAAAAGTCTTTTTTTTTTTAATTTATCCTAGCATAATTATTTTTTTTACCTAATATAGCTTTATAGTTGGGACATTGTACACTGCAAATGGTTTTGATATAAATATAATTGTATGGTCCAGAGACTAGTACAAAGATGATGTTTCTTATTTGTGAATGAATCAAGTTTTTTTTTTAGTATGTTTTATCTGTTATTTGAAGTGGAATACAAAATAGTGCTATATTATGGACGCATCCGAACGAAATATGGACTTTGTTTTATCAGATTTGTGTGCATAAATTTTCAACATATCAACTGTTACTTCATATTTAATGTTGCAAAAAACTCTTTGGGTTTTTTTTTTTTTTTTTTACAATTTTGCATTTTTAAAATAGAAAAAGTTATATTAAAAATCAAGATAAAGCTCGATTTTTGATATCGTTAAATAGTTTATTATTTGTTCGATAAATTTTAGTTTGTCTGCGTCTATCTGCGTCCCTAGGTTTTATAATTGTTTTTACCTTATTAAGTCTAAATTAATTTTTTTTTTTAATTTTAGTTCAAGTACAATTTTTTTAATCAAAGTCACCAGGATTTCAGTCAGTCACACAAATCGACTTTTGCACTTTTATAGAGCAGCAACAAGCTCCAAAAAGATGAATTTGAGTGAAAATGTTTTGTTTATAGAGGAAAATTACTATGAAGAACACATGAAGTTTTGCTAGCGCAAAACGTTTAAATTTAGAGCCTAACTTGGACGAAACTTGCCAGCTATATGTAGATCTTATGACAGATTCATATAAAATATAATACTTACAAGGAAACCACTTTTGGTGCAGCTCGTACCCAGCATTAAGGGGTCTCAGGACTCTTAAACCATTAAAATTTTCGAATTTTTATTATTTTTTTTATATTAAACTCCTATCTTTTCTGAACATTTTAGTGTAAATGTTTTCTTAAAATTCCAATTAGAACAGACGTTGTAGCTTTTAGAATTATACCCACTCAAAGCTGAAGCATACTAAAAGCTGAAGCAAAACATCATTTTTCTCAAAATTATGTTTTTGGGCATAACGTCCATATCTCAAAAACTTAATAAATATTTTTTCATGAAATTTTCCAAAAATAGGTGTCATGTTAGTCTACATAAATTGAACCTAAAATTTCATTTTTATTATCAAAAAAATATATTTTTTTTAATTGGTTATAATGTTGAAAATTAAAAAAAAAATGTATTAGCTCAATACAACCTTGCATTAAAAACATAAAAATGCTTTAAATACAAATTTATTTAGGTTCAGTGTAATTATTACAATATAAAGTATAATTAGGCTCCAAAATTTTTATTCTAGATGCAAAAATTATTTTGTAATCGTGCACGTAAGCTGTCCTGTCAATTTTCTGCTCGACAAATGTCTGACAGTTTGAATCCCCCTATAAATATTAATTCTGCATCGTGTAACTTTTTAAATATGTGAAATGAAAGAACGCGCTTATATCTTTTCATCCCTTCAAAAACTGTGTTTTTAAATCGTAATACATTTGAAGATATTAAATGTTAAAAATGGTCATTTTTTTTCTTTTTTTCCAATTTTAAGAGTCTTGAGACTCCTTAAGACCTGGTGCATTTTAAAGCCTTATACTACGAAGTTTGAGAACCGATAAACCATTTCTGTTAAAATCATAATTTTTTATTTTACAGCACCATAACTTTCAGAAATTATGTTAAAAAATATGTTAGAAAATACGTTAATAACACCTATCGGATTATTAACATAGAAGGTTTTTTTTTTTTTTTTTTTTTTTTTTTTAAGCAGTTAAAAATACAATTTAGTTAATAATAAGTATAAAATATTGAAAAAAAGTTGAAAAATTTCTTCAAGAACCTACGATTTTAATTTTGAAAAATTACAACATTATATTTACACTAGTATATAACCCCCGTCAAAAATGACGGATTGTTGATCTGCGTTCCATTTTCATAAGACTTCATAGAAAAGTACATTTTAAAGTCGGTAGATGGCGCCAAAACAATCTAGGTGTCAACGATTTTAATCAGATGATTTGAATTGGTGATTAAATCATGATTTGAATCAACTGATTTTTTTTTAAATCATAAATTTACTAAATGTTTAAAATGACACACACAAAAAAATCTAAGATTAACATAATTTGGAAAGTTTCTATGGATATTTTACCTTATGAATAAACAAAACAAGCTTTGAATAATTGTTTCTAAACGTAATTCCTTATGCTTGTAAAAAATTAAGTACAGTAAGTTTGTAAAAAGCTAGTATATAACCCCCGTCAAAAATGACGGATTGTTGATCTGCGTTTCATTTTCATAAGACTTCATACAAACAGCATGAAAGATTTGTATTGTAGAAAAGTACATTTTAAAGCCGGTAGATGGCGCCAAAGCAATATTATTCGCAACAGAGTTCGTTTGTTTATATCTAGGATTCCGATGTCTAATCTGGATTTTTAATTAAGAACTTAAAACATTATAATAGGATATGATATACATGTTTTATAGGAAAAACATGCTGAACAGACATGATTTCAAATAGAAGATATTATCATTTATCTGTGATATGTTAGCATAGGTTTTTCATTAAGCCTAACATGGCCTTTAACTACGGTCGATTTGCAGACCAGAGTGGTCCCACCCGGAATGGTTACAGACACTTTCTTGCTTTCGGATTTTATTATGTAGATTTTTGGCGTGGAGAAAGTTGGCTTAATTCGTTACCGTAGAACTTTTCCTGGCTACTTTGGCCGAATGCCATAGTCGTCTGCTGTGTGTAATGGATTCGTAGCACCCTATATGGCGACTTAATTCACTTTTGGCGTGAAATTAACAGTTAAAAATCCAATAATAAAAAATTAAAAGTATAAAAAAATATATAAAATATGATTTTAACAGAGAAATTTTATCGGTTCTCTAACTTTTATATTTAGGGCTACAAAATGCACCAGCTTTCGATGCTAGGTGCGACCTGCACCAAAAGTGGTTCCCTTGTGAGTTATGTATTTTCTTAAGTTGCTTATTTAGATACCTCATTTCATTACGGGAAAAATGAAATTTCTTATTAATATCCTGTTAGTGTTGGAAAGTGATTCATAATTTATGCCGGATATATGATTTTTCGTTCTTGTTGCTTTAGATAGATACATCAGATTTAATACAAATTAGACAGATTGGTCTTACCCACATTGAACTCGGTTTAAAAGTTTACTTTAGCGAAGAAAGAGCGATTTGACGATAAATAAAACGCTGTACGGTAGCATGTGGTACGCTTTCTATTTGTTGAAAACTGTAACGAAACTTCACCGTTAAATAAGGTGAAAGAAGTTATCAGTATATAGGAAACGTATAACACCAGAAACAAAAAGTCCAGTTTTAGCAATTACCTTCCTTAGTCAATATTGTAGTAAAATTATTTTGTGCAGCCCTGCATATGATCTATAGATTTGGATATATACTGACAGCATTATGGTACAATGATAGCATGATACAATTTAGTTCAGTTAGAAAATTCACATTTAACAATTTTTACCAATCGATGGAAATGCACTCGAAATCATTTCTACAACCCTGTATATTATCTAAATATTTTTGTACACACCTCATATTAAGCTAAAATTTAATTCAGGTAAAAAGCGCATAAGTCAACTTAAAACAAACTCCCAGCAATTACCAACCATAAACGACAATGTACTTTGTTCTTTGCGTAGCCCTGTATATGAATATATTTATTTTCCAAAACCTTCTTATAAGTCTACTAACTATAGTTCAGCAGGAAAATGCGTAACACAATTAAAAACTACCCTAAGTTATTCACTTCCATAGTCTGTAATACTTACGAGTTCCCTTGCGTATCCCTGTATTTGATCAACCGAATTTATACATATCACGTACTATGCAAACATTTAGTTAAACTTTTAAAAACCCAAACCGATGTCGAAAAACGCACTTATCACACATCGACTGTAATTATTGCACGCATACTGTAACTGATATCTTTTGTGCGTCCCTGTAAATAATAAGCGCAATGCACACCATACTTTTAAGTGAGCAATTTATAATGCACCGCAGTAATGCGTATAAATTTCATTATGTTTGAAATAGCAAAACATTGTTAAATTACACTCCAAACGATTTTTCCCCGTAGAACAATGTGTAACGGAATTCTTTTGACTGGCCCTGTAAAAAATCTATGAGTGCTACACACTCCATTTTCAATAGGAATAATGAGCCAATAACATACAAAAGTTTTAGGGCAATCCGAGTACATTTACGCTTGCTAGAGCACGGACAGACGGGCAGATGGTCAGTCAAACCGAAGTCATAAACACTTTTCAACTAGGTTGAAAAGTGTTAAAAAATGGCAATGGTTGTCACATATCAGATTTAACATAGTCTAAAAATTTAATTGAAATCGAAGAATGTTAAAATACATTAACAATAAACTGAAAACATAGACCCATTGATAGTAATATTATTCGGATTTTCAAAGGCTCGTTATTTTCGAACGAATTACCGAATCTTCTTGATTAACGAATTCATCTAAGATATTTCCAAGATTAATACACTGTCCCAATTTTGTTCGAATTGGTTCAGTATTTCGGACGTTATCGTATTGGCAAGTTTTCATTATGATTATACACTGGAAAAAAAAAAAAAGTTGGAAATTGTACGTCAAACGTGACAAACAAGGTGCGTTCGTACTATAGCTAGTTACATAAATATTCAGATCTGGATGATTTTTAATTCTGTGAAATGAATTATATCGTCTGCGGATTCATTTCTGTCATAAAATAAGTATCTCGGTCGCTTGACGGTTAAACTTCGAAAGCTCCTCTAACAAGAAAGCACCTATTTAAAAAAAAAAAAAAAAAAAAAAAATCAAATTTCTTAATAAATATTTTTATTAATATCTCCTAAAGTTTTGATGCGATTTTTAAAAAATTTGAAATGTCTCGACAAAATTCTACAAAGATAATATATCTTAAATTACAAACCATTCGGTTGGGTAGTTTTTGCGTTGTTATATGCGGACGGACGGACAGACAGACGGACCAAGCGACGACAATAGGTGCTAAGTATTTATATAATTACGAATGCACCTAAAAAGTGTTGATTTTACTGTATAATACTGGCATTCCAGCTTCAAGTATTACTGCTTATTTTACTGTTTATTACTGTTAATTTTACGGTATAATACTTGCAGCTGGAATGCCAGTATTATATTGTAAAATCAACACTTTTTCTTTTCTTTCTTTTTTTTTTTTTTATGCAGTGTACAGGGCGTCTATAAATGACTCTCCCGGTTTCCTTAGTTCATAACTTTTGATTTAAGAATTATGGCGAGAAATATTATTACATATTCGTAAATTACAACTGAAAAAGTTTTTTTTAATAACGCAAACAAAGTTACATATGGGTAAAGGTGCAACTCCAAACGCTATTAATCGAATAACAATTATAATCAAATGATAATTAATATTAAAATTTTATCAAATTTATCAAAAAATTATTAATGAATTATGTAATATCTGTCTATCTAACTTTGTACTCATAATTTATTAACAGCTTTTTGATAAATTTGATAAAATTTTAATATTAATTATCATTTGATTATAATTGTTATTCGATTAATAGCGCTTGGAGTTGCAACTTTACCCATATGTAAATAACTTTGTTTGTGTTTTTAAAAACACTTTTCCAGTTGTAATTTACGAATATGTAATAATATTTTTTTCGTCTTATTCTTTAAATCAAAAGTCATGGGATAAGGAAACCGGGACAGTCATTTATAGACACCCTGTATATAGATAGATACCGGGTGCGTCATAAATTCGTGCAAACTTTAAAAATTCATAATAAAAGAAGTAATACTCGGAAAAATTTTCGGTTTGCGCGAGTATGATCAGAAAGATTTTGGATTTTTTTTCCATGTATAATAAAAATTGATTCCAAAAGTAACCGATAGAGGGCGCTCACATGTCATACTGAGGCGTTTTATGCAAATCAGGCAAACACAAACAGACAATGAAACAAATCCCAATAATATGACACTGTGCATTTATTTTAAAGTAAAAGATGCTCAACATGACCGCCACCACGAGGTATTAGGCAAGTGAGGCGCGTCAATACGCCTGTTAAAGCTGAGTGTAGCATGTCGGCATCGATGCCACCGATGGTCCGTCGAATGGTATCTTTCAGTTCCATTAAAGTGGCTGGGGAGCTCCGGAATACAGGGGACTTTAAGTATCCCTACAACCAAAAATCTGCATGTGTGAAGTCTGGAGATCGTGCGGGCCACTCAAACTTACAACCTCGACTTATCACTCGGTCTACAGTGAAAGTGTCCAACAGGAACGTCTTGACTTCACGTGCAAAGTGGGGCGGGGCACCATCCTGCATGAAGGGGACGACAGGTAACGCATGTCTTTCCTGCAATGCAGGCACAACGTGATCACACAAAAGCGTAAGATACCGTTCTGCAGTGACTATACAGATTTTCCAGCCAGATTCAGGACCAGGTTCTTCAAAAACGAAAGGACCCAGAATAAAAAACACGGTGAAATCGCACCAAACAGTCTTATGAGGAGCATGCAGTGGCTTGGTCAGGTACTCACGAGGGCTTGACGTCGCCCAGGTACGACTGTTTTGCGTATTGACGTCACCATGCAGTAAAAGGTGTGCTTCATCCGTTCACATGAAGCTCAGCAACCATTGTGGGTCACGCTCCATTTGTACCAGCGCCCATGTAGCAAACTTTAGTCTTTTATCTGTATCTGCCGGTAATATCTGGTGAACTGCCTGTACCTTGTATGGATACAGATCCAAGATTCCGTGCAGAATACGTCGAATCGACGATACCGGAATCCCCGTTATTCTCCTAGCTTCACGAGCACTGCTACTCTCCGCTGATGCCTCTATCGGTAAACGATAGTGCTATCGGTGACCGATAGCGCCCTCTATCGGTTAATTTTGGAATCATTTTTTATTATACATGGAAAAAAAATCCAAAATTCTTCTGATCATGCTCGCGTAAACCGAACATTTTTCCGAGCATTACTTCTTTTATTATGAATTTTTAAAGTTTGCACGAATTTATGACGCACCCGGTATATAAATAAAGTGATTGCAGAGGTTCGATTTCTAAGAAAATCAATCTGATAAATACATAGTATACAAGTTTCATTATGTGTATTTCATATTTTCCTTTTATTCCTTCTTAGAAAACCAAAGGAAATTAGTTATTTAGTACTTAATTTTTTATACTTTCTTTCGCTTCTCATACGTGATTAGATTTGATGTAGTTCATTAATAAAAGCACTTATCAAGTTATGTAATATAAGTATCATCTTACGATGATTTAGAATATCACCCGGTGAGTATCTAGCAAGAGGCTATATAAGAGGGAGCAAAATCGTTCTTTTAAGTGGAATTCTATATTCAGTCTTCTTGTTAAGTCAAGGTCAGGGGAATATAATAAACGGTATATATTTTTGCGGAACATGAAAAATCATTTCGTTCATAACATAATTTTTACTTACCCGCCATACGTAGCATGGGGTAAGTCTTGGAATCGTTTTAAAAATAAAAATAAAAATTTGACGGATTTACACGTTTCAGACACTTGTGATTCCGAAAAACATATTTTTAGAAGAAAAAAATTGTCGTCCGTCTGTCTGTGTGTGTGTCTGTAAACGCTCTATCTCCCGAACAAATTGAGAAAGATACTTGAAATTTGGTATGTACTTAGTATGTAATAATGGGAAGCAGGCTATTGAATTTCAGTAACCTCGATTATCCGGAATTATTTTTTTCGGACTCTCGAAATATTCGTTCTGATAAAAGATATATAAAAATTTTCGAAATTGTTTATTTTAAGGAGTGAATATAAAAGACAACAAAAAAACATAAATTTTGCATAAAGAATGAAGTCGATCGGATAATGAGTTGCCGACATATTTATAATCCTATTTTCCACACTCTTCGATTTTTCATGACCCAGTATTTCATTAAAATTTCAATTCAAAGATATATTTTAATTGGAAATGAGGCGCTTAATCCGACACAGTAAACTGTCAGTAAGTATGATTGCCATTTTTGGAGTTATAAGGATGTTTCTTTTACGCAAGTCAGTAATAGAGCATTTAAAGTTTATGACGTTATCAAGCCACGATTGTATTCGAATTTCAATGCATTTTATAAATAGTTTACAAATGTTTTATTTTCATATTTTATATTATGTATATACATGATGAGTAAGTATTATGGTGGCCCCAAACGACTAGTTTAATCAGCCTTAAGGCTGTTCTGAAATCTGAAAGAGCTACTTTCTGACATATTTCTGAATTCATTTTTGTTCGAAAACGGATGACATTGGCAGGTGTTCTTGTTCAGAAATTATGTGATCGAATGGCGTTTTCCATTTATTTTGGTAAAGGCAGATTGATTTTTTAGAAAAAAACTGTCATAGTCAACGTTTTGAACTGAATTCTCGACACGGCAGCACAAGAAATGGAAAAAAAATTGTCGTCATGTGGCAAGAATCGCTTATAATCCGATAAGTAATTTTTTAACAAAAATTGAAAAACGCTGTTCGATTCCAAATCACTTGAATAGTCATACCTGCCAATTTTATGCGTTTACCTTTAAAAATGAGTCAGAAAACGTTTCAGAAAATTTCGTGTTGTTGAGCAAGAACTTTGATAACCTCCTTAATAATTACCTGTTATTATTTCCCTTCAGGCAGAAATTCCAAACCTGTACTATTTCTAAAATAAATTATGTAATCAATTCTTTGAAAATGAATATAAATCTATTTTTCAAGAAATATATTTTTTTAAGTACTTCTCACAATCGAATACATGCCAAACGATAATTTTAATTTCGCAAAAAACGATTTCATCAAAGAAACATTTTCACAGTATAGGAATGAATTATGCAATCAATTGTTTGAAAATAAATATAAATCTTTTTCTTAGGGAAAAAAGAAAAGAAAAATGCATTTCTTATCATGTTTGAATAAATGCCAAACGATAATTTTCTTTTCACAAATAACGATTTCAACACAGAAAAATTCTCACAGCATACGAATGATGTAATGAATTTCTTATAACGAGTTAAAAATAAGATGTAAATATAATTATAACAAGAAAAATGCTCTATATCAGTGGTTTTTTAACCTTTTGTGTCTCACGGCACACTTAAAACCATAGTTAAACATTCGCAATACACTTAAATTAAGAGTAATTAAATAACATACGAAAGTAATTTACTTTTTAACACTTTCCATCATAGTTTAAAAGTGTTTATAAATTCAGTCTGTCTATCTGCCCGTGCTCTAACTCACGTAAATATATTCGGATTGTCATGTAATTGATATATGTTATTAAGGTTTACCATGGCATGTTCTGTATTGAAAATGAAGTGTGTAGTACTTATAGTTGTTTTAGAGTAGGGATGCACAACCTGTGGCCCGCGGGCCACCACCAATACCACTATTTTTACACAGAAAAATTTACCTTAGGTTAATGACGGAAACCTTGCTATATGAAAGCTTACCTTTCGAAGATACTGGTGGCAAACGATTTTCATACAAAAAGATTGTGCAGCACTATTTTAGAGGGACACTTAAAAGAATTCCATTCCATTACGGTCGATGGGGAAAAGTCATTTGCGGCTTAATTTAATCATGTTACACAATTTCAAAGATATTGAAATTGGTATATATCACTGAGGTGCACTACAAAAGGCTTACTATGGAATATGGTGTGCATAGCACTTATAGTTCCTTTACAGTAACACTCAAAAGAATTCCGATATATGGAGATATATATTATATGGTCTATGGAGAAAAATCGTTTACGGTTTATTTTAATAATGTTTCACTATTCATCGTTCCTTTAAAGGAACACACAAAAGAATTCGGTGCTGTCTGTTAACAATAACTGCTGGAAGTACTTTTTCAGTTGCTGAACGCGTTTTTAAATTTAACTCATTTTTTGTCTATTACTTGGTGCGTATAAATTCTATAGATCATATAAAGGGCAGCACAAAGGTTGTCGAGTACATATCCGTAACTAAAATTTAGCATCTGTAGTATATATACAAATCTATAGATCATATACAGGGCTGCACAAAACATCTTCAGTGCATTTTCGTTTTGGAAATTGCTGAAAGGCAATTTTCAACTGTGCTATGCGTCTTCTAACTAAACTAAATTTTAGCATTCTATGTAATATATATACAAATCTATAGATGATACAGATCTGCACAAAAGAGTTCGGATATTTTATGACTATTGTTGGTAATTCCTGAAATTGTGTTTTTAAATATGTTCTGCGTTTTCCAAATTGTTTACTTAGATATCATCTTTCACCTTACTAAACGGTAAAGATTTGTAAAATCATTTCGGAAGTGTTGGAAAGTGTTACATAATCTATACTTGATCCGTGATTTTTCGTACTTCTTTAATTTTTTTATCGTCAGAAACTAAACGTTTCATCACAGGAAAAAAAATATATATCTATTATAATTTGTAAAAAAAATATAATAAATAAAACTTTTTTTTTTTAATTTACATTTCATTGAAGTTCTTTATGCTTTTTTAAAAAAAAATATTTTCTTTCCAGAGCATTTTTTTCTCTCTCTGAACAGCATTAACTAATAACTGTATGTATGAGAACATTTATAAATATTCCTCATATCCTTATTAAAAGTGTTAAAATGCTGAAATAAATTTCAAGAAATTCAACTGAATTATATTAAACCTCACCACAAGCTAAAATATCGTATTTTTTTTTCTTTTTTTTTTTTCTTTTTTTTTTTTTAACAACGACGGGTCTCTGCCCCCTATTAGCTACGCTCGCCAACCCCGGCACTCTCTTAAAACACGCTAATTTCCTCCTTTTTAAAAAGATTCCCCAATTGTATAAAATTTAATGATATTACCACTACCAATGGCGATCTTCTGTAATCGGGTTGTCTTTCATTTCCCTTTGACGTAGGAGATTTTTCGTTGCCCAAGGCCGCATCCACCGCTGTCGGGACATCTGATGGCTGTTTTCGGAATAGTTTAAATAAACTCTATCAGACATTTAAAAATCAGCTTGTATAAAATGGTTTAAGTACAAAATGTCACTGCCTTCCGGACTTTTATAATAACATTTAGAAGAAAAATTTTCTCTTTAGATCCGATCTCGACAGCAGTAGTAACTTTTTACAGTACTTTGTGGTGTAGCACGCTACATTTTGAACAATGTACACAGTGCTATTAAAAAAATCAGTAGTTCGTAGCGAGAACCGACACTACTTTTTAAACGCTACTTCAAGAGGAAAAGGTGTCGTTCTATAAATCATGTGGCCTTAACCGGGGCCTCCGAGATGTCGCTGTGTGTCCTTAACCGGGCCTGCTACAAGTGACGTCACAACCTGCTGACGTCAAAACAGTGATCCATAATAACTTAAAATTTTTCATGTATACTTTGTTCGTTTGTACGTATTGTTTACGATAGTATTTTGATTTTATTTATCATTTTATATAGTGATTAATAATATTTTTCAGTGTATTTAGATTATAATGCTATCAATAATTATTGATTATAATTATTAAAGAAAGTGTAGATTATATCTATAAAATAATGAGAAGAAAATGTTGTGCTCTTAGTTTTTAATCTAAGTCTTCAAATTCGCTACTGATAATGAAAAGAAGAAATTTTAGCTACGAAAATTACCTTGTGATAATTATTTTTACATTTCAACAGAAGTGGTTTGCATTAAATGTTTCGATATACGTTTCATAATTCGTGAAGCTAAAATTAATGTGATGGTATTGAACTTGCTGTGCTGAGAAAAAAAAAAAAAACCCTAACAACGAATGTCCATCCTACTGTAATGGAAATATTCCGGCATATTTGAATGAATTTGTACTTCCAAATCAAAAAGAGTCAAATGATCTTTAGAAAAATAAAATAAAATAAAAGAAGCAGACGATAAACAGTTTAAAAAATGATTTTGAAAGAAATACTGTAATAAATTGAATGAAATCTGGATACATTTAGTTAGAAGTGAGTGTGCTTTGTTTATAAAATTAAAAGTAACTGATTTACACAACTTAGTAGTTCTACGTAGTTCCATTTAACATTTTAGCTAACTTAAGTGTACAAATATATTATGAAAATAAAACTTTTGATACGTTAATTTGAGTGGTTATTAGGTCCTAGACCCAAGTACAATAAATAGACAATTATTAAAATATTACAAGTCAGTTACAAAGTTAAGATAGAAAATTGGGTACTTTTCGGTTAGCCGGGCGCCAGTGGTATATACACACACACACACACACACATATATATATATATATACACATATCTACACACACATATATGTATGAATTAATATATATTTATTTATATATGTACATGTATCACTGGCTCCCGGCTAACCGAAAAGTACCGAAAAAGGCTTATGGCGAGAGAAGGAAAGTTGGCAACATATTTTCTGGCAACCTATTCGTAGTTTCATATAAATAAGTATTTTTTTTTTCAATATTTATATAATTTATTTAATATAAAGAAGCCATATATCTCTTTTTATATGCAGG
This sequence comes from Maratus michaelseni, assembly GCA_963931845.1. Lineage (NCBI taxonomy): Eukaryota > Metazoa > Arthropoda > Arachnida > Araneae > Salticidae > Maratus > Maratus michaelseni. The sequence goes on from OZ007600.1 coordinate 33,489,775, forward strand.
TAGAACAGAATTGTATATATAAATAATTTTATATATATAAATAAACATAAAAGTTCATTAGGTTTGTTTTCATAATTGTGTATATAATTTAAAAACATATCTAACTTTCTGAAGCCCGGATTACGCCAAAGCGTTAAAAAAAAAGTGCCAAGGTCTCTATAGTTAAAAAATGTCGATTTCTCTATTTAAATTGACATTTATTGTGTTTTGGTGGTTAAATTATGCTATGTAGTTATAAAAGGGAGGAATGGGATTGATTTTGTAAAGTTTTTGGTAGATTTATTATATTTTTTGTACGTATATTTATTGTAAAATAATGTGTTTAGGAAAAGGCAAGTCAATGGGTTCAATCTGATTTATTAATCTTAGCATTTTTTTAATTTAAAACTTTTAATTTCCTTTAATAAAACAAGTGTATTGATTCCCTTTTATTTCACGATTATGAAATTTAATATTATTTATGTAATCACAAATTATAAGAGCGGAAATGCTCTTTTTATTACATCTTTCTGCTGCGATACATTGACCAAAGTGGATCACTACTGTGACGTCACTAATACTTGTAGCGGGGCTGACGCAAAGGGCTACCGTGGTTGAAAGTCACGTGACAGTCGCCGTCTTACTCAAACCGTACATTGACGCGCAGCTGTACACAATGGAATTCCATTACTTTGGTTTTAACTCGTGTGCGTGTTATTATATATTGTTTAATTATAAAAACAAACGTAATTTTCATTGCGAATCTTTTATTTTACTTTAATTTTATTAAGCTTTTCTTAAGTAGTAATGTTTAATCCATTTACGCCGGATAATCTATCGAATGTAAGTATTAATCATTTTTCCGTTTTAATGTAATATGCATAACGTTTAACTGTGCAATGTTATATACTTTAAATCGTCGGAAAACAGAATGCCGGCAACTTTACTTTATGTGAAATGAAATAGCTCAGCAAAATCGTAAGATTATTATTCAATGTAACGTACCACTACTGCAGTGTCGATTACATATATATTTTTCTAAGGGAGGGGTTTTTGCAGCTTCGGGTCTAGGACATTACAGAGTTTCGGGGGTGATTTTTCATTTCTAGACCATAATTAAATGTAAAATCCGAAATCATCTGTAGGGAATATCACCCCTTGAATTCAACATTGCATTACTAATCTTGGTGATGTATTTTTTTTAACCTTTGCTTTTCAACCTTTGTTTTTCACTTATTAATATAAACAGGATAGAAATAAGTCGAAGTTTTTAATAAGTTCAGATTATTTTTAAAGATTTAATATGATAATGTTTGTTTTGTATTGTTTAAATATAAGTAAACATAATTTATTTTAAATGAATATGTCTTTACTTGTACTGCTTATTCTAAAAGTTTTTCACTTATTAATATAAACAGGATAGAAATAAGTGGAAGTTTTTAATAAGTTCAGATTATTTTTAAAAATTTAATATTTAGAATACTACACCTGTAATATTATTACGGATTAACATTAAGAATATACTAATGATACTTTGTATTTTGGTTCCATTAAACAAATCATGATTTTTTTATGTATACATGAATTAAATGTTATTTTAATTTATTTATTAGCAAACTCAATACACCCCACTAATAAATGTGTTAAATATTTAAAAAAATTGTTTATAATAAAATAATAAATCAATAAATTCAGATTTTGACTGAGCACAAAGAACAAATTGCCAGATATTGTTTCAAACTTTTACATTGGTACCATTTATTTTTAATTATGTTGTGTATGAATTTCTAACAATCGAACTTTGTTTTACAAGGAAATCCGACATGCTTAATTGTAATGCCAATTTAAGACTTGCATACTTTCCCAAATAGATATTGTTAAAACAATTTTAGCAATAGCGATTTGGGAAAGTAAACAAGTCCTAAATTTTGTGACAATTATGTGTATTGGATTTTTTTCTAAATCAAAATTCGATAGTGAGAGATCATATACGTTTTTTATTATAACATGTCTATACTAATTTTTTGCCACACAATGTCTGCTTATCATTTTTGTCATAATTTCTGTTTAAAGTATTTCCATATTTTCCTATATTTGTCTTTGGGTATGCACCATTACTCAGGACTGACATATATACAGGATGTCCCAAAAGATTGAAACACATTTTAATTTTTTTACATGATGGGGGTAATGTGGCAATGTAAATTGCCAAAGTGTTCAAAATTAAGTAAGAAATAAAATTATGTCAATGAAACACTTTTTTAAAAAATAATTTTGAAAAAGTTACACTTTATTTATTTATTTTTTTAATCAATTCTCCTTAGACAAATTTGGTCAGTTAGACATTTTTTGTGTTTTTGATGTAACAGATCATTGGAAAAAAATTGCATACACGCATACCTTTAAAAGTATTTATGGATTATTAATATTATTAATATATGTCTACGTTAACTGTATTTACTGATCACTGTAACTCCATGTTAAATTCAAATAAATGCACTATACTTCATCTTCATATAGTTGGTGTTAGGATCTATTTAAATCAATATATTAGAACGATTATGAAGAAAGTCTTGTGATGACTATACAACATACTAGTGTTTTAATTTAATATACTTAAAATTATGCCTGTGTTTTGAACTTTTAATACGATTTAACAATCATAGATCCGTTGCTTGGGAAAATTTTCGTTAAAAAAAAAAATATTAATTTTTAGATAGTTTGTGTCTTAAAATTGTTTTCTTTCTTTTATTAACTTCTATGCTCAGAGATAAATAATGAGCACATTTAAATAAAAAAAAAGTTATCTTTGTACTAAAACATTGAAAAGTTTATATATTATATAAAGGCCAATGGCCATGCATAATTTTGGTTCAGAAATATTGATATTTGATTATAAAGGTCCGGTTTGAAAAAAACATTTTTTCCCCTCAATAACTTAAAATTGTTCTACAGCTTTGAGATTTGAATATGTTAAATAAATCATTCTTAAGTAATATGTGTTAAATTTCTGTGTATTTACAGTGATTTGTAGGGTACAAGGAGCTCTTGTGTAAAACATACTTATTTTTATTTTAAAGCTTTGAAAATTTTATATATATATAATATATTATATAAAATATATGTCCTATGGCTGCATATAATTTTGGTGGGGGAAATATTGTTATTTAGGGTATAAAAGAACTGTTTGAACAAAAAAAAAATTGTTTTGCTTTTTAATTTTCTTTTTCTTTGAAAATCATTCTTTTCTTAAATTGTGATTCATCTTTGAAATTTTTAAATGTTAATTTAAATTATTTTTACGTAGTTTGTGTTATATTTAGGTGTAAAACAATGATTTTTAGGATATAAAGGGCTCAGTTTTCATTGTTTTTTTCTCTTTTGACAACTTTACATCTGGTTACAAATTATTTTATTTAATGTAATTAAATTATCTCAATGTTTTTGTAAGATTTGATAATCATTATTCCGTTGCTTGAGGGCAAGTAACGAATTTTATCAAATTAAAGAATGACTCGGATATAAGAGTAATCTAAAATTGAGGCAATAATCTATTGTGTCAATTGGTTTGCTTAGCTCAGCTGAGACCGTGAGCGTCACGTGACTACTCTAAATTGGAGAAGCGCGGTAGCCCGTCTTTCTCGTTAGCCCCGTACTTGTAGCAGGCCCGGTGAAGGACACACAGCGACATCTCGGAGGCCCCGCCTTAACTCACTTCTTTTGTGCAAAATTTGTTCTGTTTAACAATTAGCGAATCAAGTCAATAGCGATTTTTCAAACAAATTGCATGTTAAAGTTATTTTTTGTTGTTTTCGTTGTTGTTGCCACCGACGATATGACGTCAGAATTACTCAAGGCACTGTTATTTTATTTATTTATTTATTTGCTGCTTTATAATATAAATTAAAAAATAAAAACATTATTAAAAAGTCAGGACTTGAATCGGATTAAAAATTACTAATCATGTTCAAGCGAATTTATGTATAAAAAACGAGTTTTCGCATTTAGAAAGTGAAAACAAGTGGGTAAGTGTGATCGGAGATCGCACAGAGGGTTTCGTTTAATATTCCTTTCAAAACACGTTATCCTTCCTTTAATAAATCCAAATAAATTTCATTTTCCAAAAAAAAAAAAGTCGTTTTTTATAAAGTAAAAATTAACCGGTTTATTTTTCTCGTTTTTTTTTAAATCTGAACCGGTCCGCTATTATACTCTGTCATAATAATATCTGTCATGTGGACTAAATGCGATATTAAAAAAAAAAAATCAACTTCAAAATTAAACGTGTTGTATAGAGACCTTCAAAATGTTAGACGTCAGATTAATTTTCTTTTTTAATTCTCTAATGACGTTGACGTCATATTAAGCTGCTTTCTGTATTTACACATACTCATATTACTTGTATTATTGAGAAATGTATGAAATTTTCCGTTTTATTACCAATAGGACGTCATGTTAATCTTTTTTTCAATTGGTGAAACTTTTTATTTCATTTTCATTTTTCACGTGGAAATATTTCAATAGAAAATTAATTATTGTAGAAAGAATTTTATTGTGGATTTTTAATTGTTGGCAACTGCTATAACGAAAAATGTTTAAATTTAATAGGAAAAGGCTGTTAGATTTTTGGTTTTTTATCTCTCTATATTAGAATAATACGATTGTTTCAAATTTTATGATTTTGAGCTTCATAATAAGTATTTAGCTATAAGTACACAGAATTTCATGACTGTAAGTTACATAGTTTCTGAGAACCGGCTCTGTGACGGACAGACAACGAAGCGGGAGTAATAGGGTTTCGTGAGATGAACAAAACCCTAAAAACGATACCCGCACATTGAATAGAGACATATTAAATAAGTAATGATGTTGAAAGTCTTGCTACATATATTATAGATGTGGATAATACAAAAAACAAACGGGTGCTCTTTTAAATCGATCACCCTGGTGTAATATTTAAAATTCTCAAAATTCATTTCAGGTAAGCAACTTTTTGCTGTCAACGGTCCAGATCTGTGGGGAAATATCCAGTCTGTTTCATCGAACCACGGAATGGTTATAGACATGGAATCGGGAACTCCAAAGATGTTATGGGGTCCTGACGAAGTAAGTGTGTTTAGCAATTTTATTTATTCTTCTTCTTCCGGCTATAAATACAATTTTTAGAACAACAAATTACTATAGTTGCAAAAGAAAAGAAAGTTCTGAATTCAAGTGTAAAATAATTCTTATAAATGATGCATTATTTTTTAATTTTCTCTTAGTTAGTTTAAAATTTTCAAACGCGCTAAAAATGACTGATGCAAGAATGATCACAAAGGTTTTTATTTTAAACACCATAACAGTGATTTTAACACCATATTTGAATCCTTCTATAAATTGCACTTTGGAATACTAAACGGGAAGTTATTCGGTCAAGAAGTTTGAGAAATGTGCAGATGTAAAATTTCGAGCTTTAATTTTAAATTCATTTTTAATACGAGGTGTTTTTTTAACTAAAAGCCGTTTTGATATTAAAAAAAATAAAAATAAATAAAAAAAAAAAAAAAAGAAAAAAACAGTGTCATTTTTTAACAATTTTATTTTTACATGAAAGCCTGGAATTTCATCTACTTTTCAACATAATGTCCGCCTATATTAAGGTACTTATTGCATCGCACGACCAGCTTTTAATATCCTATCTGCATATAAATCTGCCGCCTGCTCTGCTAACCATTGCATCACCGCCATTTTGACTTCGTTATCGTCATTGTAGCGCTGACCGACAAGGTGCTTCTTTAAATGCAGGAACAGGGGGTAGTCACTTGGCGCTAGGTCAGGGCTATACGGAACTGAAGTTGTTCTCAACCATATGAGGCGATGAGACTCTGGGTTTAATCCTGACCTAGTACCAAAGTGACAACCACTTGTTCATGCACTTAAAGAAGCACCTTGGAGGTCAGCACTACAACGACGATAACGACGTCAAAACGGTAGTGGTGCAGTGATTAGCACAGCATGCGGCAGATTTCTATTAGAATGGGTTACAAAAACTGGTCGTAAGTGCCTTAATATACGCGGAAATCATGCTGAAAAGTGAATTAAGGTCCAGGCTTTCATGTAAAAATAAAATTGTTAAAAAAATGGCCTTGTATTATTATTTTTTAAATATTAAAACGAAACTTACTTAAAAACACGCCTTGTAGTTTCAATAAATAAATAAATAAATAGATAAAAAATCTGCGATGCGGATAGTTCTTCTAATATAACTCGAAAACTACTAGTCGTGATGAGCTGAAATTTTGGATTAGCATATTTGAAGCTTCTAGAAATCGATTTCTATTAAAATTTTTATAGATTACAATACATTATTTTTAATATTAATTTCATAATTTATATGCATTGTGAAAATAATATTCAATACCCATTTCTTTCTCTCTGTTTCAGGGTTTTCATCAACCCCACGATCTCGCTATTTCACCAGACGGCAAATACGTGTTTGTTTCGGAGATAGATCCACAAGCTCCAAGGATGGTGTACAAATTCAACATATACGACTAGATGGGCTGCATTTTTGAAGTGCAGCTAAATTTATTTATTTTAGGGGTACTAATCCAATTATTAGTTTGTGTTTTAACTTTCTCATGCATGAATTATTTTTAAGTGGGTGAAAAAACGAAAAATTGTATACTTAAAGCACATTTAAAATGGATTTAAAAAACAATTGTTGAACTTTTAAAAATCTTACATTTATGGCAAAATTACAAAACGAAACTCATATGAGGTTTACAAACAATAAAACACTATTAGTTCTTAAATAGTTTTTTTTAACGATAATTTAAACTTTGAACACCTTTCTATAAAGCAAAAATAAAAACAAAAAAGCATTTCTGATCATGTTTTTATTTAGATCCATAAGCAGGAAATATTTGAAAATATCTTCTCTCGTGCAGAATATAAAAAAAAAGCATTTTTAGTCATGTTTTTCTTGAGATCCATAAGTAAAAAATGTTTGAGAAAATATTATCTTGTGCAGAACAGAAAAAAGATTCATGCTTTTGTTTAGATCCATAAGCAGAAATTCTTTGAGAAAATCTTCTCTGGTACTCTACATGTAGAGTTATTCTAAAAGTCCCATACAGCATGAGAAACCATATGTGTTTTTTCCCTTACATACCGTCTAATCCGGTTTTTAGAAAGAAATGTATGGGTAAAGTAGAAAAAGCATATGAAAATGGATCTAAACAAAGCATGGCAATTTTTTACCTGCTCTGTACCAGAGAAGATTCTACATAGTTGACAAATCTTGGGAAAATACATACAATTTTCCCCTATATCATGGAAATTCGACGTTTTGGCACACTGTGACCCGTCTTATACGGGTTAAAAGTATACGAAAAGATTGTATAAAATATATTGTGCCTGCGTTCCTCAACATTAAAATTACTTTAATTGGTGTGTATGGGTAAGTCTTGGCAATATGATAGATTTTTCTTTCCTTTTTCAGTTTTCAAACTTTATTTTTTACCTTTAGTTTGGAATTTATTTTAATAATTACACATTCTATCTCTGAAACGGGACATCAGAAATATAATAATGGAATTAATCACATCAATCGATTTTAAAATACTATTTTAGTGTGTTTCGTTCATTTTCATCGCAAATATAAAGTAAATGCAACAATTTTTATGTACAAGCTCTTATGTTTTTAATCTTTTCATAAATAGAATATCAAATAATACCATGCGTTAATATACATTATTTACATTAATCTATTTTAAATTATTATTTTGTTCCATTTTATTTATAAGTATCTCTGAAACAAAGTAAATGCAACAATTTTTACGTACAAACACTTATTTATCTACAATAGTTTAGTTCTTTTTTCAATCCTTCAGACAGAACATCAAATAATCATCTGCAATGCAACAATTTTCACGTACAAACACTTATTTATCTACAATAGTTTAGTTCTTTTTTCAATCTTTCAGACAGAATATCAAATAATCATCTGCAATGATGGACATTATTTACATAAATCTATTTTTAATTATTATTCTGCTCCATTTTATTCATTAATACATTTAATATAAAATACATGCAACAATTTTTATGTACAAACACGTACATATGTGAAATAGTTTTGTTCTTTTCTCGATCCTTCAGACAGGATGTCAAATTAACCATATGTAATAGTGGGCATTATTTACGTTAATCCATTTTAAAATATTATTTTACTCCATCTTATTTGTTAGTACCTCTAATATAAAGTGAATGCAACAATTTTTATGTACAAACTCTTATGCAATTGCAATAGTTTAGTTTTAATTAATCTTTCAAATAATATCAAATAATCACATGTGATAATGTACATTATTTGTATTTTAAATTAAAATTTTACTCCATTTTATTAACTAGTACATCTAATATAATGTAAATTCAACAATTTTTATATACAAATACTTACGTATCTGAAAGAGTTAAGTTCTTTTTTAAATCTTTCAGACAGGATGTCAAATAATCATATGCAATAGTGGACATTATTTACGTTAATCTATTTTAAAATATTTTTTACTCCATCTTATTTGTTAGTACCGCTAATATAAAGTAAATGTAACAATTTTTATGTACAAACATTTATGTAACTGCAATAGTTTATAGTTCTTTTTTCAATGTTTTAGAAAGAATATTAAATATTCATATGTAATAATGGACATTATTTACATTAGTATATTTTTAATCGTAATTTTGCTCCATTTTATTCCTCATTACATTTAATGTAAAGTAAATGTAACAATTTTATGTACAAACACTCATGTAACTGCAATAGTTTAGTTCTTTTTCAATCTTTGAGACAGGATATCAAATAATCAAATGTAATGATGAACATTATTTACGTTAATCCATTTTAAAATATTGTTTTGCTGCATCTTATTTGTTAGTACCGCTAATGTAAAGTAAATACAACAATTTTTATGTACAAACACTCATGTAACTACAATAGTTTAGTTCTTTTATCTATCTTTCAAACATGATATTAAATAATCATACGTAATAATAAACATTATTTACATTAATCTATTTTAAATTATTATTTCACTTCATTTAGTTCGTTGGTACCTCTAATAAACAGTAATGAAACAAATTTTTAGCACAAACGTTGAACCAAGTGGACAGTTTTTTAAAAGCAACTGTCATAATATATGCAAATAATGCATTTAAATGCAATAATTCAGTTATTTGTATTTTTAAATAACATTAACAATCTTAAAATTTTTAATGAAGAAATTCTTTGATAGAAATAAAATTCTTCATTTATCTAAATTTGAGAGTGTATTAATTTTTTGAAAAAGAAATTGTACGCAATTTGAAATAATAATTTTAATAAATAATATTCACTTTTTATTTCATTTCTAAATCAGGAAAATGTTATTGCATTTGTTTTGAGTAATTGAAAATGAAACAATATGTACTATGTATTTCTTTTTACAAATGCAATATTTGACCGACAGCTATTTTTAGTATTTTCAATATATTATTGCAATAGTGGTATTGCAAGTATAAATCCAATAAATAAAATATTATCACATTACTGAACTAACTGAATTGGTTTGTTCCTACGCAATTTTACGGATAGTGTAAATATTTACATAATTCAGTTTTGATTTCAAGTAATTTAAAGTGAAAATTAACAATTGCACATATAAAGTGCCATTAGAATTTGACGGTGACATTCATTGTTTTAGTACAGAATTTTGTTGCTTTATAATATTAAATATTTTTATAAAGTTTATTGATAAACTGAAACGCAACATTCGTTAAAAATTGTAATAAAGCCATGAGAATTTAAGAAAACTTTTATTGTATTATGAATATTTTATGTATATTGTGTTTTGAATTTTATTCAAAAGTACAATTTAAAGTTACGGTTATCGGTGTATCCTTTTTAATGTATTCTGTAAAAAATAAAATTGTTGAAAGTTTTATGTGTGTGGATTCTTTTAATATATTTATTCTTTTAATATAAGATTCAGCTACTTTTCCAGTATTGAGGCCTTGGCGAGAAAAGGAAATTTGGCAGCATATTTTTTGGAAACCTATTTATTGTTTCATATGCACAAGCAATTTTTTCAATATTTATACAATTTATTTAAGATAAAGAAGCCATTTATCTAATTTTATGTACAAACAAAAGTAAATTGTATGTGAAAAACAATAATAATATATCTATAAATAAAACATTTATGTATATATATATATATATATATATATATATACTAGCTGACATGCCAGGCGTTGCCCGGACCCGTGATAAAAACCTTAAAATTTTCTGAAATCATTGTTGAATGATTTTATACTTTTAAATGAAAATCTATCCAAATGAACTGAAGGACAGTCGTTATAGTTATTGCCGATTTCATGTGGATTGAATTTCTGATGTTTTGATATATTAAACTTTCAATTCTCACCAAAATTTCCTGAGGAAACCTAAATAATATAAAGCGCTCCCCCACCTTTCCTCTTTTAAACTCAAAATAATATACAGTATTGGCCAATTTATTAGACCCATTCGAAAAAAATTTCCAAAACCTTGTTTCTAAGATGATTATATTAAAATTAAATAAAAACCATGCAATCGTGGCATCATAATTCACTTTTATATTTTAACAGAATAGTAAGGCTACTATAATTGACTCGTGCTTTAGCCAGTATACGTCAGGACACATGGTCGTTATCATGGCCGTACGCGTGAAGATTTCGCTATGGTACTCCATTGTGAAATTTGGTAATTTTTGAAATTCAATATTTGAAAAAAGGTATAATCATTAGATTTGAAATTTATATCAAGAAAAATACAATTTTTTACTTTTCTAACAAAGTTTGTCTAACAATTTTCCGACAAATACTTTTCGAGCTATTAATTTTTTCAACTACTTCAAATGTTTCATTTTCCGAGATTAATCTGTGGAGAGATCTCTTCCGAGATTAATCTTATATATATATATATATTTATTTATTTATTTATTTATTCATATATAAATAAGCATGAAAGTTAACCAGGTTTGTTTTCATAGCTGTTTATATCAGTTGGTAACAAATCTCGCTTTCTAAAACCCAAATCACGCTAAGCTTTAAAAAAAAAAAAAAAAAAAAAAAAAAAAAAAAAAAAAAAAAAAAAACGCAAGGCCTTTATAGTGGAAAAGTACCAATAAGCATTTGAATTAGTTTCCGCCCCTTTCTATAGATGATGGAAATTAGTTAGTAGTATGATTTCATTACATAGCCGCCCACTTTCCGTTTTCTCTCAAGTCAAATAAATAGATTTTGAACCAGAAAAATGACCGTAATTTCCGGCATATAACCCGCGGATCAAATAATTCTGTTTTAACCCAGAAATTGTATTCAATAATTGAAGTGAAATATTTACAGTGATCTAAAAAGTTACTTTGTTATAAATATAAAATTTCTGGGTCAAAACATTGTTGTTTGATCCGCGGATTATACGCCGGAAGTTACGGTATTTAATTAAGAGCTATTTCTAAGCAGTATTTATTTGGCTTAATTTGTTAAGTAAAATTCCTTGTCCAAAATATGTTTGCTTGATTTGGTAGAAACTAAAATGTTTTTCCAAGCCAGGTAATTATAAAAAACAGTTATATGCAATATCAACATTTATAACAGCCACTTATACGCCTTAAAGAGAAGCCCAGTAGCTTAGTGGTCAGCGCTTCGCTACAGGTACACAGATAGACCGGGAGGCGGCAGCACAGACAATCACCTCATCGAGTTCATGGCTGAAATTCCAGAATTAGTTAAAACTCGATTCGCATATTAAAACGCAATCGGTCTGCCAAGTCATATCTTGGAGGAAAACACCTTAAAATCCGATTTTATCGGTTGACTCGTAGGTTTACCATTGTGTTTTCCTGCACCCGAAGGTATGAAAACATGGAGGACTGGGAGCAGGAAAACACAATGGTAAACCTACGAGCCAACCGATAGAATCGGGTTTTCGGGTGTTTTCTACCAAGATATGACTTGGCAGACCGATTGCGTTTTAATATGCGAATCGACTTTTAACTAATTCTGGAATTTCAGCCGTGAACTCGATGAGGTGATTGTCTGTGCTGCCGCCTCCCGGTCTAAGACCGATTGCGGACTGGGTGGGGCTCACTCAACCTTCTATCTCTTAGGAGCCGATAAAATGAGTATCAAGCTTGCTTAGGAACTAAACACTGAGTGTTCCGTGTTAGGCTGGCCACCTGACCGGGTCATATGCTGTGTTGCATCTCAGGGTGCAAGGTCAAGAAAATTGGGTTGGGTACAGTAATGAATTGCAACGCTGCAGATTTAATTTAGTTTATACGCGTAAAAATGCTGCCTATAACCTTAAACTTTTTGTGGCAAAATGGTTATTTGTACACCGTAACATTTATATATTTTAACAAAATATAAATAGGTATTTTCATAGAAACAGTTTAATGCCTTACTTTCCTTATGTTTTTCTATTAAATGCAAAACAAAATACTGAAGCAGTAAAATAATAATTTGCAGTAAATTCATACCTGCAAAAGTTTGAAAATTCTGTGCAAAAAGAGTATTTGTACACTTTTCATATACTATTGTGTAATGTTAATGATTCAATGAATTTTTTAAAGAGTTGTTGTAAATAAGTGTTGGTTTCATATATTTTTCAAAAATATATCAAACATCATCTAATTATTTGTAGATTTATTGAGATAGGAACCAAAAACTAAAGAAGTATAATTGATTAGGCAAAATTACATTACTGGGCTCTACAAAAATTAAAAATCCTACTCTGAAATTGGAAAAAAATGTTAAATTCTCATTTAGTTACATAGCAGAAAACCAATGGGCTAGGTCACATGCTCGAGAAAATTTTATTAGTGGGTTATTGTGGGTCACCATAGGTCAGGGTCAAGCTAATTGTATCTAAAACTAGTCGTTGGGGGCCACCGTAATACTTACCCATCATGGATATGCATAATGTAAAATATTAAAATAAAAATGTGTAAACTACTTATAAAGTGCATTGCAATTCAAATAAAATCGTGGCTTGATGACGTCACAAACTTTAAAGGCTCGATTACTGAATTGCTTGAAAGAAACATCCTTATAACTCCAAAAATAATAATCCTATTAACTAGCGGTTTATTGCATCTGATTAAGCGTCAAATTTCCAATTAAAATATATCTTTGAAGTGAAATTTGGATGAAATACAGGGTCATGAAAAATCGAAGAGTGTGGAAAATAGGATTGCAAATATCTCGGCAACTAATTATCCGATTGACTTCATGCTTTATGTAAAATTTATGTTTTTTTATTGTCTTTTATATTTATTTCTTAAAATAAACAATTTCGAAAATTTTTATATACCTTTCATCAGAACGAATATTTCGAGAGTCCGAAAAAAATTGTTCCGGTTAATCGAGGTTATTGAAATGAAATAGGCTTCTTCCCATTATTACATACTAAGTACATACCAAATTGCAAGTCTCTATCTCAATTTTTTCGGGGATAGAGCGTTTACAGACACGCAGACGGACGGCAAAATTTTTTTTCTAAAAATGTGTTTTTCGGAATCTCCAGTGTCTGAAACGTGTAAATCCGTCAAAAAAAATTTTTCGATTTTCAAAACGATTACAAGACTTACCCTATACTACGTATGATGGGTAAGTAAAACGGTTCAAACGATTCTGACAAAATTTTATATCCTATAATTCTCGGACACGAGGGCTGGGTCACATGTTCGAGAACTTTCGGTCATTGGATCATTTTTGGGTCAAGTTAATTTTATCTAAAAAACGGCTCTAACGATTTTGATTAAATTTTGTATCCTACGAGTTTCGGGCACGAGAAAATCATTGGGCTAGGTCACATGTCCGAGAAAATTCGATTAGTAGGTCATTTTTGGGTCACTGTGTTTCAAGCTAATTTTATCTAATAAACGGCTCAAACTATTTAGACTAAATTTTGCATCCTATGGTTTTCGGGCACGAGAAGGCTGTAGGACTGGGTTACATGTTCGAGAAAATTCGATTAGTGGGTCATTTTGGTCATGGGTCATTATGGGTCAAGCTATTTTTATCTTAAAAATGACTCAGAGGATTTGAACTAAATTTATTATCCTAGAGTTTTAGGGAACGAGAAGACTATTGGGCTAGGTCACATGTTCGAGAAATTTCGATTAGTGAGTCATTTTGGTCATGGGTCATTATGGGTCAAGCTATTTTTATCTTAAAAACGGCTCAGACGATTTACACTAAATTTTGTATCCTACGGTTTTTGTGCACGCGAAAATCATTGGGCTAATTCACATGCTGGAGAAAACCGGATTCGTGGGTCATTTTGTTTCATTATGAGTCAGGGTCAAGCTAATTGTACCTAAAAAACGGCTCAGACTATTTTGACTAAATTTTATATCCTACAGTTTTAGGGCACGTGAAGACAATTGGGCTTGGTAACATGTTCGAGAAAATTTGATCAGTGGGTCATTTTGGTCTTGGGTCATGATATTTGAACTCAAAGCTAATTTTGACCGAGCATAACTCGGTCTTCCCTGCTCGTTATAATTGAAAACAAACTTCCAGAAATTACTGCCTCATAGACAGTATCGTAACCTTATTATCTACAAACACCTCTTAGAATTACTTTATACAGTTCAGCTTGAAAATGCAAAACTCAGTTGAAACCACCTTTAAGCAATTCATGCTCATACTCAATCATGCTTATGAATTATTTTGTGAAGCCTTGTATATGTCCTATAGAATTTATACACACAAGTAATATGCAAAAGATTAGTTGAATTTTAAAACGCATACCACAACTGAAAACGCACCCGTAGTAACTGTTGCTCATAGGCAGTACTGTTACCTAATTATTTTGTGCGTCCCTGTAAGTGACCGATAAATGGATAACACACATAATAGAATATTCACAAAATATTCTACTATAAGCATCTTGTGGTGCATCTCACTGCTGTATATCAGTTTCAATGTATTTGAAACGATTTAGCATCATTAAAATACATTGCAAACGAAATTTCTCTATAGATCTTAATGTAGCGTAATTATTTTGGGTCACCCTGTAGACGAACTATAAATGCTACACGCTTCATTTTCAGTACTGAACATGTCATAATAAACCTGAATAGCACATATCAATTACACGGCAATGTGAGTATATTTACGCGAGTAAAAGTACGGACAGTTGGCCATACAGACAAACCGAAGTCCTAAACAGTTTTCAACTATGCCGGAAAGTGTTAAAAAGGAATGTTTTAAAAATAACTTAAAAAATTCAGTGGGTTCAACTAAAAACTTTCAGAAGACCTTCGAACATCTTCTAGTATCGCGGTGATTTATCAAACAGTGATAAATGCTTCTCATAGTGTAGCAATAAAAGAAAGAAATTGAAGAGAAAATACTCTCATCAATGAAGAAAATTAGAAAGAATCGCTTGGAGTTTGTATTGGCCTAAAGAGATAATATACAGAATTTTTGAAAATTAATAACATTTTTCTGAGAAGAATAAGATTGAAAATTTCTTCCCACAAAGTAGTCGGAAATTATGGCAAAAAAATAGAACTTCTCTAGATTTTAAGCCTTTACTTCCATCTCTAAATCATGATGGTGGAAATATTGTCATTTGGAAGGGGGTGAGGGCGAGAAGTAGCTTTTACTACTGTGGAAAAATCGCAGTGAATCACGAAAAAATGCTGAATTATAAAAAAATCCCAGAGGACAAAATGTACTATACTGGTTGAAAATGATTTCTTTTACAAATGTCGAAAAACGCAAAACAAAAAAAAAACCTCTAAAAATTTCAAAAATTATTTTACGAATTCCAAAAATAGTTTATTGAAAGGGGAACAGAATTTACTTTATTCGGCTAAAACATTAAAACTGGATGTCTTTTACTAATGTGGAAAAAACGTCTCTAGTTGCAAAAGCTCCGAAAAAAATATCCTTTAAAATTCAAAAATTGCAAAGTTTACTACAGTGGGCTAAAACATTGTAACCGGAATTCGTTCACGAAATCACGTCAAAATATTGGCGCAAAACACATTTAAAAAAAAAAGCTAAAAATTCTATTGAAACTCGCGTTTGTTAAAATGAACTATATTCGGCTAAATGTTAGAAATCGAATTCCTTTCACGAATCTCAAAAAATCGTTGTGGAGCGCCAATAAATGCTGCAAATTGCATTAAAATGCGCCGAAATTCAAAAATACTGGAGGACAAAATTTAATATATTAGGCTAAATGTTTGAAACTAAATTCCTTTTCCGAATGCCAAAAAATCGCCGCGGTATATAAAAAAAAAAACCTCTAAAAATTCGCATTAAAAACGCTAAAATTCAAAAATCGTGCAGAATAAAATTTACTATATTAAACTAAAAGTTCGAAACCAAATTCCTTTACCTAATGTCAAAAAATCGCGGCGGAACGCAAAAAATCACATTGAAAATTGCTTTAAAATTCGCTAAAATTTAAAAATCGTAGGGGACAAAATGTATTATGTTAGGCTAAAAGTTTGAAACCTAATCTCTTTGACCATATTTTAGCTCCACCTTCCACCGCTAGAGGGCTCATTCTGTTCTAAACAAACCTGTTCCCGAACGCCTCCGGTACAGTTCCTTGCTGACTACGGCACCGTATAACAGGATACAGTTTACAAACAAATTGCATTTGAAAATAGGGTTTTTTCCCCTTATATAACGGTGTAAAAATGGAAAATATCCGATGTTTAGAAATTAAAAAATTTGCAGTAGCACAAAACGCAAAACCGAAATTTGATAGTCACGTGTTGTCATTCGCACAATGACGTCAGCGTTGCGCACGGACACGTTTGTTCTTTATAATATAGATAGATAAGTGGTAGCAATCAAGCAATTTGAATAATAATATAAAAAAGTAGACCAACTGGCAACGCTGTACTGAAACGCTGTAATTAAATGAGACAAAAAATCTGTTAAAAAAAGTGGTATTCAATTTTAAGGATTTAACGCAATCACATATACGTGCCACTCGTCGCAAAGGTGTTGAAGCCAAAAGACACCAACGAAATATTAATTTGTTTTATTATAGTTAAATTTGTGTAAATAATTGCATATTATGAAAGTGTACAAATGCTCTCAGTACAAATATCATCAGGTTTTTTTTAACTTTGTCTTTTAAAAAGTTAAAAATTCATTGATCGATTTTGTTCTGGTATTCAGGGCCCGCTTAAGACTTAGAAGTAGGGGAAGCCTGACGTCACACAGGGGCCCCCCCTCTACCAATTATGCTTCAACAATTTGAAATTTTACCATCAAAATTTCGAGTAAACAACACTTTTAATATTAAATTAAAAGTATCTACCTATATGCATATGAAAAAAATATTTATTATATACATAATAATACATAACAAATAATTTTTGTAAATGAATTTACAAATATAGAACAGGTGTGAATATTTGAACTTCAAAATATATTTTATGCTTTACAAATTGCAGGATTTTCCAGTGCAGGGACAACAAATATTTGACATAAATTTATACTTAATTGCAACACAATTTTGCTTCTATTTTGAAAAAAAAAATTGACATCACTGAATGCTAATTACTTTCCCCTTTATTTAAATAACCTATTCTCCATATTTTATTATCATTTCTCCACTCTTTATGAATTTAAACAAAATTAAATATAAGTATACAGATTACATTTTCTGTCCTTTTTAGCACATTACAGTCTTAAACATTTGAAATTAAAATGTAAATCACAAGAAAAATGAAAATAAGTTGCATTTAATCACTGTTTTTATACCGTTTATTATATCAACAGAAGAAAAAAAAAATAAGAATATAAATGTGTCAGTAATAGTCAGAGGGAAAATTTAGTAACTATAATTAACAAAAAAAAAAAAAAAAAAAAAAAAAAAAAAAAAAACACTTTTTAACTTGGCTGAATTTTTTTCCCCCTAAGAATTAGTTCTGAAAAGTAAATTTGGGGGGCCCCTTTGTATTTCAGTGGGTAAGCTCATGGGCCTATTCGGTAAACAGGCCCTGCTGGTATTCATGTAACAAAAATACATTAAAATTATATCTTACAATTCCTTAAACTTAACTATCTCACTTTATTTTGTTGAAAATGAAAAAAAAAATGGAGTTGTACAAATAATCACTTTGCGACTGTATATCATTTGATCAATATGAAAACAACGTAATGTTTTACTATATCAAAAACGTCAGGTTTTCTTTTTTTTTTTTTTTTTTTTTTGTTTGCGAAGCAATACTTTTGGAAAGCGTTACTTAATAAGGAAATGGTATGTTTACAAACAAGCACACCTATCAATCAATCCATCTGCCAGGTTTTGTCTTAGTTCTGCAATGGCGCATTAGCGGTCATTGAAGAATGTTTCGTGGCAGCGTAGACCAATCGTATCGTGGATCAGTTATCTGTAAATCAGGTGTTCCCAAACTATTGTACGCGTACCAGTACTGGTACGCGAAGCTGTGGCTACTGGTACTACTGGTGCGCAGATGTCTGATACTGGTACGTGGAATAAAATACAGAATGCAGCATATTACAGGGTTCGTACGCTTTTATCACAATTTTTAATAGAATTTTTCACCTTATTTAAATACAGAAAAGTATTACAAATCCTGCAATTAAACGCGTCAGCAATTTCTGCTATTCAAATATTAAATAAAAAATTTTAATCAGAAAAGGTGGTGCCAGACTACCAAGGGGTGTACGAAACCTTGATAAGGCTAATAATTCTATTGAAAAAATCATAATTATTAGATTTTTATGGATAAATATTGAGTTTTTTAATAAAGACCTAATTTTAAAATTAATGAATGAAGTATTTTTAATTAGCGGATGAACTGTTTTTAAACATGCTTTATAAATTGAATTATCTGAAGATAAAGTCTGGGTGCTTCGAAGTATGAGGAAATTGTTTGAGTAGGTGGAGTTAAAACAAAGTAAAATTCCAAGTGTATTGGTATTTGTATGGGTTTGGAAGTATTTGTAACCCATTGTTCTCTTTGTACTAAATGAGCTTCTAGGAGGTGTTGAAATAAAAGTTTTATTTCAAACATAATTCATAAATTAATTAATTCTGTTGATAGAAATATTTTTCTTCTCTTATACAAACGTGTGTAGTTTATTTTTATTTCGTGGAAATCAGTTTTCAACAGAGTAAATTTTTAAAATGGTGATCGGAAATCAAACAAAAACTGTGGTCATATGCAGTGCGCATTTGAGGTAAAGTATTCTAAATTTGTATTGTGGTGGTATGTACATAAATGAATAAAGAAATTTACAAGTGTTTGTCTACAGCGTGACATTATTGTCGCATTTAACGGTATGCCGATTATTAATACAGTTAAATTGGGCCTATGTTAAATGCGCTAACTAAGCTTTCGATAAGAAATTCGTTTCTCATTTGAGACACCACTACATTATCTTATTTACCATACTTTTACCATTATACTATACTGTATCTCACGAGAGACGAAAAAATTGAACTTATTCAGCTCTCCTGTGATGGATTACAGGGTTCGTACGCTTTTACCCAATTTTTTTTAACTGATTTTTTCTATTTAATATTTAAATAGCCGAAATTGTAGACGCCTCGTTTAATTTAAGGATTTGTAATACATTTTTGCAATTCAATACCCCGAAAAATTCTATTAAAAAATGTGGTTATAGCGTACGAACTCTGGATTACTGAAGTCCACATTCAAAAAAGGATGAATGTAACAGAAATTTTGTTGGCGAGACTATCAGAGTATACCGTCTGATATCGTCAAAGTCTGTTTGTGTTTAGCACAAGATATCTATGTGAATGTGCTTTTTCCCCTTCTTCGTATGATTTTACTCCTCTACCTAATGGTTGGCAGTCGGAAAACAAAAATACAGAAATAAACTAAACCTCTAATCTGAATTGTAACTAAAACTACCTAATATTGAGCCAGACATGGGGAAGTTGTGCTTCATAAAACAAGCCCACCCGTTTTTAGCGATAGAAGCAAATTAGTGCGATCAGCCTATTATAACAGTAATATATGAATCAGTGTGCGCCAATATGTCATTAAGTATTTTAGCTTTTTTCCTATACCAAAACAGGGTTCCTATGCTTTTACCAAAATTCTTTTATAGAATTATTCTATTTACTATTTAAATAATATATATTGTAGACGCCGCATTTAATTGCAGGATTTGTAATTATTTTCTGCATTTAAATAAGGCGAAAATGTCTATTATAAAATGTGGTAGAAGCATACCAACACTGCAAAACACTGTATTTTTATATTGTATGCATTGCTAAAATGTAATGTCAGTTCTTTTTACTTGAATGTTATTATAAAGCAGTCATTCCAACAGGGCTCCCAAATGGTCCGCCAACTGAACACCAATATTTTTTAACAAAGAATTTCATGGTAAGTTTCTACAACATTTTCGCAAAAATTTAATTAAACCTCCGAAGGTGGTTTCTGCAAAATTTGCAAGAAAATTCTAAAAATATTTTTTTTTTTTAAAGAAAATACCGGTATTCAAAAAGCGGACAATTTGGGAGCCTCTTCTAAGTATCAATTTAGTAATGTAATCATTCATTTTTAATTACCTGCTAAGGCGGAAACACAAAAGACTAGAGAGATATTTCGTTTTAGACAGATTCCTTTTTATAGGTTTTTCTATATTAGCTTTACGTTTGTTACCTCGTGGTACGTGGAAGCGTGAACTTCGATTTAGTGGTACGTCGGTTTAAGAGTTTGGGAACCCCTGTTGTAGACAATGCTTGTGTACAATAGAAGACATAAAATCCTTCCAACCAATTGCTAATCATAAGGTCAGTTGCACTATCCTTCTTATACCTTATACTCCGAGCCCCACCAGTGGCTGAGAGGTTCTGCTCTCAAAGCTGGTAGACGAGAGGTGCTGGGTTCAAACCCATGTCGCGCTCGTCGACCTAACCGTTCGGAGTTTCCCGTGGTTTTCTTCTAACCTTGCGTAAATACGGGTTAGGATCCCTTAGAAAGACCCCCACGGAGAGCACTCCCCCCTAGGGCCTATATCCCAAGAGTAGATAATCGGCCGTCACAAATCAACCAACCAACCTTATACTCCGTTCAGACTAGATGATGTAAATTCACTCAGACCTCCAAACTAACAAGAAGAGGTCCCGCGGTCAGAAATAAAGAATATGGTGAACGTTTGTGTATCAATAGATGATAATTAATATATATATACATATATGTGTGTGTGGTGTGTGTGTGTGTGTGTGTGTGTGTGTGTGTGTGTGTGTGTGAAAGCCATAAATTGCGACAGACAGGCTTTCCCAGATGAGAAAATAAGCTCCAAAATTTATATTACAGTTTTATAATCCGATAAATTACTTCATTTGGCAAACAGCCCAGCAGCATGCTCAGCTCGGCAGCGCGTTGGTTTTCTAATTTTTTTGTTGGAGTTCGAATCCCAGTCAAACTCTCATTTTTGGCAGCTAAAATATTTCTCGATTATTTTCGAATCACAATTGCAAAAACATGTATAACCTTTGAAATTTAAGAAAAATATAAATAAAATATATGTTTTGTCGCATGTGACCGATTATAAGATAAATGTTTTTTAATAAACTAGAAAACAAAAATTAATCAATTTATCAAGAAATATGGATTAAATGAAGCTAAAGATGCCAATATTCCTGTAAGTACAGAATTTTTGAAAACTGAAGATTCGTCAAGAGAATTTGATACAAACAGCAAGTACATAGAATTGGATCTTTTTTATATATTATTTCTAATACCTCAAGACCAGATATTTCAACAGTTGTTGGAATCTTATGAAGACGTGTTAGTAAGTCAACTGAAAATGACTGGAATGCAGTTATGGAATATCTGAGTTTAAACTAAAATGCGGGAAAGATCTATCATTTTTTTAAGTTTATGTTGATAATTACTAGGCTGGAAATATTTCCGATCGAAAGTCAACAACCAGATACATAAGCAGGGTGGCTAGTGGTCAGGGAAAAATACAGTAAAAAAAAAGTGATGAACACCAGTATATTCTTATAGAAAAATTTATCTTGATTATTCGATCAAATAATCAATTTAAATATTTCTATAAGAATATACTGGTAATAATCATTTTTTTACTGTATTTTTCCCTGACCACTAGCCACCCTGATAAGTATACCGCGAAATTCACCTGTAATATGGTCTCCTAGGAATCAACGTATTCTGTTTCACAACATCTGTTTCACTATCCTCTACTGAAGCTGAATTTATTATTGTATATGAAGCATGTCAGGAGGCAGTGGCGTAGCGAGCTGCCCCTCCAATGTTTGGTAAAAGGATTCAGTCGGCTTATCAGCAGATTTAATTAGTGTCTCTGTAGTATGTCAGTAGGCCGATTAAAAAAAACAATTCGGAAAAATTCTGGTTGGCAGGACTTTAAGTCTTCAGAATGCATTTCACTACACCCTTACAATCATGGAGAAAGAACCTGGAGGGGAAACTGGAATAGGCGAGCTTATCGAAAATGCAAGTCAGATTTTTTTTACGAAAGAGGGCACTGTAAAATTTTGGCGGCTGCCTTTAAACAGAATCTCATTAGATTACATGTTAAATTTTGAAAGTATTTTACTCGATTATTTTTAATTATAGCAATTATATGTCATAAATTTAAGATGGGGTATAAATGTTTTATTCCGGGATGTAAATCGGGCTATGATGATGAGATAAAAAAAAAAGAAAAATCGAAGGGGAAAAAAAATTAAGTATGTTTAGAGCTCCAAAGGTGAGTGCTTTATATTATACTTTAATATATTATACTAAAAATTATTTTGGGGCTTCATTCAGAAGTGCAAATGCAAGAACTCATTTAAAAATATATATATATTTGCCTCTCTCATAAGTGTAATTTAAAAATTTAATTATGAAATCAAAAATTATTAAATCAAAAAATTTTATTGATTGTAAATTAGGAAAAAGAACTAATTTAAATAACAAATTTAATATTCACAAAGAAAAAAAGA
Source organism: Maratus michaelseni (assembly GCA_963931845.1). NCBI lineage: Eukaryota > Metazoa > Arthropoda > Arachnida > Araneae > Salticidae > Maratus > Maratus michaelseni. The sequence goes on from OZ007600.1 coordinate 33,512,780, forward strand.
TTTAAGTATATATTGTTTTTAATAACTGTATAATTTTCAAATTGTAAGGTAAGTATGTTACCTTTTCTATCTGTAGCAGTGTGTAAGTGTGTATGAAAGAGGAAGCATTTGTGTATGATAAAAGAGTTTTTGGACCATTCATAACTAACATTATATTAAAGTCACAATTTACGATTCTTGCAAAAATTAGTTAATAGACGCTATTATTTATTCAAGTTTTATTTCCCAAATAATTAAGATAAAAATTTGTTTTTAAATGTACATAATATTAATTGCATAGATATAAAAAGTTATGAGTTATTAAATTATTCAAATGTTATCGATATATAAGCAAGATTAAAACTTATTTCAGAAAATTTGAATAATACTTTTAATCTGTAAAAATTATACGTCCATTCCGTATTTCTTCGCAGTACAATATCCGTGATATTTATTTTTAAATGACTATTCAGATGTTTTTGTCAGGATAAACTCTTATTTAAAGAGTTATAAAAAGCAATCGAAACGCCAAATATCTATTAAAATACATGCATGTTGAGAAGAAAACTTTATTTAATGAAATTTCTACTTGTTTGACTTTTTTAAAGTTCAAATTTTCAATCAAAAACATTTAAAAAATGAATGCTTTTCGCATTGAAAAGCATTGCAGAATCATGCTAAGACAGCCGTCAGTTTACCGTAGCGCCATCTATGAGGAGAAAAACTGTATTGTAAAATTTCAACGTTACTTTCCCCTCCATCTATCTTCCTCCGTGCTTACAGTCATATGGCAAAAGCTAGTCGGTCTGTCAATAGATAGGTTATGAGTAAAAAAAGTAATGGTTTTAATAGATCTATCTGGTCAGCCGGTATGAAAGTCACGTGTTTTGTCACATTTTCGAATCACATAAATAGCTAGTCGGCCTACCCACTGAAAAAAAATTATCCTGTATAAATATTGTCTGCAGAGCCGGAAATGTTGGACATATATTATACCTTACCCACACATGGAAAATCTAAGTCGGCCGTCGATACATAGGCCAATAGGGGAGAAAAATGAATCTGATCTATTGATTTGAAAATATCAGAAATTTGTCCCACAGTAACACTCGCAACTTACATAGATAAAAACTATCAGTATATAAACTAGGTCGACCGAATGCGAAAGTCGCTTAAGAAAATTCAAGAAATTTTATACTTGATACATAGTAGGTTCTAGCAACGATATGATGTTTACGCCCTTTGGAACTGTTTTAGGAACGTTTGGGAAATAAAAACGAAGAATTTTTAAAACTATTTTTAAAAAAAAGTAATTTAATATATATTATCGTTGCAGAATTTTGTCGCGTCATTTCAAATTTTATGAAAATCGAATCAAACTTAAAAAGATATTAATAAAAGTTTTCTTCATTCTATTAAATCGTATCGTACGTAATCTATATAATAAAAGCGCAAGTCATGTGCCTGGAGAAAATAAATACTGGCAAACCACTTCTTTTTTCATATTCCATAATTTTAGAAATAATTTCATAATAGTCATTTAACTTGTTATCGTGTAAATGGATATTTTGTACATGTATTTGCTAAATATTTACTTAAATTCTAATAAAGTAAAACAGAAAATGTAGAACATCTTTAAAAATGCGACATAATCAAAGAGAATTTTTCTAAAATGTTAAAATGTATATCTTAAGTAATGCTTATGATAAAACAACTTATTATTTTTTTCCAATTTTAAAATTTTTAAGCGAAATTCGAAGAGAAAAAAGAAAAAGAAAAAGTTTTCTTTCGAATAATTAACTTTGTAACACTTTTACTCTTTTTTTTTTTCCTTTCGTCTTAAATATTTATTGATTTCACGTTTGCTATTTTTGGAAATCGGAGCACAATCAAGTGTGTAACTAGCTGAGAATAGATGCTTTCTTCCGAAAAGATAGCTGAATATTTAATACTAGATAGAATATACTTTTCTATTTAAAAATAAAGCTACAAAAGAAATTTCTGAGCCTATTTTATGAACGTTTTTCAATAAAATTGAAAAATAATTCAGCTTTTTTTGTCATTTTGTTTGTTAACTAGAATCCAATTTTTGTTTTAGAGGTTTTTTATAAAACTTTTTTTCAGTTTTTTTACAAACAATAGCTGGAATACAACAGAAAACTATTTTAAAATTTAAATAAACAGTTTTTTCATGAAAATACTTAGATCAACTTCATAGAAAATTTTGTAAATATTTCCTCTTCTAAAATTAATAACGAAATAAATTATTAATATTTACTGGTACATAAGCATGCATATTTTCGTTTCAGAAGAAAAAGGGGGAATTTTTAATTTTATTACACATGCACACACACGCACATGGGATCATAAGCTTTTTTTGGTTTGATGTTTTGAATTTCATTCGTATGTAATAAGTACTTTTTAAAAAACTTTTCCAACATATTTGAAAAGCGCTTGTGACTTTGATTTGCCTGCCGTCTGTCCCTAATCTAACTCCCGTAAATATACTCGGATTCAGACTCGTAACTACCGCACTGCCCCGGGGCACCCAAGCCCGAGGGGCCCCAAACTGATGGTTAAAAAATTATAGTATTTAAATATCTAATCTAACTTCCTATAAAATACTCAGCACCTAGCTAAAAGTTAATAATAAAAAAACATCAAAGTGCTAGAGCAAATGTTTTTGCGTGTCCGTTCATATACTCCATACGAATTTCTTGCAAAAGCAGCTCTAGAGCAGACAGCAGAATGTCGAGTCGAATGTGTCATGTTACGCCAGGTGCCTGCCGAGTAATGAATTAAGTGCAGGCTGAGACGTGCAGTAAGCTAATGCTATTCGTGATGATTCATTCGTTTGCTAACTGATTATCAATATCGGACTGTCAGTGCAGTTGAGAGTCGCATAGTAGTGATAGTACGCGTGCAGTTTATTACTTAGTCTTACTTTGCTTGTGTTGAGATAATAGTTTATATTATTAAAAGAATTCGGCACCAGCCAATTGGAAATAAAAAAAGACAGACTCTAAAAAGAAGAAACTTGGAGGCTGCAAAAAGTTCGAAAAAGTTATCAACATGGCTGGACAGTGAAAACCACTCGACAGGGAATGGTGATAAGAAAGGTATGTATGGTTTGCTTTATTCAGTGTGATGTGTAATTCATGTCAAACTTGAATAATTCGAACTTGTATAATTCAAAATCGTGGATAATTCAAATGTTTCTATCGGTCCCTTGACATTCCTATAAAACACAATCAGTGGTGGATTAAACACTCAAGAGGCCCCTGGCGCAATTAAATTTTGAGGTCCCTCCAAATATTTTCAGTACCACTATAGTGTGCATTTTTTAGTTTTACAATTAGAATTACTGAAAGTGTATGTTGTTGATTCCACACGATATTATCTCTAATTGGAATTAAAGTTCAAATTATTTTCTATCGCATGCTAATAAAATATTGAAAGTACTTCCCATTCATTGCATTATCATAATTTTTAGAACTATGAGATCACATTTTTATTTAACTTTTTATTTTGAGAATCACTACATACTACAGTCGAACCTCGCTAACACGTAATTGAAGGGACTGCGAATTTTTTTCGTGTTATCCGAAATTTCGTGTTAACCGTCACAATAGTGGCGCCATCTATGTTAGATATAAAAACTAAATGAATTAACCTACAAATATATACCTGTTCTTAAAATCATAAATTAATAAGAAATAGAAAATTTAATTAAAAAATAAAAAAAATTGTTCATCATTTTGGGCACTAATAAATTTATTTACTTGCTAAACATTTTTTAAACCGTCCGTTATTGAGTCCATCAATTTTTGTTCAGTACTTCTTTTAGGAACGCATGGAATTTATCTAATTTGTCCAAAGCACGGTAAGCATCCTGTTGTTCCATAACGAAACATTGTACAGTTTTCTATGCTACGGTAGATTCATTTAATTACACTGCATTTTTCCGTTCTGTGTTGATTTCTTCATGCTCTTATTACACTTGTGTCTGGTGTTGTCATCTTCTTTTCAGCTAATGCAGCATTTATTTCTTCGTCTGGTATCACATCCGAAGTTAGCATATATTCATTTATGCAAATGTACTCGGAAAAACAAGAATTTCCCATTTTTCGATTGTAGATAATTCTATGACGCTCTTTGAATCTTATCAGTCATCCATTAGAAGATGTGAAATAGCTCCCACCGATAGCACCAGCAAAAGCCTGTGCTTTCTCTTGTAAAATTGCACCAGTTAAAACAATGTTCTGGCTTCTTGCCTCTTTCATTTACAGCAAGAATGCCATTTCAATTTCTTCATACTTTCCTGTACACATTCGTTTTCTTAACTTGAATAATTCAGCAGATTACTGATAAACGAGATTAAATTAACTTAATTAAGAAAACAAATATGAAATAAACATTACGAAGATTACTTTAATATGGAAAATAAGGCTAACTGGCTTTCGCCATGCAACAACCTGCGATATCAACAAACCACACTGTTGCCACACAAGTCAACAGGAAAAATTACATAAAAGAATAAACACATTAAATACATGTAGTATGAGTAAGAATGAAAAAGATAGGAAAACAGTCTAATATTGTCAATTGAAGTTCATAATATTAGCACTTCCCCTTGAACTTGCAATTATGGCATTCTTACCATACCCAAGAGGGTCCTTAACATTTCAAAACGTCTTTTAGGTAAGGCTTTTGCGAAAATATCTGCAATTTGATATTCACCATCAATATGCTGAACACTGATTTCACCACTTAAACACTTTTCTCGAACAAAATGATATCTAATATCAATGTGTTTTGTTCGCTGGTGGAACTCAGGATTTTTAGCCAAACGAACTGCACTCGCATTATCAACTTGCAGAATAGGAGTTGATGTTAATGGGGCAATGTCATCAAAAAGGCGTTTCAGCCAAACAATTTCTTTGTTTGCCTCACTTGCAGCTATATATTATGCTTCTGTGGTACTTAATGACAGACACTGCTGTCGACGACTTGCCCAGTCAATGGCTCCTCCACTGTATTTAAATGCAATCCCAGAAACTGACTTTCTGGTTTTTGTGTCACTGGCATAATCTGCGTCACTGTATGCTTCTAAGACACCAGGTTAAAAACCAGACTTAAACACTAATGCAAAATTAGGTGTTCCTTTGATGTACTTTAGAATTCGCTTTACCATTGACCAATGTTTTTGTTCAGCTTTATCCAAGAATTGAGAACAATATGACACAGCAAAGGCAATATCTGGACGGGTAGCAACTGCCATGTACATCAAGCTGCCTACAGCTTGTCTGTAAGGGACTTTGTCACAATCAATCTCTACATTATCTTCCCCTCAGAGATTATCCTTTTCCATGGGAGTAGAAACTGGGTTGCATCTTTCATGTTGAACCTTTCCAAAACTTTATTAGCATAATTTTGCTGACTAACAGCAATATCCCCACTTGTCAGCCTTTTTATCTCTACACCAAGATAATATTCAGCATCTTTGTATGTTACCTTGAACTCACGCTGCAATTCTTCAAGGAAATGATTCTTGATCTGAGGAGTTGTGGCAACAAGTCCATCATCAACATGTAATGCTAATAACAACTTTTGCTGTTTCTCGTTATTGCAAAACAAACATGAATCAGCATTGCTCTCTGTTAGACCATACTTTTAAAGGAACTCTTTAAATCGCTTGTTCCAACACCTTGGTGACTGCTTCAATCCATAGAGGCTTTTAACTAGTCGACACACACGGCCTGAGTTGTCATCGTATCCTTCGGGCTGTTTCATGTAGATTTCTTCTTCTAACGTCCCATACAAGAAGGCAGTTTTAACATCAAACTGTACCAGGTCTAAATTTTCATTTGCTGCAACACTTATCAAGGCTCGAATAGTTTCAAAACGTGCAACTGGGCTGAAGGTCTCTGAATAATCTACACCTTTTCTTTGAGAAAATCCTTTAACAACAAGCCTAGCTTGAACCGATCAATGTCACCATTAGCATGACACTTCAATTTATATACCCATTTATTTGTAATAGCTCGTCTTCCTTCTGGTAGGTCTGTCAAATACCAAGTATTGTTTTCTAATAACGATTTAATTTCTTCATCCATTGCAGTTTGCCATTCATTTGCCTTTTCTGACTTTACCGCTTGGTAGTAGTGTTCTGGTTCTATCTGTTCTGCAATACAGCATTCAATAAGACGTTCAGGTGCCTTTAACTGCGTCCTGTTTCTCAGACTTCGATCATGCTGCACATTTTCAAAAGTTTCTTCTGCATCAAACTCAGTTCCATTACAGTCAGGAGAAGGACTTTCATCTATGCTAAGCTGTTCCGCTCAATTGCAACAATGGTTGATGTTGATATAGATTCAGGAGAAAACACTACTTCTCTTGTTCGTTCGATTTTTCTCGTACCTTTGAACCATACACGATAACCATCAACATCATCTAAGTAGCCAACTAAAATACCTTTTCGACCTTTCGGATCCCACTTCTTGCGCTTCTGCTTGGGGGTATGAACAAAACACTCTGTGCCAATAATTCAAAGATGATTGAGTCTTGGAGTTTTGCCACAAAAAACTTCATAAGGGGACTTTTGTTCAACTGCTGATCTTCCAGCACGATTCAATATATGTACTACAGCATTGACTATTTTAGCCCACAGGGATTTTGGTAAATCTTTTGCGATCATGATTGATCTAGCTAACTCGACAAGAGTTCGATTATTTCGTTCGGCAGATCCATTTTGTTGAGGTGTATAGGGTGTGCTGTATCGAAATTCTGCTCCCATTTTCTGAAGCAAACCTCTCAAAATTTTGTTGTCATATTCCAAACCACCATCACTAAGAACTGACTTTATTGGTTTCTGTGTTTGATTTCTGAAGAAAACACAAAATTCTTCAAATTTGGACACAACCTCAGATTTATACTTGAGAAAATACACTTTTCTGAATTTAGACTAATCATCAGTAAAACATACATAGTAATTGGCACCACCTAAGGATTCTTCTTCCATAGGCCCACAGAGATCAGTATGGATAACCTCACCAACATCCTTAGCTCGTTGTTGACGATTTCAGAATGGTAATCTATGTTGTTTGCCTAACACACATGTTTCACAAGACTCACCATCATTTTGCACTTTTATACCTTGAGTGTGAAGAAACTTTTTCACATGTTGCTTATTCAAATGTCCAAGCCTCTCATGCCAGAGTTGTAGCGAATTTAATTCAGTAAGTTGAGCTTCAGTAGAGGGCACTGTAACAATGTTAGTTGCACTGTTTACCTCAGGTACTATTACTTTGCATAACAATCTGAATAGGTTTCCTTGGCGTATACCCACAGCAACAAGCCCTTTGGGTTTTACAAATTCACATTTATCATGAGACATGTTAAATTTTGACCCATGGTCTAGAGCTTGACTTACCGAAAATAAATTTCTCGAAGCATCTGGTGCATATAGAATATTTTCCATTACACTGTCTTTCCAGCTGCCATTAACTAACATTTTTACAGATATTTTACCATGATCATATGCTTTCATTGTGGAACTGTTACCAACCCTTACTTCAATTGGGCACTTATACTGTGTAAAACTTTGAAAGATGTCATATCTGTTGGTTATATGTTGTGTGGCTCCTGTATCAATGACCCATGTGTCATCACTATTGGCTACATGGTATTCACTAATAAAAACTTCATCGTTTGGTTTTCTCTTATGCACATTATTAATTTTCTTAACCGTACAATCTCGTTTCATGTGGCACTTTTTTCCACATCTAAAGCATTTATACTGCTTCCCCTGCTTGTTTGCATGCTTTTCATACTTTTCTGCAGCACTGTGAACCTTTCCCAAACTAGCCTTGGCAAGTAAGGCACTTAGTTCAGTTTCTCTAGAAGATTCTGACATTCTTTTTTGCTCTTCTGCAATAAGTAATTTCTTCAGCTGCACTAGTGTCTGTTGTTCTTTAGGTCTTGCACACCAAGCCATTTTCAGTGGCTCAAAGTCACTAGATAATGTTTCAAGAAGCTTACTCATTATCACAAAGTCATTTGGTTTGATATCCAAATCAGACATCCGTGACACTAGGCGATCTAATTTTGCTATGTGCATAGCCATTGAGTTCGTTGGATCTCGCACAAAAGATGAGAACTGCATCTGGCAGGCATATTGAGCTTGGGTATTTTTCTGCTCAAACAGTTCCTGTAGTTTCACCCATATTTCTCTTGCAGTTTTGCACATCGATACGAGGTCACATATTCTACTATCTAAAGTTCTTGAAAAAATACCTCGAGCTGCTCTGTTGCCTTTATTGAAGCTGGCTAAGTCACTGTTATATTTATTCCGATCTGCAGCAGAAGCGTCTTCGGCAACCGGTTCTGGCTTTACGATCTCGCCAGAGCACACCTCGAACGCATTTTCTTTTTCCATTAGCAAGCCTTCCACCATCCATTTCCATCTCACCCAATTCTCTGAGCCAAGAAGTTTATCAGTCGTAAAAAGTTCCATATTTCTATCTTAATTAACTAACCAAACACAATTCAAATTTGAAACACGTTTTTACCGTTGGTTAGGCCTAATTCTCGTTACCGTAACTATCGCGCAGTAGAATGCAAGTCTGGGAACATAACCACTTGAATAATTCAGCAGATTACTGATAAACGAGATTAAATTAACTTAATTAAGAAAATAAATACGAAATAAACATTACGAAGATTACTTTAATATGGAAAATATAGCTAACTGGCTTTCGCCATGCAACAACCTGCGATATCAACAAACCACACTGTTGCCACACAAGTCAACAGGAAAAATTGCATAAAAGAATAAACACATTAAATACATGGAGTATGAGTAAGAATGAAAAAGATAGGAAAACAGTCTAATATTGTCAATTGAAGTTCATAATATTAGCATCTTACTTGTTCAAAATCACTCACAGCATAAGCCGCATCAAACTTCTTACGATTCTTTAAAATCGTAGAGAGTGTGCTGTTGGGTGTCCCATACATTGCTGCAATTTCTAATATTTTTTAGCACTTTATTGCTGACTTTGTTTAAAATGTTTTGTTGGTTTCTAAAGATGAGCTTGCAGCTTTCGACTTTTCTTTCATAGAATTCTACAGAACACCTGTGAACAGAGTGTAAATTATGTAAGTCAGATGGTAAAGTAGGGATTGTTACTTCTTTCACCCGAAGATAGAGGATTTCAGAAATCCGTTTTATGGTTTATGTCACTGTCAATACTGTCAAACAAGTAATGGAACAATTACTTTCAAAAAAGAAATTCATTCACTCAAACTTTCATTGTGACCGATGATCTATAGCTGATATGGTTAGTGTGGAGAAACTTTCGCATATCAGAGTACAAAGAAATGCATGGATTAGTCAAGAATTTGATAGTTCACTATTCTCTGAAACAATTTACCACTTTAAGTCTTCTTTTCCAAACCGTCAGAAAAATTCCATTTTTAAAAAGATGTGAGATATAAGTGTCGGATTCCACTTCTCCGTCCACACAACTTCGAAATAGATCCCGTCTTTTGATATGCTGCCACCACCGATATGAATACGTGATATCGGGCACGATACTTGATATATATTCAAGAAAAACTTAACTCTTTCAATTAAAGTTAAAGTAACAATTTATTGACAATATTTACACTTAAACTCGGAGGTAAAGTATCCGGTTTAATATTAAATCAAAATAATTACAGAAACGCTTTACGTGTACCGTTAGACTACGTTGCTTCACTCAGAACCGAGATTTCTCTTAATCTCACACACGCTATCTCTCTTCCTTTAGAGAGATGCCGTTCCATACACGTGCTCAGAGCTGCTCTCTGAAAAACCAACCTTCACACTTCGCTGCCACGCTAGAACTCAACACCGATCTCAGAGCTCCAACTCTGAACGACCTTACACCTTCGCTTCCTACGTTAGAACTAACTTTCTCTCTCTCGTAAACTGTAGAGCACACTCCTTTCTACGGGGTTTCTCCTCTGTTTCCAAGGGTCCTTGACAACCCTTCCTCCCTCTTGACGGATCTGTCTTCCTGAACAAAAGAGTGCAATCGCTTTCTTATCTCTGAAAGACCACATTGCAATGGAAATACTTCTTTCATTCTGTCCAAGTCGCCACCCTTCGGATTAAGATTTTCTAAAGGACGCCTTTAACGGTACACAATAGATACATATACAATACATACAATATGCTAATCCCTTAAGAATAGCTTTCAGCTCTTGCAGCTGATTCTAAGAAACCTGACACCCCCCCCACCTTAGCGGAAAATATGCCTTTTAGGGGCTAATTTTCCTCAAACTATGTAATGTCTGAGAAGAGTTCAACAGTTCCTTGATAGGTTTCTTCATTACTACAATTACATAAATATTTCAAGGTGTCTGAAAATTTAACTACTGACATCTCTAATGAACCATATACTAATGTGATAACTACAAAAAAAATACACAATATGCTAATACACTGTTATAAACACAAGATATACATACAATTATAAATACAAAAAAAAAAGAATTACACTAGTATTATGTCATTTTAATGTCAGTCCTTAGGCTGAGATTGCTGGAGGCGGAACTTTTTCCTTCCAGTGCTTCCTCGTTAACTTAATTGGTACATCCCATTCTGCAAAGCACCCGCTTGAATGGCTAACTTCTGCCTCTGATGTCCCAATTAAATCTTCCTCTAACCAATCAGGCACTTGCCTGTCCAAGTCCTCTTTGTACGTAATAAAGACATTGTACAATTTCTGCCTTATCTTACCCCTCTCCGGTTTACGACCAATCCGATTTTTCTCCATTTCTACCAGTTCGATAGGACCCATAAATAATTCCTTATTTTTCCTTAATATTGATTTTATGTCCCCAACTTGAATATTTGTTAACCCTTTTATCTCAAATCCCTTCCTCTCTTTATTTTCCGGTTGTTCTCGGTCTAACAACAGATATTTCCTACAGTCTTCAAACTCCCCGTCACTATCCAAAACAATATCGACTACTTTATTTTTAGCCATAAATGCTCTCATTTCATCTTGATACACCAGTTTCTTACTTCCGTCCCCTAACTCAACTATAACTGCAGGTCGACATATTTCCTCTTTCTCCTTATTACTCACATTCATTTCCCTCGTTAATCGACATTTTACACATGATTCGCAATATATTTTAGCTTCCTTCGCCATATTTTCCCAATAAAATGAATGCTTGATTCTTTCTAACATTTTCTTAACCGCGTGATGTTCTCCATATAAGGAGGTATGCGCTAGTTTTAGAATTTCCTCCCTTCTAATTTTAGGTATTACTAATTGAGCTACCGTTTCATCTACCAATTTCTCTTTATGATATAATAACCAATTCACAATATAATAAGACTCTCTCTCATTTTCAGCCAATTCCCAAGCTTTCTCTAAATCTTTACAACTCATTTGGGATTCCTGAAATACATTTAAACTACTTTACGTAACTTGATTAATCTTACTTTTCTCTACCTCGGCTTTTTCCTTCTCGTGACTTTGTAAATTTACCGATCTCGTTTTTACGACATAACGATTATTATTACCATTTCTAATCCTTTCCCCTTCTTTCACTTTATTCCTACTATCTTCCTTACATTCCCTTTCTACCGATTCTCTTAATGATTTCTCGTTGTTTAACCCTGACAATTCATTAGCCACGTCAGGATGTAAAATTACCTGTTCCTTACTATTATCAATTATTGCACAAAGTACATCCTGATGAATTACATTAGTTTGACCACGTTTTGGAATAGCTAAAGGTAATTGAATTAATGGCGATTTCACTGCCTTACCAAATATCCCTTGTAAATATATGCTACCAACCCCTCTTAATTTTTCTGCTGGTACTAAATCTTTATGAACGACGCTAATTTGGCAACCAGAATCCACCAATCCTTTTGTTATCTTCCCATTTACACTAACTTCCACTTTCTCGAGATTATTTAACTTCTCTCCAATAACTTTAGCTCTCCAATTCCCTCTTGCTCCGATTCTTGCCATACTCGCTCCCCTTGGTAATTCTTTAATTCCTCGCACTGAGACATTATTGATACTAGCCATTGGTTCTTGTCGGTTATTAATTTGATTACTTCCCTCATTATTTCCTTTTGTACAAAATCGCTGAACATGTCCTCGTTGAGAACACTTGAAACAGATAGGCGTCGTATCATTAGGTTTCTTATATTCCGGTTTTCTACCCAAAAATGGACTAACCTCATTATTCCCATTTTGTCTCCAATTACTACTAAATCCCTCATCTTTTGCCCTTCTAGAATCTTCATTATTAACATACCTTTCTTTACCTTTATAGCCCTTATAAGTTACCGCATAAGATTTTTGTTTAGCATCAAAGAAATTATCACATTCCTTAGCAATTTTTGAAACTTCTAACCAATTACTGTGCTGAGTTAATCCAATATGCGTCGCGGTTTCCTCATCTAGAGTAATTAACAACTTATCCGTGACAATTAACTGATTAACCTTCTCATACGTATCTGCACCTCTAATCTTACAGTAATTTTCCCACGTTTCTATTAAACGCGATACAAATAATACATGAGTTTCATTTTGATTCCTTCTAGCCTTCTTAAAATTTTCCAAACACGCCTTCGGTGTCGGCTCGTGTTCCCTTAGAACTAATTCCTTTAACTTCTCATAACTCTCAATTTGTTCTCTAGTCGTGTATATTAACAAATTATCGGCCTTATCCCCTAGCATATTTAGTAAAATTTCGGCCTGCTGGGTTTCCGGTACATTTTTTGTTTGGAATGCTCGTTCTAAACTGCTAAAAAACAGATTCCATTCCTCAGTCCCTTCTGGAACCTTGATGGACAAAGTTTTAACACTTTTAATCAATCTCTAGGCTACTCTCATGACTAGATTCTCTATTCCCATTAGAATTATTAGCCGAACTCTGAATTTTTATCCTTTCCAACTCTAATTCATGTTCCAATCTCAATTTTTCAGCCCTTTCTTCTCTATCTAACTTCTCACGGTCTAACCTTTCCTCCTTTTCTAACTTTTCTCGTTGCAACTTTTCTTGTTCTAACCGTTCCGTAACAATAGTACTAGATAATTCCATAACGGCCCCCTCTTCATATTCGCCGCTCTCCACTATCTTTTTCTTAAGCTTAAACCTGGTATCATCTTCCGAGACTTCAATCCCTAACTCTTCACACATCGCCTGCAGATCCACCCTTTTTAATTTTAATAAGAAAGCCATACCTTCTACTGATAATTATTACCACCCTACAATAATACTTAAACACAATATCAAATTAATATTTCCTCAAATCCTACCCTCATAAGTTACCTCCACATATTATACTATTTAACATATTTCAAATAAGTAATAATACAATAATAAATTTCCTTAGACAATGATACCCCACAATTTGCTTCCAATAACAAAGTAACAATAATCTCAATTTGACTATTATGCAATACAGATTTTAAATTTATACCATTAAATAATAAAATACAATTTACACAATAATACTGATACGTTGCAATTTGAATAAAACACTGATGCTAATCACTACATAAAAATATCCACCTAACAAAAATTTGCATGAAATACACATAAATTCCTAAATTTAATCTCAATAAAATATTTCAATTTCAAAATTAGTCCTCACATTAAAAAGTAAATCACAGCACTTTTTTTTTCTCTGGGCCTTCAGTTCTTCCTTGAAGGTTATTTCAATTTAATTTAAATTCTACACAAATTTCCTTTCCTCATTTACTATCAATATTTCAAACTTAAAGCAAACAATATCACTTAATTTAAATATTACTTTAATAATAATTTAAATTTAAGAAATTTCAATTATTCCTTCCAACTATTGACACAATGCATTAATTTTAATCATTAATCTTATCCGTTTAAAACAATTAGAAAATCACTTCTAGTAATTAATATAAGATCCTTTTCTTAAAACAATAGTGTAAAATGGTTGTTAATATCTCATTTGATTTAGACCAATTATTATATTGCACATAAATTAACATAAATTATACACAATAAAAAACAGTAGGTTCGAGAATGTCAGTAGAGTAAAATGATCAAAACACCTTACCTCGTACTTTATTCGCTGGGCAATTCTCTGCTCACTTTTCCACAGGGTAAATCTTGCACTCTCGGGCCACAATCACTGCACCTTGCTTCCCAATGCACAAAAAACACTATGCACAACACTACACTAACACAGCACCACCACTAATTCACTTCACTGTAATGACGATAGGCTAGCTGGCACTGGTCTACGATGATAGGGCACACACACTTCCGCTAGACGATCCGGCATAAACTGACTTAATACGGCTAACTGGCGCTGGTCTTCGACGATAGAGCACAAACACTTCCTCTAGACGATCCGGCACAAACTCTCAGTAACACGGCTAACTGGCACTGGTCTTCGGTGATTCAATCCCGTCGCTGCCAACATTGTCGGATTCCACTTCTCCGTCCACACAACTTCGAAATAGATCCCGTCTTTTGATATGCTGCCACCACCGATATGAATACGTGATATCGGGCACGATACTTGATATATATTCAAGAAAAACTTAACTCTTTCAATTAAAGTTAAAGTAACAATTTATTGACAATATTTACACTTAAACTCGGAGGTAAAGTATCCGGTTTAATATTAAATCAAAATAATTACAGAAACGCTTTACGTGTACCGTTAGACTACGTTGCTTCACTCAGAACCGAGATTTCTCTTAATCTCACACACGCTATCTCTCTTCCTTTAGAGAGATGCCGTTCCATACACGTGCTCAGAGCTGCTCTCTGAAAAACCAACCTTCACACTTCGCTGCCACGCTAGAACTCAACACCGATCTCAGAGCTCCAACTCTGAACGACCTTACACCTTCGCTTCCTACGTTAGAACTAACTTTCTCTCTCTCGTAAACTGTAGAGCACACTCCTTTCTACGGGGTTTCTCCTCTGTTTCCAAGGGTCCTTGACAACCCTTCCTCCCTCTTGACGGATCTGTCTTCCTGAACAAAAGAGTGCAATCGCTTTCTTATCTCTGAAAGACCACATTGCAATGGAAATACTTCTTTCATTCTGTCCAAGTCGCCACCCTTCGGATTAAGATTTTCTAAAGGACGCCTTTAACGGTACACAATAGATACATATACAATACATACAATATGCTAATCCCTTAAGAATAGCTTTCAACTCTTGCAGCTGATTCTAAGAAACCTGACAATAAGTTTAAAATATTGAAAATTTTACGTAAGGAATCATGTTTGGACTTCGGAGCAAAAAAAATTTTTGTCGCGTTAAGCGGGATTTTCCGAAATTTCATTTCGTGTTAAACGAATTAATTAACATTGATTTCCAGACTGATCTGTCGGGACCTCAGTATTATTCCGTGTTAAGCGAAATTTCGCGTTAAGCGATTTCGTGTTAACGAGGTTCGACTGTATTTACTAAACTATCACTTCATTCTATCATTCTAAACAAATGTGTTTCTCACAAATATAACTGCAGGATTTTCTC
Source organism: Maratus michaelseni (assembly GCA_963931845.1). Taxonomy (NCBI): domain Eukaryota; kingdom Metazoa; phylum Arthropoda; class Arachnida; order Araneae; family Salticidae; genus Maratus; species Maratus michaelseni. Next base: position 33,528,314 of record OZ007600.1, read on the forward strand.
TTACCAATACATTATTTGCTTTTTTTTTTCTTTTCCAGTAAAGTTCTTGGTAATTTTTAAAAATAATTACTGAGTTATATCTAAGGACCATTTTAGGAATACAAAATCATATGTTTTATTTTTAACTATCAATTATAATTAATCAGTTAAAATTAATTCTAAAAACTATTAATTAAGAAATAATGCGACAGATTGACTGTTTTACATTAGTCGGATTTGAAACATTTTTAAATCGGCCAATCTTGCCTTTTGCCCCTCAAAAAATTTTCTTTCGCTACTACCCTGATCAGGAGACACTGGATCACTTTACTACCCGTATTATTACATATTAAATGTGGCCTTATTTAACCTTTGAACATTATACGATTAAATAAAGACAAATTTAGCATATAATAATACTGTTAGTATAGTTATCCAGCGTTCCCTGGCGCTACGCCACTGTAAAGCCTATGATTTAAAACAAAAGTATCAATTAAAGACAAGAGCGTTCTTTAAGAGCGTAACATCGGCGTTCGTTACTGTTTAATACGTGAGATTTTTATAGAAAATGTGTTTGATATAAAGTCTTGTTAATCTCATAATATGAAAGTAGATATATTTACAAATCAGTGCCTCAAATTCTTTCCTTGAAAGAATACAGCTAAGAATTTCTTTATCTATTATATTTAAAAGTGTAAAGAAATAAAAGATTTAAAATTTAATAAAATTAAAGAAATTAAAAATAAAAGTAAAGATTAAAAATTTCGTATTTATCATGTGTCTGGCAACGCTAAGCGCTGATAACTCTACCAATTAACTGCCGGCATGAGGAAAATCTCAAACATAAACACACTGAAGCTGCGTTTTCACTGGTCGACCCAACTACCTAAAAATCTCTGCGACCCAAGACCTTAACCTAAGAGCGTTTTCACTGGTTACAGGGAAGCACTAGCGCTATCCAATCATGAACAAGGTTTTACTGCGCAAGCGTCATATTTACGGACCGATATCAGCTGTGAATGATTATAAACATACACAAATAATTATTTGTTGGCCTTATCTTGTTAATAACAAATGTTTTGCGTGGAAATAATCCAAAGTGTTGGCTAGTTTTCGCTATTAAAGGGTCTTAAATAATGCCACACAAAAATATTAATCTTCCGTTAATAAATCAATGATAACTATTAATTTTTTTGTGGTTTCAAAAAATAAAACATTATATTTTTTTAATACTGACGATCGTAAATCATAAGATTTCGAAGTCACTCAGAATACAGTGAAAGCTCATTTTATCTGAGAATAATTTTTATTGCATATGACTTGTATAGCTAAAATTATATTTCTGCTTTTCACAAGTTAAATTAAAAGTCTAAATATGTTTTTGATATTTACTTCAGTGCTATATACAATTTATTTGTACATGCATATATCATTTTTGTGCCAGTGCAGTTATACTTTTGAAACAAATAGTAATATTTATCATTTATTTAAAAACACCTTTCAGGATTGTCATTATACATGAGGCTTCTCCAAGGTACATGCTAATAGCATGTATCAGTTGATCACACTGGCAGCTAGTTTTATCATATAATCACTACAATGTAGAATTATAGAATGTAGTTACATCTACTTTTTGTGACACCCCCAACCCCTCCCCACAAAAACACAAAAAAAAGTCTTCACAGTAAAATGCAAATTAAATGTATTTAAAATTGTAAATTTTACTGTATGATTGATTTCACATCAAAGTTTGATGCAGATTTTTTTTCCCCATCTCTCTCATGGGTATTTTTTTTTTAATTATGTTTTGCGAAAAATAAAATGATGTAACAAAAAGTCAAATCCAGTTACTCTTAAATTCAAACTGATATATATATATATGTTAAGTTTACCTTTTTGGCGAGCTTATTTTGTTTGCAAATTACACATTTTAAATCCCAACAATTTTTTTTTTCTTTTTTTAATGTAAAGTGTTCACTTTTATAGGAAAAATAATTTTGTGAAGGTACTTCTTTTATTAAGAATAAATTTGTGAAGTGGTACCAATTTTTGTCAGAAGCAATCACTGATTTTTCAAATAGATCACAAAAAAAAGGGACTTTTATGTTAGCTGGGCCAGTATTATATTATCTTGCCAATATCTTTTTTTCCCCTCCAGCTATAGCACCGTTTATTTTTCACTTGCTTAGATTAGAAACAATGGCTTGATGTTGAAATAAAATATTTTGGTTTTTTGTATTATTTCATTTATTATTATTCTTCTTTTAAATAAATGTACCTTAAATATATGTGATATGTGTATTTTAAATGAAAAATTCATATTTTAAATAAAATGAATGATAAGTCTATATTTCAAAAGAAATTAATAGAATACGAATAATGGTAATAACAACAATATTTAACGATTAATCTCATGTGCTAGGCTGACATAAAGCCAACATTGCATTTGGCAAAGATTCCGATTTTTTGTTTTGATAGTTCGTTAAATTTAAATACGATCGGTGTGTGTTTTTTATGGAGTACCTTATTGGTTTATTATTACTAAAACTAAAATGCAAAGCATATTTTACAATATAAAATTCAATGTGTAAAATACTATAAAAATAAAATTATACGTATAACGTTAATTTTTTTAAAAATCAAATTAAAAAATGAATTTTGATAATTAAATATTTAAGTTTCAAACAATTTGTTACCGAAATAAATGTTTTAATAAGAATATTAGAAACTCTTTTTATCAAATTTTAACAAATATTTTAATTTACTAATACAAATGAAAGTCATAACATGTTGATATAACAGTTTTGTTATATTAACAGTATTCCATTTTAATGAAAATATAAAGCAACTGATGAAGCCCTTTTATATATTAATAAAAATTGAAAAGAAAAATCTAAAATAAAAGAAGAGGCTTATGATCCAGGTTCATTTGTTTAGTACGACAAAACATCGTAAGTGTATATAATATTTTTTATTTAATTTTATTTTTGAGTGCTTCTGTCTAATTGGGAATTCAAGCGCTCGAATACGCCATCTGGTGGAAAAAAGATATAACTCTTCCCTTCAGGAAAATCCCTTGCAATCCCATTGCGTTACATGTATTTTTAATTTGTTCATAATGATTATTTTTATGTACAATTTCAGATTTCATGTGCTATTTGTGTTCTGTGTTTATGTGTCAAAATAAAAATTATCCGAATTTGAATATCTAACACTTTTAAACGCGTTTACAATAAATAATGGTTTCAATGGCACTTTAGCATTAGTTAAAGGGCCAATTTTCCTGTACCGACGGCTGCAATCAGCGCCTCTATAGGCCGTTTTAAGTCCCAATTATTTTAAGGCTTTCTGTGTTAGACCTGTTGGGAGACGACTTTCATATACGATCCTTAATTATTTTAATATGTGTATTTCCAAATAAAAACGACTGACATCTCTAAATCAGTTTTAACTTTTTAGATAAATTATTTGCATAGAAAAAACTTTTTAAAGTTCCAAACTTCCAAACAAAAACTAAAACTTTAGAGTGCTGCCAAATTTGAAAAGCAAAATTACATAAGATTATGAATTAGATAAATATAATACAACGAGCTACACATAATATGATGACCGTATAAAGACTATAAATTATGCTACAGCAGACCCTGAGTTACATAGAATTATATTAGAGCTCAGTGGTTAGGCCAAAAGCTGACACAAATCGGTGATCGAACATCTGACCTGTCATCAACTTATATGTCACTAAAACTGATATATTAATCGTACTCCGCTATTGTTATATTTTATATACTGTTTCGTTAAGAAATACGATAGTTTAAAAAATCAGTTATAAAGTTGAAAATTGTTAGATTTCCGATCAAACTGTTAAAGGTGTTCAATCAACCTTCCAAACGAAGAGCCCAATCACGTGATCAAATCGACCACAAAATTTTTTGGGTTAAGAGAGCGAAGTTTGCGCAGGCGCATCGGGCTAAATCAGATCACGTGATGCTTTCTTGTGTCACGTGATGTTTTGTGTTCATGATTCCTATTATGATATTCCTATTACAAGAGCCACTTTTTTGGAAGGATAAGGGCTTATAGTCACTGGCTTCACTTATTATAAGGCACAGAAACAGAATATAATTAATTATGGCTTATTTCCATGCTTCTAAGGTGACTCACTCCATGTATATTTTCTCCTTCGACCATGGTCGTTGTGGTCGTGTAAGCTGAACACGCTCACTGAAAATGTTTTTATGACAAAGAGTATTCCATTCATTTTTGTTTCGATACATAGTATCAAAGGAAATTAGGCTTATAACATGGAACTTGTCTAAGAATGACGATCAGATCGCCCATGAGCGAAGGAGATTAGAAAATGGAGTAGGTCTTTAAACATACAGTTACAGTGAATTTGAGAGCCAGATGTTCTGATCATGCATTTGCCAACTTATATTAATAATAATTGTTTCTGTTTGGCTTTATGCTTGGTGGGTGAATGGTTCGAGCGCTGATCTTGCGTTTAGACAGTTTGAGTTCGAATTCCAATCTTTCTCCAGGTTTTTTTTTTTTTATATAAATTTAAATATGTTTTCGTCGGTTGCTGTATGTTTTTCATGATAAATGGCAAATTTTGACATTAATAACAAGTCAAGATTAATATTTATTATTAAAATAAAATACTTATTTTAATATTCAGAATTTTTTTTTCAATTTTTTTCAATTTAAAATGTTTATTGGTTGCTTTATGTTTTTCACGGTAAATTGAATATTTTTAATAAAAGTAAATTTTGATTTGATTTGATAATTTGTGTGATTTTAATTGAATATTTGTGTTTCAAACATGTTGTTACCTAAATAAATGTTTTAATAAAAATATTAGAAGAAATTTTTCAAAGAATCAAATTTTAGCAACTACTTTAATTTGCTAATACAAATGAATCTCGTAACATGTGGATATCACAGTTTTGTTATATTTACAGTATTCCATTTTTAATGAAAATATAAAGCAACTGATGAAGCATTTTATATTAATAAAAATTGAAAAAAAAATCCAAAATAAAAGGAGAGGCTTATGATCCAGGTTCATCTGTTTAGTGCGACAAAACATCGTAAGTGTATGCAATATTTTTTATTTAATTTTTATTTTTGAGAGCTGCGCCTAATTATTTTAAGGCTTTCTGTGTTAGGCCCACTGAGCGATAGAGCTCAGTGGTTAGGCCAAAGCTGGCACAAATTGGTGTTCTGAACGTCTGGCCTGTCATCAACTTCTTATATGTCACTAAAACTGATATATTAAACGTACTCCGTTATTGTTATATTTCTTATACTAGTTCATTAAAAAATACAAAGGTTTAAATAGCTGAAAATTGTTAGATTTCCGATCGAGCTGTTAAAGGTGATCAATCAACATTCCAAAAGAAAAGCCCAACCACGTGATCAAACACCACGCTCACTTGACCCACAATTATTTGTGGGTCAAGTGAGCGCACAAATTTTGACGATTTTGCAGACTGATCCGACTTTTCTAAATGATTCCTTCTATGAAATTCCTATCACGAGAGACACTTTTTTGGAAGGATAAAGACATATAGTCACGCTCAGAAACAGAATATAATTGAAATTATTGGTTACTAGCAGAACCACCCGCCTTTGCCCGGGTTAACATAAATTAAAATACAATAATTCGACAATGACAATGACAATGACGGCAATATGATTTGTGCATACTCAACCCTAAATCGATAAAAAAAAAAAACAATTAGAAAAAATAGCGTTACTTTAACTCAACCATAGTAAAATTTCTCAACTTTATAAATGAGAATAGACTTTTTTTTTTTTTTTTTGCACATACAATATAAAAATATACGATTTTCCTGACATTGATAAAAAAAATTACCAAATGTCGTAACACTTTGCAAAATTCACTTTCATATGGCATCTGTCTATATTATAAAACAAAAACATATCCGTGAGTAATATCGCCATCATATGGACGGTAGCACCGCACCGACCTAACCATTAAATTTTGCTTGTACTGCATATTTGTAACTACTACATATCGCATAATTTCATTTTTTAAACTATCAATTCCAAATAAATGCACTTTCAAATGTAGTTTGAAAAGTTCATCTCAATTTACTAATTTTTTATGGATTTTAAAGTAATTTTAAAGCATGTATATTTTTAAATCTGTGTCCAATCCAAGTACGAAAGATTAACTTGTTTGATCTTTATAAAGTTGAGGACATTTATTTCTAAACATAGCACATTCAATTTTTATGCGGTCGAATAAAATAAATGTACTCTCAATGTTATTCGTTTGAAAAGTGTATCTCAATTTACTGATGTCTTATGGATTTTAAAGTTATTTTAAAGTAATTTAATATTCTGAAAAATTGTACGGTAAAAGGATGTTAAACTTATACTTTGGCGACCAATACATTCTGTGGAAATTACGCTACTTTGTGTAATTATTATAAAATACTAATATTTTGTGAATGAAAACCGGTACATGATTTAAAATATGATGACACTTTCACCGGGGTAGATTTTTCTCTGAACCGATACGTGTCTAGTTAAAACAAATTCTTTCACTTCATGAATCATGTACAAATATGCATTTATATTTATAGATAATGTGCACGTTTGTCAACTTAACGTAGAGAAAACGTTGAGCTAAATTGCTTGAAGTTTCGCCAAGCTTCTCGTAATTTTCAAATAGTTAAAATACATTATATTATGTGTAGGAAACAATAAATTATGAATTACTAACTCCACAAGAATTGTTACTTTTTTTCGGCTACAGTTAACTCTTACAGGACCATAAGATATCCAAGACTAAATATGCCAATACAACACAATATTTTAGCTATTGTGGGTGTAAAATAAGAGAATATTCCCATGTCTCTGTGATACGCTTTAACCCTTTAACGGACATTGGTTTCCCTATGAAATCACAAAATTTTACCACAAAATTTTAATTACGAAATTCAACAATGACAGCAGAATTTTAATAGAAATGTTTTCCATTTATTATGAATGTGAAATATCGCTTTTTTCTTATATACAAATAATTTTTTTCATAATTTCCGGTGGCAATCATTTATTTCAACATTTTTGTAGAAGGGAAAAATATTTCCCTTGAGCGTGAAAGGGTTAATTGAGAAAAACGACTTTACTTGAGTGCGTGACGTCACATGCTCATTCGTATTTAAAACATGAAAGCGATTAAAGAAATCCAATACTACTGTACTCATTGAAAAATTTTAAACAATATTCTTAAATACTAAATTTAACTCCGAAATTATATTTACAATGTAATTTAAACAAAATTTGCTAAAATTGGCTTTTGAAATTATGTGATTTTTGATGCAAAACATTATTTTTCCAAAATATAGTGTTCTTATAAGAATTGGATAATAATTTCGAAGCTGGTGAAATGAAAATGTCGCCACGTTGTCCAACGTATAAAAAAATATTTTTTTTTAAATTAAAATAAATGTTTTATATTTAAAAAAATGCATTTATTTTTTTTTCTTTCGATAAGCCATTTTACTTTTAATCCCATTTGTTTTAACACCCATTTTTGAAGAAAAATGCGGTCGAATAAAATAAATGTACTCTCAATGTTATTCGTTTGAAAAGCGTATCTCAATTTACTGATGTTTTATGGATTTTAAAGTAATTTTAACGTAATTTAAACTTATGAATGTTAAACTTATACTTTGGCGACCAATACATTCTGTGGAAATTACGCTCCTTTGTGTAATTGCTATAAAATACTAATATTTTGTGAATGAAAACCGGCACATGATTTAAAATATGACGACACTTTCACCGGAGTACATTTTCCTCTGAACCGATAAGTGTCTAATTAAAACAAATTCTTTCACTTCAAGAATCATGTACAAATATGCATTTATATTTATAGATAATGTGCATGTTTGTCAACTTAACGTAGGGAAAATGTTGAGTTAAATTGCTTGAAGTTTCGCCAAGTTTCTCGTAATTTTCAAATAGTTAAAATACATTATATTATGTGTAGGAAATAATACATTATGAATTACTAACTCTGCAAGAATTGTTACTTTTCATCTACAGTTGAGAAAAACGACTTTACTTGAGTGCGTGACGTCACATGCATATTTGTATTTAAAACATGAAAGCGATTAAAGAAATCCAATACTACTGTACTCATAGAAAAATTTTAAACAATATTATTAAATACTAAATTTAAATCCGAAATTATATTTACAATATAGTTTAAACAAAATTTGCTAAAATTGGCTTTTGAAATTATGTGATTTTTGATGCAAAACATTATTTTTCCAAAATATAGTGTTCTTATAAGAATTGGATAATAATTTCGAAGCTGGTGAAATGAAAATGTCGCCACGTTGTCGAACGTATAAAAAAAATATATTTTTTTAAATTAAAATAAATGTTTTATATTTAAAAAAATGCATTTATTTTTTTTTCTTTCGATAAGCCATTTTACTTTTAATCCCATTTGTTTTAACACCCATTTTTGAAGAAAAAATAATGGAAAACACTGTGTTGTTTTCTTTAAATTCAATTTTTATTAATAGGGCATCTACTGTCCTCCTACATCCAAGGAATTTAAATATGCCTCCTTGGTTGAGGCTCAAGCTGAAAAAAGTTACGATGTAATGATTGCTAAATGTCAATATTTGACCGACGATTTTTGATTATGTTGAATAAATTGAATCATAAAGTTTGAATGCGCAAAAAATATGTTTTTATTTCTCAGAAAATTTACTTTAAAACAGTGGAAACAATTTGCTTTTGTAAAATTATGAGATAAGTTATTTATTTTTCTCCAAACACATTTAAATATATGCACTATGTCGTTTAAAGCACTTATAGTAATATTTGTAATATGCGAAAAAAATCACAACTGACAAAATTGACGTCACTTTCAGATTTCAAATTATAGCGAGTTAATCTGAAATTGGTTTATAAAAATATTGTCCATACGCAGTTTCTTTGAATGGCAACGGGAAAGAAATTGAATTAGAAATTGAGGGAAATAAATAGATTTCTGTAATGATAAACTATGGGAAATGTTTGAAAAAAGTGGTAAAGAATGGTCTGAGAAATTTTTAAAGTTGACAGTAATTTTACTCGTGTTCTAAAGTATATGTACACCAAGTTTAGTTCAAATCCGACAAAAACTGTAGATTTGTATAAGGAACATACATACCAAGAACGGCTTTTATATATATAGATTTCAATGCTTCGAATGAGACCGTCTCCATACATATTTTCTCCTTCGCTCGTGGGCGACTTAATCGTTGGACGTGAACAAGCTCAGTATTTCTCATTTATGTTCCGATTCATTCGTATCGATACATCAGTGAGTGCTATACAGTGGTACACCAGCCATCTTGAACGACTCATTATTGCTGAATGAATCAAGCCAATCTTGTTTACATTCATTGTTTATTGATTTTTAGATATGCCCTTTAATTGTAGACACGTGTTAGTTTCAGAGTGTTTTTGTATAGCTTATACAGCATAATGGACGACATCAAGATCACCGATTCCCCAATTTACGTGTGTGAAATTTGTGATAAATTCTTTTATGACCGGTCCTCTCTGGAAGTTCATTATAAAGCACATAAGGAATATGCCTGCCCAAAATGCCAGAAAAAATTTAAACTGAAAGATCATCTAATAAACCACACACGTTCAAATTCATGCAAACAGCGTTTTGCCTGCGAATTTTGTAAGAAAACCTTCGACGATGATAATCAACTGAAGTGTCACATAATTACCCATGATGAAACGCGGAACTATATTTGCGGGGTTTGCAAAAAAGCGTTTCGTTATAGGCATGTACTTGTGATCCACTCTAATGTATGTCATCCTGATAAAAAACCCTACATGTGTGATGTTTGCAACGAGCCATTTCCAAACAAGTCTAAATTAAAAGTTCACATAAAAGAGCATAAAAAAGAGTTTGATTATATCTGTGATGACTGTAAAAAAGGCTTTAGTAATGAAAAAGCTTTCAAGATTCATTCTTGTAAGACTGATGAAAAACCACATGTTTGTAGTATTTGCCTGAAAACTTTCAAAGTGAAATCAAGCCTTACCAGACATTCTCTGCAGCATGTTTGTAATGGCAGGTCTGCGCAAAGCTGTAAGAAGAAAAAGATTAGTGTGAAGAAAAGGATTAGTGTAGAAAGCCTGGAGAAGTAAAAGTTTTTCTTGGAAAATTAAAAATATTTCCTCTATTTTTCTGAAATAGTTTACGGTATAAAAATTAAACAGATATTTTATTAATAAAATAATTTTAAATATTTGGAGCAAAACTATTTAGCTGTAAGTGTTACAAGTTAATCAACTCCCTTTAATCTACAATACATATTGGGATGTAAACTGTAAACAATGAACTCTATAGTTAAGAATTTGAAGAAATTCGGTAGCAACAACTTTTGGCTATGATGTCATACATTCACACACAGTTTATTTTTTAATCGGTTATAGAAAAGAAAAAAGTCGCCAAATTTAGGGGATTTTTTCCTTTAATGGCAACTTATCCATTGTATTAAGTTATTGATTTGGCACGGGCTTGAAAATCGCACCAACCAAAAAGTCTCCAAAAATCGCTGTGTGAGTGTAAAGCATCTGTTCCCAACTTTTTTTTTTTTTTTTGGTAGAAAGTTTTTTTTTTTTTTTGCATTTGTTTAATACAATTTTTGCTTCTCTCTGAACCACAAACTAAACAATAATTAAATTAATAATTTAAAATTAAAGATATATATTTACTTTTTATCAAAACAGTCTTTCATTTCTGAGCATGAACCTTCATTTTTGCATAATTTGCGAAATAAAATTTCCCAAAATAAATCTTAAGTGTTGAAACAAACGACAATTCTCTGAATCAATGATTCAGAAATTCAAACTAATAAGTGATGAATGTACATTTGGTTTTGTATATTTAAACATACTTATTTTACGTGTTATTTTATTGTTATTATTTTATTATGCTCACATTATTTACTATATTATGAAATCCTTAAAGCTTTTTTAATGTTTGATACATATTTTATGGCAAAACTTATTTGGAATCATTATTTTTCCATTTTAATATTAATTCATACATTAATAATGGTACCTCATTTTGTATCTGTAAAAAGAAAAATGGGTTCTTTAGTGTTATAGCGGCCCTCAAGAATGAGTCGCCCAACGACCAAGATTTATCGCCAAAGTATAAAGCAAATGTATGATATTATAATAATATATGATGCATATTATCCAGTTATAGTTATACTATATTAAGCATTTATGATGTATGTATGTGAGGTGTATATAAGAGGTATATGATGTATATGACATAAATAATGTATTTAATTATGTGGTACTTCTCCATTATCCCGTCGACCACTGTTCATAACAAAAAACTATCGTCAAATAAACAAATGGAAAAATGTTGCCATTACAATATCAAAATAAATAAATAAATAAAATACAAGGAATTCAGAAAAGCTACACTCACCAAAGTGTCAACTATCAGTAAGTTTGAACAAAAAACAATTACAATATATTAATTTTAAAAAAAATCATCTTGGATATTTATTTATTTATTTACATTATTGTTCTTAATTATCCCTCTTGGCAGGTGAATAAAATGTTTGTGACGTCAACTGATCTATTGCAGAACGATCTATTGCAGTAACTATGCATCACAACATTTTTCTAATGCTTTTTCTCTTTTAATATCATAGCACTGCCGTTTAAGGATGCAATTGTTATTTTAATTAATGAAATAACTAATAAATCAGTAAAACATGATGAAAAATACAGATAAATGTCGAATTAAAAATCACAAGATGACATAAAAAACATGTGTAATGCTTCTGACACTAAGTAAATGGGACTGCATTTTTGACGTTAAATCCTATAGTTTGGTGATAGTTTTTTGTTATGAAAAGTGGTCGACGGGATAATGGAGAAGTACCAATTTTGTATATGGCATATATATATGAGCATTAGAAGTATATAATGAGGCATATATATGCTTATGAATCATATATAAACTTTGCTATGATCTTGGCGAAATTGTTATTGCAATCTTGGCATAATCGTAATTGTGGGAGCCGCTATAACATGAAAATACCTAAAAATTTTAACAAACAACCTATAACCTGCTAAATTCTATAATCCAGTCAACCTTTGGTCAGAATTTTTCCAGATTAGGGGGAGTTGACTGTACACAAATCTTTATTCAGTCTTGCCAAGTTTCCTGATTTTGGCAGGAGATTCCTGCTTTTTTTATCCATTTTTTCTGATGCATTTTTTAGTATTGTGTAATTTTACCTTCAAATGCGTTGCCACTAGCAAATAAACATAGCAAAATACGATTACCTGGTACTTTGTATTAGCCACATATGTCATTAGCCAACATTGGAGCTCTTTACTGTCAACAAATATTTTTTATTTCAAGTAGAAAATATAAACAATTGTTTTTAAATATTGAACATATACTACAAATAGTAGTACTTTGCCATTATAGCGGCCTTGGCATTTAAAAAAAAAAGCTTGGTGCAATTCGATCTTCAGAAAGTGAGATTTGTTGCCAAATGACATAAACAGCTATGAAAACAAACCTAATACACTTTTATGCTTGTTTATGTATATAGTTATATATACATAAACATTTTGTTATTGTTTTTTAGATACAATTTACTTCTGCTTGTATATAAAAATAGATAAATGGCTTCTTTATATTAAATGAATTGTTTAAATATTGAAAAAAATGTTTGTTTATGTATGAAACAATCACGGCTTAATTTCTAAGAAAAAAAGGGTACTTTTCGGTTAGCCGGGCGCCAGTGATTTATAAACATGTATATATACACATATATATAGAGATAAAAAAATATCTACATACACATATATATACATACATATATGTACACACATATATGTATGAATATACATATATATGCATATATATATATATTTATATATGTACATATATCACTGGCGCCCGGCTAACCGAAAAGTACCGAAAAAAGTACCAGAGTCCTATTATGCCTAAAGGTGAAAATAAGGAATTTCGCTTAGTAGCCACTGGCTGGTAGGTTGATATTTTTTTGTAGCCAGTTACTGGCTACTGAGAATAATTTTTTTAGTAGCAAGTAAGTACATTTATGTCAGCGAATATATATATTTTTTAAATATAATGACTTTTCAGTAAACAAGTAGTGTATGTACTAAATAAAAATATTTTAATTTATATTGTTGTGAATAAACTTGAGATACTAATTTCCAATCTATTTTAAATTTTAAAATAAGTTAACAGCAAAGTTATACACAACATATGCTTATGTAGCTAACTACATAAGTCAAACTAAGCTTAGGTACTTGTGTAGCTAACTACTTAAGTACCTTTTAAAAAAATATATATATATTTATTTAGAATTAAGGTCTGACAAAAATAAAATAGGTATGTTTATGCACTAAATAATAATCCACAACATGATATACATTACACATGCATAACCTGTGGCCAGCAGGCCAAAATCTCCAGAAATTTAGGAATTGTGTGCATTTCGACAATTAGTTTCGGAAAAAATTACAAATTTTGTCATTCAGGAGCCTAAAAATCATGAATTTCATCGATCGTACGCATAAATATATTAAATTTCGTCGATCACACGCATAAATATCATGAATTTTGTCGATCGTGCACGTAAAAATCGGGAATTTCGTTGATTGTGTGCATAAAAATCATGAATTTCGTCGATCAGGTGCATAAAAATCATGAATATCTTCCATGAGGCGTGTAAAAAATCATGATTTTCGTCATTCAAGAGCGTAAAAATTATGAATTTCATCGATCAAATGCGTAAAAGTCATGAATTTCATCGATCAGACGCATAAAAATCATGAATATCGTCGATCGGGCATGGAAAAATCATTAATTTTTTCGATCGGGTGAATAAAAATCATGATTTCTGTCGAGTGTTCGCGTAAAAATTACGAATTTTGTTGATGATGTGCAAGAAAATCATGAATTTCGTCGATGATGCACGAGAAAATCATGAATTTTTTCAAACGGGCACGTAAAAATCATGAATTTTGTTATTCAGGAGTGTAAAAATTACGAATTTTGTCGATTGAATGCACAAAAACCATGAATTTCGTCGATCGGGTGCGTAAAAATCATGAATTTTGGTAAACAGGTGTGTAAAAATCATGAATGTCATTGATTGGGCATGGGAAAATCATGAATTTCTTCGAACGGGCACATAAAAATCATGAATTTTGTTAAGCAGGTTCATAAAAATCATGAATATCATCAATTGGGTGTGGGAAAATCACGAATTTCGTCGATCGTGAGCATAAAAATAATAAATTTTGTCGATTGGGAGCGTAAAAATCAGGAATTTTGTTGATTGGTAGCATTAAAATTATGAATTTTGTCTATCAGCAGCATAAAACTCATGAATATCATCGAATGGGTGCACGGAAATCATGAATTTCGTTGAAAGAATGCGAAAAATCGTGAATTGTAGGGGGGAAAATAATCAGAAAAGCCTGCATTTGGCCGGTTCTTTCCATATATTTAATCGCCAGTTTTTCAAGTTTAATCGACGAGTGGCGACTGGCGAGTGCTTATTTTCACCTTTAATTATGCCGCAGTACTAACACCCATAGCATACCCTCCGCCATCAATCCAATCTGCATGTTTATATTTCATGTTATTTTCAAAATTTAAAGCATTGTTTTTTTATATAGCAAAGTAAAAATTTTAAATACATCTAGCTGCATATACTTACCTATCAACTATTCCACTTTTTAGTTTTTACTACTTCCAAATAGAAACCTTTGCCTAATCTTAATGTTATTTAATTGCAGAATTCTGAAATTAAATGCTAATTAATTAATTAATTTAAAATAAAATTTTGAATTTAAGGCAGATTGAGCTCAAGCCTGCCCAAACTCGAAGAATTATATAAAAATCGAGCCTGTTTCATCACCATCTTTTACGTGAGCGGCACGTTGTGTCACTTATAAGTGTTTTGATACAAAAGAAGGCAAAAGATTGGAGATGGGAGGGAAAGGAAAGAGTAATTTTGGATTCGATTTTCAGAAGTGTTATTGCACTAGGCTCCGAAGCACAGTGTTTATGAGCTCCGGTGAACTCTGGCCAATATTTAAATATTTACTAAAAACAGAAAAGTATTAAAGCTGAGCTCCGGTGGACTCCGGCGCAAATTAAGCCCTGGAAACAGTCAGTAGGTTTCCAGAACATATATGCATGAAAGATTTCTTTCTGTCGCCAAGACCATTTTCTCTATCTCGCCATGGTGCTATACCGGAAAAATACCAAAATAATAATATATACATGAATTCTTTGCCAAATAACTTCTGGCATGTGGCTAATTGTAAAAGTACTGCTTACTTTCTCCTCTGTGATTGATCAGTGATATTTAATCTAATAGACTTTCAGATCAAATACAAAACATATGTTTTAAAACTTTGTGACTGTTGCTATGAATTAATTTTCAACTTGTATTCTTAAATAGTGCAAAATATGTTACTATTTAGGATTTTTTTTATTAGATTTAAATTGTAAATCTATGTTGAAAGCTTAAGTTATTAAAAAATTCAGTACTTTTATGTTGGCCAGGGATGAAAGTCATCAATACTCAATAGCATTTTTCTTTCTTGCCAATATTAGCTTTTTATTTGTCTTGTGTGTTCTTGATAATTTATACTTTTATATTTTCTTTTTATTTATTTATATTGATATCCTGCAGAGA
This sequence comes from Maratus michaelseni, assembly GCA_963931845.1. NCBI lineage: Eukaryota > Metazoa > Arthropoda > Arachnida > Araneae > Salticidae > Maratus > Maratus michaelseni. Next base: position 33,544,078 of record OZ007600.1, read on the forward strand.
CACCAAAAGGGACAGACGGTAATACTTCCACCCCCTCTTGACTATCACGTGATCAAGAACCACTGAAAAGCAGTACTGAGGCTGTCTGTTTTGTTGGCTGCGGTATCTTGGAATGCCAATAAAAATAAGGAAAAAGGGATTTCCTAAAAATTTGGCAAGCCTGAATATTATATTACTTTGCCTGCAAATTATTTAATGATGCTTGAAGAGTATACAGTTTTAATTGGAAATTTCTCATTTGCTAGAAAAAGTGGTATTTTTTAGTTAGTATAAATTTTTAAGTGTTTTTGTTAATATAATATGAAAAAATTATATTAAATATTAGAAATATTTTATTTATTGATTTAATACATAAATAAAGACTGATGGATATACTATATTTTAACTATTTATTAAAGTTATTAATCAATGCTTGATTAAATCAGCCTTGTTATGAATGCTTGAATTTACTAGAAACATCCCTTGGATCTGTTTTGAAAATTAGGATTATCTGAAACTTTTACTATTAAGCCTAGTTTGATTTTTTTTTTCTTTGCTACTTTTATATTTCCCATTATTGATATTCATTAGTACCTAATAAACTTATGTTGTAAAAAAAAAAATCCTATATAAAGATTTTTAGATAAAATTAATTTTCTAGATGGATCCAATGGATTCATCTAGTCCTTTGAAAAGTAATTACTTTTTAAAAATAAATAAGCTGTAGTAATTAATGTATAATCTGTCTAGAGTCCTAGACAGATTATACATTAATCTGTCTAGAGTGATGTATAATGCTATCTTGAAAATTGTACTTGAAGTCAGCCTGAACTAGAGTCTTGCATCGGGTCGGGTAACCCGCTTTTACCTCCCGCAATTTGAGTCAGGTTGGCATTATATTTTTTCATTGAGGTTTGGGTCGGGTTGATTTTTACGATTTTGCTGCAGGTCAGGTTCAGGTTGATCCGCTTTTTCAAAAGAATGTCCACAATATTATTTCTGATTAAAAAAATATATACAATAAGACCTCCATAATGGACATAACTGAGAGGTTCTGCTCTCAACAGCTGGTAGACAGGAGGTACTGGGTTCAAATCCCTGTTGCGCCCGTCACCTAACCGTTCGGAGTTTTCTGTGGTTTTCTTTGAACCTTGCCGTAAATATGGGTTAGGATCCCTTAAAAAGACCCCCACGGAGGGCCCCCTCTAAGGCCTATATCCCTCGTGTAGATAATTGGCCGTCATAAAATCAACCAACCAATCTCCATAATGGACACTTTTTCAATTCCTGACTCTTATATATTTCTATATTTGCACATTGAAATTGTGAGCACCTCTGAATCTAATGCACACATAGCATGTGTATGCTTTACATTTCTTATATACATTTTATTTTTTTTTTTCTCATGCAGTAAATTGAATATATACTCATTATATTCAAATACGTGTTTATTTTCATCTGAAACATATTTATGTTCAAACTTTTTGTGAAAATCCCAACAAGCTGACTTGCAAAAAACCTAAATATGACCCGCAAGAATTATTCTGGAGTGAACCAGACATGCAGAAAAAAAATTAGTCATCCCGACATGACAAAAAAATTAGAAACAACCCGACCTGATGCAGGACTCTGTTGAACGATCTCGAGATGTCTGCTATTTTTTAGAAGTTTCACTATATTTGAATATTAAAGAATATGGATTTGTTCATTTTTCCTATATAAAATATAAAAATGCTATTAGAGATATAATTGCACATTACTTTTCATAGTAGTATTAAAACATGATTTATTGTCCTTGCATTGCGGGTTGAACTATTTCAGGTTCGAGCTGGGTGTGAATTGAAATATGTCGGATTGCAGGTTGCTGAAAATTATGTTTGCAGGTTCAGGTCGGGTTGCAGGTTGAAATTTTTTTTGGCCGGTTCGGGTCAGGTTGCGGGTTGACTTCAAATGGAATTTGTGGGTTCGGGTCAGGTACAGGACTCTAACCTGTACTAAACCTGAAAAAAAAAAAAAAAAAGGTCAACCTGAAATGAAAGAAAACTAATCTATATTGAAGAGTGTACAATTATACTATAGTAATTAATGTATAATCTATCTAAAGTCCTGCATGGGTTATACCCAATTCTATCATAAAAATTGTACTTGAGGTCAACCTGAACTAATCCTAAAAAAAAAAGGTCAACCTGAAATGAAAGAAAACTAATCTAGATTTTAATGCAATTATGGTAAAATAATCTGTAATTATATTTCTAATATCAGTTTTAACTTTTATGTAGAAAAATGAATCTATATAATATGTAGACTCATACATATTCAAATTACAGCAGCTCTTAATTATATCTCGCTTCTCAGGCAGCAAGAAAAAAGTGTGATATAACCAAGACCATTGGAAAATAAGGACTATAACTTTCAAGTAAATGTTTTATATTTGTCTCTAAAAATTAGTTTATACCACATGTTACAATTTTCTTAATAAAATTAATAGGTATGACAGTTATCTAAATCTAGATACGTAAAAGTGCAGGAAAGTTAATATGATAAATTTTACTTCTTTTGGGGAAGACCTTATCTGAAACAATATTCTGGACTTTCTTTTAAACAATGATGTTGTCCTGAATCTGACCCTCCTCAAGAGTCAAAACCCAACCTGAACATTGCCAGATTGTATGTTTTTTCTGTAAGTTGTATGTTTTTCAGACTTATTGTATGGTGTACTTTCAAACCTTCCCCATATGACGATTTCCTCCATTTAAAAAAAAAAAAAAACATGTTTGACTTTCATAATTTCAAAAAATTTTATGTTATTTCTCTTTCAAATTTGCTTCAAAAATTTCACTTATAATGCACTTTCTGGCACAAACATGTGGCTGCAAAATTAACTGGACAATGTTATTAGGATGATGTAATACAAATACATTTGGAAAATAATAATTATATGTTTTTAAGAAAATTATTTTTTTAGAAGGATTTGGAAAATAGCGGTAGTTTGATAAAACAAAAACAAAGTGTCAATAAAAATCTACCTTTTTTTTAAAGAGAGAAGTCTGGCAACTCTAACCTGAATACAAAACAATATTAGTTGACCTGACCGCAACAGAAAAAAATTAGTGCCAAACCAACTGGATCTGTACCATAGGTTGGGTTGCATCCAGGTAAAATAAGTTTACCAGACATAATGCAGGACTCTAATCTGCTGTTAAAAATTCTATTAATTTTTTTTGTGTGTGTGCGTAAATTATCGTTACATTGTATGTAAAACATTATTAAACTATTTGAAGCTTTAATAGACAATCTTATTTTCATTTACATTTTTTGACTGATTTTCATAGTTGGTGCCTTATGCTAAGAATTAAGAATTGACAACAGATAGGAGCAATATCAGCCAAAATGAAATTCAAACGAATGTGGTTGTATATAACTTGGTAAAAAGTGAGAAACAATGCTTTTATGTCAAATAATGCTAATTGGGGGGGGGGGGGAATCATTAATGGGTCTATCTCAGGAAAGGGAAAAAATGATGCCCCTGATTAATCAATAATTATTTTGTAAAATATTTTCTGTAACAATTCACTGTTATTTTAAGCTATACATGTGTTCTATCCTTTAACTGTACCACTTCATCAAAATATTAATTAATAAATTGAAAAATGTTCTCCTGGCCCGCAAACCTTATTTTCTGCCAGTGAAATCAGGAGGAATCTATTTATTTAGAATTAATTTAATAAATATGAATAGAATTAAATAAATTGCTGTAATTATAAATTAGCAATTACAATTGGTTATTTAATCCTGTATAAGTGGTAAAAAGCAGAGTACTTCTTTGTTATAGCGGCTCCTAAAAATGAATCCTCAAGTAACAGAGATATATTGCCAAGTTAGGTTGTAAAATCTTGTCAAATAGTTTTCAGCCCTAAAGAAACAGCATGTGTTTATGCTATCATTATATTTCTTTTTTGTTGATGTTCTAGAACATTTTTCAAATGTTTATTTTAATTGCATGCTGTATTGTTTTTTCTTTAATCACCTGTATTTATTTTTATAAATCTGGAAAAAAAATTTCATTTACCTAGTACTAAGATGGATGTAACCCCATCTTTTTCAAAAGCGAGACCTTTAATTCAACAAACAACTATGCAAAAATGACCGTGATATGAAATGAAACTGTATGGTACTAATGATAAAGCTGTATGGAGATGCAACATAAAAAAGGCCTCAGTGTTGAAAATTGGTTTTAGGGATTTGAGAATACCATTTGTAATTGCTTTAAGTTTTAGGTACTGTTGGACAGAGGAACTGACTTCCATAAGATGACATAAAAAATAACTATATGTGGGTGATAATGCGATAGTTGATTAGAATACTTACATGAGAGAAATGTTAAACAAGTGGGTAAGTGTGATCGAAGATCGCACAAAGGGTTTTGTTTAATATTCCTTTCAAAACACTTTATCGTTTCTTTAATAAATCCAAATAAATTTCATTTAAAAAAAAAAAAAAAAAAAAAAAAAAAAAGTCATGTTTTTCATAAAATAAAAATTTACCATTCTATTTTTCTCGTTTTTTCGAAAATCGAAAACGGTCTGATAGCGGGTGAAGCCTGCTATTATACTCTGTCATAATAATATCTGTCATATGGACTAAATGCGATATTAAAAAAAAAAATCAATTTTAAAATTAAACATGTATTAATTGTTGCATGTTGTAACCTTCAAAATGTTAGACGTCAGATTAATTTCATTTTTTATTATCTAATGATGTCATATTTAGCTGCATTCTGTATTTACACAAACTCATACTCCTTGTATTATTGAGAAAAGTTTGAAAATTTCCGTTTTATTCCCAATATGACGTCATATTAATCTTTTTTTTTCAATTGGTAAAACTTTTTATTTCATTTTCATTTTTCCCGTGGAAATCTTTCAATAGAAAATTAATTATTGTAGAAAGAATTTTATTGTGGATTTTTAATTGTTGGCAACTGCTTTAATGAAAAAATGTTGAATTTTAACAGGAAAAGGCTGTTAGATTTTTGTTTTTTTTAATCTCTATATATTAATACTAATGATTACTAATCGTCGTATAATACGATTTTTTCAAATTTTATTATTTTGAGCTTCATAATAGGTATTTAGCTATAAGTACATAAAATTCCATGACTGTAAGTTACATAGTTTCTGAGAACCGGCTCTGTGATGGACAGACAACGAAGCGGGAATAATAGGGTTTCAAGAGATGAACGAAACCCTAAAAAATAAGAAGTTGTTCTTCTTGTGAAGCATTGTAAGAAAATGTTATCAATCCTTAGCATGAATTTGTTATGAAACACTGTAATATATTCTTATTAACATAAAATATTATATTATTTAATGCAATAGTATTTATTTTTATATCTCTATTATATGTGTGTTCTGTGCTCGCACTTCACGAGCTTGATAAAATTGACTGACACTTGGCGTAATTGTAGAGTCCGGTATAACAAAGAAGTACCAAAGCAGTAAAACTATACTGAAACACATTCCTTGAAATATTATTACAAAATCATTCCTCTTATTTTCTGAAAATAATTATAAATAATACTGAAATCAACCTCAAATCATGTCTCACTTCTGACCAATGAGATAGAGACTGAGTAGAAGTTAGAAAGTTGTAGCTATTTATTTTGTCTGTATAATTTACAGTGTGTGAAAGTTGTGTTTTCGAAGAATATTTTTATTCACGATCATTCCCCTTGTGAATATTATATTAAATGTGCCAATACTATAAAGAGGTTTAAAAATGTATGTAGTACTTTTAGAAATTATGAATTGCTACTAATATCTCCTATATAAAATCACATTTTAAAGATACGTGTGAAGTAAAAATTAATTTTTTTTCCTATTTTGTAAAATTGTAATATTAACTAGTGAATCCCTTTTCCAGAGAATGACCATAGTATTTTTTATTTAAGGGAAAAATTTTTTTTTGAGGGCTCTAATTAAAAAAAATTACACTTTTAATTTTTTATATGATCCTTGAGACCTATAAGTTATATTTAGAAAAAAATGTCCATGTTTTGACAAATACAACAGTAAAACTTCCATTCTTCTGTGACCAAAACTCACTGGGTTATGATACTTTGAATTTTATAAAATTTTGAAGCTTCCCAATACTAAAAACACACAAACAATTTTTTAGTGCCAGAAAGCTCTGAAATTTCATAAATTGATGAATTTTGGGCGTAGAAGAATGTAGTTTTTACTATTGTACTTGGCAGAGTATGGAGAAAATTTTTCTAAATATAACTTTTACGATTGAAAAATCATATAAAAATTTTAAAAAGTGTAACTTTTTGATAATTAATGGAAAGACTATTTCATCAACTTATTCTTATTTTGAACACTTTTGCAAATTACATTGCCTATGTATCTCCAACAGGTAAAAAATTAAAGCACATTTGAATCTTTTTGAGACACACTGTATACATGTCATGAGAATGACTGTGGTAAATACAAAAAATAATGTAAATATTAATTCACAAATTAGAAAAATACAAAATGCATAATAATTTTGAAAAATTAAACAGAAGTGATGTAAGATAATTAAAAATTTAGAGAAAAATTTATTATTGAGTGTATAAAGCGTAATAAGTAATAATATTGCATCAATTTTCATTTTGTGGCTGCTTATAACATTTGGCAATAAATCCCACTTTCTTAAGCCCAAATTGTGCCAATGCCCACCCCTCACCATCTTTTTTAAAGGCAGTTCTCAAATCAAAAAGGGCTACTTTTAGACACATTTTTTAATTTGTTTTGTTCAAAAACACATGAAATGAGCAGGTGCTGTTATTAAGAAACTTTGTAATTGAAACACATTTTTATTTTTTGCTAAAGGCAGAAGATCTTTCAGAAAACACTGTCAAAGTTGGCATTTTGAACCAAATTCCCGATGTTTCAGTGCCAGAAAGGAGAAAAACGTGTTGTTACATGATGCCAATCACTTATAACACAATAAGTAATTTATTTATCAAAAAATGGACAACTCATTTAGATTCCAAATCACTTCAATAGTCATGTTTGCCAATTTTATACATTTGCATTTAAAAATGAGTCAGAAAGTTTTGTGTTGATCAGCAGATCATTTGAGAACAACCTTAAAGTACTAAATATAGCATCAATTGTAAATTTTGCTTATCAAAAAAAGACCTTCACATCCAATTTTCTCTTTAAAAAAGTTTTAAACAGCATAAATTTTGCTACAACCTATTCTCCAAGAATTTATAATAAAATGTAAGGGGAAATGCCGCCTGAAACACCAGGCAATGTTGTTACAGAATAGTGTGTATTGCACGCCTTTACTTTCATTGATTCAAAAAAGAACATTTATAATGTAAAATTATCCAATAAATAATGAGTTTTATTGAATAACAAGTAAGTTTTAATTGATGTTTAATCTTGTGTTTTGAAAGTGCATCTGATATTGTTTTTATGTAAAATATTATATATTTTTAATGTGTAAAAATGAGATTTCACTTATAGTTCATTCAAACTGGGATATCTTATAATCTTAGCTTTAAATTATTGAAGTGGGTCCACCCTGAATTATGTAGTATTAATACTTGTGGTCATATATGCAGTACTTTAAATCAGAGTGTTCACATGACAAAGTTTCAACTTAAGTCAAAGTTAAATACTATCTATATCCTTGTTTGAATGAGGTATTAGACACGATCTACTATCAGTCTTTGTGAATTTGCAATTCATAAGGGAGGTAACTATTTGATTTATAGAAGTTTGAACTACTTATATCTATATATGTACATTTTGTGTATATTTTTGTATATAATTGTATTATCTCATTCATTTTAAAATTAATTCTGTCTTAGAAAAGTACCATATTTACACACACATATATATAGTGCATGCCCCCCCCACACACACACACACAGACACACTCAAATTTTATGCCTAAAAAGTTGGGTGTGCATTTATACATGGAATGTATTTGGCAGCTATGTGAAACCATATATGTTGTTACTGCATATAACACATACATTTCACTGTAAAATTGTATGGATATAGAAACCTTAAGTAATGTATGTGAAATAATTGCACTTTTAAATTTCATATTTTCTGTATTGTCAGAATACATACTTATAATAATTTTTTCTCTTCCAGCTTAATGTTATAACATTGTATTTAATAATTTTGACAAGTGTACGATAATTTTGTTTACTATAAATATTTAATTTTATTTTAAAACAATTATTTTTTAACCATTTACCAGCCTCTGTCATCAAGCATGCTGCTGAGTATATATATATTGCAAAATTGGATTTATATATAGCTTTTATTATGTATGTGAAGCTTTTAGTAAGAATAATCATATCTCCTAAACCATGGGTTCCCAAACTTTTAGACCGACGTACCACTAAATTGAAGTTCATACTTTAGCATACCACCAGGCATCAAACGTAATGCTAATAAAGAAAAAACTGTAAAAGTGGGACTTCCCATATTTTGCTCGATTTCAAATCACCATTTTAAATAACTTTACTGTATTAAAAACCGATTTCCATGAAATAGAAAGAAACTTACACATTTGGTACAGAAGAAGAGAAAAAATTCAATTGACAGAAATAATGATTTAAGCTTCAAATAAAACTTCAACACCAAAATAATCAGTACAAAAAAAATGTTCTCCTATTCGAACAAGCTTCTCCTGCTTTCACAGATTCAGACTTTACTTTCAGATAATACAACTTAAATAACATGTTTAAAACTGTTTTTTTTTTTTATGCTAATTAAAACTGTTTCATCGATTATTTTTTAAATTATGTCTTTATTTACTAATTTTAATTTTCCCCCATAAATGTAATAATTACATGTGTTGAATTTTGGAAAACTGGTTATATCATAAGCAGCTTGTGCGGATTTCAGACAGTTTGCTGTAACAAACATTTCTAGTAACCAGAACAACAAAAAAGCATTTACAGTCTCTAATTTTAATTCGAAAATTTACCAAGTGATAAATTCATGTCGTTTTTTATTTTATAATATTATTTTGGTATTTCATTTTACGTACCAGCATTGTACTTTCGCGTACCAGTAGCCAGAGCTTTACATACCAGTACTGGTACGTGTACCATAGTTTGGGAACCCATGTCCTAAACTATATGAAATATTGACAAGTTCCAAGTTCAAAAAGAATCATAAAATTAAAATTTCAAATAAAAAATCAATTTTTTTTTTTTTTTTTTTAGTTATTAAATCATTTTTGATGAAATGAGTGTTTAAAGAATTTTGGAATTAGTTGTTGTAAATAATTTGTAGCACACATATTGATGGAATCAATAATTTTTCTAAAACAAAGTTTTCAATGAGAGAAAAATACATATTGTAGAAATCTTAATTTTATAGCATTTTAATAATAATAAACATGAGTAACATGTCTATAGAGATTTATATAATGGAATAATCTTTCATATTAATTTAGTTACATCTTTTAGCGGGCTTAATAATTCTCAAATCATGTTAAAAGTGATTTTAAATCAGAAACAGAAGTCCACACATATAAGTTAGAGAATTTTTTTCTGAATGACGATTTATATAGAATTTTTTATTTAAAATTGCCAGATCTTTTGCCATTAAATTAGTATGTCTTATAATTGAGATGTAACTTTTTTATTTTTCTCTACAAAAGCTGAATACCTATTATACATGTGTAAATATGGTACGCTCTTTATTTACTTTACATTGTATCTTTTACAGGTATTGAAATTTTATAACCAAAATTGTGTAAAATAGATGATTTTCATAAAGTATTTATATATATACACATAAAATGGTACAAATGAACTTTAGAAAACTTGTATTTGCTGCCTCTTTTGAAACTTTCTTAATCTGTCTTTAAATGTTGATAAAAACATTTGTTATTTGTGAAAAATCATCACCCCATTGTAAACACTCACTAAAATCATAAATCTTCATATTTAGTTAGTGATTATTTTATCTGTCCATTTAATGAATTGTTTTCTTTTCATATTATTGCCATTGAGATATCCTCACACCTTTCAAAATTTTGTCTCCATAATTAGATTATTACAACTTGAAAATATTTTTTATTTGAAAAGAAAAATAGTTAAAAGTTTAAAAGAAAAATCAGTACTTATGTATCATCCCTGCCAGGTCAGATACACCATGCCAACAATGGTGCCCATTATACTAATTAGAGTAATCCTTTTTCTTTTGCGGATGTTGTTTCTACATTGTGACTGCTTTTTAGCTCACAGGCTATCAAAGCCTGAGAGCTAATGTGCCCGCAGGCTCTGTATGTACGTAACGCGATAACTCTTGATAGAATTATCCGATTTGCTTCAAATTTTGTATATAAGTTCATTCTGATAAAGCGCTTCCCTGATTAGTTTTGGGGGTTCATTGGTTAAGTATAAAGGGTTGGGGGGGGGGAGGATTGGGTTTTTCATGTAGAATTATCCGATTTGCTTCAAATTTGGTATACAGGTTTATTGTCGATTTCTTTGTTTTTCAAGGGGCATTATTCTTTGAAATAAGAGTATAACATACAATTTGTGTGAATAGCCTGTGAGCTCAATGCCATCAGTTTAACTGGTCACTTTTCTTTTTATTATAATCTGTATTTTTAGTTGTGGCGAGTGTTTTAACTTATTTTCTTTCTACATTTTTGTATTTCTGAGTAATGCGTTTGAAGGATTTCCAAAGAACTAAAACACAAGCTATTCTTTATTCCCAGGAATGTGGTACTATTAAACCAAAAATATGCGAGTGTTCAAGTTTCTATGAAATGAAATTGTAATGTATATAAATGTAGACAGCGTAATCAAATAAAAAAGGTCAATTCGTTTGAGGAAAGTAGAATCTCATGCACTAGTGCATTACAATGTACATATTTCAGGAGAAAAAAAAGAACTGACTTCTATATGTTTTGATTTATGGCGTGGCAAGTCCAAATTTTGTGTACTTTGTCATAGATCTTAGCTAACTTATTAAGCCAATATTTATTAAGGCGATATTTGTATTTTAGTTGTTCTGATGCTATTTCTTTAGTTGTGTTTTAGTTTTACTATATTTAAGAATATTTCTTTAAAATTTGTTAATAAGTAAGCTGTAGACATTAACTTAAATACTTACTAAAATTTTACATAAGAAAACACTGTGTTCAATGATGTTTGTATATTTTATGATATTTTTGTTTGTTATGATTTGATATTGATGTATGTATATGTCAAGATTTATATAATGGAATAATCTTTCATATAAATTTAGTTATATCGTTTAATGGGTTTAATAAATTCTTGAGTCGTGTTAAAAGTGATTTTGAATCAGAAACAGAAGTCCACACATAAACATGATTGGCACTTGGCAACCATTTTTGGTGATCTATCGTTCTGGCACAGATAATACATAAGTATAGAAAAATCTTTAAAACGTTATGATTTTAAAATAAACCAACATACCATTATTTTGTAAGTTGACTAACAAATCCTAGAATATTTTCCAATACATAGCTTATTTTCATGTCAATATTTTAATTTAAAATGTATAATATTTAGAATACATGAAATCTTTGTTGAAAAAATTGCTAAAATAGAAAAGTCATTTAAATTTTAAATCAATATTTAATAAAATAGTTATTATTTTTTTAATATGAGCATTGTGTATATTTGTGTATAAATATTGATTTTATAGTGATATACATAATCACCAATGAACAAAAAATTTAGTTTAATAAAATTTTAAACATACTATGTTTAAAATTTTATTAAACTAAATTTTTTGTTCATTTCTAAAACTATTTTAAATTGCATCAATCCTACTATAAACTTTTTCTTTTCAATTAAGTGTTCTTATATTTTCTCTTTTTTAAAGGATTCAATATTAGAAATTGATTAATGTTGTGGTTAAAATATTTAGCAGCTTTCATTTTCAAAATATTTGAAATTGAAATGCAGTATCATGAACATCTATTTTTAATTCAAATAGGTGAGCAAATGTATCTTTTGTAGTTGTTGCAAAAAATAAACGTAAAGCATTACCAAAATCTGTATAATTTATCTAACTTTTAATTATTTTCGATTATGTTAAAAGTATCATTTTAAAATAGGATTTTTCTGGCGACATTTCATAAGGTAACTTTCTGAATAAGTTTGTAGGTTAAGGATAAACTCTTGATGCAGTATTGTGTACTGAGCTATACACATACAAAAGGAGCAAAAACTCTCCAAATTGTTTCTACTCGATCCAGCAGTCCGTTCATGAGTAGAAAATACAGTGGAATTGCGATAATTTGAGTACACTGCTAACTCAACATTTATGATTCATATGGTTGGCAAAATGTTAACTTCAAAGAGGGAAAACATTGTTGATTCAACATGTTTTAGCAGAAACTTGTTGACTGTTTTTATTATTTTTAAAATTTTTCATTATAAAAATGACATTTTCAGATTTCAAACTAACATAAAAATACAGCTATGCTGAGACAGATTTACCTTTTCGTGTTTTCTAAGGAGAAAAGAGCACTTCTTTTTTTTAAGAGATTTAACGGGATAAAGAAAGTGACCTTTGCTTAAGAAGGAAAAATTTGGCAATCTATTCACTGTTTTATTCTCACAAGCATTTTGTTTAATATTTAGACTATTTATTTAATATACAGGGTGAATTCGACCTAATCTGCCAAATAAAAGGGAGTGATAGAAGAGTCCATGTAAAGAATAAAAAACATAGTAGTCTGTTTGAAGCCTGAAAAAATCCAAATTTTTTAGGATTCTAAAATTCTAGATACATGCAAAATAAGCACATACCAGTGGACTCATGTGAGGATTTTGCACTGCAGTCTAATAATTTTTAGCAATATCTAATATTTTTTAGATGCAGGTTTAAACTTCTAGGGAAAAATTAAGAATAAAAATATCTGCAAACAACATTAGTCAAGCCAGAATATCACATCATTTATTCCTAACAATAAAATCTCACCAAAGATAGAAAAAGGCACGCGCAAAGAGAAAAAAAAGTTAACAATTGTATTTTAACTGCATTAGAGGATGACGTCATCTTCTTCGGGGAAAATACAGGACAAAAAAAAATAAATTGAAATACTACTAAATTACAATTAATTCTAATACAACAAATCGTACCTTTTATACTATATGTGTGAAATACCACTACTTCGATCAATCAATAATATTTTTATCTTAAAATGTTTCAATTTGGGTTTTTAATCATAAATATAAAATAAACCCGTGAGAAAACGTCCCATTTTACCTCTTTTGTACTATTTATTTTTTTTATAATCATTATTGAGTACAGTATAATGCAGTATTTTATTTTTGTGGCAACAATGATTTGAGACAAATCTTTCATTCATTTATGAAAACAATGCTGATTTAATTTTTAACTAACAACAATTTTTAATCAAAAAACATGTTTTAATGAAATGTGAGTGTACTATGTCAGAAGCCACTACAAAAACCTTTCGAATAATAGCTCATTCGTTATTGTGCATTTCGTAAATTCATAGAAAAGGGATGTTGACAACAGAAATATATATTTTAAAAGAGCAGAAAAACTATGACAAGGTGATACTACTTTCATCAGGATATCTGGATTTAATGGCAAGCAACAAGTGCTGAAACTTTGGTAAAGTGACAAAATTGAATTGCCAAAATTTTTGGCAATATCGCAAACACCCTTCTAGCTATAATTGGTCAAATTTACCAAAAATCTTGTCCATTATAGCAGCTTTTAAATGAGTTCAGGAGAAATTTAGCCTTTTGTTTGCAATGCATCACTGAAGTCTCTCGGGTTAAATTTACACGATTGGCATCATTATGCTCAACAAAATCCATTTGTAAAGCAAACTCATCATTTCAGATGTGATTCAGCTGAAATGTTTGGCTTATAATGGTTGGCAATTGTTTCATTAGGTCCATGTGTGCATTTCAGTATCATGTGACAAGCAATTGGAGTTTCTAGAACATCATCACTGGATTATTTGATGTCATTCCTGCACCCCAACAAATAGAAACCTGACTGACCAGTATCCACAACGGGTTGGTCTTGTGTAGCCAATTTCTTGACCATCTAAATCGCCAGATCTATAAGAATACATGTGGAGTGGACCTATTAAGTGACCGCCAAGCCTTTTCAATCCAAACATTTAAACTGAATCACATCTGGAACAATGAGTTTCGTGTTATAAATAAATTTTGCTAATGATGGCAATTATGTAAATTTAAGATGCCACCTTGCGTGATTTCAGTGATGTATTGCAAATAAAAGGCTAAATTTCTTTTGGACTAGAACACCGATATGATTTATTGTAGGTTCATTCCAAAGCTGGTAGAATGGACTATTTTTGGTAAATTTGGCTGATTGTAGCTAGAAGGATGTTTGTGATATTGCCGGTTAAAAATTTTGCAACTAATTTAATTTTACACCTCGCCAATTTTTCAGTACTTGTAGTTTGTTGGTAAATCCAGATATCCCGATGGAAATAGTGACATAACATAGTATTTTTTCTGCTCTTTCCAAGTTTGTGTTTATTTTGTATGTAGGTTTTCAGAAACTTCACAGATTTAACACATTTTCCTTCTATCTGCTACTTAAAAATGGTTATAGCAACCCTGTCAAAAGGGCAGGGTTGCTATGGTGTTTCATGCTCCAAATGAGCTTTCTATCACTCCCTTTTATTTGGCATATTAGGTTCAAGTTCAACACTGTATACAATTAGAAACAATTTATCTAATATTGACAAAAAGAAGAAATTTGTCTTATATGTAAAATAAGAAACAATTTACCTTTACACACATAAACAAGCATAATACTTCCCCAATTTTATTTTATCATTTAATGCCTGACTTGCACCAATACTATTTTAAAAGGGCTGAAGCCTTTATAAAAAGTGTAATAGAGGGTAAAAAAGCAAATGAACTTGGACTGTGCACTGTCATGCTCTATGTAAAAAGGTAAAAAGCAGGAAAAACTTTTTTTTTAAAGTCAACAATTTTTTTAGAAGCAAACTTATATGGTTTCGAAAAAATAAAATTGTTAGTACTTAATAAATCAAAAACCATTGGTGCCTTAAAGACATTATTTTTTTATTTGTGCAATATGAAAGCAATAAAAAATTGTTGATGATGTTAAAAAATGTTGAGGTACTGTTGAAAAAAATAGAACCTCATTTAAGTTGAAATGTCTTCTGATCTCCTTCATACGTCGAGTCTTAGTATCAGAAACTGTGCAGTTCAACAGCAAGAGCTGCAGATTAACCTAACAGCATCAGTGATGGAGTTGTAAAAAACCCACATGGTATACATTATAGGCAGAGGATTTATGCTAGAGAGTATATGCTACAGTTTTACTTAAGTAACAGAGGGTATACGGAGCTAGAGCTTCTAAAAAAAATCCAGAAGGTATACAGCATATACCCTCAACCAGGGCTTTCAAATTTGATAAAATCTGGTCACCAGTATTGGAATCTGGTTAAAAGGAATCCGGTTCCTGTCTTTTAGCCCAATATATTAAATGTCCTCTGCTCTTTTTGAATTTTCAGCATTTTTTAGGTGATTTCTAGCTATTTTTTCACATTCCATGGCAGTTTTTTGACATTCGTAAAAGGAATCTGGTTTCTGTCTTTTAGTCCAGTAGAGTAAATTTTGTTCCGTGCAATTTTTAAGTATTTGCAGATTTATTTATGGGATTTTTAGCGTTTTGTAGCAATTTTAGGACAATTTATTTCTGAAACAGGAGGAATTCTCCGGTAATTATTCTAATTACTATTTGTGGTCATTTCTTAGGTCAATTTTTGTACAAATAAAAAGCAGAACAGAAAGAAAAGAAAAAAATCCACCAACTTGGTCGCCAGATAGAAAACTTTGTCACCAGTGGCAACCGCATTTGTCAAGCCCTACCCTCAACTACATCTTTGAACTGCATCTATGAAAATGTTTTATTTTCAAGAAAAAATTTTGAGAAAAAAAATCAGTTGGATTATAGAAAGAGATAATGATTTTGGAATAGAAAGTACTTGTTGATGAAGGAGTAATCAGTAAAGATTAGTTATGATGAAATGGTTCAAATTGCAGCTAACTTAAGTGATTTTCTGCTAAAATGTGTAGAGTTAGCAAGTTTCTTTATCACAGAAATGAACATTGTACCAACCATTTGAATAATAAATGTCTAGGTATCACAGTTCAACTGTTTTAAACAATTCAAGAAATCAATATTTTGGTCAAAAATACTGCTTTAATTCTCTGACCACCTAATTTTTTTTTTTTTATATCCTTTCAACCAATCTCATATCTATTATTACTGTTGTTCTGCTAACATATATTCACACAGAATTGTGGATCTTCAAATGAAAAAAAAATTAAACATATTAATTAAGCCACGCAGTTATTTCTTTTTCAAACAGAGCATCACATAGCATACCATTCTCTATTGTGTTTTCTAGCAGACTGGCTGTGAGGGGGAAAAAAGCGGGCACTGCACAGGTATGAGTGCATATATAAAAATGTTTCTCTTGCTCTTAAATCCAACAATTACTTATTTCAAATTATGATATATTTGAAATATGTAGTAAATTTATCATTTGCATTTTTCACCCTTTAACTGCAGAAATTTTAAAACGAAATTGCTTCAAAAATTGTGTATTATATAAATTTTTTTACAAACATCTTGCCTGTGGAAATCGCAGGATAAGTAATCATAGGGTTAATGGTGTGTGGATATCTTTATTCTCAGCATGAAACTTATCTTGAATTTGTATGTATATTTAATAGCTTTAATTTTCCAACATTTATTTGATTCTGTCATTTAAATGAGAAATACTGTGATACATCTCAGAAAATTTGTTCTTACAGCTGTTAGAGTTTTTACTGTTTTAAATCTTTTTCTTTTTTTGTGTTCTTCCATTGCCTTGATTCAGGAAGACTGTGATATAAATAAGAAAAACTCTTCTATTAACTGTTGATTTTCTCTTATATTACAATAATACATATGTGTAAAAATAATTTGTACAAGTAAATGAATAAAGTTATTTTTACATAACTTGAAGTATGGTCAGTGTGCTTTTAATTACATAGTCTCCTATCAGTTATTCACTATGCTAAAAAAAAAAATGTGTATTTTACTAGATTCATTTGGCACACCTTATTTGGCAAGGAATTGGTTTTCTTTTTATAAATTAAACAAAGAATCTTTTGAAAGAAATATTAATATTAAAAAATATATATAAATGAAAAAGTATTCTAGTAAAATTACTTAACATAAAATTATTTATATTATTATCTAAAAAGATAAAGAAAATAAGTAAATAGAAGCATCTCAATGAAAATGCTGAAAATTATTTTTAATAGTAGTTTAAAATGAATAAAAATATTGTTTGCATTTATATACTAAACAAATTATTATTGCATTAACATTTTGGCAACTAACAATAGTAGAATATGCCATGTTCAGAAAAATAGACATTATACAAAAGAGAAAAACAACAACTTGAAACTATTTTAATATTATTGTTTGAATAATACAGAAAACCCTGCCAGTAACTTGATTTATTATGGAAGTTTCAATGAATAAATCAGAACATGAATAAAGACTTCTAGTATTGACCAAAATTAAAAACTTTAATCTACATTAAAATTTAAAAATAACACTTTTGGAATTATTATTCATTTGTCAAATTTAAAATTAGGAAGAAAAGCTTTTGCTTATATTAAACTAGCAGACTCACCTGGGTATGAACCAGCCTGAGTATGCTGAGAAAAATAAACTGGCCCCAGGCCAGTTTAAAAGTCTAATTGTATAAGAACTCTTAACAATTTATAGTTTTATAATAAACGTAATACGAAAGCAATGACGTCATAAATCTTTGGTTATAAAAGATTGCATAGAAATGAAATTATTTTCCCTATTTGTTGGCTACATGAAATAGAAAAAATAATTTCATAAAAACAGGCTTTTTGTTTATAAATGTTTACTCCAGAATCCCAATGATAGGAAAATCCTTCTTTGGAATTTCATTTTCGTTACTGAAAATTTCTCTAGATTTTAAAGATTAGAATAAATTCAAAAAATTAATGTATTTTTATTTTGTTTTTAATGATTCTTGAAGGTTTCCTCCATACAGAGAAATAAAATATAATACTAATGGACATTTTTACAACTGAGAAAGTGTCCAGGTCGGGAGTTGAGCCCAGAAAATTACCAATGCTCTGCCTATTAAACTACCTGGAACAACAACAGAGTGGCATAATTCATTCAGGTCCAGGTAGCTCAACAGGCAGAGCATTGGCAATTTAAGCCCCAGGTTGTGAGTTCCAGACCGAGGTATGGACACTTTTTCACTTAGTTGGAAAAATGCCAATTCGTATATCTTTACCAATCAATATGATTGAATTAAAGTAATAAAATATAACATTGGCTGGCTAAGATATCAAGCAAAAATCAGTTGATAAAAAAAAAGTGAGTCCTCATTTTTGGTGGAAAGGAGACATTAAGATACAATTGTTTAGTGTAATGATCAATAGAAATATTTCTTAATGGAATTTATGCCATTAGTATTTACTGTAATGAATTTTCAATTATGTGCCACATTACAGTACTTCATTAAAATAATTGAAGAACATAAGTTTTATCTCATGGTAGAAGGAAGGTGTATGGCACGATACATGATACATCTCATCTTACTATAGGGGTCATTCTCAGATAATGGTACATTTTATGTCCTTGGCTATAAAATGTGACTTAACCAAATCAACCGTAAATCTTTAAACTTTTTGTCAAGTGCACTGGTTTAAAGATGAAATTTTTTTTTCTTATTTCAATGTTTTAAAAAATTTAAATGTTGTAAATGTCATTACCATGGCTTATCCCAAATTTCAAATTTATTAATTGAAGCATTTATTTCTAAAAGCTGAAAAGATTGAGAAAAAAGAGGGAGATTATATGAATACTAGTATATAACCCCGTTCAAAAATGACGGATTATTGATCTGCGTTTCATTTTCATAATACTTCATACAAACAAACAGGAGGAAGATTTTATTATTGAAAGATTTGTATTGTAGAAAAGTACATTTTAAAAATGACAAATGATTTCTACAAATAAAAATGATGAGGATATATATATATATATATTTTTTTTTTTTTTTTTTACTTAGTATTAAATTTCTGAAATAGTTCAACGATTGGACAAAACGTTCAAATTAAATATTAATAAATAACCTTGTGCGAAAGTTTTTGTAAAAAAGTGTTATCAATGAGTTTCTAAATAGTTTGATTGCAAATTACGCGGTACTATGCATTCCTTATATTTTAATTACGTATATAAATAATCATTTTATTTACGATGGAAGCAAAATTTTAAAATCCGCCGATAGATGACGTCAATATACTGGATTGATCACTTCAAAGCCTCACTACGACAAAAATTACCGCTGTTTCTGAAAAAAAAAAGTTTACAGAAAAATTGTTTACAGAAATGTTGATATACATGTTTTATATGAAATAGTTTTTGAAGGTTTTAAACAAAATTAAAATATTTAAGAGCTTTAATATATCTTTGATTAGTTTTTACTGTAACTTTGATGGAATAAATGAGACGATATTTTGGCTTGACTGATGTTGTTTGCAGATATTTGTAGCCTTATTTTTTCTTTAGAAGTTTAAACCTACATCTAAAAAATGTTAGATATTGCTAAAAATTATTAAGAGTGCAGTTTGAAATCCTCGCACGGGTCTACCGGTATATATTATTTCTGTTGTCAACATCCCTTTTTCTACACTTTTACAAAACGCGCAACAATAAATGATTTACTATTCCAAAGTTTTTTAAACTGGCTTCTGACAAAGTACACTTACATTTCGTTAAAATATCTTTTCTGATTACAAATTGCAGTTAATTAAAAATTAAATCTGCATTGTTTTCTAAAATGAAATGAAAGGTTTTTCTCAAATAAATGTTGCTACAAAAATAAAATCCAGCAGTATATCGCGCTCAACAGTGATATATTAAAAAAAAAATAGAATAAAAAAGATAAAGTGGACGTGTTTGCACGGGTTCATTAGGTGCGTTCATAATTATATAAATATGTAGCCCCTATAGTCGTCATCTGGTTCGTCCATCTGTTCGCATATAACAGCGCAAAAACTACCCAATTGAATGGTTTGAAATTTAATATAGTATATAATAGTTGCAGAATTTTGTCGAGTTATTTCAAATTTTATTAAAATTTCAAAATCCACCGGCAGATGTCCCCACTATACTGGATAGATCACCTCAAATCCTTGCTACGAAAGAAATCACCGCTATTTCTGAAAAAACATGTTTACAGACGATATTTTGGCTTGACTGATGTTGTTTTCAGATATTTGTATCCTTAATTTTTCTTTAGAAATTTAAACACATCTAAAAAATATTAGTTATTGCTAAAAAATATTAAGAGTGCAGTGTGAAATCCTCGCAAGGGTCTACCGGTATATATTATTTCTGTTGTCAACATCTCTTTTTCTACACTTTTACAAAACGCACAACAATAAATGATGTACCATTCCAAAGTTTTTTTAACTGACTTCTGACAAAGTATACTTACATTTCGTTAAAATATATTTTTTGATTATAAATTGCAGTTAATTAAAAATTAAATCTGCATTGTTTTCAAAAATGAAATGAAAGGTTTTACTCAAATCATTGTTGGCACAAAAATAAAATACAGCAGTATATCGCGCTCAACAATTATTAAAGAAAAAAAAAAGAATTAGAACAAAAAATATAAAGTGGACGTCTTCGCATGGGTTTATTAGGTGCGTTCATAATTATATAAATATGTAGCACCTATAGTCGTCGTCTGGTTCGTCCATCTGTTCACATATAACAGCGCAAAAACTACCCAATTGAATGGTTTGAAATTTAATATAGTATATAATAGTTGCAGAATTTTGTGAAGTTATTTCAAATTTTATTAAAAATTTCAAAATCCACTGACAGATGGCGTCACTATACTGAATAGATCACCTCAAATCCTCGCTACGAAAGAAATCACTGCTATTTCTGAAAAAATGTGTTTACAGAAACGTTGATATTCATGTTTATATGAAATAGTTTTTGAAGATTTTAAAAAAAATTTAAAAAATTTAAAAAATTAATAAGCTTTTACAAATATTTTAACAGCAGAATCGGATTTGAAGCTTTCAAAGAGTCGTTCATTTGTGAATCATTTGAATTTGTGATGCTGAATGGCAACAATGTTCGTTTGATTATAGTTGTGATTCCGATTTTTAATCTGGATTTTTAATTAAGAACTTAAAACATTGTAATAGTATATGATATACATGTTTTATAGAAAAATATGCTGAACAACATGATTTCAAGTAAAGATATTATCATTTAGCTGTGATATGTTACACAGGTTTTTCATTAAGCCTAACATGGCGTTTAACTATGGTCGATTCGCAAACCAGAGTGGTCGTGCCCGGAACCGTTACAGACAGTTTCCTGCCTTCGAATTTTATTATAAGTAAGATATTTTATTTCTCTATTTTTTTTTTTTTTTTTCATATTTGATGTTTTTAGACAAAACAAGAAATGTTTCTATTAATTATCTTTATTTAAAGTTTGTCCCTAGAGGTAATTGTCATCACCATGATATACTAATTTTTTATTCAGCTTTCTACTAAAGGGTGTTTTCATGCAGTTTTTTTTTAATTTTTTTTTGTGAATATTACTGGAGCTTATAAATACTGCCCATCAGACCAGCACTGTATGTTATATTTTTGTTGGTTGATAAAAAAAATCCCTGGCGAGTAAGATTTTCTGAAAACTCGCCACCACTTGATCATAAATATTTTTGCTAACTGTTCATTCAATAAGTTTTATTACATACATATATTTAAAATGTGTTAAAATTTTCTTTTACTGAATAAAAAAGTGCTTTAAATTTTACAAATGTATTAAATACAAATATGTTGGTAGAAATTAAACCCTGTTTTCATATAATAACATCATTAGATTGTACAGTACCACATGTTCTTACAAAAAGTAATATCTATTTTTGATTAACTATGTAAATACTACTTCATTTTGTTCCAAAATTTTAGTTAGTATGTTTATTATGTGTCATCAACTGTCACAGTTTAGACCTAAAACAGATTTAATATTAAAAATGTCATTACCAATGTAGTTTGGATTTATAGTTTCAGGGACAAGGTAATGACAATTTTAGACATTTTTAAAAATTCATTACTATTTCTTAGCAAAAGTTGTCATCATTTTGTTGTATGGAGTAATTTGAGCTTAAAATCAACAATTAAAATAATCAAATGTAATCTTTTTTTTTAAAAAAAGCCAAAAGTTATCATTATCTGTGAAAGACTCATAACTTCAGAGTTTTCCTAACACAAAACATTACATATTTGAATGTAGAAAAGCTAACTAAGAGATGCAAAATACAAGCAATATTATATGTAGTAATAAGAAGGTAATGTAAAAAAGACAAATACCAAACTCTTTTTTTTTTTTTAATAAAAGTATGTTCATCTTAAATTCCTGATTTTAATCGTCTGATTAAAAACTTTGATACCATATTATTAAGTATCAAATATTGCAGTATTTTTCCTTAAAATTAAAATAAATTAAAAGATTGCATTCAAATATGTTATTTAAGAAATGCAATTGTATTTTTATATGCTTATATTTGTAACTATTGATATAATACTCACTTTTACTTTATTTTAAAAAATGGGTGTGTAATTTGCTGAGTACCTTAAATCAAGAAAAACCAAAAATTTTAAATGTGAGATTTAGACATTATATGAGGCAATAAATAGTGTGTCGATTTTAATCAGATGGTTAAGATCAGTGATTTTAATCAAATGATTTTTTTAAAGATTAAAATAATAAATTCTCTTAACTTTTAAATTGTTGTGAAAAAGTATTAAAGTCTAATATGAAAATAAATTGCAAAGTTTCTAAAAATATTTTGTTCATTAAATAAATGAAAGAAACTTTAAATACTTGTTTTCTAAACTAACACTAGAATAACCGGTACCAAATAAATTTCAATTCAAACCAGGAATTTCTTCATAAAATAAGTTAAAAGTTATACTACACAAAAATAAATTAAATAGTTTTAATAGAAATTCTGGTGCAGGGCCTGATTACCACACAGGCCATCCTCTTGCCCACTGTTGAATGGAGCCCCAAAAAGAATAACATGATTTTGAAAAAAAAATCCTGATAATGCAGTTTTTGCAATGATTTGCTCAGATTTTGGTTAACAAGCAACTGCATCATAATACCTACCTAACGATAAAAATCATAGGGGATGTGTATGATTGTAAATACAGTCAAACCTTGTTAACATGAACATGCTTAACGCGAATTACTTTTAGCGCGAACTGTTTCCGACTGTCCCGTCCAGTTGTATGTGATGTGTTTAAGTTTGGATAACACGAACTACTTTTAACATGAACAAAAAAAGTTTCCCCTTGAGTGTAATTTATTTCCCTTTCTTCCTCTTTATGTACTTGTTCCACAGGTTTGGCCAATCCATTATTTAAAACGATCTTAAATTAGGTGCACTGTAGACAATATATTTTTATTACAATTAGTTTTTTAAGAAAATATTGGGATGAAGAGATATTTAAGGTATTATAGTATCAAACAGCAAAAATTGAAATTAACCAGAGTTTCATGAGCATTTTTATAAAGTGCAGGAAAATATCTGAATATTCCAGCAAGCTACTATTTTTGTTTGATGGGGGCCCCCTGAAAAACTGCAGGACCTTGGGTGCCTAACAACCTTAATCAGGCTCTGTTCTGGTGCAACATATTTTTACAAAAACTTAAGTAAAATTTCTGTTTACTCTAGTGTTAATTCCTTAAGCTTGTAAACAATAAAATATAAGCTTCTAGTTTTATCAGGTATAAAAAGCATTTCATTTAAAATTGATACTTGTATCAAATCTATTATAATTCACATTGTCATAACTTCTGCTGAATAATCAAATTATTCACTCATTTATATAAAATAAGCACAGTAAAACAAATGATTTTTTTCTAGATTTAAGAATAATTATCTTATTTTCTCTTTATTCTTACAAACATTTAACAAATTGGAGCTAAAGGAGAATGACAGAATGATAACATCTGCTTAACAGTTACTATGACAGAATATATAAGACGAAAAAAAACTAATTAATATTAAAATGTTAAGCATAGCAAAAACTAATTTAGAAGTTGGAGGAATGTTTATACTTTTGGACTCTTTACACATGTAAATAAAAAAAATCGATTAGGCATAGCAAAGGCAGCAAAACTTTAAAAATTCAAAGAACTAAATGTCAATAATGTCCACTGAGTGGGAATTAAAATTGAAATTTAATATTTTGAGAAATTACTTTGAAATAAATTTTATTCTACTCTAATATTAGTATACACTTAATTTTTTTTTTTTTTTTGCTGTGTTCTCTAATCCAGAATAGCTTCTGCCGGTGAAAATTACATCTGTACTTTTGAGATGTATATCAAAAAAGCACTTAATTTGAATATTTAATTGAGCTTTTTATTATCTATTTTCTCAATGGTTTGAAGCTTATTCTTAGTAATATATCACAATAGTTGTCATCCTCCTGGGTATCTTCTGTCAAAATAAAAACAAAATCAAATATTTTTTTAGTTATGCATGATGAAAGGTTTTAATACCTACTATAGGTATATATGGCCACAAAGTATTATTGTCCTGTGTATTAGTTTTTGCTTCACTCAATTTTTTTTGTTGTTAGCCTACACATGCATGTGTCTAACAAGGAGAGGACCAAGCTTGGTAATCACAGATTTTGATTATTTGTATATATGTTGTAGGGTAGAAGCCCCTTAGTCTCAAGTTCAATGGATTTTACACAACATTCCTTAGTTCTCGAGAAATAGGGGGTCTAATATTTTAACACAACTTAAACACTTACTTTGTAACGAAATTACTGCGTTAGTCGTAGCTCAGCATCTGCTCGTTGATCCGAAGGCCCGGGTTTGAGATCGGGACGGAGCTACGTTTCTTTTTCTCATTTTTTGTTTTATAAATATACTTGTAATTATAATTTAATAATCTCAATTAAAAATTTTAATATACATTAATTATAATGTTAACATATTTAAATTTATATTTATTTGATTTTTAAGCCATTATTAAACATTTTTCATCATTTAGAGATTTCTTTAAATAGATCCATTATTGACTTATAAAAATTACAAAATCATACCTTATTTTATTAATTATAAATTAATTCAAAGTGCACGCATACTTATTACTAATTTAAAAATCTTTAATATCTAATTTAATTCTTATGCTAACTTTTAATATAATTATGCTTCTTACTTTAAAAACAGTAGTATTATCATCGCATTGACTTCCCTTGTTAAGGTAATATATAAATGATGTTTCTTTAAAATCACGAATTGACACAATTGTTCAATATCATTGCATCGATAAAACATATATGAAATACATTTTAAAAGTGATTAAAATAATTAACTGTCTAATGATGTTTTATACAAAGATTTATTTCCAAATAAAAAATAAATAGGTTAATAGTATAATTAATGCACAATATTATAATTTTTAAATAATAATTACGAGTATATTTATAAAACAAAAAATAAGAAAAACAAACTTAACTCATCCCGGTCTCGAACCCGGGCCCTCGAATCAAGGAGCAGGGGCTATAACAAGTGAGCTACGACCAACGCAGTAATTTCATTACAAAGTAAGTATTTAAGTTGTGTTAAAATATTAGACCCCCTATTTCTCGAGAACTAAGGAGCATTGTATAAAATCCATTGAACCTGAGACTAAGGGGCTTCTACCCTACAACATGTATAAAAATAATCAAAATCTCTGATTACCAAGCTTGGTCCTCTCCTTGTAAGTTACTGAAAAATTAGTGTAATTGCAAAGTTTTGGAAATCTGGCAGTTTTGAAGAAGTCTCAAATGGCAATACACAGTATTTCTCGAAAGGTGTAAAGATTCAACTGCTAAATATCAAATCATTCCAGAGGCTTACTTTTTATTTAATCATAGATCATAATTGTTCATTATACATAACAAAAGCAAAATTGAACTGAATCAGAGATGAGAAAAATTTGTAACTATTAATCATTAAAATAGCAAGTTTGATTTTCATTTATTATCTCGCAAGGTTTGCGTTTATTCTCATTTTATGCATCATTTTCTAGAATTCATGAAATATGTTTCACAAACTTTACAATACCAAGACATTCTTCCACCCCCATTAAAAATACAGTAGACTCTCTCAAACCCGCACAGCTTTGGAGCAAATATTGTGCCGATTTTCGAATTTTGCAGATTTCTGGTTATTGTTTTGTTTACATTTTTTAAATTGCATTCCAAATTGTAATGAATGTTTACAATATATTAAAATAATTCAGTAAAATATTAAAAAAATAATAAAAATTAAGAAAATTTGAAAATTGATTAAAATATTAAAAGTAAAGGTGATAATGCATAATAATGTTGAGATACATTTTTCTTGAATTATTCAATGAAACTAGTCTCATAACTGGACACTATTATTTTAAGAAGTTGGTGTAAATTATTAATGCTTATTTCATATACCAGACTTAATAACCAAAAAAGCTTGATTAATACATAAATGTATTTGGTAAAAAAAATGTGATCGCCACTAGCTTTAATTTTTTCGGAAGTAAATTTATACTTTTTTCATGAGAAAGCGTTACTTCAGTCATATTAACCAGCATTATTTAATGTTTATAGAATGATATAAAATTTTTTAAAAAATTGAATTTTTCACCTACATCTTAACAAAGTTTCAATGTTTACATCTTCAATGATGTGTGGATTTCAGGCGTTTGTAGATTTTAGGGAATCTATTGCATAATTAAAATTCTCTTTTGCAACTTAAAATCTCTGTTATTGTTTGCTCTCTCAAACTCTATTCCTGTTACCACTCTTTTTTACCAGCAATAAAAGAAATTGAGAAATGGTGGATTGTTTTACTGGTAGAGCTGGAAAAGATACAAAACCTTCCAAAAGTCCAACTACAACTTGTATTTATCAAGGATTGACATTTCAATTTTCATATTTTCTAAATTTAATACCAATTTTCATGGCTTATTTGAAAAACATATCAGTGTTGATGCCTTTGAGTATGTGTGACGAAACTGTCACCAATTTTCCATACTTGGAAACTTTTACGGGTTTTGAACAGGGCCGTAGCCAGGGGGGGGGGGGGGGCTCAGCACCCCCTGAAAATTTTTGAGCCCCCCCTGTGAAAGTTGCCAAGGCCGCCGAATGAAATTCTGTTTCAAAAATCCAAATGAAACTCTGTTCAAAAATTTAACTTAGTTTTGGTGGCTTTTTACAGTTTTGCATAAATACTAAATTGTAGTATTTGTTTAAAAACTGCAAATAAGTGCCTCAATAGGTGCACATCCTATCTGCACATACTCCGAATTAGCAACCTTTTGCTGATGCAAACATTGACTTTTGCATTAGTTATATACTGAAATTTTTCATTTTGCAGCGTTTTCCATTATTAGCATAAAACAGAGTTATTCTAATGAGTTATAGCCAATTTAAATACAAGTGGTTTTAGCTTTTGACCAGACACAAAAATAATTTTAAAATGCAAAATATACCCTTGATTATTCTAATGTTTTTTATCATAATAACATAACTTTAGAATCCTGAAGGGCAGGGAATATTCAGAAAAAAAAATTAAAGGTTGCAACTCTTTTGAAACAGGTGAAACAGCTTTTATTTACTTTTTGACATCATCACTTATTATTTCACTAGTATAACTATGCACTGAAAATTTTCATTCTGCAGCCAGTGATGTAGTAGTAAAAAAACCAGAGAGCATACGCTTTAGGTATAGGGTATACCCTAAAATGTTTATGCTATAGTGTTTTTGAGAAGAGGGTATACGGTATTCCTTAAAATAATCCAGAAGGTATTACATCCCTGTCTGCAGCTTTTACTTTTCTTAGCATCAAATAAAGTTATTATAAACAATTTAATAAGAAGCACAGTCCTTACACTATGAATATGCACGAATTTACCTTTCTATATAATTCTTTGATCATATATATCTGTGTTTGTGCGTGCATATGTCAGAGAGAGAGAAATAGTATGAGCTCCTCCTATTGTTTACTTCTAGCTACAGCCCTGGTTTTGAAGGAATGAAATATGTACAAAAATAAGATGGTATGGGAACGTTTATTCAAAAACCAGCTATCCAGGATGATGTTTGCAATTGATTGATTTCAGAATCTTTCCAGTAAAAAGTGTCATACAGTATCAGTTTGACATGCTCATTGCTTGATTCATTACCACACACATAATTTGATGCCAAGGAACATCAATGATTGAAATGGAAGCATATTTGGCTTGGTATTGGGCATATTGATTTTATTGCAAAAGTTTTGTTTACAAGGGATTCTCAGAAATTGTCTTCTTTCAAACTCTAACTAAACTTTCATCTTGACTAAATTTGAGTCATCTAATAAATAATTTGAAATCAGAAACAATACCACAGCCCCATATATTCTACAAATCCCATCAAATAGATGTTGCTTTGATGCACAACCAGTTATCCAAAATACACCTGGCCTCAACCATTCTGGATAAATGGTTCTATACTGTATGCCATTTTTTCTTATAATTAATTACACAAGGGAACAACAACAAAAGTTCTGCAGCATTACATTTTTTTTTTTTTTTTTTTTTTTTTTTTTGGCGATTTTGATACAATACAAAAGTTTATAATTATGAAACATAAAATATTCAGTTGGAATGGCTCTAGTTCTTGCAAAATTTTGAAAGATTAGGAGCTAATATGAGTGTTAAGGTGCATTTTTTACAGCCATTTATACATATTTCCTGAAAACTTGGGTGATCATAATGAAGAGTAGGGTAAACGGTTACAAGATGATATAAAAATGGAGCAAAGGTACCAATGACATTGAGAACGCCACATGATGGCTGACTACTGTTGGACCTTAAAAAGAGATTGTCCTGAAGATAAACATTCTGAAAAATCATACAGGAAACGGTTTAAATAGTAATGTTAAATTAATATTTCTGTTTTGCAATATCTATCTCACTC
The DNA here is from genome assembly GCA_963931845.1 of Maratus michaelseni. NCBI lineage: Eukaryota > Metazoa > Arthropoda > Arachnida > Araneae > Salticidae > Maratus > Maratus michaelseni. Next base: position 33,573,216 of record OZ007600.1, read on the forward strand.
AAAATACAATGTTGCAAAATATGTAAAATTTTAAAAAAGTTTTTACATATTTAATGTTATTTTTTTGTACTTGTGTGTTGTACCATTATCGGATCATTGGCTTTATTGCAAAAATTATAGCAAATCCAGAATATTTGCTATTGTCATATTCAACAGACCAAAATTACTCTAAATTCATTATCCAACCCTGTACCACAAAATCACTGTTCCCCAGTGTTATCTATGGTAACTTTAAAGTGAAAATCTCCAATTACAGTACTTATTAAGGCATGTGCATTGTGCCAACATACCAGATGATCAAAGTAGAAGTAGGTTATATGGTGATTATCTCTTAAACCACTGGTTATAGAAACATACTTCAATTGCAAGAAGTATACAAATCAAGTATAACTTTTAGATACGCCATTTGTTTTTGCAAGGGGATGTTTGTACACATTAAAATAAAAAAGTTATATTTAGAAACATTTTCTGACAAGTAAAATATTCCATTACACTAAAAAAAAAGCATTTTTCTATTTTACTGCTGGAAAGTGCTGACACTTCATAAAATTCAAAATATAACTCAATACATTTTGGTCGTAAGAGAATAAAATTCCATCTGTTTTCTTAGACCACAGAGAAAAAATTTCTTATTATAACATATAGGACCCAGGGACAGTATAATTTTTTTATATTTTAATATGCATACATCCTTTTATTAAAAAAATTCAATACTTTATTTTTATTTCTTTGTAATTGGAAATATATTTCTATCATCAGCAGTTTATAAGAGAGAATTGCCATAACATCTATTTTGAATAACCTGGCAAAGTTATTTTTATTACGATTCACATTTTCTTGCTGACTGACTGACAGTATAATGATTAGTGAGTCAGGCTGACTCAAAAATTTAAATGCAAGTCAAACCTTGCTCTGAACTGCTTTCTATTTTGGTGAAGTTCGAATCTATCTAGTAGTGCATTAATTATTACAACAGAACTAAAGTCTTTAAAATAGTGAAAAAAGGAAAATTTTCTTTAAAAAAATAGTCTTACAATGATTTTCTTTTAATATTATGAAGACTAAATGTCACATTACTTTGAATACTGTTCTCAAATTAAAACCAGCTTTTTTCGAACACATTCACAGAGTTCCTTCACTCTCAAGTAAATGCATAAAATTTGCAGCTCTTCTTATTCATGTTTTAGAGAAATTAAATAACATTTTCCAATAAAGGCAAATGGTCCATAAAATATCACTATGAGATTTGATAGATCTCACTGTTACTTAACAGGTGACATTTAAAAGACATAAATAGATGTTATCATCAGGGAGAGAAATCCTTACTGACTGCCGTTTTATACATCTGAACTCTAGCTTCGTCTTGAGGTGGGAAAATCCATTATTTCTTGGGTGTTGCTTGAGTTGGTTTCTATGGATACTCTGAATGATAATGTAAACAACTTTCTGAACTATGCGAAAAGGAAGGGGGGGGGGGGGGGTCGTGCACTTTATCTTCTAATATTAAGAACATTAAATCAATATTAGAAGATAATGTCCACAACATCTCTATCTGATTATCTCTATCTCTATAAAAACATATCTCTATTTAAAAAAAAAAAAAAAAAAAAAAAAAAAAAAATGCTGCCATGGTTTTGAATCTACTATGTCCTTTTCATTTCCTTTGTTTACACAGCAAAACTTATTACATATAAAACATGAAAACTGGAATTTTACAGAGAAATGTCTGATAAAATTCTGAAACAAATATTTTTTAAACAGAATTATTTTAAGTACTATTTAATGTCAGGATCGTTCAAAATAGTTGTGTTACATAAATTTCATGGGATCAAAAATTATACATAGCAATTTAATAATCTTTTGCAGGCGTGTACTTGATTAGATTACAGTGTGCAGTCATTTTTTAAATTTGACAACTTTTTCAATTTTTTTTAGTTTTTTAAAATTTTCTGTATCTGAATAGAGAATTAATTCCTATTTTTAATATAAGAAATACCCAGTGTTTATTTACAGTTATCACATTTTAAAAAGCCTGAATTCCACAACAATTCAATTCAAATACTGTATTTTCAATTGAAATATACATTTACATGTGAATATTGAAAATGAAAGAGTACTTAATTATACTACATATGAAAAGTATTTTCTAGTGAGAATTAAATCATTTCAAACAAAATGTGCATTGTCATGAATTGAAGTATTTTTTAAATTATTCATAGAGCATGGTACACGAAGGAAAGATTTTGCTACGTAAAGTTGCATCATGGTTAACAACATTTATTTCGATCCAATTCTGATTAAGGTTATTTGAAACAATTTATTTTTAACATAATTTATTTTTCCATTTCTCTTGCCATACTTTTAAAAGAAACTGATCAAGAGCAAAGATATTTTATCAATACATTAATTTTGAACATTTAATACATGGATTTTATAGGTGAAAATTGAGCCATATTGAGCAGATCACATTTATAAATAATGAACTTTTCAATGCTTCTGATGAAAGTCTCAACATATGTGCAATAATGTGTCTGTTTTTATTATGAAAACTTACAATATTTTACAAGGATTACACAAAGCAGAATAGCTTCCACAAACTTTCCTGTTCGTAGTTTCTTTTTCCCAGATTATTATTTATTTAATTTTATTATTATTTATTTATTTAATTTTTTGTGTGTGTGTGGGGGGGGGGGGGAGAGCAGGCAATGATATTGCATTAAATTCAAAGAGCTTTTAATTTAATGCTTGTATTTTTACAGTCATTCCTATTCCTTTTTTTTTTTTCTTTATTGAGCAAATTATTATGTTTATAGGGACTACTGCAGATTGAAGAGGTTGAAGCCTTCTACTCCTTTAACCACTTTAACAGCCGTTGAGATAGGGAAACAATCTTTTTACCCCTGACTTATCTCAGGGCTGCCATTGAAGTGGTTGTTAATAAGAAAATAGAACAAACTTATATCAGAAAAATTGAGGTGGAAATAACTTATAGTTAAAAATCTTTTCTTGCTGATGAAATGAGGCATAATTCAGAAACCAAGTGTTAATTATCTCCAGTATTCTCTTGAATGCCTCATAGCAAAGAGAAATACTGAAGCAATAATTCCTTGACAATTTTCATGTGCAAGACTTTAAAACTATTATGCTAACGATAAATTGTGAATAACATGTTACCCCATACCTTTTACATGTAATAGTAAGCAGTAAACATGAGTTAAAATGGCACGACGAAGTTTGGAAAGTTATAAAATGCATTTGGTTATAACAGCAAGTGTTAATTAGATATCAATACCTTCAATAGTTCTGCAAGAAGTCAATAGATGGCCTAAACTTGCCTGTAACGACATTTTCAAGTTTTATGGAGCAGGAATGTGGTACACATTGAAGGATGCATTGGGAAATGGAAGGTTAATGAAAATAGTTCATATTAAAATGAATAAGAAATATAGCAAAGAACATAAGTTTCTTCTTATATATGAAATACTCATCCATTACAAGATGAGAAAACATACTGGTGACTGAGAACTATGAGTCAAGGCTGATTTGCAAACAATATTCAGGGCTTAATTTGCACCGGAGCCCACCCGAGCTCAGCTTCGGTACTTCTCTTTTTTCGTAAATATTTAAATATCAGCCAGAATTCACTGGAACTCAAACATCTGCGCTCTGGAGCCCAGTGCAATAACACTTCCGAAAAACAAATCCTAAATTACCCTTTCCTATCCCTCTCATCTCCAATCTTTTGTATCAAAACACTTATAAATGACGTAATGTGTCGCTCACCTAAGAGATGAAGATGGAACAGGCTCGAGCTCAATTTGTCTTAAATTCAAAATTTTATTTATTTCAAATCACCTTAATACTATTTTGAACAGTATAAAGAGTAAACAGAAATAGTATTTTTCTATTCTGTATAGCTGCGAACTATTCCTTTTTTGTGCTAACACTATTTCTGAATCATAATCCTGAGCTTGATTAATTAACATTAAGATAGGCAAAGGTTTCTATTTGGAAGTAGTAATAACTAAAAAGTGGAACAGTTGATAGCTAAAAGCTAAGTACAGTATGGAACCATTTATCCGGAATCCAGTTAACCGGAAAACCAGTTATCCAGAATGATATTTCCAACTGACTGATTTCAGAATCTTTATAGAAAAAGGTGCCATGCAGTGCCAGTTTGACATGTGCATTGTTTGATAGATTACCACATGCATTGTACAACTTGAATAATATCTAGTATTTGAAATGAAAGCCTATTTAGTCAGACATTGAGCATTTTGATTCTTATGCAGTATTATTGTTTCCAAGGTATTGCCAGAAATCGCCTTCTTTCAAACTCTGATTGATCTTGATAGGATCTGAGCCTTTATCAGAGTAATCTAATAATTTAAAATCAGTAACAATGTTACAGACACAAATTATTCTACAAATCTCATCAAATGGATGTTGTTTTAATGTCTAACCAGTTATCCAGAAAAACCAGTTATCCGGAATACATCTGGCCCTGACCATTCCGGATAAATGGTTCTATACTGTATACGCAGATAGATGTATATAAAATTTTTATTTTACTAAATAAAAAAACAATGCTTAAATTTTGAAAATAATATATGAAATATAAATATGCAGACTATAGCGGCAGTCGAGGTGTGGGTGGGTGGGATGGGGGTATGCTATGGGTGTTAGTACTGCAGAATATTAGGGCTCCGGTACATTTTTTTCTTAGAAATTAAGCCCTGATAATAATAATTAATTACTATTACTTAAAAATGCTGAGGAAATTATTTTAACTTTCTCAGGATGGGCGGTTTAAATATTGGCCGGAAAGCTTCCCTTTTTAAAAGACTAATGATTTTATAATATAGCAAGTGTTTCTTTCCTTCCACAGTTATTTTTGTTAACCTGTATTTTGATCTTGATTAACAATAACTGAGAGGAAAAGAAGTACTTGCTAGATTTTAAGGCAGATTTGTTTTTAAAGGGACAGAAAACCTTTGAAAATAAGAAATAGTAGCACACCAAATTCAATTTTATCTGAAGGTTGGTTGGTTGGTGGCTGTTTTTTACGCTGTAAATTTTAAGCGAGCAAATACTAATCAATTAAACGCATGTGTATATCCATAAGCACACAAAGTAGGAGACTTTTGTTCTTACTAATTTTTTTGTTGCGGGTGGGTAAAGGTTAAAATTCACTATTTTCATTAGTAGCCAGTGGAGGCTGTATGTTTAGTAGCCACTAATGTCAAGTTAGTGGCCACTTATTACCGTGGATTATAGATTTAAATAGTTTTAAAATAAATATTTAAAAATATGAATATTACGGAGACATCTTTTAAAGTATATAAAAATAAAATTATCACAGTGGCAGTTTACTTACTCCAACAAAAACAAATCTCAGTTTTTTTCGCGACAGTCTTACGAAAATAGGAGATTACTGCGCGATCATTTGCCAAAAATTACAGTTTTATTTTGCAGTCACCGAACGGAAATCGCGGTTTTATTTCACGATCATTTGACAAAAATCATGGTATTATTGCACAATCGTCTGACGAAAATCAGTTTGATTTCGCGATCACCTGACGAAAATCGTGGTTTTATTTCGAGGTTGTTCGATTAAAATCGTAGTTTTATTTCGATTGTCTGCCGAAAACATAGTTTGATTTCGTGATCACCTAATGAAAATCATTGTTTTATTTCGCGGTCGTTTGACAAAAATTGCAGTTTTATTTCGCTAAATTTTGCCGAAAATCACAGTTTTATTTCACGATCGTTTGAAGAAAATTGTGGTTTTATTTCGTGATCATCTGACAAAAATCAGTTTTATTTCGAGATCGCCTGACAAAAAGCGTGGTTTTATTTCGCCATCGTTTGACGAAAATTCAGATTTTATTTTGGGATTGTCTAACGAAAATCATGGTTTTATTTCTCGGTCGTTTGATTAAAATCGTGGTTTTATTTCGCGATCGTCTGACGAAAATTCCGATTTTATTTTGGGATTGTCTAACGAAAATCATGGTTTTATTTCGCGATCATTTGATGAAAATTGCAGTTTAATTTCGCGATTGTTTGACGAAAATCAGTTTGATTTCGCAATCACCTGACGAAAATCATAGTTTTATTTCTCGGTCGTTTGATTAAAATCGTGGTTTTATTTTGCAATCACCTGACGAAAATTGCACTTTGATTTCGCGATCGCCTTACGAAAATCGTGATGTTATTTCGCGGTCGTTTGACGAAAATTGCAGTTTTATTTCATTGTATTTTGACGAAAATCGCTGTTACTTACCCATCATACGTAGTATGGGGTAAGTCTTGTAATCGTTTTGAAAATCGAAAAAAAATTTTTGACGGATTTACACGTTTCAGACACTGGAGATTCCGAAAAACTTATTTTTAGAAAAAAATTTTTGCCGTCCGTCTGTGTGTCTGTAAACGCTCTATCTCCCGAAAAAATTGAGATAGAGACTTGCAATTTGGTATGTACTTAGTATGTAATAATGGGAAGAAGCCTATTTCATTTCAATAACCTCGATTAAACGGAACAATTTTTTTCGGACTCTCGAAATATTCGTTCTGATGAAAGGTATATAAAAATTTTCGAAATTGTTTATTTTAAGAAATGAATATAAAAGACAATAAAAAAACAAATTTTGAATAAAGCATGAAGTCGATCGGATAATGAGTTGCCGAGATATTTGGAATCCTATTTCCCACACTCTTCGATTTTTCATGACCCTGTATTTCATCCAAATTTCACTTCAAAGATATATTTTAATTGGAAATTGGACGCTTAATCAGATGCAATAAACTGCTAGTTAATAGGATTATTATTTTTGGAGTTATAAGGAAAAACCTCTTTCAAGCAATTCAGTAATCGAGCCTTTAAAGTTTGTGACGTCATCAAGCCACGATTTTATTTGAATTGCAATGCATTTTATAAGTAGTTTACACATTTTTATTTTAATATTTTACATTATGCATATCCATGATGGGTAAGTATTACGGTGGCCCCCAACGACTAGTTTTATTTCGCAACAGGGATGAGATTGACAAAAAAGCAGAAAACTGCACGAACGACGTTTGAGCAATAATAGTTATGAATTTCAAGCGCCACAAATATTATAATTGCTATTAATATATATATATATATACAGTCGAACCTCGTTAACAAGAAATTGAAGGGACTGCAGATTTTTTTCGTGTTATCCGAAATTTCGTGTTAACCGTCACAAAAGTGGCGCCATCTATGTTAGATATAAAAACTAAATGAATTAACCTACAAGTATATGCCTGTTCTTAAAATCATAAATTAATAAGAAATAGAAAATTTAATTAAAAAATAAAACAAATTGATCATCATTTTGCGCAGTAATAAATTTATTTACTTGCTAATTTTTTTTTTTTTTTTTTAAGTCCGTTGTTGAGTTCATCAATTTTTCTTCAGTACTTCTTTTAGGAACGTATGAAATTTATCTAATTTGTCCAAAGCACGGGAAGCATCCTGTTGTTCCATAACGAAACGTTGTACAGTTTTCAACGCTACGGTACATTCATTTAATTACACTGAACTTTTCCGTTCTGTGTCAATTTCTTTATGCTCTTCTTACACTTGTGTTTGGTGTTGTCATCTTCTTTTCAGCTAATGAAGCATTTATTTCTTCGTCTGCAATCACATCCGAAGTCAGAATATATTCATTTATGCAAATGTACACGTAAAAACAAGAATTTCCGATTTTTCGATTGTAGATAATTCTGTGACGCTCTTTGAATCTTATTAGTCATCCATTAGAACATGTGAAATAGCTCCCACCTAGAGCACCAGCAAAAGCCTGTGCTTTCTTTTGCAAAACTGCACCAGATAAAACAATGTTTTGGCTTCTTCCCTCTCTCATTCACAGCAAGAGAGCAATTTCAATTTCTTCATTCTTTCCTGTACACAATCGTTTTCTTACTGGTTCGAATTGACAAACAGCATAAGCCGCTTCAATCTTTTCACGATTCCTTAAAATCGTAGAGAGTGTGCTGCTAGGTATCCCATACATTGCTGCAATTTCTGATATTTTTTAGCACTTTATCGCTCACTTCATTTCAAATGTTTTTCTTGATTTCTAAAGATGAACTTACTGATTGCGACTTTTCTTTCTTAGAATTCTACAGAACAACTGCGAACAGAGTTTCAATTATGTAAGTCAGATGGTAAAGTAGGGATTGTTACTTCTTTCACCCGAAAATAGAGGATTTCAGAAATCCGGTTTATGGTTTATATCACTGTCAGCACTGTCAAACAAGTAATGGAACAATCACTTTCAAAAAAGAAATTACTTCACTCAAACATTCATTGTGACCGATGATCTATAGCTGATATGTTTAGTGTAGGAAAACTTTCGCATATCAGAGGACAAAGAAAAGCATAGATTAGTCAGGAATTCGATAGTTCACTATTTTCTGAAATCCTTTACCACTTTAGGTCTTCTTCAAATCATCAGAAAAATTCCATTTTTAAAAAGATGTGACAGATAAGTTTAAAATATTGAAAACTTCGCGTAAGGAATCATGTTTGGATTTTAGAGCAAAAAATTTTTTTTTCGCGTTAAGCGGGATTTTCCGAAATTTCATTTCGTGTTAAACGAATTAATTAACATTAATTTCCAGACTGATCTGACGGGCCCTCAGTATTATTTCGTGTTAAGCGAAATTCGCGTTAAGCGATTTCGTGTTAACGAGGTTCGACTGTATATATATATATGACATCAATTTAGCTTTGAGTAAATTAAAAAGAAATTATTAACAAGAATTAGGCAGAAATTATTTACTTACTCTAATAAAAAGTCTGTTTTACCAAGATACAGCACATTAATAAAACCTTCATTGGCATGAACATTTTTTAATTGAAATTTTGAAAATAGTGAGACACTTTTCTTGAAACAGCAAATCAAGTATATGCTAATGATTGCAACCACCTTAAATAAATGATAGAACAGAGTTCACACACTTTTTTTTTTAAATAAAAAATTGGTTTTTAAGGAATTAGAGATTTTCTAAGGACATTACAGTGGCACCAACTAGTCAGTGCCGTGGTTATTCCAGATTCCAGGTCATTATTATCAGTCAGCTTGAAGCCAGTTTTTGTATTTTTTGAATAGATTTTTTAAATTTAATTCGTTTTTGCATTTCATGGCGAATTTACTACATTACTAAAAGAAATTTGGCTTCAATCTTTTAACCCAATGCAGTAAACTGCCGAAAATTACGTATTTTCAGCGATCTTTTGAGGAAATTAGCGATTTTTTTTTTTTTTTTTTGCGAAATTAGCGTTTTTTTGGTGATCTTTTGGTAAAATGCGCGTTTTTCGGCGATCTTTTCGCGAAATGCACGTTTTTCGGCGATCTTTTGGGGAAATGCGCATTTTTTTCGACGATCTTTTGGCGAAATGCGCGTTTTTCAACTATCTTTTGGCGAAATGCGTGTTTTTTCGACGATCTTTTGGAGAAATGCACGTTTTTTAAGCGATTTTTTGGCAAAATGCGCGTTTTTTCGATGATCTTTTGGCGAAATGCGCGTTTCTTCGACGATCTTTTGGCGAAATGCGCGTTTTTTCGACGATCGTTTGGAGAAATGCGCATTTTATAAGCGATCTTTTGGCAAAATGTGCGTTTTTTAAGCGATCTTTTCGCGAAATTCACGTTTTTTCAGCGATCCTATGACAAAATTCGCATGTTTTCCACAATTTTAAAGCAAATTTTGCGTGTTTACGTGATTTTTTTTTTTTTTAGATTTTCGCGTTTTTCACATGATCTTTTAATGAAATTCGCATTTTTTCAGCGATCCTTTGAAGAAATTCGCGTTTTTTCATACGATCCTTTGATAAAATTCGCGGTTTTTTTTGTTTTTTTCCGATCTGTAGGCGAAGTGACAAAAAACGCTTTTTTGTCACTTTGCCTACAGATCGGAAGAATCTCATGGCTGTTTCACGATCATTTGACAAAAATTGCTGTCTTATTTAGCGATCGTTTGCCGAAAATAGCAGTTTTATTTCGAAATCATTTGACGAAAATCGCCGATTTTATTTCGTAATTATTTGACAAAAATCGCTTTATAATTTCGCAGTCACTTGCCAAAATTCACGATTTTATTTCGCTATCTTTTAACGAAACTCGCAGTTTAATTTTGCAATAGTTTGCTGAAAATTGCAGTTTTATTTCGCGGTCACTTCCTAAAATAGCGGTTTTACTTCACGGTCGCTTACCGAAAATCGCAGTTTTATTTCGCGATCGTTTTCCGTGTTCACTTGACGAAAATTGAGATTGTTTTCTGTGAAAATAGCCGATTCGATTTTAAAAAAATTAAAGCTGAAATCGGCCGTTCGGCGGCAAAATGGCGCTAAAAATTTGATATACTGCTACATTAAAAATAGAAATCGCCACTTTGGCGATCATAATTTCGCCTAGCATAAAGTCACCAGTTTTTTACATTTAGTCACCCTGTGGCCGGTGGCGACCGGGAATTTTAACCTTTACGGGTGGGATTGATTAAACATAATTATTCCTATTAAATTAATGCTCTGTCCACTCCTAAGCCAAATTTCTGAACTTCACAGTGAATTTTCTGAAAGATTCCAAGGCAGTTGCGGGGAAAGGGTGATGGAACTACGGGTATATCTTCCAGAGAAAAATCCCGAGTTAGAGTCCTTCATCAGGTCGAGTAAGCCGATACAATCGGGAGTGGGGGTATCCACTCCCGCCACTTTTTTTAATATCCCTTTTACAAAATTTGCGTTTTATTGCGAACTTTTGATGAAATTTGCCGTTTTTTGCAATGTTTTTGACGGAATTTGCCGATTTTACGCGATTTTCTGATGAAAGTCACGTTTTGCCCCGCGATCTGTTGACAAAATTTGTCATTTTTTCGCAATCTTTTGACGAAATTTGCCATTTTTCGCAATGTTTTTCACGAAATTTGTTGTCTTTTCGCTATCTTTTGACGAAATTTGCCGTTTTTTCATGATTTTCTGACGAAAGTCACATTTTTCCCGCGATCTGTTGACAAATTTTGCTGGGTTTTTTTCGCGATCTGTTGACAAAATTTGCTGTTTTTTCGCGATCTTTTAACGAAATTTGCCGCTTTTTGCAATGTTTTTGACAAAATTTGCCATTTTTTCGCGATTTTCTGACGAAAGTCACGTTTTTCCTGCGATCCTTTGACAAAATTGGCGACTTTTCTTCGAACAAAAGATGAGATTGATTTTTTTCGACGATCATTTGCCGAAATACCGATACATTTAATGTCCGAATTTTCGGATTTATGACCGATATATATATATTATTTTTTTCAGAAAATTCGGACCAGAATCACCCCTGAACGATCTTTTGACGAAATTCGCGTTTTTTTCAGCAATCAGTTGAATGAAATTCACGTTTTGTCGGAGATACTTTGGCGAAATTTGCTTTTTCCCGCCAATTTTTTGACGAAATTAATGTTTTTTCAGCAATCCTGTAACAAAATTCGCATTTCTTAGCTCGATCCTGTGACGAAATTTGTGATTTTTCGTGTGATCCTGTGACAAAATTCGGTTTTTTTTTTTTTTTTTTTTTAACAGAAAATCTTAGTTTTAGACAGATTTTTGTAGCATCGTAGTTTGTAGTTCAAAATCGTAGCAACTACGATTTTTTCGTAGCAGTTGGCAGCTCTGGAAAACCCGTCCTCAAAAAGTTTAAATATAGAATAACATGGAAATTAAACAACTGCAGTTTATCTTTACTTTGATGACACTGCCATGTGTATCAGAAATTTACATAAAAATTAACTTGCAATAAGAAACAAAAGATAAATCATAACCATTATCAATAGAAGTTAAGTTTGACTAGAACAACATTCCAAAATTGGGATACATCATTGTTTAAAGGATTTTATACTTCAAATTATTCTTGAATGATAGCTCTAAATTTATTTTAAAGAAATTTAAATCAATTTCAAACACAAGAACTGTTATACTTTGTTATCTATACTGAATAAGACCATCTCCCTCTTGATTCCAAGCTTAAAACACAAGTATTTCAATTCAAATACATTCATATTATCTCTCCTTTAACTTATGATATTCTTGTTCTTTAATTAAAAAAGATAAAAATAACACACTAGATAAATAATGTTAAACATATGTCATCTCTTTATTAACAAAACAACATTGTACATGATTTTACAAGTCCTTATAAAATAAAAATGTATACAAAATATAATACAATGATGATGCATCGTTAGAAGTTATCATGCATCACAATTTAGATCTACAAAAATGAACACTTTTTGAATCTTACATGCAAAATAACTAGAAAAAAATGCCAATAGTCACATTTTAGTCAACTATTAGTTATCCTGCTCTCTTTAAATATTCAGGTGTTGCCACTGTATAATCACTGAGACTGAATAGTGGAATATTGCTTTTTGATAAATACCTATAATAAAAGTGACATTAAAAATACATATTTTATACTAACTGAATTCAATATATAGAATACATTAATTATATAATTTTAACGAATTTTCCATTTCTCAATATACATTGCATGTTTCCTATAGATTTTAAGGCACTATAAAGAAAAATGTTAAAAATTTTCTATCAACCCCTCACTCTACCCACCCCCAAATTTTTAAAAACTTTCATTTTATGGACTATACAGGCATTTGTATACCATATGATAACTTTATAGACACATGATAACATTACATTATTATTTTAATTGTGTTTAGTCTACAAACACATATTTTAACTCGTTACTTCACTTCAAACGGAGTAAATATGTTACATATTCTTGCCAACCTCCTGCATTTTTTAAATAAAAAAAAACACACTTTGAACCAGAAATTTTATTTAAGGGATGAGATCAAGTAGATTTCAAATGACTACCACATAAAAGCAAGACAATTAAATAAATTTTCTGGTTCAAAGTACTTTTTCTATCTATAAAAAGCAGGAAGTTGCTAAGTATGGTAACAACAGAGGCTAAACAAATTTTACTTTTGAAATTATCTTTATAAGAACTTCATGAATTTTCATACCAAATTTCATTTATATATGTATATAGAAAGTATATAAATATAAATGTATATATTTATTTATTTATTTTCTAAAAAATATATTTAACAAGGAAACTTTTCAGTAATTTTACTTTTCAGATGAGCAAGTATTCGTGTAATCATTTATTTTATTACTAAATTATAACGAAATTCATATGTTATATTGTCCAATGTAAAAATGTATTAAAATTAGCATTGTGTTTTATTTATTTATTTTCAAAAACTGTGATAAACTTTTAACAGCCTCCCCCCCCCCCCCTTCAACATCCCCTAAAACATGTAAATTATGACTTATATGAGAAACATATCTTGTCCAAAAGTGTTCTTACAAATAATTAATAGAACTTTTTATTAAAATTATATAAAATTTCAATTTTATTTGTTAAAAATGGTATTTAGGGTCTTCTCTGTTTTTCTTGGATGGTTCCCCACTTTAACACCCAGTATTTTCCCTAAAATGTCTCTTTCTAATAACCCCCTAAATTATTCCAGTTTCTAAAATTCAACTTAAAAAACTGAATAGGTAATGATTCTTTAAAAAAAGTTGCAAGAAGAAATGAAATTCCATTTCTTTACTAACAAACTTCAAACACTGCATTCTGTAAAAAAGAAAAACATTCGGCAGAAAAATACTAATAAATGAAAGTATAAAATGAAAAGTGAATCAATATCAATATCTTTGTTTATAATATAAAGAATGAATAGATAAATAGCAAATATAGAAGAAATGTTTCTCAAAATCATTATTGTAATTTTAAAATTTGCTTCAGCATTCAAACACTTAAAAACCTTTTTCAGAGGAAGGAATGAGAAGGGGTTGGAGGATTCTGTATTTGTGGCTGTGAGGGATGGAAAGGATCACCATTTCCTTTTTGCCTCCTGGTTTTTGTTCCCTGATATCTAGTTAACTTGACTTTAACAGAACACAGACCTTGTAATCTGTTTTCTGTCTTGCTGAATTTTGAAAAACCTTAACAATTTGGCTAATCAGCAAAAAAAAAAAAAAAAAAAAAAAAAAATGAAAACTCTAAAATCATTTTTTAATCTCCTCTTCCATAACCTTCATTTTTAATTGGACTTGACACTGGTGCCGGGACATTGCCCACACAACCCTTGCTGTGTCTTTGTCTGTTACAAAAGTGAAGTGGTGATGAACAATGCATATCTAAAATGGGATCAAATCAGAAAAATTATAAAAAAGTGGAAATTTTGCTTTGAACCCTTTCCTAGAAATAATTAGAAATTTTCCCTTTTTGTGTGTAAAAAAATATTTCAGCGAGTTTAGAAAATTTATTATTTACTGTTGCTAAAATGTCACAAATAAGACAGAAAAATTCAAAACAGAGTTTTAAACATTTTAAGTTTGTGTGCTCAGGAGGAATAATTTTGAAGGTAGGCAGAGGAAGTTTAGACAATTGATTTTTTAATGTTACAAAATATATTAGGAAAATAAATTTGGATTATTTAGATGCTTGATTTTTAATCTTTTGTCTCTTAATATCTTTAACCTGATTTTGTATAAATTTGTGTTTTAAAATGAAAAATTCACGAGAAATATTAATATTTAGTGATAAAAGCGCTCATTTTCTTGTTTGTTTTTTTTTTACGTAGGGTCGTTTCATAGTTTTAAAATAAAAAGTTCTTTTTGTCCGAACTCTTTGAAATCTTTATTGGTGATAAATAAAACTGTTTTACAGCCCGTGTAAAAATTTCGTGAAAAAAAATTTTGTTATCTAGTTGTAAAAGAAAAGTTTTCTTCTCCCCCTTTTTTTTTTGTTTGTTTGTTTGTTTTCGCGTCAGTTCCTTTAACATAACAATAAAAAATAGTTCTCATCTTTCAAATTATCTGACATTTCAATTCGTTATAAATACACTATATTGCTAAAGGTGACCGGTCACTTGCCATTTTAGACGTTTTGTTAACTATCTAGAAAAATACATGAAGAATTAACCTGAAACTGCAGGTGTGTAAACAGTATACTATAGGTTATATATTTCTGCGAAGATTTTTTCACGAAACCCAACAGGGAACTGTCAACAAATTGAAAAAGAACAAATATCTTTTGGATAACTCTGTAAAAACTAATGTAGCAAAGGCATTCAAACTCTAGATTATTAATAAGTGGCTTATTGTAATATACTGTGTTCATTTTTATGAGGATAGCATGTATACTCGTAGAGAAATTAAGTTTTTATAAAAACAGTCCCAAATTTAGCCTAGTTTTTTGCTTATAATTTGCAGAGTTCGTAATATTAAAGAAAAGTTCTTTTCAGAACAAACAACATTATACATAATACTCTGCAATCAGAATTAAAAAATAATAAAAATTGGATGAAAAATGAGCAGGCTTACTAAAAAAAATCAAAATATAATATGCATAATGTATTAGCTAAGTATATAGAGCAACTTTTGTGAAAGTCTCAAAATCAAAGCTTGAAAATTCTGAAAGTTATCGTCGATAGAATAAGCTCGAAATCTGTTGTTCCTAAAAAGAAGCAAAAAGATGAAAGGTTGTATCAAATATCAGCTGATTAGTGCCAAGATAGCATACACAATATTGTGCAATGCACACAATAATGTGCTCAATATTGCACAATGGTTCTTATTCTCACCAAAAGAAGCATTTTGTTGTGATTTGGTACAATGGCAATCAGCAGTGGGAACTCTGCTTGTAATATAACTATACATCATAAGTAAAAGAGGCATCTTTTTATGACTGGATTTTGATGAGTTGCACATCCGTGCAAGAAGGATAAAAAAAGAAAAACTATTTTGACAGATGGCATTTTAATTTTATTTTGGAATATTTAAGTGCTAACATATCCAACAATTCCTTCATATATTAAAATTTCATCTCATTAAAAAAATTTTGAACTTTTAGAAATTGAGTAAATCTTTTAATAAAACAAGTAATATTTAAGAAACAAATTTAAAATTTTATTAACAATTTTCTAATGCATTTGGTATTGGGCTTGACTCTGCTTGGGTTTCAAATCGTTGAGCTCAAACTCCGAAAAAAGAGCCTGAACTCATATCTAGTGCTGACAGATAATCATAATAAATAACTACTGCCAATTATTTGGCATACTGGGTAGATCAAATGGATACAGTATGTTCACCAGATATCTGTTGCATTCCTATTTTGAACACAAGAAAGACGCCAATTCTTTATACTAGACAGATACATGAACTGGAAGGTTGTCACAGCAAGGAAGAATATGAGGTAGTTACCAAAGAGATTTATGGTTGTCAGAAGTATATTAACTGAAGCCAAAAAAAAAAAAAAAAAAAAAAAGGGGGGGGGGGGTAAAGGTTGCTTTATTTAAGAACAGTCACGGTTGGGCTCATACATAAAAAGGTGTATATAATTGGGTATACATAAAAAGTGAATTTCAGTGCAAGTGCAGTATTTAAAGAAGGATAAAAACTTACTTTAAAAAGTCATACAGGTGATAGGACAGAATATTTATACCATCCTCATCAAGAGATGTATAAGCTAGGGCACCTCCAATTTTTGCTGGAAATGTGAAAAAATAAATAAAAACACTAACATAAATAAAAATTGAAACTCATTATTTTTGTAAAATAATTATCAATTGTTAAAATTCCAAAGCTCCAAATTACTGAAATTTAAGAATTCGAAGAATTAGCAACTATCCAACATTAAAATAATCAGTCAAGTGTGAGTTTTACTCACACACAAAGGGTTCTGTACAATAAATTAATTACTAACTGCAATATTACAAAAAATAGTAGCTAAAAGAGTAATAACACTTTGCAAAGTTGCACTGCCACCTTGGTCTGTGCCATGTTTTTTCTAGATAGTTTTTTAATTAATATCTCAGCTAAAAGTTTGTGACCTAGAATAATTATTATAGTTTTCCTGCAAGGTTTAAATAAACTCCTACAACCTCTAATTTTTTCAGAATTTTAATTTCAGTAGATTCAGAAATAAGGAAGGGGAGGGGACATTTTTTTTCAGTACATTTTTAACGATATCTTTGAAAATATAATAGCTAAAATTAGAACAAATATATTTTTGAATTCAGTGTTAAGAGATCTTTTGAACGACACAACAGTAGAAAGGAAAAAAATAATCAAGTAACTTAATTAGCCTCCTAAATTTTTCCTAAAAATATTTGTGAATGGCTAATAAATCTATAAATATGTGAGTCAATAGCCTTTATAACTCTGCCGAGTTTGAGTTTTTCATGTTCCATAGTTTTCGAGAAAAACTATTGTGTGTGACAGAAACACATGAGTGATTAATGCTTCCCGTTTTTACTTTTTAAGTATGGAAACCATAAATAATAAATAAAATCTTTATATTCAACTAGATTTCAGATTCTAATAATAAATACATTTTATACTTAAAAGATGATTTTTTTACATTTTTTTTTTTCATAAAAAGTAATGGGAAGCAGTTATGCTATACGCTTCTCGGTGGTTTTTAATAACTATTCATTTTGAAGCTTCAATAAGAAATTCCAAATTAAAGTTTAAACAGTTTTTTTTTTTTTTTTTTTTTTTTTTTTTTTTAACTTTTATAAGCATTTAACGTTTATCTTAGAAATCGCGTCTAACTTCATGACTGGAATTCATGTTATTCAAAAACACATATGTTGCAATACAGGAATTTTATTTGGCATGGGCCCCATTATGAAAAATTTACTGCTTTGATTTAAGCTTGGTAGAAAGTAGTCAATTTATTATAAGAAATTATAATTTTTGCTGTTTCTTTTTTTCTTTAAGATATGGCAAGAGGAAAGAAAAAAAAGGCATTATTTAAAACAATCTATCTAGGATTTCTAAATTATTTTCTCAATGTATAATCTAATTAATATTAAACTATTAATTTATAAAAATGTACTTTAAAAAGATTATTACACTATTTTTCTATTATTTAAAATTTGCTGCAGTTTCATGCTAGCTGTGATACTTCAACAAGTGTAATTTGGCCCATATAATTAATTCTATTTTTGTTATAACTTACTTGTAACCATAAATAATATTTGGCAACTTATGATCTGCACTCAACAAACAGAAAAATGAAGGGGTATAAAAACTGGGTGCCAATGGGCCGATTGTTACCACTAAAATTTTAGTATTCTTTGCCTAATAAGAATACTAATAATTGAAGCGCAGAATACTGATAAAATTTAGGCGAATAATACTAATAAAATTTACTGGTGACAATTGGTCCGTTGGTACCCAGTTTTTACACCTCTGGAAAAATGCCTTAAGTTCTGAAAATATGAAAATATTGTATTGTCATCTGGAATACGCAACTGAGCATAATTTTTAGAACTCTTAACACATCAGGAATTGAGTGAAAAATCAATTACAAAAGTCCCTTTTCACTTACCAGAATCAAGTTATGTTACATCGTGTGTAAAAATAGGTGGTGTCTTCAATCAACCATTAAGGGATTTCTTAAAAGATCTTGATTCATACTTTAAAAATTCCTGTATTGATTTATTTAAATTTCATTGCTTTAATTGAAAATCTTACAGGATTTAGTTTTAAAACGTAAATTACTAAATTTGTTTTGGGCAATGTTTGATTTCTGTATAAAAATCTTTAGCAATTCAACTGAGAGCTTGATTCATACATTTTCCTTTGGCGATATTTAATAATGTGTTAAGAAGCATAATCTATTCAAAAATATTGACTTATAATTACATAAAATCTTACATCTTTTTACATTTTTAGATTAATTTTCATTATTAAAAACTACAATAATGTAATCATATATATTATTTCTGTTGTCAACATCCCTTTTCTATGCATCTACAAAACGCAGAACAATGAATGAGATATCATTCAAAAGATTTTTGAGCCAACTTCTGACATAGTACACTCACATTTCGTTAAAACTTGTTTTTTTTTTTTTATTATAAATTGTAGTTAATTAAAAATTAAATCAGCATTGTTTTCATAAAGGAAATAAAAGGTTTTTATAAAATCAATGTTGTTACAAAAATAAAATATTGCATCATATTATACTCAACAATGATTATAAAAAAAAAGATAAAGTGGGACGAGACATCTCCTGACGGGCTTAATTTATATTTATGATTAAAAAGCAAAATTCAAATTCAAATGTTTTGAAGAAAGAGACCCCCCATTGATTGATCGATGCAGCAGTATTTCACGAGCTTAAAATGTACACTTTGCTACAATATTAAATTGAAATGAAATTTATGCATTCTATTTACTTTTCTTTGTCTCGTGTTTTCCCGAAGGGGATGACATCCTCTAATGCAATTTTTTTTTCTCGCACGTGTCTTTTGCTATCTTCAGTCAGTTTTTACTGTAACTTTGTATAGAATAAATAAGATGATATTCTGACTTGACTAATGCTTTTATACTTAATTTTTCTACAGAAGAAAGATTAGAATCTCTAATCACATCTAAGAAATATTAGATATTGTTAAAAAAATGTTTGACTGTAGGGCGAAATCCTCGCACAGGACCACTGGTATATATATATACTATATGAATTGGTGTCTGATAGAAGGCCTATGTTACAAATTGAAAATTTTACAGAAATGAAGGGAAAAAAAATATTAATGTCATTGATTAGCGATGTCCTAAGCACCCAGTGCAACATAGGCTCTTTTTTCAATCTTAATTACCCCTCCAATATTGTATTCATGCTGAGCATTGACAAGTAATAAAGAAACTAGTTAATATTAACACTTAATTTTGACATCGTATTTGGATTATTTTGTAAATCAAACAGTAAGTCATTTGTTCAAGTAGCTTAGGAATCATGCATATTTAAAACTTGGAACTTCTAATTTTAAATCCATTTTTATTCATTAATTTTTCTGAAATCTTTAATATGTTAATCCAAAATTACATCTCATTCTGCCAAATAGTTCTTGAGTAATTGCATTAAAAAATTGTCAAATTAGTCAATGCAAAATAGACTGCAATGCAGGTAGTTTTTTAAAGCATAATTCAAAAACTATTTGGCAGAATGAGCTGTAATTTTGGATTAACATATTTGAAGATTCTAGAAAATATTGTTATAAAAATCATATTTTTAAAAATAATTTCAAAATACATATTATTTGAAATATTCGAAAAACAAACTGTAACCCAAAGATTTTTTTAAAGGAGTCTATTTCTAGAAACTTTAAATATGCAAATCTAAAATTACAGCTCATTCCACTAAATTGCTTAAAAAACTACTCTCATTGCAATTTGTTTTGCAATGAATAAAAATAAGGTGTTCCAAGCTTTAAATCTGCATAATTCCTAATTAATAATAATCTGCATAATTACAAATTACTTCCCATTTGTTATCCTAAAGGTCAAATTTACTAGTGAATCCAAATATGATGTCAACATTTCGTGTTGTGCGTGGAACTATAAAACTGCATACAAAAAAGGATTAAAAACTTACAAAATAGTCTTAATAAATGAACAGCTCCATAAATTTGTGAAGGAGAATAATCAGGGTTTTCAGACATAACCTGGGGAAAGAAGGAAAAAAAGAATTTAAAAAAAAAAAAAAAAAAAAAAAAGCTGTTAAAATTTTAATTAACATTCTGGTACAAATGTATAGAAACTATAACAATTTAAAAATTAGCCAAAAATTCAAAACATTTTTTAAAAATTATATAATATTCCAGATATTTTAAACAAGCATGTTTTTTTTTTATTATTATTATTAATTAAAAAAAATAATGAATGTATATTACATATTTTTATTTTTCTAAGCCTATTTAAAGTTATATTCAATAGTTCATCTCTTTACAATTGAAATGAAGAGAATTAAGATAAAGGTGAAAAAGAATGAGAATATATTAAAAATGTTCAAGCATTATTTATCCAAATTATGAGAAAATGCAATTAGTTTCATATTAGAAATACTCAATATAACATAGAAATAAGATTTATGAACTTAAGTTATACACTTTGTCCATTAAAATACAACGATGTTCAAGAGATGAACTGATTTGATTTAGAGAGGTTTTTTTAAAATGTAAGTTTATATATTTCTCTAGACTTATGCTTTTATTATTATTATTATTATTATTATTATTATTATTATTATTATTAGTTTGTTTCATATAAACAAAACCAGAATTTGTTTTTGTTGAAAATTTGTACATTAAATTTGACAGTTCACCTTTTTGTTAAAATATGCAAATAAAGTCTGCCAAGGGCTAGACAATTATACATATTTTAACGTGTTTGCTGTTTCATTTCAGATAAAACCAATCACAAGGAAGGTCTCCATAAGCACATACTGAGAAAAATTTGAAAAAATTACAGAATATTCTTGTCATGCGGATGTATATGTCAATAAAAAATTATCCTCTGGCACTTTGATACGATATAGCATCCATAGAAAAATACGCTTTTACGATAAATACTCTTTAATGAAATTTTTTTCCTACTCTTCATACTTAACTAGTTTAAAGTTGTTTAACTTAAATAAATACACTTTTATAACTACAGTTTTATCATATACATTTATATCAGTGGTTCCCAAACTTTTTTGGCCGTGCCCCACCAAAGCATCTCTAAAATGATGATGCCCCCCCCCCCTCCCCCTAAAAAATATAATTCTTATAAAAATTAAAATGAATGAACTGATAGAGTAAAAAACATTTAACATTGATCCTGAAACATACCGAATGTAATGGATGAATCAAATATTTTTTATAATCATCTGATACTACTCGTGGTTTAAAGTATCGTTGGCACATAAAGGGTCACTTTTAATCTCTTCGTAACAGTCGCCACGTATGCGTGATGTATAGAGTGCTCAGAATCCTTGATTAGACCAATCAATAATTTTGAATAAAACATTTTTGTCTTATTTAATCACAGAATTGCTGCGATTAAATTACACTACAATTTCTAATCAGAATAAAACGTGATAAAAGATTCTGTAAAGGAAGGTCGTCAAGTAATTGTTAAATATACACTTGAATAGTTAAATGTGTAAAATTGATTTCCATGTGACTTATTCAATAAATAATCGAAGAAGTTTTTTAAAATTCTAAAATACTTATAAATCAGAAAAATTATAAAGAATTTAAATATCTTAAATACTTTCTTTTATAATTATTCTGATAGAGTTGTATTTAAAACTTTCGAATGGAGACTTTTTAAAAAATGAATAAATAACTTGTTTTTTCATTTTTTTTTTAAATTTAAATGTGTAACTTTTATTTTTAGTCTACAGCATTACTATTACAAAAATAATTCAGAGGGTATGAGTTCACAAAAATCTGAAATTGCCCCCCTGTGGGGCGTACGCCTGATTTATATGTATGCATAATGAAATTTAATTATCATATTATATGGTTTAGAAGTTAATTTAAAGTGATTAAAATTGTTTCAAGCTCAAAATTTGTAGTGTAGGAAACAAGAGAACAGTATTGTTGCCAATAAGGCGAAACTTTTAAAATACATTTTAAACTGATCTAGCCAGTAAAACTGCGTAAAATTTAATAATACACACCAAATATATATATATATATATTACCGTATTTTCGGGTGTATAGCCCGCGGGTTATGCAAGAAAAAAACATTTGGAATAGCTGCTGCGGCTTATACACAGTGCGGGTTATACAAAGATTTTTTTCTTAAAAAAAACGGAATTCGTGTGACTTTTCTACAATTTTTAAACCCCAAAAAAATTTCAAAAATCGTCGAAATTTGGGATTTTTTTTCGCTATGCCGCGAAATTTAAAGAATTCTTCCGTGTTTGTAATGTTTTTTTACTGTTTAAATGCTATTATTATTTATTTCTGGGTTCGGAAGAATTGTTGTAACTATCGCCAAGTATTGCACTAACAGAGCTATAATAGCTAACTGACCTCTGCTTCAAAATAATGTAACCTTTGACCTAACAGGTATCAGCGACAAGTAAGATATATCAGGACAAAAGTTGAACAATTAACACTCATCGTTCGTCTCATTTTCGATTCTGTTCGACTAACACGTGCTACTACTAAGAATATTATTTTTTTCATATTTTTATATGTACGATTTCTAAGAGATGTGCAAATTATACGGCCGCATATAAACTACAAGCGGTGAAGAAAACCGAAATTTCGGGCAATAGAGCTGCAGGGTTCATACAGAATTCAGAAGAAAAAATCCAAGGAGTATCTAAGGAGTCCAAAAATTTTAAAGAACTTATTTTTTTTTTTTTTTTTTTTTTAGTATTACCGTACCTTGCACTGTAACATGCACAATTTTTAATTAAGAAAATTAACAGAAAAAACTTTCAAACAGATCTTATACTATTAAAATCTAATGGGTCAGTGTTACAACTGCACAGTATTCACAATGTATTGCTTTCTTTTTAGAATGTTAAGAAAATCACCTGTAATCACTTTAATTTTTCTTTTGTAAACATAAAATTTTATTTTTATTTTATTTTACTTCTTGCCCTACCTAAGAAAGATCATTATATACAGGCAATATTAATCCTATTTTCTAATCTTGTATACTTCAATTAAGAGCATGAAGTCACTTAATTTTGCTTCTCGATAATTCTAAGGAGTTTATAAGGAGTATTTTGTATATCTAAGGAGTTCTAAGCACTGCTTAGAAACTTTTTCATTTCTAAGTAGTCTAAGGAGTCTGTACGAACCCTGGAGCTGTCGCCCGAGAATTAGGCATTGATGAGAAAAGTATTTGGCAACGACGGAAAGATAAAATAATCCAAGATAAAATGCCGGTGCAAAAGATCAAGGAGGGGAAAATAAGTGCAATGGACTGATTTAGAAGAAAAACTTCATAAATGGATTGATTCCGAGAGATCGGAGGGTAACTCAATTTCAACGACCATTATTAGTTCGAAAGCGAAAAGTTTTGAAGCAGATTTAAATTTAGAAGAATTTATGGGAAATGAGTCATGGTGCAACAGATTTATGAGAAGGAAAGGACAATCCTTTTGAATTCTGACAACTATATCCCAAGATCTTCCAAAGGATTTGGAAGAGAAGATTGAAATGTTAAAAAAATACGCGGAGAAAATCATCAAAGAACATAAATTTATGCCTAAAAGTATCGTAAATACGGACGAAGTGTCCATGGCTTTTGATATGCCTCCCAGTAGGACCGTAAATATTATCGGTAAGTAATGCTTTATACATATTTCATTTCATACAATTAATCTTTTATTTATGAAATTTGTTCAATTATGATACATGCTGCAAGCGAAACCAGGAAAAGTCTGAACTGTCAAGAATTCATAGCTGTTGCCAACAAGCATGAAGATAAAAGTTTTTGCAACCACACTGTTGCCACAAACACAAACATCGGGATTTTAATTCTTTACTGACATCTGGTGGATGATAAGTGAATAGTTCACTAATTTTTAGGTCAAAAGACTATATCCATTTCGACAACTGGGAATGAAAGGAACTGCTTTACGATTGTATTGGCCTGCTGTGCCAGATGGCACAAAATTAAACCCCTTAGTAGTTTTTAAAAGAAAAACACTATCCAAGGGACCATTTCCTTCAGGAATCATTGTAAAAGCGAATAAAAAAGGCTGGATGAATGAGGAAGTAACGAAGTTATGGCTGAAACAAGTCTTGAGAAAAAAAAAACAGTGCATTTTTCAAATAATTATTTTTCATTCTTTTTTACTATTTTCTTTAGTAACATAAGTGGTGTGATTCTTTTTGGGGGTTTAACAATATTTTGTTTTTAATAATTTGTTATCAACAAAACATTAATAAGTATTGTGATATCCAAAAGCGGAACTTGCAAATTTTTAACATTTACTTTTGAAGATTCTTGTGTTAAAAAGTATAATTTTCAAAATATTGCGGAAAATTTAAAATAAATAATGAAATAATTACAAAATCAGTAAATCACTAGTAATGTCTCCAGTTATTCAACTAAAAAAAGGAAGGAAAGCGTCAAAAAGCATCCGGTAAAACGTAGTGCCACAAATTAATAATATAAGGAATTGAAATAAAATAAACGCAATAAATAACTTTAAATTAGTGAATAAAGTTCTTATAGGTCGTTGAAAATAGCGAACTCCGAAAGAACAATCGGCGCATACGTAATTCTTTAATTTAAAAATAACTGCACATTTTAAAAGTTATTTTCGTGTATAATAGGTCCCTGTGTTACCAAAGATATTGCATTTTTCTTAATTCTTTAGTATGTTCGGATTCAATATCTGCGTACCATGCTAAACATAACATGTACACTCACTGTCGGTAGCCATCTTGGATAAGAACTGAGAAACACAATTTTTAGATAACTCTGATTGGTGGACTTCGAGCTGATAACTATCGTAGGTGATACAAACAGCCATAAATTAGCGCTTGACAAAGTTACAAGAAGCAATCGATCACATGGATCGTTTTCGAGCCTTTTCCTCTTGAAAAACGTGTTTCGGAGGAAATATCTCATATTGACTATGATAGGAGAGTACGTGTGATAGCAGTTTTAAGTTATTTCAATCAGATACTTTTTCATTACAAATAAAAACAAATGCTCGTTATGTTAAAATAATGCAGAATTACTAATACGTATTTCATTTCGCTAATAGATGGCAGCACTACAAAACATTTTTTTGCTGAATTTACAGAGATGTTAAGATATAGCAAATATAAAAAGCAATATAAATGATTAAGTTTTATTATTTTAATAGTAATTCTGAGTTACTGCTGTCTAAGTACTTAGTCAAGATACTTCACCACCATACTTTTTTTATTACAAAAAGCTACCAGTTACATAAAAATTAACAAAAAGCAACTTTTTTTTGTATTTGCATAATTCTGGGACTAATGTCCTTATTTTTCAGCTGAATTGCTGAAGGCATTATGCATCGCGAAAAAATTTGGTAAATTTCTGTTGCAAATTATGACTAATGACCTTTAATTGTGAACCCTGATTGCGATATACGTTCCTATAGTACTTTTCACCAACGCTGGCGTATGATCTTCATTCACCTTCACGGCATGGGAGAGTTTTTCTATTGTAACGGGTTCTAAATTCCCCAGTAGATTAACTTTTTTCCCACTACATTTGAGGTTGTTTCAACCCCATCTCTCAACCCCGCTCACAAAACAGAAGTGAAGTGGAGAAAAAGAGATATCTACGATTTCCAGAGAAACCACTGAGGGTCACTATGAAGGGCAAGCGTCTATTCTAAAAAAAATGAAGTATAGATGGTGTATAGCCCGCGGGCTATGGCTTATACACGAACTTTTTTACTGTACTGCTCGATTTAGGGGTGCGGGCTATACACCCGAAAATACAGTATATAAACTTATAGTAATAATAATAAACTATTTCATCGTTTGAATTCATTAACAAGCAATTTCCATATGCATTTAAACACTCGTTTAACAAGCAATTTCCATGTGCATTAAAATCACTTGTATTTGATGAGGAGAGTATTTCTAGCCAAATCATATCTTTTTGCGCCAAATAGTCGAAAGTATTTTTTTTATTTTTTTTTTACAGATTTTTAACTGGAATTCTGCAGTTAAATTTGACTGATTCTTTATAACGTACATAAGAATTTCTATTAGCATATATATTTTTTTAAACTATTCTGATTATGCGTTTTAAGGAGACCTTCCTAGGCAGACAAATATCTGGTACAACAGAGTGCTACATATTGTGCAACACTGAAGAAAAGCAAGAAAAGCAAGCCCAAAAAACAGTTTACAATAAAAATTAATAAAAAGTGTAGTTTTTTTAAAGTTCAAAATATATGAGGGTTTTCGTGGCAAAAATAGTATTACCTCCAGGCCTTTAAGGTTGCAGCACATTGCCCATTTTAAAATAAGCAAAATGCATCCATGGTTTACCTAAAGATCTACTGTAAAGATCTTTGTCATACAGTCGAACGTCGTTAACACGAAATCGCTTAACGTGAAATTTCGCTTAACACGAAATAATACTCCGGTCCCGTCAGATGAATATGAAAATCAATGTTAATTAATTCGTTTAACACGAAATAGAATTTCGGAAAATCCTGCTTAAGGCGAATTTTTCTTTTTTCTTTTTTCCTCCAAAGTTAAAACATGATTCCTTAATGTTTTCGATATTTCAAACATACATATTACATCTTCTTATTAAAATAAGAATTTTTTCATGGTTTGAAAAAGATCTAGAATGGAAAAGGGTTTCAGTAAATCGTGAAATACTGAATTTCTGACTAATCCATGCTTTACTTTAAACTCTGATATGCACAAGTGTTCTCATATTAACCATATGAGCTATAGATCAGTCACAATGAAAGTTTTGGTGAAGGAATTTCTTTTTTGAAAGTGATTGTTTCATTACTCGGTTGACTGTATTGACAGTGACATAAACCGTAAACTAGGTTTTCGTATTGCCCTATCTGTGAGTGAAAAATTGACAATCCCTACTTCACTACTTGACTAACATAATTGAAACTCTGTCCGCAGTTGCTCTGCAGAATTCTGTGAAAGATGAGCCGAAAACAGCAAGCTGTATCTTAAGAAACCAAGCAAAAAAATTTATACAAAGTTAGCGATAACGTGCTGATAAATTCTGAAAATGCGGCGAAGTATCGGATACCTACAATTCTTCTACAATTGGTCCTATTTACAATTTTAAAGAATTGTGAAAAGATTGAAGCGACTTATGCTGTGAGTCTTATTCAAACCAGTAAGAAAACGAATGTGGTGAAGAAAGAATAAATAAATTGAAATTGCTCTCTTGCGGTGGATAAAAGAGTCAAAAAGTCAGAACATTGTTTTAACTTTTGCAGTTTTTCAAGACAAAGCAAAGGCTTTTGTTGATGCTCTCGGTGAAAGCAATTTCATATGTTTTAACGGATGACTGACAAGATTTAAAGAGAGTCATAGAATTGTCTGAAAAAGATATGTAGCCAAAAAAACGGGAAATTCCTTCTTAGACAATGTATTTCCCGAGTACATTTGTATAGATGAAGATGTGCTGACTTCGGATGTGACAACAGACGAAAAAATAATTGCAAATAAAAGAAGATGACAACATTGAAGTGTCAGACGAGGTTGAAGAAATTGACACAGAATGGAAAAGTTTAGCGTCATTAAATTAATCTACCGCAGCATTGAAAACTGTACAACGTTTCCTTATGGAATAAGAGAATGATTCCCGAACTTTAGACAAATTAGATGAGCTCCATACGTTCCTAAAAGAAGTACCCCGCAAAAATTGAAGGAAAAGTAAATAATGGATTAAAAAAATGATTAGCAAGTAAATAAATTTATTATTGCTTAAAAAATGATGATTAATTTGTCAATGAAATTTTCTATTTCTTTTAATTTGTGATTTTATGAGCAAGTATATATTTATAGGTAAATTTATTTAGTTTTTATATCTAACATAGATGGCACCACTATTATGACGGTTAACACGAAAAAAAATTCTCAGTCCCTTCAATTTCGTGTTAACGAGGTTCGACTGTACCACAATATTTTTAAATCAATATGACTGAGAGATTGCAAAATTGTAAAACATTTTATTTAAGGAAACATAAGAGATCACTAAATCAATGTTGTAATTTAATTGTATTTATTTAATTTATAAAATAATTCAAAATTATATTATAAAATCATTTATTATATCACATCTAAAAATTACATACTTTACTGTTTGTTTTTATCATTACTAAATACAATATATACTTTTTTTTTAAATAATATCTTTTAAACTAGAGAACTATTTAGTGACTAGCACTCTGCCTTTATTCTTTCTAGAATGAACAACATGCAAAAACTTACATATTCCTGCTGCATTATTAGATGTGAAATTTTTTTCATAAAATATGCTTATTTTTTCAACCCAAAAAACTGCTTAGCCCTTTTAATTCATGACACAAGCAACAGTCAACAGACTATTAGTATTTAATAATAATAGTAATAACAAAATACTCACATCATTATGTTGTGGGCGTTCAAATTTATACAACAGCTGCTTTCCCAACATTACATTGAAGTATTCTCTTATACCATTTACAGACTCATTAATAGCAGCTTCTCTAAATTAGAAAGATTTTTACTCTACATTAGAATATCATTATACATTATATTTCAAGTTGAACAGTCAGGATAACATTGTATTAATATAAAAAAGATAAAAATTTAGTTCATTCTTAATAAGAAATAAACACACATTAAACATAGATTATGAAAAACACTTTCTAACACACCAGAAGACTGCAACAAAAATCCACAGTTTAGTAAGGTGAAAGATGATATCTAAGAAAATAATTTGAACAACACATAACACATTTAAAAACTCAATTTCAGCAATTACCATCTATAGTAGGAAAAGTAACCAAATTCTTTTGTGCAGCCTTGTATATGATCAAAAGATTTATATACATACTACATAGTATGTTAAAAAAATTTCTTCGACAATTTTTGTCAATAAATGGAACAATACTCAAATTCTTTCGTACAGCCCTGAATATAAACTAGAATTTATACACACTAAGTAATATACAAGAAATTAGTTAAAGGTAAAAATGCATAACACAACTGACAACACACTTCTAGCAATTTCGTTCATAGACAGTACTGTAATTATTTTGTGTGTCATGGTAAATGAACAATAAATGCTACACACATAATATTCTACAGTAAGCATCTTGTAGTGTATCACAGTTATGTATATATTAAATGTTACCATATGTTTGAAAGTGTAACATCATTAAAATATATTACAAGTGATTTTTCCCTCATAGATCATAATGTAACGGAATTCTTTTGAGTGTAACACAAAGCAGCAATAACTGCTCATAGTCTGTCCTATAGACAAATTATTTTGATTGTAAATGTAACACACTACATAATCTAAAAAAAGTTACTGTAATATGATTGAAATACACCGCTAACTACTGGTAGAAAGCAATTGAATCATTTATTAAGCAGATGAATTTACTTAAAAATTTATAATTTTTGCTCTGTTTCTTATTTAAGATATAGCAATAGGAAAAAAAAAAACCTATATTTAAACTATCTATTCAGGATTTCAAAATTGTTTTCTTAATGCATAATCAGAATTTAATATTAAACTAATAGATAAAAGGGTATTTTTTTAAAAATATATTACTCTATTTTTTATTTATATTTTATTTTCCATTTTTAATTGTTTAAAATATTTTATCGTTGCACTATTATACAGTTACAACTTTAAGAATATTTGATGATTTATCACCTGTACCTGACTAATGCAAAAATGCATTAAAATTAATTTATTAACTTATAATTAAGTTCTAAAAAATATTAAATTATTGTACTGTCATCGGGAACATACCTGTGTACATAATTCTTACAATTCTAGCTTAGGAGGAAGTGGGTGAAAAATCAATTACAAAATTCCATCTTTACATGAACCCAGTTAAGTTAAATAAAAGAGTGTAAAAATTACCATGATTTTTAAAAACATTTTTTAAATAGGTAAAACCATATAGAATCAATCAAGGCTTTACAGAAGAAACTTCGCTTGATAGCGAATCTCTAGGCATAGCCACGGAATATGGAAAAATGATTTGAAACATTCAACCTTGTAGCTTCTACTGACATTCTGCCTACTTACCAACATTTGACAAGCTCTCGGTAGCATACATTGGAATTAGTAAAGTCAATGCATCTGTACACAGTTTGCACAGCAAAAAACCTACATACAGCATAATCCATATGGTCCCGATAACCATTTATAATAAAATAGTATTTAATCATTTACAATAAAATAGTATTTAATATATATTTTTTAATACTTTGTTATGTTAATAAAAACTGCAATCTCTATATGTAAAGCTTTTTGTCATGCAGACAACAAACAAGTGGGTAGGTGTGATCATAGATCGCTCAAAGGATTTTGTTTAATATTAATTTCAAAACACTTTATCCTTTCTTCAATAAATTCAAATAAATTTCCATTTAGCAACAAAAAAGTCATGTTTTTTATAAAGTAAAAAATTACCGATCTGTCATAATAATATCTGTCATGCGGACTAAATGCGATATTTTAAAAAATAATTTCAAAATTAAACATGTTGTACACCTTCAAAATGTTAAATATGTGAATATTTCCATAATCTGATTTTTATCATGATTCAATATGTTTCTCAAACTCTATTTACCATTCTCTATTACTCATATTGATACGCGCTTTGTATTATTCTCAAACATTTGAAAAATCTGTTAAACATCCAATATGACGTCAGATTTTCTTTTTAATTCTCTAATGACGTGATATTAATCTGCTTTGTGTACATAAACATACTCATACTCCTTGTATTATTGAGAAATTTTGGAAAATTTCGTTTTATTACCACTATGACGTCAATCATCTTTATTTCATAAATATTTTTTTCAATTGGTGAAACTTTATTTCATTTTCATTTTTCATGTGGAAATTGTCGGATAGAAAATTAATGTAGAAAGAATTTCACCGTGGATTTTTAATTTTTGGCATCTGCTATAATGAAAAATGTTTAAATTTAATAGGAAAAGGCTGTTAGAATTTTGTTTTTTATCTCTATTTATTAAAATATGAATTTTTCAAATTTTAATATTTTGAGCTCTTTATAGCTGGTATTCACCTATATACACAAAGTTTCAACTTAAGTTACATGGTTTCTGAGAATAGCTCTGTGACAGACAGACAACAGAGCGGGAGTAATAGGGTTTCGTGAGATGAACGAAACCCTAAAAAAGTGCAATAAAATATGTGACAATTTTTAGACCAAAGAAACTTAAGGAGTTAAGTACCTCCTTCCCCTCTCAAATTAAGAAAAGACATAATTCAAAATATGAATTAACAATTTAGATGCATATTAAATATTTATCAAAGAAATATTTTTTGTTACTTTTGATTTAAATAAAGAACTTCTTTTCACTCCTGGAATAGAATTTCTGTCACAAAATAATCATTTAATATTAATAATAATGCCATGAGTTTACGGCAAAGGATCACTAACATCACTGCATAATGAACAAGCACAATTCGCTACAATAAGCTGATGTATTTACCAAGAAGCAGTCTGGAGTTCTCACACAGTAAAAAAATTATAAAATTGATTTTGGGAAAAAAAAAAAAAAGAATATGTCATTTTTTAAAGTTCAATGTAGTTTTGATAATCTTTGACAGTTGACTAAAAAACTAGAACATTCCTTAGATGTTGATAAATACATGCCCTGTTCCCAAATAGAAAGGAGCTGTGAAAAATCAAGAATGCTGAAATTTTGGATGAAACTTTACATTTTAAAAGAGAGGGGAAAAGATGCTTTCTGTCATTTTCAAAATTTGAACCAGCAAAGTTAACCTGGACAATGCCAAATGAATCATCTAGCACAAAGCATATTTCCAAACAAACTCAAGGAACATTACAATTCAATTTATAGTTTTTAAAATATTTCATTTTCAAATCATTTTTTCTTTATTACAATGCAACCATAATAAGTAAATATAATAGCTTCTTATTTTCTTACTATCAAGTTTGAATGAGAATTTAAAACTTAAAAATTTAATCTGATCAACACAAAAGAAAAAGATAACTTGATAATTCACTTATTTTTACAGATTCGTAAATGCACAATATGAAAAGAGAAAACAAAGAATATATAAACTTAAAAATATATATACAGATAAGCTTTTACTTACTTATTTGGTGTTATTCCTTTAACTGAAGTTCGCTGTTTTACATACTCTGCTAAAATTGACTCAACAGGTACACGTGCAGGTAACATCAACAGCTATGATAAAATCATTAGAATGTATTATAACATTTTGACTAATATGAAACCTATACAATATGCTTAGACGATTAATAATGTTCTAATAATCATTTAAGTTACAGTGCAGAACACAAACTTGTAATAAAACTATACAGAAAGCACACAATATATCAAGTAAACACAGTCCTTAAGGGATTGGCCAGTCAGATCTCTAATTCTCCTTGCTAATGTTAAACTTATGATAGTGGAATGCATTCTTATTTTTAAAATATCTCCTCAGGAAATTAATATTTTTTGGAATACCGAACATGCCATAGTAAGCAGTTAGAGCATGGACAGACAAACTGAATTCATAAACACTTTGCAACTATGTTGGAAAGCGTTAAAAACAGCTTCTTAGTGTAGATATTAAGATAGATTGCTTCCTTGTAAATATATTAGATAATTGTCTCCGAATCTATTATATTAAAATTTGACTGTTTGTATTTAACAACTACTCCTTCTAGAATATGAAACATAGGGTGATGAAATTAACTCCAGTTAGTTGCATTGATACAAGGATGTCATAAAATTTGAATCAGTTTCAGATATTAATTTTTTTGTACTTTTTAACAACACTTCTTTAAAGCTGGAAAGTAAATTACTCCATTTTTTTAAATAAAAGAGGAAAAAGGGGGAATAAAACAAACTGTTATATTTTTATTAAAAATATTTTCTCATTAAAATTACGAAGAGAAATTATTTTAAATTTAAATAGATGGTGAGGAAAAAAAATCTTCATTAAATTAACTTTTCCAAGAAAATTCAAAGAAATTTAAACATATTTTCACATATTCAAGCTTTATAAATCCATTTATTCTACAGAAACAAAATAGTCTGTCAATATATTGACATTTAGACATCGTAGATTTTTTTTTTCAGCTTTACATGGGAAAAAAGAAGGATGAATTAAATTCTTTATATTAAGGTGTGTAACAGATGCAATAGTTTAAATTTTAACTCAGTAGATGACAGAACTACACAGGCTAAAAACTCACTCATACTGTGCACGTGCACAGATAGTTTTACCCCTCATCCCTTCCGATATAGTCAACACTGAGACACAAGATGCATTGGTTGTAAAATATGACTGCCAAAAACTGCATGTTTTGATCTCACGTGCAAAACAACTAATCATGTGGAAGAGGATATTTTCTACCTCTTAACCAATGTTGTAAATATTAATTCCTAGTTCAAAGTGTACATAGTTTTGTGTTGAATCATCCATGCTGTAACCCTGAAGCAAAGATTAAATTTATTTCTAATAAAAAACCCTGAGTGCTTTCTGAGATGTCAAAAATATGTTCTTGATTTATTTTAAAATAGTGAAAGCTAAGTAAATAGCTTCTATCCTATTATAGGTGGACAATTATTAATCCCTATTAATTGAATTTTAAGAAAAATTATATACTATTTTTAATTAATTAATTTTGAAAGATGGCAGTTAAAATGCTTCACAAAGGCACTAAATGTAAAATGGTTTATTGGGTGAAAATGGCAATTTTCTTTCCCCTTGTAAAGCATATTTTTTTTTTATATAAGTTCGTCAAATATAAATCAGAATTCACTTCATCATCATTTCCATTTCACCAGTTCTGAAATTAGAAACAAAAACTTAACAGAATAATAATACTTTTGACAAGCAATGTTTTGGATTAAAAATCACATGTTCTGCTAAATGTAATTTTTGCAACTACTATTTAACTTGCATTGTAAATAAGATTTATAACTTTAAATATACTATTTAATAAAGTTAATGTGTTATATATATATATATATATAATTATAATATCTATGAATTTTAAAAACATATCAAGTTCTAATATCATTCTACTAAAATCTACTAAGAGATAATTAATGATATTGTGTAATCAGAATACCACATAGCTAATAATTAACTTGTGCAATCATAAAATTACCATATATATTTCTAATTATACAATAAAACTGGATTTCGGTTTTCTTAAAAAAAAACTTAAGATCTCATGTAATGCAACACATTGGGTTGCCATGCAGTTAGTGCAAGGTTGGTTTCATTTTGCCCAACCCGAAAAAAAAAACAGGTGGGTTTATTTAATAATAATAAAACCACTTGAAAAAAACAGGAAACGAGGAAAAGCTTCATTGATGGAAGAAGTCAACTAGGGTTGCCAGCCTCTACATTTTTGTACATTGTACATTTAAATCGTCCCTGTATGAGAATTTCTTCCATTTTTTCGCAACATATGTGACTTTTAATATTTGAGTAATTTCTCAGTTTACATTTTCAATTTGCTTTAAAAGTTTCACCTTCTGATTCAGAACCTGAATGTTGAAGAGACCATTTTTGTAACACAGTTGCACAGTATTTCACTGATATGAAGATGATGATGGGAACTAAGACTGATATTTATTTTATAGTCGTGTTATCTGAACTTGGCATTATTGTAAGCTAAAAATGTTTTTACATTATAAATTTTTTTAATTTAGTATATTTATCTTAATGTATTTA
The DNA here is from genome assembly GCA_963931845.1 of Maratus michaelseni. Classification (NCBI taxonomy): domain Eukaryota; kingdom Metazoa; phylum Arthropoda; class Arachnida; order Araneae; family Salticidae; genus Maratus; species Maratus michaelseni. Next base: position 33,608,530 of record OZ007600.1, read on the forward strand.
TTTTTTGTTTAAATACCTTACTTTGATTCTAAATACTTTTTTTTTTTTTTGTATGCTTATTACTAAAATTTTCTTGACATAGTTGACACACACTCTCACTTCTTTTCTTATTATTATAGATACTACTCTAAGACAGAATCGAAGTTATTTTTAAAAGTTTTTAAACAGAAAATTATAAAAGGATAAAAGAAACAGAGTTCATAATTAAACTGCTTTGAAAATTTTATCTAACAAAGAAAACTAACAAATTTTAAAATATCAACTAACTTTTTTTTGTCGATTGATAAGATTCCAATCGTCTACAAGCCAATGCTTGAGCTCATCTGGAATTCGTATTTTTATTTCTATTTTCTGCAAAAATTCTTCTTCCTAAAACGTAAACATCAGAAATTGTCACTAAAATTTTAATAATGAAACACTTAAAATAAGTAAAATATGAAAGACAAAATACAGGATTAGATTAATTTTCATACAATTATTCTAGTTGGAAAATAAATCATAGGAGTCGTAATTTTCCAACTGGATGAAAAATGTCGAGGCCAGGATTCGAACAAGGAACTCTGGGCTGAAGCTACCAATGCTCTGTCAACTGAGCTATCCTGAACAAATGTGGTGGACCTAATTCATCCAGCTAATCTTATTGATACCTATGATGCTAAGACCCTATTCGCCCAGTTGGAAAATTACAACTGATAAGAAATAAGTTATCCACTTCAAAGGGTTCTAAGACTGTATTATACAGCACCAATTGAAGCAAAATCCAGAATTCAAATGATGTGCTTGTCACTAATTAAATAAACTAGTGTAAATGTATGTCCTAGGACGGTGGGTAAATCAGGATTTTCACTTAAAATTTGAAATAATTGATAAAATATTCATATACTATTTATCGACAATAAGGAAAACGGGCCTGAACCATTAAGTTCAGGGTTAATGATTTTACTGTTAATGGTAAATTTTACAAAACGTAACCTTTTTATTTATACATTTTTTTTTTCAGCTCAAAATCTCCAAATATTTTTCTGAATAATAAAATTTTTAATCCTAGAGCGCGTCCAGTAATGTCACCGGTACGTAACCGGTCAGGTCGGTTAGTTACCAAAGCGTTCAGTGCTGCTAACCGGTATGCAACCAACGTCGTTCAGCGGAAGTAACCGAAGTGACCGGTAAGGGACCGACCGAACTAACCGAAGAAAAATCTCGGTTACTTGGGTCACGTGATCAGTTACATGAAAATTTACGATGATATGATACAGATGTAATTACCAACAGATGACGGTACAAGTAAATAATACCATTTTCGTCCAGTAGATCTGTCGACCGGTTAGAAACCGGTCACTTACCGCCCCGGTAGGTAACCGGTCACACTGGTCACTTTGGTTACATGGTAAGTTAATTATAGGTATTAATTTTTGCTCTCAATAATACGAAAACGATCTTTTAGTTTATTCCAAATCTAAAAGAATGCAGTAATTTTTACACAAAATCAAATATTTCCCTTTCAAAATTAATAATAAAAATAATTTAAAATCATTAAAAAATTAACTGCTAATTTATAATTATATAGGGAAGTTGCAATTAGCTGATGACTTTCTCATCTGCAAATCACAACTGCCCAGTTGATCTCTAGTAATGTCATAATCCTCACAGCTAGCAATCACAACTGTCCTGCAACGGTTGTTTCACCTTCAACGGTTGATTTGTAACGTCATTTGGAACTATCCTATTCATGATTCTAAACAATCTTTTTATTATTATTCAAAATTCCAAGAAAGTTAAAAATTCATTTTCATTTAAAATCATTAAATAAGAATTTTTTTTTTCGTTTATTTTAATATCAGCAAATTTATTTTTATTTTTTCAATCTCTCTGATCATTCTTATAAATTTTCATGTTAAATTCAATCCAGTTAACCTTTGCAGACCTCTCATGTCTTAAAGAAAATAAGGTACTACTCTATTATCCCGTCAACCACTTTTCATAATAAAAAATTATCGCCAATCTGTAACGCCAAACAAACAGGAGAACGTTGCCATTCGAATATCAAAATAAATAAATAAAATATAAGAATTTAAGGACAATTGTTATTTTAATTAATAAAATAACTAATAAATCAGTAAAACATAATGAAAAATACACGCAAATGTTGAATTAAAAACCACTTGATGACATAACAAACACATATAATGCTTCTGACATCAAGTAAATGGGACTGCATTTTTGGCATTTAATCGTACAATTTGGCGATAGTTTTTTGTTTGAAAAGTGGTCGACGGGATAATAGAGTAGTACCGAAAATAGTTTAGACCATAAACTGTTGCCACATGACGAAATACTGCTTAGAAAACTGCAGATCGCAAGTGAATACGACCGGTTACGAAATATGAACGCAACTTCGTGCGTATTGGTCAACCATTAAACCACAGTTCAGGATTTTTCAAAACAAACTGTTGGCGAAAAAGGGGTCTAGTATGAAATTTTTTAGCGTTTAGGAGATTGCCCAAATCATTGAAATTTGGTTATTTTTGAATGTTTTATAGAAAAATGTGCTGAACAGAGGTGATTTGAAGTAGAGGATATCTGTATTTAGGCAGATACATTTTCCCATCCACATCTCAAATTCAAATAAAGCCTAGCATGGCTCCATCTTATTGCAGACTGGTAAGATGGATGGGTTTGCACTGAAATCATTACACTGCATTTTATTATATCTAGATTGTTAGTAAAAAGTTATAAAAAGTAACACTGTATCATTCATATAAATGTTCAGTAGACATACATTTTAATGTCCAATATGCTTTTAGATAATAAATGATTAATATGTACAATAAACACTCAATATACACTTCATTGTCAACAATATACTGTAATTGCAAAACCATACTGGTGAATGCAAGTACAGTAAGAATATAGTGGCAAATGCCTTCTTTCAGAACTGGCATACATACAGGTCTTACAATAAGTCTACTGGATCGAAAACATGTTTTTGTGATTACAGCACATTGTTGACATTGAAAGGGACATATTAAACTAGTAACACCAGACTTTTCTAATCCTGGATCAAAGGGACACAGATATTTCCAAAACCTGAATTCTTTATAAAAGTGTGTATACTCTTTTTGGCAATAATGCATTTCAATAATACATGGCATACAGTCATAATTAAAAACATAGCCCTTTCTTTAAAAAATACCGGGTGATTATAATTAAAGTTACGATTTGAAAAATCGATAATTTTGAAACTACTGGTCAGAATGACTTGATATTTTAGCAGAGCAATCGTGAGGTAATGGAATTTTGTTTGGCGAAGGAAAAAAGAAGTTCCAAAATGTGTCGATAGAGGGCGCTGTCAGGGTTCACATTGTCTGAATATATGCAAATTACTAATGCGTGACATGCGCACCGCAGACATAGCTGCCATAAAAATGCAAAGAACCAGCTCTTTGCCTGAATGCTTTATCATGACTCTGACTATGAAGGATCGCGCTCTGCTTTTGAAGCTTTTTTATAAGAACAATGACTGCGTACTTACAGCTATTAGGAAGTTTCGGACATTAAAATCCATAAAAAGGGGTCCAAGAACCACAAATGGTCTGCGAAAAATGAATGCTACATTCGAAGAGACCGGTTCATTTGAAGTTAAACGGGGTAGAGGAAGGAAACCAGTTTCGGCTGCGGCACTGGAAGGTGTGGCTACAGCATTACAGGAACAGACTAACAGTCATTCTGGATTCAGAAGTGCACGGGGAATTGGCCGAATGCTGGATATGCTGAACACCAGGGTGCGTAAAGTCCTACGGAACATCTTGCGCTGTTATCCGTACAAGATAACTTATGTGCAGGTGATTGACATGGAAGCACGTCAATCTTTTGCACTACAATTTCTTGCCCGGATGGAGGATATGGGCGACTGAGGATCTGTACCTGCTACAGCCATTACCTCTTCAGTCTGAAAAGGTCACTGTGGTGCGAAATTACGGGAGCATTTATCGACGGTCCGTTTTCATTCGCGGAGATCATACCTACGACTCCTGTTACCTGCACCGTTACTGGCAAGCGGTATGAAGCACTTTTGCGTAACTATGTCCTTCCAGCACTTCAGCAGCGTCAGTGCGCGGATCGCACAATATTCATGCAAGATGGCGCTCCTCCGCACATTGCTACTCCTGTGAAGCAGCTACTGAGTGCTAATTTCGGAGATGATAGGATCATAAACCGCCATTTTCCAACAACGTGGCCGCCACATTTCCCCGACTTAAACCCGTGTGATTTCTGGCTTTGGGGGTACCTGAAGAATATTGTTTACAGCGGGCGGATTCAGAATCTAGCCGACTTGAAGGCAAGCATCACACACCACACCCATTGCATCAGTACAGATACCCTGTGATCTGTTTTGGAGCATGCCGTTTTGCGCTTCCAATTAGCAGCGGAACAAGGCGGAGGGCATATCGAATAACTTATGCGTTAATCATCAGTAAGGTGTTTGTTCCATAAAGCTTCTTCTTTTTTTTTTGTCATTATCGTTGTTGTCGCTGTAAACACGTATTCTTATCTTTTCGCTAATATTTCTTTTAGTAAATACCTAAACTCTATTTTTTCCTTTTGGCTAACAACATTCCTGTGTTTAATGAATACATTTTTGGTTTTTTAACTGACAGCGCCATCTATCGGCACATTTTGGAACTATTTTTTTCCTTCGCCAAACAAAATTCCATTGCCTTACGATCAGGGTTGTTTGATTTAAATCAGCTTGATTTAAATCATGATTTAAATCAAATGATTTTTTAAAAAAAATCTTTGATTTAAATCAGTATTTTTAACATTGATATTTACAAGCTGAATAAGGATTAAATTAATCATTCATGTTCAAATAAATGTCAATTCATGTCGGATTAAAATTACCTTTTAAAAATTTCATATAAAACTTTCATAAAATAATTATTTTCAACTTATAAAAGTAAATGCAACACTACATTCAAAATATTATTTATCCATGGTGCATCCCAAAACAAATACTGATAAATGCTCTCTCATTTTTAAAAACTTTTATCTTTCTTAGATGATCACTTCATTTTTGCAAGTTAGATCTTGAAGTTAAAGTTAAATATGTTCAATATAAAAGTATTTAATATATTAATAGTTTATTTCATAGCATTTTCAGTGAGGAGTTACTTCCTGTAAAGTAGATTATACACAATGCAAAAGTTTGTTTAGTGTTTAGTTGCTTAGACCTGCAAATTTCAGTATACCTTATGTTGATGGGGGGATGTATTGATCATATAATATGATCAATCCAAGGACTAAATTGTAACATAATAAATATTTAGACTGTTGGTCTAACACAAAATTATAGAATTCCAGTTTCATGTTTCTTCTATAGCTGAAAATAATTTAATCCCTGTGACTGATCCCTTTGCCCTTTCCTTCCCTAGAATTCATAGCTTACTGCAATGGAAAATATAAGATATGTTATTATACCTTATTTCTAAGCTAAACAGTCATTTCTACTGTTAAGTAAGCATAATTGATTGCTGAAATTGGCTGAGGGCTGGATAACGCTCACAGCAACGTTCTTTTAGTTATGCGATTACTTTGCGTCTTGTAACTGTTTTGTAATCATTAATACAGTATAGTGTGAAACACAAGTTGGACAAGAATATCAGTACAAAGAGCTTTAGGATACATTAATACATAAGAAAAATGGCTGGCAAAATGAAAGATCCTATGTGGCTTTATTTTACAGGAGAAAAAAAAAATCAGGAAAATGTGTGAAAGCAATATGTAAACCATGTAGTGTAGAAATGGCGGAGATTGTGGCAAAAATAAAAAAACACAAAGAAACTTAGTCTATGAGATAAAGATGACAGTGAATCTGAATCTGTTAAAATGAGGTGGGTTTTTGCCTTTCAAAAATGTATTTTGGAAACATATTTTTGTATTTTCAGAAATGTATTTTTGTCAGGACAGTGGCAAAAAGTGGAAAAAAAAAACGGAAGTTGATCACGATTGTAATTTAAATCACTGATTTTAATCTGTTAAAATTAGGATTTAAACATTGGAATAATGTAATTTAAATAAAATCCTTAAAACCCTGTTTTAAAATACTGGCAGTTTTTGCCAGTGGCAAAAATTATGGCAAAAAGTATTTTTGCCGAGACAGTTTTTTCCTCTTAGGCAAAAATTGGCCAACTCTGGTTGAAATACACATATATATTTAGCATTCTTTGCTGCATTTATTATGTGATTAGATATTATGTATATTATTGGAGTAATACCTTAATGAAAAATTTAATAAATTAACTAGAAATTATACACACAAGACACATAGGTATATCTTATCTATAACAATTTAATAGTAGAAAAATATGATAGTAAATCCGAATTTGTTTGCAACAATCTTTTTTTTAAATTTTGAATTTTTATCTAGGAACTGTAATAAAATTAATAGAAATGTGTAAATCTATGTAGAGAAAATGAATTAATACTTGCACAGTACACAAATAATATTAATAAAAAAAAATCTTATTTAAATCAAAAAAATCTGATTTAAATCAAAAAAATCAGATTTAAATCAAATAAATCAGATTTAAATCAAATAAATCCGATTTTTTTAAAAAAATCTTGATTTTTATCAACCCTGCTTACGATTGTTCTGCTAAAATATCAAGTCATATTCTGACCAGTAGTTTTAAAATTATCGATTTTTGAAATCGTAACTTTAATTATAATCACCCGGTATATTATTTCTTGAATTTTTTTTTTTAAATGAAAGCACATTATACAAGGAATAAAAAAAAATATAACAAAAAGGAACTTTTAACAATACAAACTGTTGAGATATAATATGGAGTGGACACAAATTAGTTGAGCAAAAAGAGTGATTTATTATCCTCAATTATACAGCCAAGCAAGAGAACACAAATGATTATCAGATAAACTCACAAAATCTACCTTTTTGACAAATGTTCGATGTGGCTGCCCTTTATTACTCTAAAAATGAACATTTTATAAATAACTTCTCTCCTTTTGTTTGTAAACATGTTAACATTAATCAAAACAAGTGCAGTGCTCAAGGGTGGGGAATTACATCCTTTTAATTCATCACTGGCGAGTGGATTTTCTGACAAGGAGGATGAATTTTTAGACAGCCTTTAAATTTACAAAATATACCAAAACTTTATATTTTTATTTGTTAGCCATATTTTGTGACTCCCCCAATTGTCACAATGTAAACATGGGACCAGATTCATTCTACATTAAACTTATTTCCTCTGTTGTATATAAGTTGAGCAAATTTTGTCATAACAATTTTCAAATGTTCATTGTATCTTGCTGGCTAGTAAAATAAATCCTTGGCTGGTAATATTTTCTGAAAATTCCCTCACCTCTGGCAGTGTTAATTTGTAATTTCAATTCAGGGATGGATTTTTGAAATGGCAGACTGTAAACCTGATCTCTGATAACCTCATACATGGAAATTTAAGGGTGAAAGGACTAATGACCGTGGTGGTCATGGAATAATAACTCCTCAACCAATCTAAATTGAGATTTCAGCACTGATGTAAGAAGTATATCCACAAACTAATGATACAATACTAGTAATCTGTCATTGAGCTGGTACCTTACAATTAATATTTTGCAAATAATCCAGTTACGAAATTACCCAATTAATTTGTGTTCACCCCTTACAAAAAAAAAAAAAAAATACTTACTGCTTCAACATTCTGTTCTGCTCGTGTTGTTCTGCCCTTTTTTGCTTGACTTTCTGCAGGTGGAGTAGGGGCCGGAACAACTATGATTAAAACATTGTAATAAAGGGCAATAGTACAAATATTTTTTTCAGTGTAATTTATTTAATTGCCAATAGTTTATATATTTTTGAGATATTTAAAATTTACATGATCAATGAAAGTATTTTAATATGAGAACTGAAATTTATAAAACTATTTTAAATTTTGTATGAAAATACATAAGTGTTAAGAATTTATTGCATGAAATTAAAACACGTACATAGAAATTTAACCTGTATTATCTTACTATCAAATCATAAAAAATACAGATAAAATTACTGATGTTGAAAAATTCTTAAAATCACTGCTTGTTACATTAGCCATGATCCCCAATCATTTGTATATGTAACCCCCTTCTGTACTGGTGAGCTGCGAAAATTGTAAGAAAGGCACACTATTTAAACAAATCAAACTTTTTTTTAAAGAAAAAAAATACAAGTAATTGTGAATGAACAAGAAAACATAAAAAAGGTGAAAATCTATGTGGCAATTTCCCCCCCCCCTCTTCTTTTTTATATATATCATAAACATTAGGGAATATTTTTATGTATCTCTCTAGTGTTTCATAAAATAATATCTAAGTAAAGTATAAGTATACAAATTGATATTTCAATACCTAACACGTGTTTAACAATGTCTTTTTATTACTAGTATGTTGTGAAATTTAAGCCTTGATAATTTAAAAAACCTTTTTTTAAATTTATTTAAAATCAAGAATTTGCAACAATCATAACTCAGAATAATAAAAACATCATGAGCAAAATGCTAAAGATAGTTTTAAAGAAAACCTTCCAATTAGAAAAAACAAAATTTTGAGCCAACTTTGTTAAGTATGTAAAAGTTAGGATTTGTATCATAATTTAGTCCTGTCCTCCCCCAATGGATAATCCTTTTCAGTTAAGTATGGTTGAGGAATAAATAGTTGAGTGAGGTTATAAATTTTTTGGTATAGCTTTCCAGGTTAGTAGCAGTCGCATTTTTTTCCTTTTTTTTATTAAGCAATAAATCTTTGGGGGAGGAGGGGCAAGAGATGCATTCAATATGAAGGAGAAAGGAGAGAGAAGCTCAATTAAAATTAAAAAAGCAAAAAAAAAAATTTTTTTTTACATAAATAACTGAATTGACTTTTTAAAAAAATGTTGTCATACTTAGAATTTATCGGAAACAGCTAATTGTTAAATGTAAAAAGACTAGATTATGAAACCCTGGCATAGTTATTCTGCATAAAATATTGATGAAAATGCAATGAAATAAAAAAAAAATTCAATTTTTAATTAGAACTATAACAATATTAAAATAAAAAACATAACAGTATATTTTATACCTTCTTTTCCCTTCTGTTTGGGCGTTTTTTCTTGAAGTGGTAAAGCTGATGATTCTCTATCAGTACTTTCTTTTTTTGTACCAGTTTTCACTGTTTTAGTTTTTTTACCCTTCCTAAAAGAAAAAAAAGAGAGAGAATGAAAGTTTAGGAAAATATGAAATTAATACACTAATAACTAAAAACTTTTTTTGTTGGTGTTTCTGCCATATTTTAATAAATTAAAGGTAATGAGGTACTTAATTTATCAGTTTATCACTTCCATAAAAAAAAACGGGATTTAATGAAAATAATGCATAAGCATGATGTCACATATTCCCAATTTTTGTTCAATAATCATGGCAGAATGCCTAGTCCATGTATCCTAACTACAGAAGATTGTCAGAAAGTTAACACGTTAAAAAATTAAAATATACTAGGAATGACTCCCATCCTAAAAGTCACAGGTTAAAAATGTTTGCATCAAAATTCCTAGGTTATGACTTTGTATACCACTGTTACAAGTAAGTTTTCTGGAGAGATGTAGTAAACGTCAATAACAATGGGAGTTTGGACGGGATAGGTTGCTCTTTACTTAGTCAGAAAATGTAAACAGATATAACATATACAACAATCATAAATAACAGATGTAACATATAAAATTATACATAAAAATTAATAAAGCCTTAAAATTATGAGATAACGAAATTTAGAGACGCTAAACTATGTTAATTTTTTAATGGATATTAGCAGCTTGTCACAGTTTTTAACATTACACCACCATTGTTTATCCATTTGCAGATAAAGCCTCATATCATGCCCATTAATGCACACATTTTTTAATGGCAGAATCCCATAATCTTGAAGATAGTTTATTATTACTACCAGATATCTTTAATTTTTCAAAATGAGAGAGAAAGCATAGAAATAGCAGTTAACTTATATCCTTCATTAGAAAAATTAAACTGGCTTACCCACAAAATAAATAAAAATTGAATATATACATTCAATGCTAGCATTTGAAATCAAAAGTGCTGCCATAATTTTGTATTATTCACATTGTTTGATGACAGTTTTTTCTTTTAATAGAAACTGTTTGATAAGAAAGCAGACAAGTATCAGTAATAATATTGTTAAATATTTCCAAATGCAGTAGGGCCGTACCGAGTATTCGGTATTTACTCGGTACTCGGCTAAATTTTGGGCCGAGTACCGAGTACAATACAGAGTAGTTGTAAGAATTTCATTTTTAAGCATTATTATCATTTTTGAAGCCAAAGGAATTTATAATTGACCTGTAAAAGTTATTTGAATATAAAAATATATAATATATGCAATTATTCCTAAAAACTATTTACTTAGTATATAGAAATATGTTTACAAAAATACAGAAAAGTTAAGAAAAACCAAAGCAATTCAAAATTTAGTTTTAATAGTTCACTTTTTAATGTCCCTTTCATTATACCACAACCAAAATGATTGAAACTTTCATTAGCTTTTCAATGTTACTCAGAATGGCAATAACAGTTTCTTGACACTTTCCAGTAATTGCTACTGAACTGTAGTTAAATTTTTTATCTTACTTTCAGTAGCATAAAGGCAAAGAGGCTGCTTTAATTCATGCAATATTTTCAACATATTATACTTTGAGTTTTATCTTATGGTTAATTACTGTAATTGTTAATTTTTTTGGATTCAGACAAATGTGACTGAACTTTTTTAAAATTTGAACATGCAGCTACAAAGTGGTTAAAATGTCCATCAATGTTTTTAGCTATAACTAACATGTCAGAAAGCATGTAGGATAGATAAACCCGATTTTATTATAAGTTGCACATTGTGAATAGTGCAAGCCACATTTTTAACATCAGCTTTTTGCATTATTCAATGACAATTTGTATTATTCAAAATTACAGTAACCAATAACCATTTTTGACAGACGGATTTCAGGTATTAGAGTGAGTTAGATAAATTGAAGAATGGATTTTAATTTCACATTGGCTAATTTTACTTTTATTTATTAATTTTTTTTCTATCTTTTAAAAATAATGGTACTGTTTTAAATTTTTTGAATTTTCAAAAATAGTCTTTAATAGGTGCCTAATTAAATTTCAAATTTAATTAGTTAATTTGAAATTTTTTGTAAAATTAAATGTATGACTACATGCTCAAGAAGTATGTTTATATATATCTACACACACACAGACATGTTATTTTTAAGCTCACTTCATGTGCGCATCAATAGTTCTTTCTTACACACAACTACTCGGTACTCGGCCGAGTAGTAAATGGCCGAGTACTCGGTACTCGGCCAAAGTGCTACTCGGTACACCCCTAAAATGCAGTAATAAGCATGTACACAGAGGGATATAGATGCATACAAAATTAATTCAGAACAATCAGCACCTCATATGACACGTACGGTAAAGATTTGTGTAATTTCTATAGTGGCTGACGGTTACTGAAATAAAATGAGATCAATAGAGCTGTTGCAAACAGTATGTATTCGTTACTGAGTAACGAGTATTCTCTCTAACACGAAGTACTGAATCGTTATTTTGGAATACGACTCATTACTGCATCAACGCTCTGCAGAACTAAATAAACAGGGGTCGATGCAGGTTTTTTTTCTTGGGGCCTATTTTGTGAAAAGTAAAGGTTATTTTTGTGAAATTTATTATATTTTTGTGAAAAAAAAAAAACATTTTGCAACGAAAGTTGAAATCCAGTTAATCAAATTCGAACCAAGCATTTATAAATAAAAACTTTTTTAAACCTTTTTGCTGAAGTTTTCCTCTCTGGTGAACTTGTTTGTTTACAAATTACACATTTTAAAACATCACAAAATAATAAATAGTAAGTTTTTATGGAATTGATTTTTGTGAAGGGGCCCATTTTATCAAATTTATTTTTGTGAAGGGGCCCATTTTACCAAATTTATTTTTGTGAAGGGGCCCATTTTACCAAATTTATTTTTGTGAAGGGGCCCATTTTATTAAATAGATTTTTGTGAAGGGGCCCTAAATAGGCCCCAAATTTTTCCTGGATCGACCCCTGATAAAACAAACTGCAAACGCTACCTTCACTTGAATGTTATTTACTTATGCCAGTGCTAAAGTAACGAAAGGATTAAATGAACACCCATATCCCCGTATGTGATACTGATACGGAAGAACCGAGACCGAATTTTCAGAGTCCGAAGTCCTACCGCAAACCCTCATCTTTTTGCATCAAACTGTCCATCTCCGTTCATGAAATGATTCGGTACTTCGAGTCAGAGAAAATACCCGTTACTCAGTAACGAATACGTATTGTTTGCAACAGCTCTCGCATGATTCATGGAGCTGGATAGTCTGATGCGAAAAGATGAGAGTTTTTGTTTGGACATACAGGTGCTCATTTAGTCATTTCATGACTTTTGTACTGGGTTCATAAAGACCTGTTAAAAGAAGGAAAACATTAAGGAACCATGGATTTAAGAAATAGGGAACAAGACGTGCTTGTTTTTTTTTGTAGGATTTTAATTAGGTTAATTTAGTATTAATTATGCATTTAATCACTTAAAATTGCTCATAATTTTATTGTAAAAAGAACAGAAGATTATAGTGAAATAAAATATTCATTGTAGCTAAGGAATGATAAAGTATTTCTATGAAATATAACTTTAATTATTGATTTTTATTCGTAAACATAAAATCAGCAGATACTCATGATCAGAAATTAAGAAATCTGTTAGCATCTTTTTGTTTTTCTTTAAATGCAAAAGAGATTTCTGGAGATACTGTCAAAATGGGTGTTTTAAACTGGATTTCTGGACGCGATAGTGATGGAAGGATCGTCATAAGACAGCACTCTATTATAACTCGAGATGCAATACATTTGTCGAAATGTGAAAAATGCTATATGATTCCACACTATTTCAATCGTCGTGACTGACAATTTTATGTATTAAAATGAGTCTATGAATGTGTCAGAAAGTTTTGCAATATTGAGCGGGAGAAAGTATGTTTTTGGGAACCGTTTTAAGGCTACTTTCCATTATAGACATGTTCTGTCATTGTAGGTTTACTGTTTTCAGTAAACAATGAGTATTTCTATTAAAAATACCTTAGTAGTATTTTTTCTTTAATATATACAGTAAAACCTGATGAGATGAAATTGTAAGAAACCGCAGAAAAATTCTGATTTGGACAGATTTTTCCATCTTATCACATGAAATTGTATTGGATTATTTTCATGGAAATGGACATTGGGATATTTCTATTCAACGCAGAATTCTATTTTTACAGGTGTTATTGTATTTATTATATTTTCATTTTTATGAAGATTTCCGTTACAGAAAAGCTGCGCAGTAAAAAGATTCCGTTATGGGTCTAGGTCTAGGTAACAGTTTTCCCCCAATCACCTCATGTATAGTATACAGGGTTCATACTCTATTTGAATAACAAAATTACCTGACTTTTCCAGGTTTTTTCCAGACCATTTTTCCTACAATTCACGACATTTTTAGAAATACGAATAGCAATTCTAGATCTTAATGATTAAATATGTCTCTGAAAATAAAAGTAATCTATAAAATTGAAACTAAAAATCTATTATTTGATATTTAAAATATAAAAAACAATTAAAAATATACAATTTGGATGGATGCAAAGTAACATTTGACTGATATAATTAGATTTCACATATCAACCATTCAAATATTTTTTGACATTTCTACTACCATGTCATTTGTTTCTGTTGTTTCAGAAACAGTTTGTTATGTAACTTTAATTTTTTTGTCTTTTAACAATTTAATTTTAGCTACAGCTTTTCTTTTTTGCTTGCTTTATAATTTTCTTTCTTCTTCTTATTTAAATATTCATGATATCTCATCCTAGTCACCTTAACATGGCTCAATATTTCTTTCGCAGAAGTATCACTTATTTAGCAACAAATTTGTATGGCTAAAACATTATGTTAAAAATATGAATGTAGCAAAAATACTACTTGCTAATAAAAAAAATCTGAATTTTTTGCAGACTAAATTCGGAAGAATCTTGACACATGATAGCACATATATTTTTTTAATCCCTGACTTTTCCAGGTTTTAGAAAAAAAAAATGCGATTTTCCCTGACAATTCCCTGTTTTCCAGTCGTGTAGGAGCCCTGGTATATAATTAGATTTTATGCAGTTCTGTGAATATATATTACACATGTAAGTACCTTAAGAGAGCTCAATTTTATATTTTCTGAAGTGTTAAATTAAGGCATGTATGCAGATACATTTTATCTTTGTTTTAATGAATAATTAAAGTTCATGTAATCGAAACAATCCTCTGAAAACTAGAAAATACACCGAATATGTGTGTAGTACTTACGACGACTGTTAATATCAGTTTTCTAAATATATACAAAAGTAACGAGTAACAAATACTTTCTAAAAGGTAGCGAGTTTGAAAGTAACGAATACATACGGGTAGTCATTTAGTCATTACTTTTACAGCACTAGAGATCAACAATAATAATTTAATAAAAATGAGATCAGTATGATAGTGAAGCACGTCTCACTACAAATACAAAACAGTCCTTCCGGCCTGTACCGAGAGGAAAAGGTAGCTTTCCTATATCTCCGTTTTAAAATTTTAGCTAATGTTACACGAAAACAACAAATTTAAATGCAAAGAAAATGTTTACAAAAGACTCGTTAATACTGAATTTGAATAAGAAATTCGCCGTTATCGTATGACATAGGTCAGATATATATATATATATATATATATATATATATATATATATATATATATATATATATATATGTATATATATATATATGGATATATCTATATATATAAATCAACATTTGAACGGAGGGTGGTTTTGGGGCCTGGGGGTCATGATCGGTGAAAATATATCGAAATTTTCCGGAACTGCTTTCCTCCGAACGGCTGCAATAGGTAGCTTTATACTTTTTTGTATTGAAAGCTACCTAATAATGTAGTTATACACTATACAGAGACCTTGTTTGGAAATATTCCAGATATTTCCTTGATGATCTCTTAAGACCAGTGAATATATACAAATGTCCATAATATTATTATCAATGAACACAACTCCAATCTACTCACCACAATACAGCCTGATCATGTGAATGTAACACATAATTGTTGCATAAACTTTAAAGATGCAATGTTAAAATCACTGGGAAAATAAGTGTACATTTATATATGGAATCTGAGAGGCAAATATGGAATGATAAAATAACAAAAAGAGTTATTTATCATTCATTTAGAAATTTAAAACAGATTAACAAAAAAGGAATTATCTTTATGCACTATAATTGAAATAGATTACACATAATCTTGAGATTTTAACAAATATACAAAACATATTTCAAATAATGAAAATATTTATTAGAACTTAATTTAATAGCATTTAGCAGAAGTTGCAGACTTTGCTCTATTTAAAAATTGGACATCAAATTTTTAGTCAAGCAATGACTCGAAAGATTATTCTTAATGATTAATACACTAAATTATCATCAGAAATGGATTACTGGAATTCAGATCAATTTTTTTTGTTATTAAACTAAATGTGCACTCACATTCAGCATTGCTGTGAGGAATGGATAAAATTCCAAGCCAGCAAAATCCCCCCCCCCCCCCCCCCCCCAGTAAGACCAGTCTGAGAAATTTTCGGAGTGGGAAAAATGCTTTTTCTAAAGCAAGGTAAATTAATTTTTATGTACAAGTTCAGTCATAGAGCTATCTTTTATATATTTTGTATTTCTATGTATCACAATGTTTTAGGACCGAACAACTTGCCAGAAAGTTACAAAATTCCATAAATTTGAACTGCATGATCATGTGTATTCAGTCTTAAAGTGCTTTTGAACATGTTCTTTTGGCTATAACTCCAGGTATTCATCCCTGACATCAGGGGTAGGGCTGATATGCAGCATACCTCAAAGTTTAAGTATGCACTTTTTCTGTTTTGTAACAAGTAATATTTTTAAGGCTTACAAAAATCTGATGAAAATATTTGCATAATAGTATACTTTTCTTAGACTGAAAGCATGTTTGTGAGATTATATTAAAGAGAAAACAAACTACAGATTGTCAAAAACATGTTTCTTCGTGTTTGTTTTATTTAAAGAGACTTGCATGCTTGAAAAAAAAAAAAAGTACATAATATCCAGCTTCTGAAGGTTTCTTATCAGCTATCCTTTGAATTTTCCCATTTGTTGTGTCTATCCCCGGCTTAGTTTTCTGTTGGCACTCTAGGTAGTGCTTGGAATTTTACTTTTGTTGTAGCTAATCTTGACTATGATTCCCCCTTTCTCAATCTAGCTATTCCCTGGAACCTTCAAGTTGCTATTGCTCAACTAAACATAATTATTGTTTTCTAAACTTAACTAGCATGTTTAACATTCATTTTGAATAATAATTAAATATGCCAATATTATTTGTCCTCATACTACTTTCCACCACTGTGTTAAGAGAATTTCACCATATACACATAGTTACAAAATCCTACTAACATTTTCCTTTGAAATATATCATATAGGACATAATAAAATCTTAAATACTTGGAAAATTATTAATTTGTTAAATAAAACAGCTTTTACACAAGACTCTGTTTTTCATTATGATCTCCAAGATAATAAATAAACAAGCAAAATAATGTTTTTTATGACATAGAGCTTCAATAGAGCCCCCCCCCCCCCCCCTCTGCCAGCCAAAAGGTCATAATTTTAGTCCAGACTGTATCTTGAAGTCAGAAACTTAGGTAAACTCAACCTAAGGTAATTAAAACCTTCGGCAAACTAAAAGAATGGCAGACGTTGAACCTAAACTAAAAGAATGGCAGATGTTGGGAGGAGGAGGGATAGGATTCTACTTGGGAGACACATTTAAACTAGAGATAGTAAAAATTTTATACTACAATTCTGGCAATATGAAATGCTTTTAAAAAGCAAAAGACTTTCTAAAGAAAAGTGACATTTTCACATTTTTCTACAAAAAACAAAATGCAGAAAATCAGTTATTGTGTTTGAACCTTACAGGATTGTACCTGTAAATTTCAATTCAATCTTTCAATTCTAATTTTTATATAAAGATGAACATGCTAAATACCTTATTTTCACTTAGCAGAAGAATAACATGATTTTAATTACGATAAAAGAATTGGGAAAGTATAGATTTCAAATTCAAATTTATGGCAAAATAACATTTTTTTTTTTTTTTTTTAATATTTAAAAATTATAGACACATATGCATCCAATTTAAGTATGCATTATAAACATGGGATAATCTGAAAGTTATTTAAACATTAAACAAATCAAATATAAGTAGTAATTTTCCAATCTGAGCAAAAATGTGTCTAGGCTGGGACTCGAACCAAGAACCTTTAGCTTCAATTACCAGTACTCTCCCAATAGAGCTATCTAGACAATATACCAGCCAACACAATATTCACTCAGAACAACCATTTGGTCATGACATCAACATTTTCGATCAGATGGGGAAATTACTACTCATGAATTATTTACCAATCATTTGATTGTGTTAAAAATTATAAATCAAATAAAGCTTTGAAAAATTTGCTTTAAGGAATACTGCAACTTGATCCGAAAAATTTTGTGGATCAATTCATTTCAGCCCAAAATTGCTCTGTGTTTACTTTGTGAACACAGATTTACAAGCTTTTTATTGATAACAATCAAATGCTTAGATTAAATGACAAGGAAAAAATTTAGGTCCCATGGTACTCATTACCAGATTTCATCAAATATAAATTTAGTTTTTTGTTAATTTCCATTGATTTCATATTTTCAATAGAATAAAAACATAGATTTTCTTTTTCTTTCTTTCTTTCAGTTTCTGTATATATTTGAATATGACAAGGCTTTCATAAACATGTGAATAAAATGAGATAATCCAATTCAACAAGCTGAAAGTTTTCCAAAAGCTTTTAAAAAAATTCTAATTATTTAGCTGCTTTATACAGAGCAAATTTAGAAAACCCTTCACCATAAAATGAGTTTAAGCTATATATTTAATAAGATAACTTTAGATAGCTTAAAAATCAGGAGCACCATTTGAAAGCCAAACACCACTAAAGCAAATTTATAAAAAGAAGTTTAAAATGAAAGAAAAAATTGCAAAAAGAATTTCAATACTTTACAACAGATGATCTCAAAGCTCTTTTGCTGGAACCATGGGACCATTTTTTCCCTTGTTGAGTCTCTATTATGCCACCTTGTAGGGCGAGCCTCCTATTTATGAGTAAATACTTTAATTTAAAGTGTTTCTACTTTTAGGTTTGGTAACAAAATGAACTACTGCAATACTTAGTTACAGAAACAGATTTATTCCCTTAAAATAATATTTTTCATATTAAAAATACTAAATATGATAGCATTTACAGGGGTGAGAACAACGAAATTGCAAAATGGGGAAATTTTTTGCTTCCCCCTCCCTCCTATATCTAGAAATCCCCCTTTACAAAGAGGGCAGGACAATTTGGAGAGGTGGGGGGGGGGGGAGAGAACTTAGGCGATTGATTTATTAATTGTTATTATTGCAAAACAACAAATAAGGTAGAAAAGTTTTCAAAAATTTAAATTTTAAAGATCTTTAATTTTTTGAGATAGGGGAAAGGAGTAGTGTAGATGATTGATTATCTATTGTTAAAAGAAAATAACAAGTGGGAAAGATTTTTTAATAAAGGTTTTTAAAGTGTTTTGTATTTAGAAGGAGGAGAGTAAAAAATTTTGAAGGGAAAGGAAATTTCTCTTAAATGAAAATCCACTGAAATGAAGATTCTCACCCCTGAAATAGCATAAGTGAAAGATTGAAGGCTACATTCATACATAAAATACATTTTCCAGTATTTCACAAACACTAAAAGTTAAATTTTTATGAGAATTGGGTTTGGTGTTTAAAGCAATGAAATCTTGAAGAATCTAAAAGAAGGACATGGTATCTTTTTTTTTCTTTTTAAATAGAAGATGCAAGTTTGCTTTAATTTAGGCAAGTTTAATCTTACAGCAGTTCTCAAAAAAATATTTTCCCCTGTTAACAACAATTTTTCAACAATTTTAACAAATTTTCTGACATATTCACAATCATTTTCATAGATAAAATCATGAAATGTGCAGTCATGAACATTAAAGTAATTTGGAATCAAACATCATTTTCCATTTTGATAAATGCTACATCTTCAGTTATAGTGAATTGTTGTCTCATGATAACCTTTTCCAGAGTGCCAAGTCTTGAAAATCAGCCTAAAACACCCAATTTTGACATTTTCTGAAAAAATCATTTGCCTTTATTGAAAATTTTTATTCAATTGATTAGATTCTGAATAAGAACAACACATTTTGTGTCTTTCAGAATAAAAATAGCATTGTGAATGTGCCAGACAATAATCAAATTTATATTTGAAAAAAAAAAATTGTGAAAATTTTAAGAATTTAAGCATTCAAACATAGTTTTTGCAGAAAAAAATATATTTTAAGGGATAAGAACTACTCTACTTAATTAAAATATACATAAATATACAATTCTTCCTTAAAATATATTATTACAGATAATTGAATATTTTTAAAACTAAAAATATCTCAAAGCTCTAGAAAATGCATTGAATTACTATAGTATAGACAAGGCAAAAAGTAAATTTGGAAAAAGAGAGCAACAAGTAAGAAAAGCTAGCAATTTAAGAACAAAATTAAAGGGAAAAAATCAGTACCCATGAGCTGCTTCCAATTCCTTCTGTTTCTGCATGTTTGCATCATTATACTTTAACACTCTACTTTCAGGAACCCATTCATCCCAACTAAAAAGAAATTAACTAAGTTAAAATCATTTTAAAAAACATTAAGTACTTTAATTCAGACATGACTAATAAAATATAGCACAGTAATCTCTAAAAATTTGCAGTAAAACTCAATCCAAAAATGATAAAGATCTGGGATCTTCCATCTACTGAACTTGAAGCGATAAGCTATTTTCTACATTATGGGATTCTGCCATAAAAAATTCGTCCATTAATGGGCATGACATGAGACTATCTGCAAACAAATAAACAATGGCGATGTAATGCAAAAACTGTGATAAGCGAATATCTATTAGAAAAAGAACATAATATGATGGTACCAAAATCCCATTTGTAACTGCATTAAGATTTATTTATGGCTGGTCAGATGAACTTAACATCAATGAAATGGGG
Organism: Maratus michaelseni; assembly: GCA_963931845.1. Classification (NCBI taxonomy): domain Eukaryota; kingdom Metazoa; phylum Arthropoda; class Arachnida; order Araneae; family Salticidae; genus Maratus; species Maratus michaelseni. Next base: position 33,628,832 of record OZ007600.1, read on the forward strand.
AAAAACAGTTTGATTTAAGCCAGAGTAGGGCGATTGATTGGGATAAATATATCTGAAAATTTTGTGCGCCTAACCTTCTAAAAAGACATTTCGTAAAAGTAGGATGGTCTACAAATATTGTAGAAATTGACGAAACTTCTGTTATTGTTGGCATTTATTACATTCCCGTGAAATTTAATTGTAACAGCAGTATACAAAACCATTAACAAGGAATTTTGATGCGAACATCTTTATCTCATAACTTTTAGGACTATAGTTTTGATTAGTATTTTTTATAATTTTCAGCGAATACCTTCACCGTCAATCTTTCGTATTCAGTACCAAACGAATGTTGGCCGAAAATAAAGAACATCTAACGAATCTGACATCAAGTGAATTGACGTCACAATCATGCATTTTTTACAAGGGTTCTTATGAAAATTGGTCGACAGGATAATACAGAATTACCAAGATTTTTATATCTCCAGCCTTACAGCATTTAATTTTCTTCCTAAAACACCTTTTTTTACAAGTCAAAAGTATTTTGAAGGCAATTCAATGAACTTTGACCACAAAGAATGCAATAAAAATTGTTTAGCCTGGCAAACTGTTTCCACATGGTGAAATATTGCAGTGAAATTGGCCAGATTGCAAGGGATTACGACTGGGTACAAATTAAGAACACATTTAGATTAGCTAATTTTCAAAACAAAACATTGGTGGAATAGAGGATCTGGTGTGAATGATTTTTAGCTTGTTTAGATTTTGATGGTGAAGGTTGCAGCTGAAGCTCTTGGGCCTCAGTTTGTCATCTTAATGCCCTTCCACTTATCTCTAACTTTCATACATTCCACAAAATTATGCATATTTTGGAAAATTCAGAGCATTGTAACAATGTTGCACACACACACACACACACAAACACACACACATATATATACCCAGTGGCAGAAAGTTCTGTAGCTGTCTGCGACAAGCTTTTAAAATTTCATAATCTGTCTGCAAATTTTGCGTGCAATTTTAATGAATGATTAATACACTAAACTAGGAATTTTTCATCATTTTATTTAAGATAGGGTAAGCTTGATGCATTCTCATTAATTTTGCTTATAACTTTTGATGTTACATATCGTTTCATCATCTCATTTCTTGTGGGATTTCTAAAATGGGAAGGATAAGTTTAGGAGGGGAGGGGAGAGAAATTTCCCTCCCTGGTGCAGCTATAGAAATTCCTTCTGGAAAAAAAATGTTTTAATTAAAGTTCTGCATCAGCTGCAGATCGGGTAACACTGTTTTCAGTTCGAGCTGAGTTTAGATTCCTGCAGGTTGGATTCGGGTTAACCCAATTTCTTAAAAGTTGGTTCTGTTATACTGTTTCAGATTTAAAATTTTCTGCATTAAACATAGATGTTTGTTTGTGTGTGATGTTTTCTGAAGAGACTGCTAAGTGCAGAGCTGCAAGATTTGGCAGGAAGAGTCTGAAGTGTTGTTTTGACTGAAGTTATGCACCTCAAAGCCCACTTTTGGACTAGTTTTCTTAATTTTTTGTCTTTTTTTTTTTCAAGCGAATTTTCTACCTTAGTAAAAGGAATCCAGAATTCTTCCATCTATTTTTGAATTATGCAATTGTTAGCATTTTTTCTCGTTTTGTGACGATGTTTAGACAGTAAAAGAAACTGGGTTTCAATATTTTAGCAGTCTCTATATGCAGTAAATTTTAACAATACTCACCTTTTTTTTTTTTTTTACCGCGATCTTTTGCCGAAATTCGCGTGTATTTACTGCAATCCTTTGCCGAAATTTACGCGTTTTTACCGCGATCTTTTGACGAAATTATGTACATTTACTGCGATCCTTTGCTGAAAATCGTGTGTTTTTACTGCGATATTTTGACAAAAATCGCGTGTTTTTATCGCGATCCTTTGACGAAATTCGCGTGTTTTTACCGCGATCTTTAGACGAAATTCATGCGTTTTCACCGCGATCCTTTGCCGAAAATCGCATGTTTTTACCACGATCCTTTGACGAAAATCACGTGTTTTTACCACGATCTTTTGACGAAATTCGCGTGTTTTTTACCGCGATCTTTTGACGAAATTATGTGTTTTTACCGCGATCTTTTGACGAAATTATGTGTTTTTACCGCGATCCTTTGCCGAAAATCGCGTGTTTTTACCACGATCTTTTGACAAAATTACGTGTTTTACCGCGATTTTTTCCGAAATTCACAAGTTGCGGACAGTTTTTTAAATTAATTTCATTAGTGCAGACAAAAATTGTCTGCAAGAGATTTTCTTAGTCCGCGACTACGTCGCCGTGTTTCTGCCACTGGGTATATATATACAACTGCAATCGCCGTAGTTTTGGTGAAGTAACATCTTACAAGACCAAAGTGTTTTAAATCCAGCGATTTATATACCTATGACCTGTCTATGCTGCTAGTATATTACATGAAGTGAGAATGAAGATTTGTCTTCATCCAGCAGAATCAGTGATAGTGAGATGTCATAGATGACATTAGAGCAATTCCTCTTCTTCTGATCATCCTGTCAGTGGTTAAATGGATTAGGTACTAAAATAATGATTGTGCCCAATCTCATATTTCAACTGACAACTAAAATATTTTACCTTCGACTGATGGATAATAAGATATTATCCTTTTTCCTTTCAAGGAACTATTAACGAACTTTATGATATTAAACTATTACTAAATGTGAAGTATGATGTTCTGTTCCTTCTTAATTTATATTTTTTATGTATGTTAGATAATATAAAATGAGCTGCAGATATATAAGAAATGTGTTTACATAATTTGTGTATGTTATTCTGTTATGGATCTATCTGCTAGTTGTGGTAATCTCATTAAAAAGAATGCATACATGCTTTATTGTTGATATTATTACTTATATCAGATGTTGGTGTTTTTAATTAGAATAACTGTCCATGTATTTAAACAATAAGTTCTGAAAAGAATTTGAATTTCTAAAAACAGTTATGAAGGCAACAAAACCAATAATCCGAGATTTAAAAATAATTATATTAAAAATTTTAAAAGAATCTTTAAACAAATCATGAAAATTTTTTAAATATTTGAATAGTTAAACAAAATTTAAAAAACAATATATTATAGATTTATATTGCATATTTTAATTTATTTCTGCGATAAAATAGATTATCCAATTAAAATTGTAATTAATTTTAAATAACAGCTAAACTTTCTGGTTTATAAAAATAAATTGCCTCCTTTTTAGGTGTGTTTGTAATTATATAAATAAGTAGCACTTATAGTCGTCGTCTGTCTACATATAGCAGCGCAAAAACTACCCAACTGAATGGTTTGAAATTTAATATATATAATCGTTGCAGAATTTTGTCAAGTCATTCCAAATTTTATGAAAATCGAATCAAAACTTAAAAATATATTAATAAAAGTTTTCTTCATTCTATTAAATCCTATCATACATAATCTATATAGTAAAAGCGCAAGTCATGTGACTGAGGAAAACAAATACGAGCTAACCACATCTTTTTCCATATGCCCAGCGGCCATTTTTATTCAAAATTATTTTTTTTAATAAAATTGCATAAAAGTTACATTTTTAGAAAGATCGTTCAAAAAAAATTGTTTGCTTGAGAGATGAGTTACATTTAAAAATGTATAGATTCCGAGATAACTTCAGTGAAAATTACGTTAACAGCCGAATATCTCAATCCATTAAAGTAAATAAACAAAAGATTCATTCATCGTGAGTCATAGAAATATTAAACCATGAAGGTAATCATTTGCAACACAAAGCAAGATCTCCATGGTGAATTATACAGCACTGCCTGGTGAAAAAAAAAGGCTTCCTCATTTCGCTCATAGCAGACAATATAATTTATTTCACTGAAATAATAACGATGATTTTTTTTACATCGTAAAACTAGTTATAGCACGAAACAAACGCACCTCATTTGTCATGTTTAACGTACAATTTCCAAATCTTACTTTTCATTAAATAATTAAACATGAAAAACTTCAAAGCTAAAACTTATATGCAACAAAACATTTATATTTTTTGTAAATTTCAATGATTATACATATTTTTTTAACAGCAGTTTGAAAATAATTGATAAACATTTTCGCTGCGAAAAATAAGTCTGACTGGGATTCTAACTCAAAGAAAAAGGCCAGAAATCCAGAGCATTGCCAAAGGCAATAATTTATCTGATTATAAATTGTAACAAACTTTGAGGCTTATTTTCTCAAGACCCTCTGGGTATTGCACTTTATGACATACTATATTTATATAGAGTGGAACTTCTTTTTAACGAAGTCCCTATTTAACGAAGTTTTTTACTTAACGAAATTTTCTGCAGAACTTTGACTTTGAACACCATTAGCATGTAAATTAATCTCCATATTACGAAAAATATATAACAAAAATTTTTCCACTTTTGTACCTGTACAAAATTCAAACTAAGATGTTGCTGTTGGAATGGATATGCGAATTTATTTCAGTGGATTGTAAGAAAATGAACACATTTAAATAATTTCCATTCTGCTTGGTGCTAAATTTTTTTTTACACTAAGAAAAACATTTGTTATCATTACTCTCCCACACAGAGACTCCAGCGCTGACAGTTGGGGAAGTCAAAATTCCCCTTTTACATTCAATGATATAGAAGATGCAGTGACGCAATGGCGTCAGATGCATTGAAGCAAAAAATATCAATTAGAGTCACACAGTTACCGTTCTGATCTTCCATTGCTGATAGACAATTGCTTTGTACAGCCACAAGAATGTGCTTCGAAATGCAAATCCAAGAACATCAAAGTTATATGTGTTCCTTCCAATACCACTTCTAAACTTCAGCCATAAGGAATAATAAAAAATCTTGAAGTACATTATTGAAAAAGACAGAAAAAAGAGAATGTAGTGAAAACATTTGTTTGAGCACCTGTGTATTACAGCCGATGAAAGCTTGGGAATGTGACGTGATTTCATCGACCATACACAACTGTTTTGTAAAAGACAGCTCCATAATTGAAACTAAATCAAATGCTTCTGAATCTGAAGGAAAATTTTCATGAATTTTAGTTGATTTCTATTTTCTTCATAATGAAGTTTATAAATGTAACGATGAGACTTTGTTAAATGGAAGTTTCGCTGTATTTATATACTAACTATACTCCATCGATACACATACATTCAACACATTCTATGTTCCCAACAACGAAACCTCTCCTTGTAAGTGATGTGTCAAAATTAGCTAGAAGAAAGCATATTAAGATGTTTACAATAAAAAGATAAGATTATTAAAATTATAAAATCACAATTTAAAAACAAATTATGTTGACTTACTTTTTATTCCATCCACTGTAGTGAATAAAATATTTTGTATTTTTCTCTTTGGTTTGCGACTTTATGCACTGAAATTTTAAGAAAATATAAACACTCAAAGAAACAGACATATTTAGTAAAAAGAAATCCAAGTAAATTTTATATTACATCAGTAAAGATTACTTACTCCCCCCACATACACACAGTTTGTTTTCTAGAAAAATTAATGAGTTACTTTTAGCTCCACTCAATACTACAACACACTTTAAATAAAAATAAATAAATCTGGTACTTGTTTACTTTTGCATTGTATCTTTCTGCCACCAATCAATGTAAGTTAATGCCAATAATTAAAGTTGTCAAAGAAATCTCTGTGGCACACGAAAAAAAAAGTTAAAAATCTAATAAAAAATTAAGTTAAAAAATCTAATTAAAAAAATCTGGTACTATTCTAAACTATGTAACTAATAATTTTAAACTATGCTTATTATTATTTTTCTCAATTAATTCACATAAGACTTTTGTGCTCTTAGAAAATCAATGATTGGGGAAGGAGGTATAGTAAATACTTTTTACTGGCAACTAGAATTTTTTGCTGAGCACCAGATTTTATCAAATTTGTAAAGCCCTGGTTATTGGTCAATTATATGTTTATAAACATGTATTAGTATTAGGCTATAACATATGTATTAAGGCTGTTCTCAAATCCAAACTGGTTGTTTTATGACATTTTTTTAAACTAATTTTTGTTCGGAAATGCATGAAATTGGGAGGTGCTCTTATTCAGAAACTTTGTAATCGAAAGATGTTTTTCATTTTTTGGTGAAGGTAGAAGATCTTTCAGAAAATACTGTCAAAGTCGGCATTTCGAACTGAATTCCCTTCGCCGCAGCACGAAAAAAGGGGACAAATGTGTCGTCATGCGACATGAATCTCTTATAACTCGATATGTAATTTATTTATCAAAAAATGGAAAACTCATTTTGATTTTAAATCGCTTCTATAGTCAAGCCTGCCAATTTTATGCCTTTGTGTTTTAAATTAGTCAGGAAGTTTTGTATTGTTGAGCAAGTCATTTGAGAACCACCATAAAGATGCTTAATCAACTCTTTCTACATGAATCAGTCTTTCTTACAATCTTGCACTGCTTCTATTTGTTGCCTCAAGCAAAAGAAGTTTTAGCAAATTGAAATTCATCAAAGCATATGTGATGAATTTAAGAAAAAAGCCACAATTAACAAATTTAATTTATAATTTTTTAGTATTTTTTTTGTTCTGAAAGTAACAGAGAAACAATATTCCTCCCCCACAAAAAAAAAAATTGTAAAAAATTTTAATGCATATTTGCATTGATCCCAGGAATGATAAAATTCAGCGCCGAAAAAGCGGAATTCTGCGTTTCCGCAGAAAAATGGCATGTCGGTATTTATAGCTCAAACTGTCTTATGATAATATAATGAAACTTTTGCAGCAAATTGTTCATTAATTTGTAATTAATAGATAACTTTGATGTGTGTTTTTTTTTTATTTTATACTTTATACTTATTTAAGTTATGATATTGAAAAAATATATATTAAAATGTTATACATGCATGTGCTATTATAAAAAGCAACTTGCACATTAAAAATGCATAGGTGTAAATATTGTGAATTTTTAAACTACATAAACAATTATTTACACATATTTTCATCTACAAATATTTATGGGGATGGGGAAGCCAATCTACTACCTTGCCTGGGGGAAGTTTAGTCTAGCTTCGTCACTGGCTCCCAGTGTATCCACTAGATACACAGGGCTCCCACTCAACTTTTGCAGTTAAAAATGGAAAAAAGGGACCATTTTTTTCAAAAAAGGGGACCAAAAGGGACCATTTTTTATTTAAAAAAAGGGACCGAAAAGGACCACATATTTGTTAAGAAGGGACCTATTCCGGCAAATCACAAATAAAATAAACACACAACACCCTCCTCCCTCCCTTATTTATAAATGTTCAAAGTATAATTTGTTATATTTGCTCCGATTCAAATTCACTTAATTCTGAAATTCATTATCTGAAAGATCAGAGATTACAAACTTCTATTATTAATACAACTTTATTTGAATTACAATGGTCAGTCAGTAAGTTAGTTGCACTGTTTAAGAAAAGATGATCGAAATTTTACAATAACTTTATTTGTATCCTAAAGTTTCATGTAAAATCTACTTTTCAACATCCATTATTTAAACATTTATCGAGACATGACACAAGTTTTTTAATGGCTTCTGCAAAGAAATCCTGTCCAATATCCAGCAATAATTTTATGCACACTTACATGAGACATATTATTTCGTCTATTTCGTCTACATGAGACTAAGAGATTTCGTCTATTGTTATGCGTCTGTTTGCAAAGATGCATTCAAGAGAGCAGCAATCTCATAATTTTATGCAGGTGATGGTCTTCCGTTGCGCTCAGCGTCGTCAATATCTGTACGTCCATTCTAAAATGTGTTGCACTGCTTCGCAATAACTTTATGTGACAGCATTTTCACTATACACTTCATGAAACTGATGATAAATTTCAATGCAGTTACACCTTTTCGCCCACAAAAAATGAATCACTGCATTCATTTCCCATTTGGATGCCACTTGCAGCTGCCGAGATATGTTTACAACTGATTATCAGATAAACTGAAACTGCTGTGTGAAAGCCCAAAATCATATTTACACAAAATGAAAAACTGAAGAAAATTGTGAAGAAATTCATGTTTCTTTTGCAATCCTTTGACGAAATTTGCATTTTTTTTGCAATCCTTTGACGAAATTTGTGATGTTTTCGCGATCTTTTGACGTAATTCACGGTGCTTTCATGAACCTTTGACAAAATTCGCGGTTTCTTCACGATCTTTTGACGAAATTCACAATGTTTCCGCAATCTTGTCACGAAATTCACAATCTTTTGACGAAATTAGTGTTCTTTTTTGAGATTTTTTGAAGAAATTCGTGATATTTTCGACGTACTTCGCGATCTTTCGACGTGATTTGCGATCTTTTGACGTAATTCGCATTATTTTCGCGATCTTTTGACGTAATTCGCGTTATTCTCGCGATCTTTTGACGTAATTCGCGATCTTTTGACGAAATTTGCGGGGTTTTTCGCGATCTTTTGACGTAATTCGCGTTATTTTCGATATCTTTTGACGTAATTCGTGTTATTTTCGCGATCTTTTGACGAAATTTGCAGGGTTTTTCGCGATATTTTGACGAAATTCGCGTTATTTTCGCGATCCTTTGACGAAATTTGCATTTTTATCGTGATCTTTTGACGAAATCCGTGTTATTTTCTTAATCTTTTGACAAAATTCGCGTTATTTTCTCGATCTTTTGACGTAATTCGCGTTATTTTCTCGATCTTTTGACGTAATTCGCGTTATGTTCGCGATCTTTTGACGTAATTCACGTTATGTTCGCGATCTTTTGACGTAATTCGCGTTATGTTCGCGATCTTTTGACGTAATTCGTGTTATTCTCGCGATCTTTTGACGTAATTCGCGTTATTTTCGAGATCTTTTGACGTAATTCGCGTTATTTTCGCGATCTTTTGACGTAATTCGCATTGTTTTCACGATCTTTTGACGTAATTCGCATTATTTTCGAGATCTTTTGACGTAATTCGCATTATTTTCGCGATCTTTTGACGTAATTCGCATTATTTTCGCGATCTTTTGACGTAATTCGCGTTATTTTCGCGATCTTTTGACGAAATTTGCGGGTTTTTTCGAGATCTTTTGACGTAATTCGTGTTATTTTCGCGATCTTTTGACGAAATTTGCGGGGTTTTTCGCGATATTTTGACGAAATTCGCGTTATTTTCGCGATCCTTTGACGAAATTTGCATTTTTATCGTGATCTTTTGACGAAATCCGTGTTATTTTCTCAATCTTTTGACAAAATTCGCGTTATTTTCTCGATCTTTTGACGTAATTCGCGTTATTTTCGCGATCTTTTGACGTAATTCGCGATCTTTTGACGTAATTTGCGTTATGTTCGCGATCTTTTGACGTAATTTGCGTTATTCTCGCGATCTTTTGACGTAATTCGCGTTATTCTCGCGATCTTTTGACGTAATTCGCGTTATTCTCGCGATCTTTTGACGTAATTCGCGTTACTCTCGCGGTCTTTTGACGTAATTCGCGTTATTTTCGAGATCTTTTGACGTAATTCGCGTTATTTTCGCGATCTTTTGACGTAATTCGCGTTATTTTCGCGATCTTTTGACGTAATTCGCGTTATTTTCGCGATCTTTTGACGAAATTTGCGGGTTTTTTCGCGATATTTTGACGAAATTCGCGTTATTTTCGCGATCCTTTGACGAAATTTGCATTTTTATCGTGATCTTTTGACGAAATCCGTGTTATTTTCTCAATCCTTTGACAAAATTCGCGTTATTTTCTCGATCTTTTGACAAAATTCATGGTTTTTTAGCAATCTTTTGACGAAATTAGTATTTTTTCGCGATCTTTTGACGGAATTTGCGGTTTTCGCGATCTGTTGTTGACGAAAATCCCATTGTTTTCGCGATTCTTTGACGAAATTTGCGTTTTTTCGCGATCTTTTGACGTAATCAGTGTTATTTTCTGAATCCTTTGCCGAAATTCGCGGTTTTTTATCGATCTTTTGAAGAAATTAGTGTTTTTTTTGCGATCTTTTGAGAAAATTTGTGTTTTTTTACTTTCTTTTGACGAAATTCGTGGTTTTTTCGCGATCCTTTGACGAAATTCGTGCTTTTTCGCGATTCTTTGACGAAATTAATGACGTTTTCCCGATCCTCGAAACACGCGATTTTTCCGCGAGGCATGGCTAAATACCGAATATCAATAAAATTTAAAATAAAGGTCGTTTAACAGTATCGAAAAACGGACTTAAGGGACCTAATGATGAAAAAACTGACCAAAACGGACTTGAAGCAAAAAAACGGACCAATTCCTTAAAAACGGACCTAGTGGGAGCACTGGATACATGATCCATACAGTTTAATCCATCTGGGAGTGAAAGGGTTAATTTACTTTAGAATCAGATAATGCAACTTTTCTTTCAAAAAGTAATTTTTATTTCTGGGTCATTCCATGTCAAATAAACCAAAAATTTTCAATATTCAACCTGAGCATTTCAGATTTTAATGAAACCTTCAGGAATCATTCTCCCTGATGATAGAAATGAGAATATCCTTTTATAATTTTTTTTTTATCTCAGTAAATTTTCATACAATTAATTTTTCAAATTTCAAAAAATCATCATTTTTTGCCTTGTATATATATATATGTTTTGAATTTTAAATTTCTCAAGTTCTATCAGGCCCAGAGAGTTGTTTGACCCTCATGTTAAAGAGGATTTCACAAGGTTTAATTTGATATGCAAGTTGACTATGCGTGATTTTTGAAAAATTAATAATTTAAAAATAGTGTTTTTTTTTTAATTTTTAAAAAAATATGTTTTTTGTAATATTATAATATTTAAATTCTGAAAGTTTTAGAGGGGGATCTCAATGGGATCAGCAGTTATAAGAAAAATAATGTTTAAAATGAATAAAATAATTCTATCTTTAGCACAATCAAAGAGTTGGCGAGGTGCCAACTTTAAATACCAGCCACAATTTGTGTTTAACAGTTTTTTTTAACATAAATGCTGATCCCATTGAGATCCCACTCCAAAACTTTCAGAATTTAAAGTTTATAATATTACAAAAAACATATAATTTTTTTTAAACACTATTTTAAAAAATTTTAAATTTAAATTTTTTAAATAAATTAACTTTTTTAAAACCAAGCATAGTCAACTTGCATATCAAATTAAACCTTATGAAATTATCTTTATAATGAGGGGTCAAACAATTCTCTATGCCTGATAGAACTTGAGAAATTTAAAATTGAAAACATTTATACAAGCCAAAAAATGATGATTTTTCGAAATTTAAAAAATTAATTGTATAAAAATTTACTGAGATAAAAAAAATTATAAAAGTATATTCTCATTTGTATCATCAGGGAGAATGATTCCTGTAAGTTTCATCAAAATCTAAAATGGTCAGGTTGATTTGACATGGAATGACCCTTCTGTCAACTAAAAAATAACACTGATCATATGTTATACATAATATCTTATACATATACTTCATAAAAAAAAAATAATTTTTACTCTTTCCCTTCTGGGATACTGCTTTGTTGCCAACCATGATGGCCATATCAAAATTTTCATTCTAAATTTTATATGCAAAGTTACAGAATGGCAAAATCAGAAAAAAATGGTACTTTTTTATTAGCCAAGTGCAAATGATAAATCACTGATTTTAATTTTTTTTTCTTTTTTTTTTTATTGGCATCATTTACATTGAAAAAAAAAAGTGTCTATGCAGATTTCTGAAATTTGGTGCTTGTTTATTTACGAGGATTCCAGTACACTTGATTATAATTTCTATAACAATTACAGGCTGGTCTACAATGGAAGAATAAACTACGAACCATAATATTTTCTCAGAAAAAGACTTTTTGCTTACTTATACAAAAAAAAAATTATGATGTTAAGCTTTTTTACAATAAAAAAAAGTATATTATTTTTAATTTATTTCTACATGTGTGCATTACAAACACTGTTTAGTGTTAAAATTAAATACTTCAAGTTCATTTTATAACATTACTTCTCACAAGAAAGATTTTACTTAAAAATAATAATAATATAATTAAATGTTTTTAGTTTTCAAATGTATTTGCACTTTGTATTCTCCATACTGACATATGCTTTCGATTTCCTTGATCAAGGATGACATGATGCACTGTTGCCTAAAATATAAAAATGTCCATTGTTGGCGATATTTACGCCTGGCTAACAGAAAAAAATATTCTTAATATCTAGAAAATTTTACCTTAGCTTCGTACAGCAGAGGACCATGAAAACAAAGAACTTTCTCTCCTAAAAACAAACAATAATAATAAGTCACTCAATAATAATAGTCTCAAGACAAATGAAACATTTTAAGCAGACATGTACAGACATCGGTTAAATCCTAGAACAAGCGAGACACTTGGCGGCATTGAATTTGGCGAGACGATAAATGAGTTTTTCTTGCTACCGGTTTGTTGGTTACATTTCTTCCAGACCTACTGTGGTTAGTTCTGGAAATTGGGTTGTTTTTTGAGGGAATTAGATTGGATTGGTTGGTTTATTGTGGTTTGTTCTGGAAAATGTATTGGTTTTTAAGGGAATTAGATTGGATTGGTTGGTTTATTATTTGTGTGTTTTGTGAAGTGAAGTTTAATGGTTTGATGTTTTGTTGTATGTCGTAGAAGGATAATTTGTGTGAAATATTTCACTTGAAGTTTTTTTTTTATTCTTAAAATGTTTCAGTTTTGTTTTAGTAAATGGATGTTGTTATTTTTAAAATTTGCTTATGAGAACTTTGTAAATAAGGATGTTCAAGGTCAGATTTAAATTTCGCCTATCTAGTTGAATTTATGTATACGCAAATGGCAGATGATTGTTAAAATTTGTTTACGCACATGCTTGAGGTGAGAGTGAAGAAGATTTATGTATGTGTGTGCCTCAATGTTGGTTGAGGACAGTGATGAAGATATTAAAAATCAGAATCCTCATGAAACAAAAATGTGAAATATGAGAAATAAAGGTAAATGAATTTTTATTGATTTTATTTGATAAGATGTATTTTATGCATTCTAGAGACTGCTACAAAGCGAGTTTCATGCATCCAGGGATTTTTTTGGGGGGGTTAATGCACGTGAAGCCTAAGTTACTGACTGCTGCTTGAATGAGTTTCGTGCATTTGAAACATCAGGAATCTCGAAATTCTCCCCAATCATAACCTGTGTGCTTAGTGGCAGAGAACTGACTACTTACACAGTTCCGATGAGATTTTCTTTCACGAAGTAAACATCGATTTTATTCCATTTTGTGACAATTTACAAAGTTTAAGCAACTTTTACTAGAATTTCTTTAGGTACTTCTCCATTATCCCGTCGACCACTTTTCATAACAAAAAACTATCGCCAAACTAAGAAAAATAAAGAAATGGAAAAATGTTGCCATTGAAATATAAAAGCAAATAAATAAATAAATAAAATACAAGAGATTCGGAAAAGCCACATTCACCAAAGTGTCAACTATCAGTAAGTTGGAATAAAAAACAATTACAATATATTAATGAAAACAGAAAAAAAAAACTTGGATATTTAATTTACTTACATTATTTTTCTTAATTATCTCTCTCAGCTGGTGAATAAAATGTTTCTGATGTCAGTTGAAACTGATCTATTGCAGACTATGCATCGCAACATTTTTTTAAATGCTTTTTCTCTTTTAATAGCAGGGCACTGCCATTTAAGGAGGCAATTGTTATTTTTATTAACGAAATAACTCATAAATCAGTAAAACATAATGAAAAATACAGGTAAATGTTGAATTAAAAATCATGATGACATTACAAACACGTGTAATGCTTCTGACGTTAAGTGAATGGGACTGCATTTTTTACGTTAAATCCCATAGTTTAGCGATATTTTTTTGCTATAAAAAGTGGTTGAAGGGATAATGGAGAAGTACCTATCTTTAACTGTTAAAAAAAAAATGTTAAAATTGCTAAAAATTTGGAAAAATTATCTAATTTTTTTTTTTAATAGAAAAATCCAGAGGGGAAAAAATAGCTAAAAATTTGTAAAAATGGAAAAAATTGCTAAAGTAAAAATCAAAATATCCAGAGGAAATATTGTTAAAAGTCTAAGAATTGAAAAATCCTGAAAAAGAAAACTTGTTAAAGTTTGTAAATAATCACAAAATGAAATAAAAATTGTTTACTTTGTAAAAAAATTTGCCATAAGAAATATGCAAGTACTGATGCACTACGCTTGATAGAAACCTGGAGCGAAAATGGGGAAGTCCGTAAGCTGTAAGTACGCTGCCTAAGATAAAGAAAGAGTGGTGATTTCAGCTTCTTATGCCGCGGCTATTCTCCCTACAGTGTGAATGGAATCAGCTTGGCATTCTGCCAACCGGGGTTCTTAGAAGTATGGTTGAACAGTAGCTCCTTGTCTGCCGAAAGCACGCATTCTGACTGGGTAGAATTTTTCGATTGGTGCGTGTTTAAAAAAAATAATAAAAAATTAAATTGCAAAATTGGGTGTCTTGTTTGTTCTAGGATTTTGCCCAGATGTCTCAAATCTGAATAGCTTGGGATCAGATTTTGCAGATTTTAGATTATTTTAATTAACAAGGAGACCCCAGCAATGGAAGGAAGGGAAGGGGACTTTTCTGAAGTTGGATACCTGTCCTGTGATCCAGACATCTTCAAAATCTGGATCAGGATGGCTACAGAAATTGCAAAAAAAAGTTTTGTTTTTTTCCTTACTACCTTTATCAGATTTCCATTATTAACGATACACATATGATATTTTTTTAATGTATGCCGCTTCCTCGCATAGCACACTTATATAGATTGCTAATATCCATTTGAGAGAAAAGCATAAAAATTGCACAATATTTATAAAGTACTGTTTCACAATTTCATAAATCCGAACTCAAAATTTACTTCAAAAACTTCAATGAATATTATATGGCGACAAGATATTTTTTTTCCTATTCTGAAGAATATAAGGTTCAATTCTAAGACATATCTATATCTCACGGAATAGCTATTAAGCTGGCCATCTTATGCCAATGTATGATAAAATTTTCAAAAATGGGTAAATTGCCTTTAATATCAGCACAAACCACAAAAAATGAGGACGTTTGATCGACTTAATTTGTGTTTAAATACCAAAAACTCATATCATGTGAATCTTTTTAAAAATAAATAAAAATTGTACTTTTCTTTATTGCATACAATTATTGGCTTAAATTTCACGTTTGTCCACGAATTAGTCTCGTGGAAAAACAAATATTTTTCGCACATAGACAAAATTTCCCTTATTTTTAAGTACTTTTACGAAATCCCCTGATTTTTCCAGATTGATAAACCTCCATGACTCCCCCCCCCCCCCCCCCCCCCCCCCCCCAAAAAAAAAAAAAAAAAAAAAATTTTTGGAAATGAGTAAATATGATTTGGTACAGGCATATTTGAATCATATTTTACTGATTTTA
This sequence comes from Maratus michaelseni, assembly GCA_963931845.1. Taxonomy (NCBI): domain Eukaryota; kingdom Metazoa; phylum Arthropoda; class Arachnida; order Araneae; family Salticidae; genus Maratus; species Maratus michaelseni. The sequence goes on from OZ007600.1 coordinate 33,644,256, forward strand.
TTGATATTATATCGCAATTTAACAATGTATGAATTGATTATGCAAAAAATTATATTAATATTGAAAGAATATGAAGTCTAGAGGTGGTAGAGTCAGATAATATAGACGAACACACGAACGCCGTTCTCAGAAAATTTTCAATGTTTTCAGACAGTTTTGATGTTTTTTACAAATTTCTTTATTAAAAAGAAAAATATCAAGACCCCGGGCAGAGAATCGATGCAACGCACATCGCAGACTCTTGAGAAGGTCTGCAGACTATTTTTCAACTGGAGAAAAAAAAAAGTTTGCTAGAAATTATTTGCCATGTACCATGGTACAGTATTTTTTGGAAAAAGCACTGGGCGCATACGAGTTTAAAACTTAAAAATATTGTAAGTGCGATGCTTATGCCGGAACGGCCAATTCTTTGTTAAGCAGAGTGACTGGCATTTTATAAGAAAGAGTCGCAATATTAAGGAATGGTTTGTCTCAAAAACAGTAGATAAACTGATGAGTAAGAGTTCATCACTTCCATTCATAGACTAATAACTTTTTTATTTTAACATTCATTTATTCATATGTCAGTTATTTTATAGATTAATAAAATAAGTTTTATTGAGCAATCATAAATTGATATATTTATATAAGTTAATGATTAAAATATTTCACATTTTAATAAAGAAATTTTTTTTAAATTTTCATTAGTATTTCTTTCTTTTATTAGTTGTCTGTATGAAGTATTGTATGTAGTATTCCATTCAATGCTACATTTCTTGACTGAGTTTTAATAATGCTTGTAAATGAATATTTTTCTTTTAGTGGTGTTGCTTAGTGGCACTCCACTCGCATATAACTTTTCATTTTTGCTGTTAGCAGCTATATAGGACTCAGGAGGGGTGCGGCGTTTTTTTGCAGAAAATTTTTAAGAATTTATTTGAGTTCGCAGACAGTTTTACACTTTATCTAAGTCTGAGAGGTGGTTCAAGAAAGTGTCAAGGAGAGACTCAGCCCACCCTGCTCCTGTCTGGTAACAGCCCTGCACGATCTACAATTTAATTTCCCTTATTTTAGACTGAAATTTCAAATTTAGAAAATGTATGCACATATAAAAATACCTCAAAAACAGGGCTTAATTTCTAAGGAAAAAAGTACTGGAGCCATAATATTCTGTAGTACTAACACACCCCTCCCCCGTCACTCCAATCTGCATATTTATATTTCATACATTATTTTTAAAATTTAAAGCATTGTTTTTTTTATTTAGCAAAATAAAAATTTTAAATACATCTATCTGCATATATTTAGCTATCAACTATTCCACTTTTTAGTTAATACTACTTCCAAATAGAAACCTTTGCTTAATCTTAATTAATCGCAGAATTCTGCGATTAAATAAAGCTCAGGATTATGATTCGGAAAGAGTGTTAACACAAAAAATCAATAGTTCGCAGCTATGCAGAACAGAAAAAGACTATTTTACTCTTTATTCTGATCAAAATAGCATTAAAATGATTTGAAATGGAAATAAATAAAATTTTGAATATAAGACAGACTGAGCTCGAGCCAGCTCAAACCCGAAGACTGATATAAAAATTGAGCCTGTTTCATCTTCATCTCTTACATGAGCGACAGATTACGTCACTTAGAAATGTTTTAATACAAAAGATTGGAGATGGGATGAAAAGGTAATTTAGGTAAGGCACTGAGTTCCAGAGCGCAGTGCTTATGAGCTCGTTGAATTCTGGCCAATATTTAAATATTTACTGAAAACAGAGAAGTACCGGTGCTGAGGTCGGGTGGGCTCTGGCGCAAATTAAGCCCTATTCAAACATCATACAAACCACTTGCAAAATTGATTAATTTTGTACAAAAAGTTTTAAGTAAAATAATTACAGCTCTTACCGTCACTAAATTTTAATTTGGGAGCCATAAATCTTAAAATAACACGATATTTAAAACAATAGCCGATCGAGATCAAACATCGTTTGGCATCGCGTCTTCTTGCTTCTACTTTTCATTTCATTTCATTTCAATTTCAATATTCGAATTTGTGAAGGAAGCGTAGTTTCGAAATCAACCAACCAACTCGAGGATTTTTTTTTTATGAACCAGTCAACCAACTAAACACAAAACATGCAGTTTTTAATTATTATTTTGTCTGTGCATCCGTGCAAATTATGAGCAAGAACACTATAAAGAAATTTTTCAACAATAATACTACTGACTGCTATAACGTTTTAATCAAAATTCCTTCAAACTTTGGAATTAATGTTATGGAAAGCTTTGTTTTGTTCACTTTGTTGGAGTTAGTTTTGAGGGAATGCTACTAAATGCGTACTGATATCTCAGGCAATTGGTTGCAGTTTTACGAGTTTTCGTGTATAATTTATGCTAAAAAAAAAATTGCAGCTTTTGCAATAAAACAAAGCTATTTTAAAACATTTTTTTTTTTTTTTTCAAATCGCAGTGTATGATGAGTCAGTCACTCGGAAGTGAACCGCAGTCTATCGGCTCTGTTAATTCATTTGCCTCCAAACCAGTGACAGGAACTAAAATTAAATGTAGTAGAGAAACAAGAGACTTGAAAACAGCTGGATTTTATTTATTAGGTAATTTGAGTATATTTACATAAAATCCAAATTTGGTTTGCATCCAAATTCATGATGTATTTTCATGCACATTTAATTTTATCAGTGTTAAAACTTTTTCTTTTTGATAATTAGTTCCATTAAATCAGCTTTCTTATTAAATTCAATTTAATTTAGAAAAAAAAAATGTCATTTATTTGAACTACTAGCTTAACTTGCTGAAACAAAGATGAGTTTAATGTAAAAAAATATATAGTAGATTTTTTTTTAAATGGCACAGATGTCATATATGCACCACATTGGCGCGATTGCAACAAAATGGCAATTTTATGCCAAACATGGTAACCGGTTATTTTGTTTATGTGTTAATATTTATGATTTATTGGGATATTTATATTTATTATTATATTTATAATTATGTTTATTATTTATAACTGTTTATTTATTGTTGCATGTTATTTGTAACTAATATTCAAAAACAAACTTTTCGCCAAATTAGCGGGGGGGGGGGAGGGGGAGAATCACGCCAATGTGGTGCATATATGACATCTGTGCCAAAAAAATATCTCTTCTCTTTGGAAAAAAAGTTATTGTACCAATCTAAATGTGTTGGCTAGTTTTGTCTTCTGATTTTTGGGTTATAGCGGCCCTGAGGATGAATCGCAAAATGGCCAAGATTTATCACCAAATTAGGAAGCATATATGACATTATAATAACATTGGATTTATATAACATTTTGTAATGCACATTTATAGCCCAGTTACAGTATAAGACTCATATGACATGTGTATAAGGTGTACATATAGCCAGAGTTTCCCCCAGATTTAAAAAAGGGCAAGGTGCTGCTGGTGAGAAAAGAACACTTTTTTATTCTTAAGGGCACTTTTTGGATTCTTGAGAGCACTTTTCGAATTCTTAAGGGACATTTTTTTTTATTGTTAAAAGGTATTATTTTGGTTTTTAAAGCCCCTTTTGATATTTAAAAGTCAGGGCACTATTTTCAAGACAACACTGAGTCAATTTTTACTATGAAAGCAAATTTTTTAATGCAAAAAGGAGAAAGGGCACTTTTTTTACTGATGTGCAAGAAGGGTGCTAATTATTTTACAGGAGGGGGCAAGAAGCGTGCTAGATATTTTTATGAGGGGCAAGAAGGTGCTAATTATTATATGAGGGGCAAGAAGGGCGCTATTTTGTAAACCAAAGGGCAGGTAGGGTGCAGCACCCTTCTGAAACTGTCTGGGGGAAACTCATATAAATAGCATATAAAACTTAAATAATATTGTACCATCCTCTAAAAAAAAAACCACAGTGAAATGTTTACTGAAAAAAAAAAACACCATAGTACTACATCATATATTGCATTAAAGTCAATTTTTTTAGTTTGTTCTGTTTTTAAGCACTATTTAGAATAATAAAAATAGTTAAAAATACCTAAGGAGTGCTTATTTAGCTTTAAAATAAGTTAAATTAACAATTGCAGAATTGAAATGAAAAATGCTCCACATTAAAATCTTAGTCAGAACAAGCTGTAAAAGTTTAGCCATGTTTAATTTCTTTAAATTCTTTATTAGACTTTATATAGAGAAAATTTCAAAAAATGGGTTTTAATTAAGAGGACAACACAATATGTATATAATGATGTAGGGGAGACTGGTACACAGTGGACCACTTTTTCAGTTAATTTTTTTTTTCTCTTTAATGGACAAACCGATCTGCATGAAAATATTTTTGAATATTCCTTAAACCTTTATACATTAATCATAATTTTCTCAGAACATAGTTTTCAATACATTTTTCAAAAAAAAAAAAAAAATTATATGTACCCATAAAGTGGACCAGTGTGCCCCAGAAGTAGGACACACTGGTCCACCCACCGGGGCACAGTGGACTGCTATTAGGTATTATCTGAAATATAATATAAATCTATTTTTCATTAATCTAATTCTTTTTTGTTGCTCCTTCACCCGCAAAATAACATAGTAATATAAATTTTTAAACAAAAACAAAAAATTCATATTTTGAAAATAATAAGATTAATACAGGAACAATTGCAATTTAGTTGAAGTTATTACTTAAGTACAAAAAAATCAGCACACATTAAAATATGCAAATGAAATTCCAAAGTACTTATGAGTAAGATTGAGCCTGGAATTTTCCTGAAATAATTTTGAGTCTGAGAGCAACATTAAAAAATCATTGACATCAACAGCAGATTCATCGACAGTTTCGGGAGAAATAAACTGATTTCAATTCAATTTGCGTCTCATGAATCTTACTTGAATAGAATCATCAACAATTAGACTACAGTTATATTTATCAAAGGCAGTAAATACAAAACAAAATATTTCTTACTATGTTAAATAAATTGTTATTTTTATTTGTTTACTTTATTTTACTGTTAAATCTACTTTAAAACAATATTTCTCTATAGAAAATAAGCAATTATTAAATATTTTGAACATTCTGCATTACAGGAGCAGAGTGGATTGTGGACCACTGTGCACCAGGAGTGGGTGGTCCACTGTACCCCATGTTGAAGTTCAATAAATAATCATATTAATATTGTTTATAGCTTTATTTTAAACATATTAACTTTAAAGTTAAATAAAAACAAGTATCTTAGCTTTGCAAAAAAGCTGTTTTATCTTATTTATTTACAACCTTTAATTACTAAAAAAATAAAAATATGATATTGAAAAATGTTACTTTTAGAAGCTCAAAACAACCAATCTGGATAAAATAGTTCAATCTGGGCTAAACATATTTTCTGAAGGCTATAAATAATCATTGCAGTGCTGTTGTCTATTATGATAGAAGAGAAGCTTAAAAAAAATTAAATAAATAAAATATTAGGTCTACTGTGCCCATAGGTTCAGTGTGTACCGGTCTCCCCTATATGGCACATACATGAGCATTCTTAGTATATATAAGCTTTGCGATGATCTTGGCAAAATCATAATTTTGGAGGCTTCTATAATACAAAAGTACCTAACTGTTTTCAGTAGAGGAAGAATGGACAAAACGGTTGTTAACTAAAGATCAAAATTAATTGCGGCCACTGACCCCAGAATCACTAAATGAAAATAGTAACTATTAAAAAATTATCTGCCACTGAACACCTTTCCTATTGGAAAAGATCACAAACATGCACTCCATATGCTCCAAAACACATGATTTTTGTTCCTCATCCTAGCAGCAGAATATAGGTGAAAACTGGGAAATTTAGTAGCCAGTGGCCGGTAGACTCAGTTTCATTAGTGGCCACTATTATGTTTCAAACTTTCTTGACATCTAGATAAATTTTAATCGTTGTATATAAACATATTTTTTTATACCTATTGTATGAGTATGAGTGTATTTCGCATGATTAAACAGTATCTCTTGATGAAAAATAATCCAACTGGTGAGCATGTGGCAGGAGTGGAAATATTGAAGATACTGAAATGTCCTTAAAATCCTCTTGTATTCGGTGGGAAAAAAGGAATAAATTACTTGAAATGCAAGTGGAATCAAAACTGATGAATATATTTTGCAGAATAAAACTGTATTTATTGAAAAAATAATCCAACTAAAGAGTAAGCACATGAGAAAAAGCTGAAATATTGAAAATACAGCTAAGTCGTTGAAATCTGTTTGCATCTGGTAGGAAAAAGAATTAAACAGTTCTCTAATTAGATGTAATCAATGTAGAGATGCATATTTCCATGAAAAATAGTGTATTTCACTTGGCGATGGATAACAGATTTTTTAATCACCACTTGGCGAGTGACAACTAGGGTGGCGATCAATGGCTGAATTTTTTAATCGCCACATGGCGAGTGGTGACCGCTAATTTTCACCTATATAACAGAAACAATGCAGCATGGAAGTGGGTGTTGCAGATTTTTTTATACCCTACAGATCAATCTAACAGCTTAAAAAAAATTGCTAACATTTAATTTTTGTCTCTAGATTTATTGTATTTTCTTCTTATATTTTGTTTTTAAATCCAAATTTAGCTTATTTTATGGACTACTATAATTTCTTATGATAGTAAGCTTGGTCCAGCATTCTTGGGTCATAGATAATTTTTGGTTTGCTGCAGATTAACAGAGAAAATTCGGTACTTACGTATTATCCGAGCCAGGTCAGATACAACTGAGCCAAGCATGGCGCCAACTATACTAATTACAGTAACCCTTATTTTTTGACAAGTATAATAGTTTATTTATTTATTATAATGTATAGTTTATTTTTTTATTATAGTTTTTTGTTATTTCTTTATTAATTATTGTTTATTTATATTATTATATTTACTATTTTAATCAATTTTATGTATTTAACAATATTAAATTACTGTTTTGCACATTAATGGCAATGATAATAAACAATAAACAAGATTGACAACCATTTTTGGCGATCTATCTCCTGGCCCGGATAATACGTAAGTACCGAAAATTCTTCTACTGGGTTCCTCATCATATTTCTCAGGAGATTTGCAATCAATTTACCTGTCTGACTCTTGAATACCCAAAAGCTAATAAACTATGACATTTGTTGACCCCAGTGGCAGAACTATCTTCAAGTGTCTGCAACGCTAATAATGTTTTCAAAAACTAGGGGGCTCTGCCCCCTACGAGCTGCGCTCGCCAACCCCCGTTCTGACACCGCATGATTTAAAAACACTCTGATTTGATCATCTCTAAAACGATTACGGAAGATTGTATTATAATTAAACAACCAGTGGCGATCTGCTGTAACAGGGTTTCCATTCATTTTCCTTTGACTGAGGGATTTTAAGGTCGAATCAACTGCTGTTGAAACAGATTACAACTGTAACTGTCACCAAAATATATGATTTAGCGCCAAACGTGCATAATCGTGGCGTCGCGTCACTTTCAGTTGACATCAGATGCGTTACACGAGTTAGTTTTTTCATCGGGGAATTTTTAATTCAACGCTTATTTGTCTTTTGATACTTCTCCATTACCCCGTCAATCAATTTTCATTAAAAAAAAAAAAAAAAAAAAAAAACTATCGTTAAACTGTAACACCAAATAAACAAATAGAAGAATTTTGACATTGGAAAGGAAATATTATTATTTACGCTGTTTTAAAATTTGCAATAATGGGTAAAAGATATGTCGAAATAAATTGATCTCTCATGAAAATATAATAATTAATTGAAATTGTTTGGAAATATTGTTTTTTTTATCATTTTAAATGTGACGTGAATTTCCCTAGTTACTCGTATTTCTCTTTGTAATATTCACGCGCAAGTATATTTTTATTACGTCATTTTCTACATTTATTGCTTTTAACATGTGATCATTTAAATATTATTTTAAAGTTTTATTTCTGTTTTTAATAGTCTCGTGTAAATACATTTCTTAATTGAAAGGGAATCTTATTACATGCGCTATTTTACAAATTGGCAACGGTTCAAATAATGGAATTTATGAAATATGAAATAAATCTTCGTCAAAATAATGAAAATTTTGAATAAAAAATTGGCAACGGTTCAAATAATGGAATTTATGAAATATGAAATAAATCTTCGTTAAAATAATGAAAATTTTGAATAAAAAATTGAAATATAACCTGAAAAAATTACTCAAATTAAAAAAGTGATTGCACTCTCTCTCTCCGCAAACTTGTCAACTATATCCTTACAAATTATGGTTAAATTCCTGCGGATAGTTTTCGTTCCTATAAAACTTTTTTCAAAAAACTGTTTTGACGAACTTTGATTTTAAATATCTCTTAAAATAATTCTTCGATTTAAAAACTGTTTGCTTCAGCGTGTTTATCGAACATTTCTTTATAAAACTACCAATTTTTAAAATTTTACATGCAATAGTTTTCTAGATATTAGTCCAGAAAGACTTCAAGGCACAAAATCTTAATTGACAGCGGCGGCAGCGGTGGTTACTTTTTTTGAATATAGAGAGATAGTCTGCAATACGCAATATATCATATAAATCTATTCTTGCTGCTGTTGTAGTTGTAGTGCTAATTAATTGAGGCATCAACATTTATCAACTTTTCTGAGTCAAAAAAAATTCTGAAATTCACAGCAAACATTCTGAAAGGTTACAGCAGAGGGGGGAGGGGAGAAAATCCCCTCTCGGCAATAACTATTCTTGTTGCAGGTTGGATTAACTCTGCTTTTGATTCGAATCAATTTCAGGCTGAGTGTAGATTCTTGCAAATTGGGTTCAAGTTAACTCGATTTTTCAAAAGTTAATTCAGTATATTGTTTCAGATTAAAAACTATGCCTATATTAATAAGCATAGAACTTTGTTTGTCTGCTGTTTTCTAAAGGAATGCTGCATCTTTTCCGGGACTATTTCACAAAATTTACGTTTTTTTTCGTGAACCTTTGACGAAATTAGCAGTCGTCTCCCCCCCCACCCCCCACCCTGCAACAAGGTTGTTGACTTTTTTACCTTAGGTATTGCTTACTAGGAGAGAATAAAATTTTCCTGCATGTCATCCATGATTTTACTCTTGCTTTTTGCAGTATGTTAATATTAACATATTTATTTGGGTTATTTAATTTTAGATTAATAATAATAGAAAATTACTGTTTATAATTTTTAAATTTTAAAAAAATGACCACTAGTTTAAAACAAGTGGGTAAGTGTGATCGAAGATCGCACAAAGGGTTTCGTTTAATATTCCTTTCAAAACACTTTATCCTTTCTTTAATAAATCCAACTAAATTTCATTTAGCAACAAAAAAAAGTCATGTTTTTTATAAAATAAAAATTTACCAATCTATTTTTCTCGCTTTTTCGAATATCTGAACCGGCCGATTGCATTCGAAGCCCACTATTGTACTCTGTCATAATAATATCTGTCATGTGGACTAAATGCGATATTTAAAAAAAAAAAAAAATAGTTTATATAAAATAGATATTTAAACCTATTGTGTAATCCTCTGTAATTCAGGACCTACTGCCAAATTGTGTATTTTAGAAAGTGAGACTTTTTGTGACAGTTCTTTAAGTATTTACATTGATTTTAAACTATATTGTTGCTAGCAAACGCCCATGTTTGGAACTAACCTTGCCCACAGTTTACGGAAGATTAGTTATTTTATATTTTAGTAGCTGTTACCCGTGACGTCGTTCATGTAACATTAAAAGAAAAATGCATTAATTAAGGAAAACGTTTCACCCCCGATAATTAAAAACATATGTAACTCTCTTTACAACAAACTCCGTTTTTTGAACATCTGAACAGGACCGCTATTATACTCTGTCATAATAATATCTGTCATGTGGACTAAATGAGATATTTAAAAAAAAATTATTTTCAAAATTAAACATGTTGTACACCTTCAAAATGTTAAAATATGCAAATATTTCCATAATCGGGTTTTTATCATGATTCAATACGTTCCTCAAACTCATATGTTTACTATTCTCTATTACTCATATTGATACTCACTTTGTATTATTCTCAAACATTTGAAAAATCCTTTAAACATCCAATATGACGTCAGATAAATTTTCTTTTTAATTCCCTAATGACGTGATATTAATCTGCTTTCTGTACACAGACATACTCATACTCCTTGTATTATTGAGAAATCTTTAAAATTTTCTGTTTTATTATCAGTATGGCGTCACATTAATTTTTTTTCAATTGATGAAACTTTTTATTTCATTTTCATTTTTCACATGGAAATCTTTCCATAGAAAATTAATTATTGTAGAAAGAATTTTATTGTGGATTTTTAATTGTTGGCAGCTGCTATAATGAAAAATGATTAAATTTAATAGGAAAAGGCTGTTAGAATTTTGGTTTTTTTATCTCTATTTATTAAAATAATACAAATTTTTCAAATTTTAATATTTTGGGCTTCATAGTAGGTATTTAGCTATAAGTACACAAATTTTCATGCCTGTAAGTTATATAGTTTTTTAGAACGGCTGTGTGACGGACAGACAACGGAGCAGGAGTAATAGGGTTTCGTGAGATGACCGAAACCCTAAAAAGTGGTCACTAATGAAATCTTTGACCGCAAGCAATTTCTGGATAAACCCTGGGCACACAATACTACTGACATCTAGAAATTGTATTTTTATTTTTAAATTGTGTAGAAGAAATTAGTCTGTGATCGGAGCCCTGCCATCATTTGTATTGGATTCATTTAATTTAAATATAATACTTTACTCATTTCATACGTATATACAGGTACTTTTACCTTAGCCTGGTGCAGGTGATAAATCATGAACATGAACAGAGAATAGTATAGGACCTGTAATGAAATAGACTTTGGAAGAGGAAAAATGTTTGAAATAGGTGGCACCATGTAGCACAGTTCTATTCAGTTCAACTGCTTTTACCAACCATCTGCTTGATCAGTGAGAGACAGCCAATGAATGTTGTCCAACACAGATCCTTTCTATCCATGGTTCTATGATGGCTGCCGTATTTGTTCAAAAGTTATGACTCAATATTAACCCTATTTTGTTACAGGTCCTATTCTTCTGTATCACAAAATATTGTTCTCATTGCCATCATTCATATTGCATTCATTTCATTTAAAATAAAAATCTCTCATTTCATTTAAAATGCATATATTATATACATTTACATGCCTTTCATTCAAAATAATAAAAAAAAAAAAATGCTATAAACTAAAACATTTTGTTTCTAATTCAAAGCATTGTTTCTGATGTACACATGTAAAAAATAAAAACTGCTGTTGGCATGGGAGGAAATGCTAGATTTGCACCCAACTAACATAAAATTACCAAAATACATAACTTCATTTAAAATACATGCCTTTAACTTACTTCATACAAAAAAAAAAAAAAAAAAAAATGAAATAATAATAAGAAAAAATGCTACCTTAAACTAAACATTTTATTTCAATGTTAAAGTATAGTTTCTAATTTATTCATTGCATGAAAAATAAAAATTCTTACTGGTGAGGGGGGAAAAATTCCATTGACGAGATTTGCACCCAACTAACATAAAAGTGCCTATATTTGTTTAGAGCACATTATATTTTAATTAGGGATGCACTGAATAGTGATTTTGGCCGAATACCGAATATTCGGCCCACAGGTAAACCGAATATTTGGCTAGCCGAATAGTAACAGTGAAGCTGACTACCGAATATTTGGCCAACCAAATAGTAACTATTCGGCCGAATATTTTTATATTTCAGAATTTAAAAGTATTAACAGTTAAATTATAAAACAATTTTACATAATATTTAACATAGATACTACCAAAATAAACTTGAGTCATGAAAAACACAACACTCAATTGAATCAAATTCACCTCTGTCTATAAATAATTGTTTAAAAACAACACAAAATGTCACAAAAACATATATGCATCATTTATTAAAAACTTTTACTTTAGGTGTTTTAAAAATATACAAAACTGCATTTCACATTAAAAACCTAGCGCTTTCGAGCCGTCCTGGCTCATCATCAGGGTTAAAACATCACCACGCAGATACACACAAAAAAAACACACAACTAGTCTGAAACACTGTAAAAACATCAATGTCTGCTGAAGACAAGGTCAAACCATTATAAACAGGGTGGGAAGCATAGGGAGGGATGTGCCAATCTTATTCATTCTTGAACTATCTGTAAAAGCTTATACCATACTTTAGGGATATTGTACGAAACTGAATCATTGCATGTTTCATTTTTCCTGGTTAAAATTTCTATTGATTCACTTATTATTGCTTCATAAAAAGAGGATGTGGGTTTAATAATTTTAGCGTTATCAAAATCTATTATAATCGACTGCTGTTGTTTTAATCTGGAAAGGGCGGTTTTACTTCTATTATACTTGACATCTGCAATATGTTCTTTTAACCGAATTTTAAATTTCCTTAAAGTCATACCAATGTAGTCTTTAACTTTATAAGATTTTAAGACCCATTGAAAATATGGTTATGAATGATTTTAGTGAAAGACCTGCATATTGGTGTAGATATGCAGATGATATTTTTATTATATGGGAGCATGGTATAGATTTATTGAAGGACTTTGTGGTTAAACTTAATAAAATTGATACAAAAATACAATTTACCCTGGAGTTAGAAAAACAGAATCGTTTACCTTTTCTTGATGTAGAGCTGATAAAAAACAGTAATTTAACAATAGATCGGACAGTTTATAGGAAAAATATGAGGTCAAATAATACTATTTCCAGAGATGCTTCATCACCTTTAAGTTATAAACTGGCTGCATATAGGTTTTACATCCATAGAGCATTTTCAGTGTGTACTGATAGTTATATCAATGAGGAGCTTGACAGAGTTAAAATTATAGCAAATGAAAATGGTTTTTCAGAGAGGTTAATTAATAAGTTAATTTGTCAATATCAATATCAGGGTAAAAAACAAAAAGAATTAACAGAAAAACCAACTAAATTTTACAAGTTCCAATATATTCCGAAACTTTTTGAAAAATTAAAATATAATTTAAAGAAATATGAAATAAATTTGGTAGCATCCCCTCCAGTTAAATTGAATGCGCTACTACATAAGAAGATTGATCCCATACCGATTGAAGATTTAGCAGGAATTTATAGAATCCCAGTTATTATGGAAATAGTGGAAAATAGGATAAAATCTTATAAAGTTAAAGACTACATTGGTATGACTTTAAGGAAATTTAAAATTCGGTTAAAAGAACATATTGCAGATGTCAAGTATAATAGAAGTAAAACCGCCCTTTCCAGATTAAAACAACAGCAGTCGATTATAATAGATTTTGATAACGCTAAAATTATTAAACCCACATCCTCTTTTTATGAAGCAATAATAAGTGAATCAATAGAAATTTTAACCAGGAAAAATGAAACATGCAATGATTCAGTTTCGTACAATATCCCTAAAGTATGGTATAAGCTTTTACAGATAGTTCAAGAATGAATAAGATTGGCACATCCCTCCCTATGCTTCCCACCCTGTTTATAATGGTTTGACCTTGTCTTCAGCAGACATTGATGTTTTTACAGTGTTTCAGACTAGTTGTGTGTTTTTTTTGTGTGTATCTGCGTGGTGATGTTTTAACCCTGATGATGAGCCAGGACGGCTCGAAAGCGCTAGGTTTTTAATGTGAAATGCAGTTTTGTATATTTTTAAAACACCTAAAGTAAAAGTTTTTAATAAATGATGCATATATGTTTTTGTGACATTTTGTGTTGTTTTTAAACAATTATTTATAGATACTACCATTTTATGAACTAGACCTTTTTACTAGAAACATTTACACAAAATAAATCTGTGCTTTGAGTTAAAACTTAAAAAGAAGATTGTCTTAAAACTTTTTTAATTAATAAAGCTTTAAACTTCGTGATTTCTTCTGTAGATTAAAATAAATTTATAAAATGTTCTTGTAATCTAAAACAAATATACTTTCAAATCAAAAAAAAAAAATTTGAATGAATTATAAGAAATATTTTACAGTAATATAGTGTTTATTTATCCGGAAGGGATACATTAAAATGGTGACAAATCAGCACGAATAACTTTCCTGCTTCTTTTTAACACTTCTCAGCCGAGTTGAAAAGTGTTTAGGACTTCGGTTTGTCTGCTGTCTATCCGTGCTCTAACTCCCGTAAATATGCTTCGATTGTCCTGAAATTTTTGTATGTTATTGTCGTTTACTATAGCATGTTCCCTATTTCAACAGAAGTGTGTAGCACCTATAGTTTTTTACAGGGACAGTCAAAAGTATTCCATTACATTACAGTCAATGGGGAATAATCGGTTCAAACGCATTTTGATAATGCTACATCATTTAAAACATAATGAAATTGATGTATAATTATGAAGAGCATTAAAACATGCTTTTTGTAGAATATGGGGTGTAAAGCATTTATTATTCATTTACAAGGTCAAACAAAAGAATTCTTTTACGCATCATTATATGGGGAAAAATCGTCTGCAGTGTTATGTAATGATATTTCACTATTTCAAACATAATGAAAATTATATGCATTACTGAGGTGCACTATAAATAGCTCTCTTGTGTGCATTGCGTTTATTTACAGGGACACACAAAAAGATATTGGTTACAGTACATGTGCGATATTTACAAGCTATGCATGATAAATGTGTTTTCAACTTTAGTTTTCGTTTTTTAAGTTTAACTATTTTTTTTTCATAGTACGTATTTGTTTATAAACTCGGTTGACCATATACAGGGCTACACAAGGAAATTCATAAGTACTACAGACTATGGAGTGAATTGCTTAAGGGTAGTTTTTAATTGTGTTTATGCATTTTCTTACTGAACTATGTTTAGTAGACTAATAGAAGTTTGTGGAGTATAAATAAATTCATATACAGGGCTACGAAAAAAAAGATACATTGTCGTTTACGTTTGGCAATCGAGCAAACAAGCTGCTCGAGCTGCTAGTAAGTTTGCTGCAAGTAAGTTTTAAGTTGCCTTTTAGCTTAATAGGTGGTGTGTCTTCAGATAATATACAGAGCTGTACAAAAGATTTCGAGTGCATTTCCATTGATTGGCAAAAATTGCTAAATGTGAATATTCTAACTGAACTAAATTTTATTATACTATATATATATCTATTGATCATCTATTGATCATATACAGGGCTGCACAAAATAATTCGACTACATTTTTGGCACTGGAAGGTAATTTCGAAAACTGTATTTTTCTATGTGTTATGTGTTTTCTAAACTGTTTACTTACATATCTTCTTTCACCTTATTTAACGGTGCAGTTTCATTAGAGTTTTCTGCCTGTGTTGGAAAGTGTTCCATAATCTATGCTTGATGCATGATTTTTCCATTCTTGTTTGATTTGGAAAGGAAATTTTTAAATGAACCAAAGAGCAGTTGGCTGGAATGGGTGATCATATTCAGAGGCTGTAAACATACAGGGTGTTCATACATCTTGGAACAAACTTTCTGTGTAGGTAATGTGGTCAAGGCAAACATTTTTTGAGCAAGAAACATTATCTCAATCCACTTGTTCCATCAAAAATAAATACATTCAATCAAAAACACAGAGTGTATTACTGTAAGCTGAAACTGAATTTTCATTCTGCCAGCTTTACTCTGAATAAAGGAATATCTAGCTCAGTGTTGTTTAGATATGAATGGTAGAAATTTACAGTACTTCTCATGATTCACAGAAATCAAAGTAACAATGTTAAAAATATAGTTTACAATATCTTCAATAGTATTAAAGTAACAAACGAAAATTCAAATTTGTCCTGGAGTGAGATGCACTTTATTTTTTATTGTACCGAATATTCAGTAATATGGCTGAATAGCCCGAATACCGAATAGATATACCGAATATTTGGTGCATCCCTAATTTTAATGAAACTTCTTTTTATTATAGGTGTTAAGTAAAATTATGTAAATCAGAAGTATTTCTTCTATATTTAGGACCTCGATTGGCAAATTCACCTGTAAGAAGTATTGTACAGTGCTTAGCAAGAAAAATCAATACCGAAAAGTTTTACTCTTTAAAGGTAAGCAATTAAAGAAATTTATATTGGTTATTATCAAACTAAAGCAATTATAAGTATTTCTTTGCTTTATGGGCCTTGGCAAGATAGAGAAAATGGTCTTGGCAAGAGAAGGAAATTTTTCACATATTTTCTGGCAACCTATTCACTGATTCATACACACAAGCAATTTTTTCAGTGTTTATACAATTTTTATTTAACATACAGAAACCATTTTATCTATTACTATACACAGACAGAAATAATTTATTTAATACATATAATCAAAAGCAATTTTTTTTTAATATATGCATAAACATTCATAAAAGTTCATCAGTTTTGTTTTCATGGCTGTTTATATCATTTGGTAACAAATCTCACCTTCTTAAGTACATATTGTGCCAAACTTTTAAAAAAAGTGCCAAGGTTCTTATAACAAAGAAGTACCTAAGTATGTTTATCATTATTAATTTTAAAAAAATTCAGTATGATTATGATATCTTTATTATGTAATTCATACAGAACATATATGCATTTCATATATGCTCTCATTTTATTATTCATACATAGTGTATATGTTTAACAATATCAGAGTTTCCCACAGATTTCAAAAAGGGCAGGTTGCAGGTTAGCGAAAAAAGGCACTTTTTAGATTAAAATGTGCACTTTCAGGTTCTAAAAAGAATTTTTTAGATTATTATGGATACTTTTTTTTTTTTTTTTTTTTTTTGAAGCCATTCATTTAGGTTTTTAAAGGCATTTTTAATATTTACAAGTCAGAGCACTTTTCTCAAGTCAACAATGAGTCAGTTTCCAGTTTCCACCATGCAAACAAATTTTTTAATGCAATAGGCAGTAAGGGCACAATTTTGTTTGACTGAGGGGAAAGAAGGGCACTATTTTGTGATGAAGGTGCTAATTCGGAAAGGTGCTAGTTTTCAAACCAAAGGGCAGACAGAGTGCAGCACCTAAAACTGTTTAGGGTAAACTCTGCAATTTGCAGTAAAATTCCTATTACCTGGGCTAATGAGTTCTGGGTTCAACCCGGATAATTGGAATCAAAAAGTTATGTAATGAAATTAAAATTTCTCTAAAATCACTTTTCTTTAATAAAAAGGTAATGTCTAATATACGTTTAAAATTAGATTGTTTTTTTAATAAAAATAATTTTAAAACATTCCTTTGAACAAAAGTCAATGGTTGAATCTTCAAGCAGCTTACAGGTGTGGAAAAGGGTCAACGATTCCCAAGTATTGTCAGTAGTGTGAAATTCTGACCATTTTCTTACTTATTTATTTTATACTATTCCTAAAGAAAAAAATACTTTTCTATACTTTGAGTTGATTTTTATATTTTAATACGTTTGTATTAAAATATAAAAATCACATTCCATTCTAATATTTAAATTATTAGAAGCATGTTAATCTTAAAAAACCAAAAATATCTTACTATAATAATATAAATAAAGCATTAGAAAATTTTCAGCAAATTTTTCTTATTTTGAATAAACTTTTCAGTTCTTTGTCTACTATAAACGCTCCACTTGAATAAAAATTTTTAAAATATTCAATTACTACTTCTTCACATCCTAAAAAGATCCATTAGGACCTTTTTAGGACTTCGGAAGTCTCATCATCTGATTCAGTATCATCTCCTTAATCAGGTATCTTTTTTGGCTCTTTGTTTGTAATAGTTTTGATAATTTTTCACACATTTTGAAATTATTATCTACTGCTACATATAATAATACATTTTCTCAGTTGAATTTTTCTTTGAATTTGGGAAATTTTTGCATCATATTGTTATTATATAATCATTTGCATGATGTCTTCTGTGCACAAAATAATAAATAACAACATAAACATGAGAAAAAAGGCATTTTTGTGTTGTGAAAACTGATATTTTTTGTCTTGTGCAGTGAATCAGTGACTCCAGAAAATTCAAAATATTGAATGATTCCTCTTTCCAATTTTCTATGCACTTGTGAAAATAAGGGATTTCTTCACTATAATAATAGCTGTTGTAGATTTTTGAGACTCACAATTCTCTAGCAACAGTTGTTTTGTTTTTTTTAGTTTAAATTAATCCATGTGATAAAAGTAAGTTTGAATTGAATTAATGGACTAGTTTTAACATTAGTCCCAATTCAAGGTTTTAGGGACTTTAAGATTAGTTTGAATCATCATGAGTATACTATTTATTATAATATAAATAAAATAATTTATATGATGTGAAATGATCATACCAATGTGTTTACTTTTATTTCTTTTATGCTCCATTGATTAAAAAATTGTATTTTAAAATACCCCTGCGATAGAGTTCAACATTTTCCCTCTTTTTAGTATTATTGTTTTATATATACATATAGATTTTAACCCTTCAAAATCTGGATGAAGAAACACAAGATGACAGACAGGGTAAGATGTTATTACACACAGAGCATGCCCTTTTGTCTTTACTACATGATCAAGAAGGAGTTATTCATCATCATGGAATATTTAAAGTAATTGTTTGTTATGTTTTGTTTTTTTTCATTTTATAACTAGTATAAGATATGGTATATTTTGTTATTTGTATGTTTTTATGTCTTTAAGGGTCAATTCAAGCAAAATTTAGGGCGCCTTCACAAAAATCCATTTAATAAAACAGGTCCCCTTCACAAAATTCCTCTTATTAAAACAGGCCCTTTACATCCATTCCATAAAAAAACATACTCTTCATTAATTATTTTTAGTTTGTTAGGTTTTAAAATGTGTAATACGTAAACAAAATAAATTCACCTGAATGGAAAACTTTAGCAGAAGGACCTAAAGAAGTTATTATTAATAAATGATTTGTTCAAATTTTAGTAACTGGATTTCATCTTTCTTTACAAAATGTTATTTTTCACAAAAATATAATAAATTTCACAAATTTGGCTAAAAATAAATTGGTTAAAAGATACAAATTGGTTGAAAGATACTTTCCCTTTCAGAACCGGTTCCGAAAGTAAAAGTATCTTCATTTTTAAAAAAAATCCCTGGCGGCTCAGCCTACAGGCACAGGTAGATATCGAAGACGCAGACCGTTGGGCGCCTGTTTGTTGGGAATTGCGGAAGAAATTACCTTTTTGCCATGATGTCGCAGTTGGGACCGCCCACTTCGAAATCTAACTTATTTGCAGGCGGACCTGGCAGGGATTTTTTATTTTATTTTATTTTATTTATTTATTTATTTTTTTGCTATAAGAGTTGGTCCTATAAAACACTTGTCAATATAAAATATTTAGATATTATTAAGAGGATTTATAATAAATTTAAGCGGATTTGATATCTTGTGAATTGACGAAGTTATGAATCTTTTTCTTCTTAAACCCCCCTTTTTCTCCCCTTTTGAGCCATTTTTAATGATATCACAAATCTGTCATACATAAATTTTCGACCTTTTTCCTAGAAGTAATAATAACTTTAAACAGATTCGATACATATCATAATTAAGAAGTTATGGGATTTTTTTTTTCACAAAAAGCCCCCCCCCCCTCTCCCCTGGTTCCATTTTTCCCATTAACGAACTTAACCAAGATTTTATGTCCCTTGATTTTATGTATCAGTTTGGAAGAGATTTGTGCAGAATTATTGAAGTTATTGTGCCCATAAAAAAGTTAGATAGATAGATAGATAAAGTTTTGAACTAGGAGTGGTTTTGGGTTCTGGGAGTCATGATCGACGTAGATCTGCAAGAATTTTTCAAAAATTACGACTTAGGGGAGAATGTAGTAGGTAGTATTTCTTACAAAATCTACCTAAAATCTGCAAAGAAAATCGAAAAAGTAATCAATGGCGAAAGTAGAGATTGATCTCAGCTATCATATGCAAGGGGAAAAAAAAAAGTTTAAAAATATTGAAATGCAAATGAGATATTAGAAAAATAATGCCTCATACGGTTAACATTAGCGAGCAGGTCTTTTCGCGTGAGGGGAGAGGACCCTTAACAGAGGGTAGCGCTGTAGGTTTAGTTTAGTTTTATAGAAGTGAAATTTAAACACACAGTCAGTTTTTAATTTAATAGGTATACTTTTGTTAGTTTCATTTTTCCATGAAATGGCGAAACTTGTTCATAAAAGTTAAACTTTCCGATTTTGAAACTAAATTAATATATATATATATATATATATATATTTTTTTTTTTTTTTTCCTATAGGATGCCTGTTGGGAAGAGAAAGAAAATGGTGAGGATTATATACTAACTGGGCACCGTAAAGAAAGAGTGATTTTAGTTTTAGACTGTCTCTCACCCCATGATTATAGCTCAGAGAATGCTGCCATGATAAATCTTCAACATCATGTCATACGAGAGAAAAAACTTCATGAGAAGGATGCTATTTTGATATTTTTCGAGATTGTGAATGTTGTAAGCTCATTGCATAGGGTGAGTAATTTCAGTATTGCATAAATTAGTATGAATGAAATTGGTAAGAATTGTAACATTTTAATAAGAAATGTAAGTAGTGGCAACTCAGTGGAGTTTCCAATTAAATTTTACATTAGATAATAGTAATTTAAAAACAATTTGCACATGATAATGAAAATTGTTGGTATAACATCTTTAATCTGGATATCTGTAATCCGAAAAAAATCTCTAATTCAAACATTTTGAAATCTTTTGTTTTTGTTTGTTTGTTTTTAATTAAATATTATAGATGGCACCATTATATATACGAGAGTGCATTTCAGAAAACTTTTTTTAAAACAACCAATCATATGGCTTATTTTTTTCTTTGTTGCAGTTTTTTCCATTTTAAATTTAATTGTAATAATTTTCTGAGTTATATATTTAATTAACATAGATATATCTTTTTTTTTTATGTTAAGTAGTATAAATTTGGAATTAATACTAAATTTTATCATTATCTTATTTTCTTTCCCCAAAATCACAACAGATGACACCAAAACAACACAAAATCAGATTTCATTTATTTATTTAAATATTGAATTTTTGACTGAATTCAATATTTATAGATGTTATATATTTAACTTTTCATAACATTATCCTTAAGTATTACTATTGCTAATGTAATAATAACATTTTTTGTTTGTATGTTTGTTTTAATTAATTGTAGGCCTTGTTTAAATTTTTTATAAAATTTTGCTTATTTTTTAGAAAATTAGTTTCATTTGAAATATTTTTCATGTTATATCTGTCATTTGTGTGATTTTTGTTACTTATTCAGCATTAATTAAATCAGAAATCATAATTTAACAAAAGAAAATTAAATAAAATAAAATAATTTCCTACTGTTATTATTCCTTATAATTTACAGGAGATGGTGGAATATGCATTATTATTTTTAAATAATATTTTGGGATATTTTGAATTGAAATTTCTTAGTGTCATTTGATTATTTTAAATTATCAAGTTACTTGCACTTTATAGGGCCATATTAATAATTGATATTAGCATTATTATTTATTTAATACATTCTAGTTTCAAAATTTCTGTAATCTGGAAATTTCCATAATCCATAATCACCATGATCTGGTTGTTTCCGTATTAAAGAAGTTATACTGTACTACATATTTCTAAAAGTTTTAAGATAGATAATTCTCATTAGGTTGTTAAAAATTCTTGTGTAACAAAATAATGTTATATGAAGTAAAGTTCACCTGATGAAACATTTATAAAAAATTATATGTCCTGTACTCAATTATATGTTTTGTGTTTTATGATGTTTTAAGAATCCTAATAAAAAAATTTTAAAATAACAAATGTCTGTACATTACGATAGACATTGTGATACTAAAAAGCTGATTCATTAAAAGTTTTTGGTGTAATACTTTATCTGATATGTGCCTATCAATGTTAAACAAACATATTAACTACTTGTACTTACTTTTGCTTTTTTTCTTTTTCAGAAAAATATTGTACATCGTGATCTGAAATTAGGGAATATTATGTTAAATCGATTAACTAGGAAGATAACTATAACTAACTTTTGTTTGGGAAAGCATTTACTTAATGAGAATGATTTGCTGAGAGATCAGAGAGGAAGTCCTGCTTACATAAGTCCAGATGTTTTATTTGGTAATTGTTTAATCATTATTTTCAGTATGCAAAAATAAAAGTATCTTTACAGCTGTTTACAAATCTTTCCTTTTTCTCCACTCAGTAGTGTCTATTTATGATCCAATTACAAATTTATTTTCATCCCTCCAACATACATGAACATTTCAGATATATATTTTGTGATTCCAAAGAATTTAATAACTTTTCATTTCCATATAAATGCAGCCTCGCTTTAAAAACAGTTATGCTAATAGCATTTGATTACCACATTTTTATAATTTCCATCTCATAAAAATCACTTTAAATCATAAACTTAGATAGAATATTCTGATCTACTTAATGTTACAAATGTATCCTAAAATGTAATATTATGGTAAATCAATGTCATAATGATGGTGGCATCAACCTGCACTATTGCCCATAATATCTGCATCTTAATATGACATAATTTCAAATTTTACTTCATCGAATGTTTAAAAAGAACAAAAAAATGTACTTTCAAGTATAATTTGTTCAAAAACTGTAGCTCAATCTATTGATTATTTATGACTTTTTAAATAATTTTCAAGCATAAATGCACATTTTTTATTTTTATTATTATTATTATTATTATTATTATTTTACAGTCATGTGATCTTTCATAGTTGAATCTACTTTTAGACATTACCATCATGGATTGTCCTTTAAAATTAATGTAAAGATTATTAAAGGTTTAAAAAAACAATCTTTTGCCAAATCACATATGCATTTATACATGCCATTTAGTAATTGATTTGATTATGGAAGATTGTCTACAGTGGTTATCAACCTTTTTTACCTAACAGCACACTTAAAACCATGATTAAACTTCCATGGCATGCTAAAATTATGATCACAAAAAATATCAAAGGAATGTGTATCATTTTAATCAACAACAAAATTTTACATTAAGACAAGACAAAATAATTTATGAAAAATTGTGATAAAATACTGTTAAAAGTCTTATATAAATATATATTTATTTATTTATATTTCTCTTTAATATACATTAACATTTATAGAAATATCTGAGCTTGACTTTTTTTAACTAAAATATTTTCTTCATAAGGTAGAATTTTGGGGTAGGCATAATCTTAAAATCATCAAATGCGATCATTTATAATATTATAATAAAGTGGCATAATTTTTTTTCTGGAAGAATTAAATTTATCTGAAGATGCGAAAACATCTTCACAAATTTCTTGTATGCAAATAGAGAAATAAACTATTAAATAATTCAGTTTCATGACACTAAATGTCATTTCAAAATAGATCGTATATATGAATGTTAAAGTATCAATAGTTTAATTAATTCTTAAAATCTCGATACCATTTGACTCAAAATTTTTGTGGCACACCTGAGCGACTCTCACAGCACATCACTTTGCCGCGGCACACAGGTTGAGAACCATTGGTCTATAAGATTACATTAATAGCATTTGATTACCACATTTTTATGATTTCCATGTCATAAAAATCACTTTAAATCATAAACTATAACACTTTAGCATTAAATGGAAATCCGTCAATGAAAAAAAGTATTTTCATTTTATGTTGAACATAAGATTAAGTTGCATTGGTGAAATGATGTATCAAAATATACTTGGAACTGTCTTTTTTGCTACTTCTTTCTCTGTTTTCTATGATATACTTTGTTTTACGATGTTGTTATGTTTTATAGCTAGAAGTTCCTAAAGCAAATGAATGTCCTGTTTTATTGTTGTCACATTGTGAATGTGTGTGCTGTTGATTTTGAAGACATTTTCTTAAAGTCTGATAGTTTTTTTGTTGTTAATTTTTTAATATCGAAATTATGTCATCACTCTTGTGGAATCAAATCTAATTCCCTTTTTTCTTTCAACCAGTATGCACATATGTGTAATATTATGACCATTTTTTCCTTCAAACAATATGCAGGTATGAAAGTATTATAACCATTCGTTTTTTATTTTCTTTCGAACAATATGCACATATGTTTATTAACAATTTTTTTTTCTTTTTTTTTTTTAGATCATTTCTTCAGGCAAATAAGTCTATTTTTATGATTTCCATGTCATAAAAATCACTTCAAATCATAAACTATAACACTTTAGCATGAAATGGAAATCCGTCAATGAAAAAAGTATTTTCATTTTATGTTGAACATAAGATTAAGTTACATTGGTGAAATAATGTATCAAAATATACTTGGAATTGTCTTTTTTGCTACTTCTTTCTCTGTTTTCTATGATATACTTTTTTTTACAATGTTGTTATGTTTTATAGCTAGAAGTTCCTAAAGTAAATGAATGTCCTGTTTTATTGTTGTCACATTGTGAATGTGTGTGCTGTTGATTTTGAAGACATTTTCTTAAAGTCTGATAGTTTTTTGTTAATTTTTTAATATTGAAATTATGTCATCACTCTTGTGGAATCAAATCTAATTCCCTTTTTTCTTTCAATCAGTATGCACATACGTGTAATATTATGACCATTTTTTCCTTCAAACAATATGCATGTATGAAAGTATTATAACCATTCTTTTTTATTTTCCTTCGAACAATATGCACATATGTTTATTAACAATTTTTTTTCTTTTTTTCTTTTTAGATCATTTCTTCAGGCAAATAAATTCTTCTATATGTATATAAATTTTTTAAAATATAAAACACTTAATTTAAACAAATACAGTAAAACCTCTGAATAATGGACATCTTTGGGAATGCAAAATTCATCTGCTATATGGAGGTGTCTGCTATTCAGAGGTAAAAGTATATAGTATATATAAGTGCTGGAATTGAAAAAGTGTCTGCTATTTGGGAGCATCTATCATCGAGATTTTATTGTATAAATAAATTTTCTGTACAAACTTCTGTTTTGCGTTTTTTCTCTGGAAAAGGGGATATTTCACTGGTTAATATTACAACTTTATAAAATATGAAGAATTTGAAAAAAAAAAAAATTCACACTTAAATTTAAAAGTTGATTTTGTACAGATGATATTAATGGCAATTCTTAAAAATATATAGATTTTTTTTTAATTTCTTTCATGGGGATCAATCTTTTTAATACAGTCTTCAGAAAGAAAATAAATAAATTAAAATTATGATGAACCGGAAGACAGATGGTAAATAAAAATATTCTTCAGAAACATTACTTTGGAACACTGGTTACTGACAAACAACATGGCTACAACTTTCTAACTTTAGTATGGTCTGCATCTCATTGGGTAGAAGTGAATCATTGCTTCATGTTGATTTCAGAGCCATCTATAGGATTATTTGTATCTTCTTTTCAAAAAGACAGAGAAATAATGTTAACACTTAGGGACATATTTCTTAAATAATGTTTCAAGAACTGTGTTACAGTAAACCTTTTCTGCATTTTTCCACGAAAACAGGAACTAATTCTAATTTATAATTACTATGATATACTTATCTATAGAATTATATTTTCTTATATATACTTTTCCGTGTTGTATTATAATTTATAATTACAACACATTTAATTCTAAATGTATAGGCTCCTTCAATTTCACAGACAGACAATTGAGTTTGGGGAGAGCTAAGAGAATGATATTTTTATTATATTTTTCTATAAATAAATATATATATATATATATATATATATATATATATATATATATATAATAACCCGTTTTCTTTGCTGGAATTTCATAACATTTAAGGCAGTGACTCTTAAACTGTGGCCTCAAGGAGTCCACAAAATACATCTTTGGGGGAGGGGGTCTTGTATTCAGTACATTTCTTTTTTAATCTAGAACCTAGGAGAATTTTTTTTTTTCCAAATCCTGGCAATTCTGTTTTAACAGATGTTACTGTAGCTACTCTGTTAGTTTATATACCATTTATTTAATATTCTAAAAAACATCAGTAATTTCAGTCTTAAATCCTAGGGGCCCATGTAGATAGAGGAAATATGAAAAGGGTTTCCATGATAGCTAAGAATGTAACAACTGCTGATTTAAAGTATCATAACTTGATAAGTTTTTATCACAGAGTTTTCCCCAGACAGTTTTAGAAGGGTGTTGCACCCTGCCTGTCCTTTGGTTTACAAAATAGCACCCTTCTTGCCCCTCATAAGAATAATTAGCACCCTTCTTTCCCTCCAGTTAAATAATTAGCACCCTTCTTGACCCTGACTAAAAAAAGTGCCCTTTCTGCTTTTTGCATTAAAAAATTTGCTTTTGTAGTAAAAATTGACTCAATGTTGTCTTGAAAAGAGTGCCCTGACTTTTAAACATCAAAAGTGGCTTTAAAAACCAAAAGAATACCTTTAACATTTAAAAAAAGTGCCCTTAAGAATCTGAAAAGTGCCTTTTAAAGTTCTAAAAGTTCCCTTAAGAATAAAAAAGTGCCCTTTTCTCACCAGCAGCACCTTGCCCTTTTTTAAACGTAAGGAAAACTATTTATCATAAAATAATTAATTTTCTTTTTGTTTTACTGGTTAGGATATAGAAAAAGATTTTCTTAGTATAACTTACAGGACACAGGAAACATATAAAAATTAAAATTGCATAACTTAAAAAAAAAAAAAAAAATTATAGAAATGGTTTATATAATGGAGAACAAACAACATTTGAAACATTTTTGCAATTAGAACTTTGTATGTAAAAAGAAAGATTTAGGAATTTGCTGTTGGACAATAATAAAAAGGGGATACCCTGTAAGCAAGCTCTGTTTTAACATATTTTACTGTGTAATCATTGTATTGAAAAGTAATAATAATCAAAATTATTTATGTAAAATACTAATAAGAACATTTAAACTATTTTGACTAATCCTCTTACATTTCTTTATACCTCCATTTTTAGGAAAACCTTACTTAGGCAAGCCTAGTGACATGTGGGCCTTAGGTGTTGTGCTGTTTACCATGCTCTATGGGCAGTTTCCATTTTACGATCATCAGCCTCAAGAGTTATTCAGAAAGATAAAGACTGCTGATTATACCATTCCAAGGTCTGCTCTTTTTCATTTGTTTTATTTTAATGTCATTTACAATTTTATTGTTATAAAACACATAATAAAGTATAACACCTTGTAATAATATATTTATTTTAAATGCTAAAAGGTGTAAACTAAAAACATAATATACAGGAAAATAACTTTTATTAGATTGTTGACATGTTTCGGCTCACTCCGAGCCATTTTCAAAAACAAATTAGAATATTCTATAACTGCAGAGTCTTTGAAGTTATTATTTGAAATGCTATCATTTAATTTTCATGTACTTTTTTAAATTGCACACATTATTTTTTATTTTTACTTGGTTGTTTATTTCCATATTTGCAACCATGGAGTACAGTCCATAGTAATATTTGTGTTGGAAATTGAAAAATGTTCAATAAATAGAGGTGTTTATTATTTGTGACTCTTCATTACAGAAGTTTTACTATACTAATCCCCCGCCTTAATCTTTTTTTTTCAAAAGTGCTCAAAGTCATCCCATCTGACAAAGTTACCCCTGACAGTTTATGGTACCCCTAAACTTCATATGAAACAAGAATTGAAAAATCATGCGTCAAGCATAGATTATGAAATACTTTCCAACACATTCAGAATACTGTAAAAAAAACTTCATCATTTAATAAGGTGAATGATGCTATATTTAAGTAAACAATTTGGAAAACGCATAGTACATTTGAAAACCCAATTTCAGCAATTACCATCAATAGTAGGAAAAATATCCTTTTTAACTTACCCATCATACGTAGTAGTATAGGGTAAGTCTTGTAATCGTTTTGAAAATCGAAAAAAAAAATTTGACGGATTTACACGTTTCAGACACTTAGAGATACCGAAAAACATATTTTTAGAAAAATTAAAATTGCCGTCTGTCTGTGTGCCTGTAAACGCTCTATCTCCCGAAAAAATTGAGATAGAGACTTGCAATTTGGTATGTACTTAGTATGTAATAATGGGAAGAAGCCTATTTCATTTCAATAACCTCGATTAACCGGAACTATTTTATTCGGACTCTCGAAATATTCGTTCTGATAAAAGGTATATAAAAATTTTCGAAATTGTTTATTTTAAGGAGTGAATATAAAAGACAATAAAAAAACATAAATTTTGCATAAAGCATGAAGTCGATCGGATAATGAGTTGCCGAGATATTTGGAATCCTATTTTCCGCACTCTTCGATTTTTCATGACCCTGTATCTCATCCAAATTTCAATTCAAAAATATATTTTAATTGGAAATTTGACGCTTAATCCGACGCAGTAAACCGTTAGTTAATAGGATTATTATTTTTGGAGTTATAAGCATGTTTCTTTCAAGCAATTCAGTAACTGAGCCTTTAAAGTTTGTGATGTCATCAAGCCACGATTTTATATGAATTGCAATGCACTTTATAAGTAGTTTACACATTTTTATTTTAATATTTTACATTATGCATATCCATGATGGGTAAGTAAGTATTACGGTGGCCCCCAACGACTAGTTTTTTTTGTGCAGCCTTGTATATGTCCATAGATTTGTATATATACTACATAGTATGCTAAAATTTAGTTCAGTTAGGAAATGTATAGCCCAGTTGAAAATTTCCTTCAACAATTTATGTCAGTAAATGAAAAGTGTTACATGACGGCTGTAAATCGCTATTAATTTAAATATTTTAAAATCAATATTTCAATTATTCCAAATTTAAATCATTTTCCATTCTTAATTTCAAATGTAATTCATATATCTCTCATTTTAAAGTTGCTTTCTTAAATATTACTAAAATATTATTTAATACATTTTAAATTCCTTATCTCAATGTAAAATTACTTTTTTTAAATATTATTCTATTCATAAATATAAAATTTCAGCTTCCATTTTCAGTTATATAATTTTCTGATTCTGTGAGTCTAGACTTAAAATGGTTCACCTTTTTTTTTCCCTTTTCAAGTCAAGGTTTTTTATCTCTAAGTAACAGCTGCATATGAGGTCATTGACCCATTTCCCTCTTTTTAAAATGCATACCCGTTCACCGATCATGAACACAGAAATGATTTGGGTGCATTTTACTGATCAAGAATAGAATTTTCTTATTGGTTAGTTTTAGGGCTTAAATTGTGCCAGAGCCGCCGGAGCCCAGCTCCGGTACTTCCCTGGTTTTAGTAAATATTTAAATATTAATCGGAATTCACCGGAGCCCAGTGCAAGCACTTCCGAAAAACCGAAGCCTAAATTGCCCTTTCCTTTTCTCTCATATCGAAGCTTTTGCATTCTTTTCTATCAAAACATTATATGTGACATAATTACTTATCAATCCCCAAAACAACCGTAAGCTGTCGCAACAGCGGTGGGTAAGACCATGGTAACCGAGAAATACCTCATTTAAATGAAAAAGCATTATAACCTGATTACAGAAGAAGATAGTCGCTGTTCGTGATATCATCATCTTTTTAAAACAGGATACATTACCAGGTTTTTAGAGGATGCGAAATCAGAATGGGGGTTGGTGAGCGTAGCGAGCAGGGGGCAGAGCCCTCTAGTATATAAAAAATAAAGAACTCTTTTCCCTTTTTAATGCTATTTTGATCAAAATAAAGGGGAAACAGAAATCTTTTTTTTTGTTTTTTTATATTTGCAGATTGATGGCGGCGACATATATATGGCACCATTCAAGAGAGCAAAAAATTAATTTGCTTTCAGTTCGATTTTCTTTTGTGACACTAGGATATTTTTTAATTGGATCATTTTTTTTTTTTTTAAATTAGATATCTAACCGAAAAGAATATTTTCTGTTTTTAGTCAACGAGCATCAGCTTGAGGATTTTTTTTTTTTAAGTTTTTAATCTTCTATTGCAGGCGAGTACAAAATAACGTTAGTAAATTTTATATTTATTTTTCATCAGAACACTATCCATCTTAAGGCTGTGCTCTGCTCATTTATGAAGTCACTTTCATTTGTAAGAAGATATAATTGTCACATAATGTTATTCTTATTATAAGCAGTTGAGCAGTTCTCCTTTTTCTATAAAAGCATCGAATCTTTCTGATCACGGTGTCAAATGTTTAACCTTCTCACCGCTGCGACCTGATATATCCATTCACTATGCTGTAGGTTTCACAGCAAAACAAGTTTTGTTTAAATTAATATAATTCTACAAATATAATGCATTTTTAAAACATCAAGTAATGATTGATACTCTCAAGGATTATATTTATATACGTAATTAAGTTTTTTATCTCAAGTTTGAAAATTCAGATTTTTTAAGCATTTTAAAAAAATTACTGAGAAAACAACATTACAAATTTGCACTTTTGCTCGGCGGTCAGGGGGTTAATTTTATCTGATTTTCACGGACTCATCACGAAAGACTGTTATACGGAAGGGATCGATTATAGTTAAAGATAGGCGCCTTTTATAGGAAATTGAAAAACTTTGTTCGATTCTTCAGCATATAAATATTAATTTTAAAAATTTTATTCATTTTTTCATAAAAATGCATAGCTGCGAACTATTCTTTTTTTGTGTTAACACTGTTTCTGAATCACAATCCTTACTTTATTTAATCGCAGAATTCTGCGATTAGTTAACATTAAAATTAGGCAAAGATTTCTATTCGGCCGCAGTGATAACTAAAAAGTGGAATAATTGACAGCTAAGTAAATGCAGATAGATATATTTAAAATTTTTATTTTGCTGGAGAAAAAAATTGCTTTAAATTTTGCAAATACATGTAATGTATGAAATATAAATATGCAGATTGGAGTGACGGGGCACACTACGGTTATTAGTACTGCAGAATATTAGGGCTCCGGTACTTTTTTTGTTAGAAATTAAGCCCTGGTTAGTTTAGCAGAGTTTAACGATTGGAGACTTAACTGCTCGGTTTTTTCCCGCTAATTCTTTTGAAATCAGGATTGCATCTTTGCATGGGATAGTATCCTCGCTCTCTTATGATACAGGACGTTGGTGCATAAACAAGCATGTACCAATGCTCCTCAATAAATGTTTTTTTACAGAATTAACCATTGAACTAAATGGGTTCACGGTTATTATTTCACATCATTTAATTGAAATAGTACTTTTAATCTACCAAGATTCTTCTCCAATAAATTTAATCGCAAAAATTTTTTAATTTCAACAAACTCCTATTTTGATTTAATGAAAATGTAAGTTAAGCGACTTTGATGAAGTTAATTTACTCAGGAGATGGATAGGACTGAGTGCCAAACGCTGATTTCTGAAAGATTATGATCGAGAAATGCAAATTTTAAAAGAACTGTCGATTTACTGGTGATGTCCTCTACTTGAACGGTGATATCTGAAAGATTATGATCGAGAAATGCAAATTTTAAAAGAACTGTTGGTGTTGATTTACTGGTGATGTCCTCTTCTTGAACGCTGATTTCTGAAAGATTATGATCGAGAAATGCAAATTTTAAAAGAACTGTCGATTTACTGGTGATGTCCTCTTCTTGATGTAACGATGTTTGCTATGTGAATATGGTTTCTTCTTGACTAGACACTGTTATCTCTAAAGGATAATACAAATAATATTATTGTGCACTCAGCTTCACTGGATATCAACTAATTCGGTAATACAAGTAATATTATGTGCTCAGCTTCACTGGATGTCAACCTGTTCAGTAAAAAAAATTATTTTATCTGATTTATGTACTTTCATCTAGAAGGACAATGCTTGATACTTATTTGGAATTTTAGAAAATCAGTTTATTCATTAAATTGAACTTTGTAGGAGTATTGACTTTTTATTATTACACTCAAAAATCTGCAATAACGAACATAACTTGGTATATATTTTGCTTTATAATATATCATTATCATTTCATATATTTAAATTATAAATTTGGTACAAAAAATATAAATGTTAATCTTTTATGATAATCATAATAATGTTAAACTTCATTATTGTTTTGTATGGGATCGCTGTGCAGTTAGATCTAAATTGAATTCAATGTATATTTATGTTAATAAATATATTTAGTTAAACATATAAATGTGTATTTCTTGTGTTATATAAATATGATTGATTATGCAAGTTAATATATTATTTAACATGTGCCTTTAAAATTGATAAAGTTTTATTGATCTATAAAATTAAATTAAAAAAATATAAATATTGAAAATATAAAGAATAAAATATAATACAACATCGATATTTATCTATACCGTTTAATTAAATAATGAATTGGAAGATTTTGCTTTGTATTCATGTTAATATGAATAATTTTTAGAAATTAAAAAGGATTTAATTAATTAACAATGATAGTTTGGGCACAACTTTTAATCATATACATTTTAGGTATTGGTGTTCTATTTCAGGTATGTATATTTATTTATTTTATCACCATGAATTCTAAATTTTGTATTTTAATATTCTTAATACCTCTTTCTTATGGTACTTCCACTATACATATCATATTATTTTGGATCATTGGCTTATATTTGAAATTCATTCTCTTTCTCATTTTCAAATCCTCAAAATTTAAATATCTATCTTGTAATATTTCAAATTATTTTCATTTCTATTTTAGAATTAAATATTTCCCCTTTTCTTCTTCCTTTCCCCACGTTTTAAATATTTCAATATGTAAATTATTATTTTAACCCCCATATCCATTTCTGTTTGTAAAAAAAGGGTGCTCAATATCTCTTGTGATATCCTGTATAGGATCTATAGAATTTATACACAATAAATAATGTGCACAAAATTAGTTGCATTTAAAAATGTATACCACAACTGAAAATACATTTCCAGCAATTGCCGCTCAGTACTCTAACCAAATTCTGTTATCTGCCCCTGTGTAAATGCATACCCTATTCTATAATAAGCATCTTGTAGTACACCTCCATAATATATATATATCAATTTCAATATGCTTGAACTAGTGTAACATCATTAAAATACACTGCAAATGATTTTTCCGTATAGACTGTAATGTAATGGAATTCTTTTGAATGTCCCTGTAAACAAACTATAAGCACTACACACTTTATTTTCAATACTGAACACCCTATAGTAAACCTCAAGAACATATATCAATTTCATGGCAATCTGAGATATTTACATGAGTTAGAACACAGACAGACGGACAAACCAAATTCATAAACTGTTGGAAAGTGCTAAAAAAAGTAAAATTAGCATAAAAAATTCATAATTAAATATGGTACTTCTCCATTATCCCATCAACCACTTTCCATAACAAAAAAACTATCGCCAAACTATAGGATTTAAGGCCAAGAATGCATAATCGTGGCAACACATTCACTTGAAGTCAAAAACGTTACATGTGTTTGTTCTGTCATCAAGCGGTTCTTAATTCGACATTAACCTGTATATTTCATTATATTTTACTGATTTATTAGTTATTCCATTAATTAAAATAACAATTATGTTCTTTAACGGCAGTGCCATGATATTAAAAGTGAAAAATCATTGAAAAAATGTTGCGATGCATAGTTACATACACTAGATCAGTTTCAACTGACGTCACAAACATTTATTCACCAGGTCAAGAGGAAAAATAATATAAATAAATAAATATCCAAGATTATTTTTTTTTCTGCTTTCAATAATATATTGCAAATTTTATTATTTAAGCTTACTAAGTTGACACATTGTTGAGTGGGGCTTTAACAAATTTCTTGTATTTCTTGTATATTATATTTTTATCTTATTTTTTTAGATTCAAATGGCAACATCCTTTCATTTGTTTATTTGGTATTACAGTTTAGTGGTAACTTTTTTGTTATGAAAAGTGGTCAACGGGATAAAGAAGAAGTACCTTAAATATATACGTGTTTGTATATGCATAGCTTTTATAAGTGTTTTTATTCTCAAAAACTTATTTATTCTATATTTTATTTTTAGTTCGGAAGATCACAAAGTGAGTGAGAGCTCTAATATGATTATTAAAAAGCTGCTAGTCTTAGATCCTAACATCCGTATGACAGCTGATGAAGTTCTAGAAGCCCTTAACTGCATTTTACATACCATGTAAGTTATTTATACTACATTAATTTCTTACAAGTTTCTTTTAATCCACTTGTTTTATTTAGATTTTATTACTGTCCTTAGAAAATTTTTTTATATTTTTCCTTGAAATAGAATTGAATTTTTAAAAACTTTTCAACGTTATGCACTCACAAAAAAAAATAAATAAATAAATAAAAATTTACATAAGAATTTTTTTTTTTTTTGTTTAATGTTATGTTTAATTTATTTATTTTTATTTATTTATTTGTTATGACTGTAAAAAATGGATTTGTAACTAGAAAATGTTAGCACATCGTAAATGTATTTGAATGTTTTCCTTTTTAATATTGTTGGAATTCAAAACAGTATAATTTTAAAATATGTGTATATTGAGATATTCTTATAAGTTAATTCTTATAAGATATTTAATATTTTAAATAATGGAGATTTATATATACATTTTTTATGTAAAAAAAAAACATTTTTTAACATTGTTTTTGAAGTAGATTCAGGGGTCGATCCAGGAAAAATTTGGGGCTTATTAAGGGCCCCTTCACAAAAATCCATTTCATAAAACAGGCCCTTCACAAAATTCCTCTTGATAAAATAGGTCCCTTCACAAAATTCCATTCCACAGAAACATATTCTCCATTAATTATTTTTATTTTGTTAAGTTTTAAAATGTATAATTTGCAAAGAAAACAAATTCACCAGAAAGGAAAACTGTAGCAGGAAGGACTTACAGAAGTTATTATCAAATGCTTTGTTTGAACTTGAGTAGCTAGCTGGATTTCATCTTTCGTAACAGAATATTATTTTTCACAAAAATATGATAAATTTCACAAAAATAACTTTTACTTTTCACAAAATGGGCCCCAAGAGAAAGAAAAAAAAAAAACCTGCATCAGCCGCTGAGATTGTTTAAAATATAATTTGGGCTTTAAAAACTTCTTTTTTGCTTTGAAAAAAGAGCAGAAATGATAGGACCAACATAATGCACCAAGATAATTGCCTCAAAACCAATGCTTCACAAACTATTTTCCCTTTTCTTTTTAAAACTCTTTTTTACAAATTATACCATAATTTTTCGAATAATAGTTTTTAAATGTTTATACTGTCTTTTTTAATGTAAAAAGATAGAAATGAGATATTGAGTTAAAAAAGGAACACGTTGCAATGTTAAAGTACAAACACAGATTTAGTTTTACAAAACACTATTTTTTAAATATTTATTGGATTTCAACTTTTACATTATCATTTTCAGGGCCACTTATTTTTTTTTTTTTTTTAACACTTGTGTACCTAGCAATTGTTGGTTGATTTTTAACAACATAAAAACCTTATATTTACATTGCATATAGTCTTTTTTATAGTTACCAACTTTTCTGAATTTTTCAAAAGATTCCTGAATGTTGAATAGAAATCTTCTAAAAAATTACTTAATATTGGCAGCAATGGCACACTCAGGATTATGCCTTGGGAAAGGCTAGATTTTTAGATGTCTGTACGGACTGGGCTCGGAGCATTTTTCTTTCATTTGACACAGGCCAGGACTTCATTATTTCTGGGTTGTGTCAGGCTGCCATTTTTTTTTTTTTTTTTTTTTTTTAAATAGTGTTATTGTACATTTGTTAGCAGAATCTGTAGAAATTTATTTTGTTTGAATAAATAAAAGACAAATATTTTTAAAAATCTGTATTTATTTATTCCTTTATAGATTTTCAGAATTATGATATTTTTAATAATATTTGTTTTTTCTCCTAAACTTTATTCAAATTTTTGTCTATGTGATAATTAATATTAGAATTTCATATACGAGAGAAAGTCATTAAGTAAGTCCCAAAAGATAATTAAATAATAACTTACAATGATATTCACTTCAAAACTATTTTTATTTCTCAACATATTCTCCACCAATATCTATGCACTTATATCACCGTTTTATCAGTGCCCCAACACCAGCTGTATAGCATTCTTTGGGTTGCTATCTCAACCACATTAGGACTTCAAGTTGAACACAGGAGACAGTTCAAAAGTTTGGTTGGCAACTTCTTCAACATCCACCATGCAGCTTCGACTTAGCCCCAAGCGATTTTCATCTGTTTAGTCCACTAAAAGAACATCTTGGAAGCAAGATGATATTCACAGATGATGAAAAGATTCAACTTGAATTCCTAATGTGGCTGAGACAGCAACCCAAAGAATGTTATGCAGCTGGTATTGGGGCATTGATGAAACAGTGATATAAGTGCATAAATATTGGTGGAGAATATGTTGAGAAATAAAAATAGTTTTGAAGTGAATATCATTGTAAGTTATTATTTATCTTTTGTGACTCATTTAATGACTTTCTCTCTTACAATGTAATCGGAAAAATGCTGCACTTTCATAAAATAATTTTTAAACTGTAGGTATGTTAGTTAAGATTTTTTTTTTTAATTGAGAAAGGCCGTTGCAGGTCAGGTTTGATTTTACTGATTTTAGCTCAGACCAAACTTCCAGCGTTTAGACTGGGTGAGTACCAGGCAAAGATAGCTGTCCTCTGGGCTGGGTCGATCCGTGTAGACCTGTATATTTACCTGAAAATCATGAGCAGACAATCAATGATCAACCGAAAGTCAATTAAAATTAGGAAAAATCAAGCAATTTTTAAACATTTTGAAGAAAAAAATTATTAACTTGTATCCAATAAATTTAAACAGAAACAGAAATCAATTAAGCTAATAGGATAATATATGTAATCCATGAAATTACTCGACCAGTCATATTATAGCAATTATGAATGTGAGAAGGACTAAAGACCTATAAAATTTATTTTTTTTTTTAACTGTAACATGTTAAATGTTTGATAATGTTTAATTAGCTATATTATTAAACATGTTCATATATATTTTTTAAAGAGTGTTTTAAAATGCAATGCAGAAACAAAATTAATGTTTTCCAAAATTTCAAGAAAAAGGTCCTTAGGATTTTTGTTAAAAAATAACACTTCATAATTTTAAGACACTTGAAATTGTTTGTCTGTCTCAGGGATTTGGAAGGGGCTTCAGCCTCCCCCCCCCCCCCGCCTTAGCTCGCTCTGTGGGTGTGCCACTGATTGACAGTTATAATTTTAAGTGGCTGATAGTATTTTATTTACAAGAGTTGTAAGAGGACAGGATGAGGAGTTCCTTTATAAAAAGGGGGGAGTCCTACAGGACATTTGCAGGAGTCCCTATATAAAATATTCCTAAAATATTATAATCCTGAATTTGTCTCTAAAAGTAATTTCTGTGGTATAGGGGAGACCGGTACACTCTGGACCTATGGGCACAGTGGACCACACCCTAATATTTTATTTATTTAAAATGTTTTTAAGCTTCTCTTCTATCCTAATAGACAACAGCACTGCACTGATTATTTATAGCCATCGGACAATATGTTTAGCTCAGATTGAACTATTTTATCATGGTTGGTTGTTTTGAGCTTCTAAAGTAAAATTTTTCATCATCATATTTTTATTTTTTTAGTAATTAAAGGTTGTAGATAAATAAGATAAAACAGCTTTTTTGCAAAGCTAAGATACTTGTTTTTATTTAACTCTAAAGTTAATATGTTTAAAAGAAAGCTATAAACAATATTAATATGATTATTTATTGAACTTCAACATGGTACAGTGGACCACCCACTCCTGGGGCACAGTGGTCCACAATTCACTCTGCTCCTGTAATGCAGAATGTTCAAAATAGTTAATAATTGCTTATTTTCTATAAAGAAAGATTGTTTCAAAATGGTTATTTAACTGTAAAATAAAGTAAACAAAGAAAAATAACAATTTATTCAGCATAGTAAGAAATATTTTGTTTCGTAATTACAGCCTTTGATAAATATAACTGTAGTCTAATTGGTGATGATTCTATTCAAGTAAGATTCATGAGACACAAATTGAATGGAAAATCAGTTTATTTTTCCCAAAACTGTAGATGAATCTTTTGTTGATGTCAATGATTTCATAATGTTGCTCCTAGACTCAAAAGTATTTCAGGAAAATTCCAGGCTCAATCTTACTCATAAGTATTTTGGAATTTCATTTGCAAATTTCAATGTGCACTGATTTTTTTCTACTTAAGTAATAACTTCAACCAAATTGCAATTGTTCCTGTATTAATCTGTTATTATTTTCAAAATATATTTAATTTTTGTTTTTGTTTCAAAATTTTACTTGTAAATTTATATTACTATGTTATTTTGCGGGCAAAGCGGAAATAAAAAAGAATTAGATTAATGAAATATATATTTATATTGTATTTCTGATAATACCTAATAGCGGTCCACTGTGCCCCGGTGGGTGGACCAGAGTGCCCCCCACTTCTGGGGCACACTGGTCCACTTTACAGGTGCATATAAAAAAAATTTTTTTGGGAAAAATGTATTGAAAACTATGTTCTGAGAAAATCATGATGAATGTATAAAGGTTTAAGGAATATACAAAAAATTTTTCATGCAGATCGATCTGTCTGTTAAAGAGAAGAAAAAAAATTAACTGAAAAAGTGGTGCACTGTGTACCGGTCTCCCCTATCTATTAAGCACAACAGTATATTTTTTAGGATTAGAAATTAATAGTTGTTAGTTGTATTTTGTGATCAAATATTTTATTTTTATCATTATAATGTTGAAATTCTTTGGCATTCTTGACAATCAAAATAAATTTTATATTTTCTCATGGTACACATTTGTGCATGCATAAATGCAGTTTCTGATCAACTTTTAAATACAAAGTGAAAGAAAAGTTGATTAACTACTTAACAGTTTCATTATCCTGCCATGTTTCCAAAATTATATACTTTTTGCTAAATAATTTTATAGTAAAATGAATTACATTAATTATAAACAGCAAAATAAATAGTACTTTTCCAGTATACGGTTTTGGGCATTTTTTTTTTATAAAGCTTGGTACAATTTAGGCTTCAGAAGTGAGATTTATTGCCAAATGATATAAACAGTTATGTAAACAAACCTGATAAACTTTTATGCTTGTTTATTTATATGTATTTACATATATATTTTCTTTATGTGTATTGTTATTATTGTTTCGTATATACAGTTTACTTCTGTTTATATATGAAAATAGATAAATGGCTTGCTTATATTAAATAAATTGTACAAGTATTCAAAAATGTGCTTATGCATATGAAATAGTGAATAGATTACCAGAAAATATGCATGAAAATTTTCCTTCTTTTGCCAAGGCTCCTATACTGGAAAAGTACCAAATAAACTGTTAAAAATGTAAAATTTATGCTTATTTTCATTAACAGAAGAAAAGGGAATTTTTATGGGTAAATTAATTAATTGGTGTGGAATGTTAAACAGTTCAGAGATAACAACATTTGGATGCTCTAAAATTTAAGGCTTTTTTCAGTAATTGTTTTTTTAGAAATGCAAAGCATTTATAAAAATCTGTTCACACTGTTTTATTATACATATATTAAAGTAGACAGTTGTATTTTTCTTTAGTTGATATATATATATATATATATATATATATATTTAATGGCTTGACAACTGTTACAAGTATCAAATTTATTAATCTATGCTTATTTTCATTAACTAAAAAAAAAAAAAAAAACTTTATGGGTAAACCAATTAGTGAAAAAAAAAAAAAAAAAAACCTGTTAAATGGTTAAGGGATAACATTGCTTTGATGCCCTGTATTTTTTGCCCTTTTCAGTAAATGTTTTTTAAGAAATGCAAAACATTTATAAAAGTTTATTAATTTATGCTTATTTTCATTAACAGTGGAAAAAAGAAAGAAAAACCAGAATTTTTATGGACAGTTTAATAATGTAAAAATATATATATATATATAATATAATATATATATATATATGTATACATATATAATGGTTAAAAGATAACATCATTTTCACACCCTGAAGTTTAAGGCTCTTTCAGCATTTGTTTTTTAAGAAATGTGAAGTATTTATAAAAATCCATTTGCACTAATTTATTATACATAGATGGCACCCTTTTTATCCTGACGGTACTTATAAGTACCACTTCCTTCGCAACGAGCGTCTTTTACAGAATTTTTAATCTGTTACCACCGGTTTTTCAAATGAGAAATTTTTACCTAATTGAATCGCAAAAATGCTATGATTAGATAAGGAAAACTTTACAAAAAAAAAATAACTGGTGGGAATAATCGAGGATTCTGAGCATCTTATAAAGTAGCTGGAAAATTAATTCAGGATATAAAGGGTTAAAGTAGAAAACTGTCTTTTTGTTTAGTTGATATATTAAAAAAAAATGACTGGACAACTAATCGGCAGGTACGCTTCGAAAAAAGAGAGTCAATCAGTAGGCATGATAATTCATAGCCTTGAACTAGAATGAGCAATAAACAAAAAATGTTTTTTTTTTAGTTCAAAAGTTTGTAACTTTTTAACCAAAAGTTTTGTTATTTAAAGTTGCACAGACAAGCAATATATCAATATATAACAAAATAATAATAAATATATAAATAAATAAATAAATCTTCCTTTTTTTTTTTAATGTGATGGTTAATTTTCAAAAAATATCCAAATGGATTGATTGAAAATTAGTAGAGCTAGAGTCTTCACCAGTTTTGAAAATGCCATTCTGAGAGAAAAGCACTTAGTTTTTGTTACTGTTTAGCATGCTATGACATGCTCTACTTCTATACCTCCAAAATTGCTTTTTCACTTTCGATACTAATTTTTAGCTGATA
This sequence comes from Maratus michaelseni, assembly GCA_963931845.1. Taxonomy (NCBI): domain Eukaryota; kingdom Metazoa; phylum Arthropoda; class Arachnida; order Araneae; family Salticidae; genus Maratus; species Maratus michaelseni. Next base: position 33,685,013 of record OZ007600.1, read on the forward strand.
AAATATGATTTTCATGTGTATAAGAATACATTAAGTGAAAAAAAATTTCAGAAATTTTGAACTAGTCAAAGTGATGTCACTGCTTAAGGTGTGGTGGCTTTGTGTTGCTGCAGTATGAACAAGAAATATAAATTCATAAAATTATATATATATATATATGTTATATAAAAATTTATTTCCTTTGTATCCTTCCATTTTATTCGCATTAATATTTTAAAATTAATCTAACTTCTGTCATAGTCAGTATTTCCTTAATTCTTAATAATATCTATTCCTATTTAAAGTCCTTTTAAAAGTAAATATCCGTATATTAATAATTATTTTATTCCAAATCTTAATCTAAAATTTAAGTTCATTCGTAGCTTTTCTCAACTCCCCAATCTATAAAATTCTGAGACGCGTTCTCATTTTGAATGTTTTTTAAAAGCCATTTTCTTTTTATTATTATTATTATTATGCTAAATTTTTCGCGCGCTGAGGTAGTTACACTCCAAAATTAATCCGCTACCAGGTTCTGAATTCTTTACCGTCTTAGCTCCTCCTTCGCACCTCATTTGCTGGGCTGGAGCTAGCCTCTCACTCATTGGTTTGTACGCTCGTGACGTAAATTACTGTATGTCTCCGCTGAAGGAACAAAACCAGGTCGCATCGGTCGGAGCACTAGATTTTTGACGTTTTTGGAAGTCTAAACAAATATGTGTCTGGTGTTTTTATGTCTGTAGAATATTCAACTGGCCCAGTAACATCTTAATTCAATGAAGTGAAGCAACGTTAGCCCGAGGGCTATAAGTTTTAGACCTTTGGGAATTGTTTCTGTGTTGTTCGTCTTCTAATAAAATTATTTGTCTGGAGATTGGCTGGATTTATTGGAAAACTTTGGTGGACTCATTTCATTGCCTTCTACTTCGCCATACTCGCTAATATCGACTGCAACTTGCTATATCGTTGAAGGACTGCCATTTTTTCATCAAATATTATTCATCGTAATATCTCAACCTCGTCAAAATGCTACATACATATATATATATTGTATTTTTATCTTATTATTTTACATTTGTCATCACTGTGTACCTCAAAACCTCTCCATCTCAAAAATTTTCACGTATATATAATTTTTTCAGATTTAAGATGGTCTTTTTGATTGCATTTTTAGCTACATATTTTTCTGTATTATCCTGTAGATATTAGTTATTATTGGATGCAATTTTTTTAATAATTAAAGATGGCATTTAAGAAATTCACTCCAAGTTTTATAATGATGCCTACTTTTAGGGTTCCAATTTATAACACTGGTTGGGTATCTTATAAGAAATTTTTTAGTTACTTAATAACTATAAAATGCTGTTGTTTTTTCTTACTAATAATGCAAAAAAAAAGAAATGTGCAATGTATATCATCAATATATTGATGAATTGAAAACATTTAAATAAAAAAAAAAAAATTCACTTGTCCACCAGGGCACTCATGTAGCAAGAAAAAAAAAAAGTAACTTTACTGAAATTAACTGGTTAATTTTTTTATGACATTTAAATAATATTTAAGGCTCAATTTACTATTCTTTGCATCAAAAACAAGTTAGTTTTTTTTTTTTTTTTTTTTTTTTTTTTTTTTTTTTTAAATATATAAATAATTAAAAATTGTACATGTTTATTAGATTAATAAATGAAGTTTTAAATATTCTATCCAGAAGTGTACTTTTTTTGTTCCTTAGATCTTTTTTGCTTCATTAATGTCTATATTTGTCTCCAGAAATTGTTGTTTTGTCACCTGCATTACCTTGAAAAAGCAAAATATTAACAATTATTCCACAACTTTGCATTTCTAAATCATAGATTAATGGTTTAACTATAATTCTACCTTTACAAGAAGAAAGTATTGGATTCCTAAAAATTTTTGACTTCCGGTTTTCAATGGATTTATGCTTTTTAGAAGGTCTTGAACACGATTTGACTGTTTTCGAAAATGTCTGTCTGTGTATGTGTGACACAAATTTTGTAGGCGCTCTCTCTCAAGAACTAATGAACAGAAACTAATCAAACTTCAGATTCAGTTAGACATTGACATAAATTAATACTGGTTAGATTTTAGTGTAAATTGCCCAACAGATGGCATTGCTATGCTGCATTTTTCTTGATTTCCGCGATAGCTGTATCTGAAAAACTAATGCTCAGAATTTTATCAAACTTCATATTCTGTTACACCTTGACATAACTAGGCGCTGATTAGGTTTGGATGTAAATCACCCTACTACTACCACCACACCTTAAGCTTCTATGCTGTGCGTATCCCTATTTCCACGATAGGTATGCCTTAAGAACTAATGCACTGAATTTCACCAAACTTCGTATTCTGTGAGACCTTGACATAAATGAATCCTTATTAGGTTTGGATGTACACTGCCCAACAGGTGTCGCTATTACACTCTATTTTTTAAGATTTTGCGATAGCTATTCTATATCTCAAGAACAAATAGATTGTCATTAAATTTTGGTTGCAGACAATTTGATTTATATAAAAGAAAATTTTGGGACGGCCTCAACATATTAGTTTGATAATCGACAAGAATAGATGCACAGAATAGTTGAATGACCCTTAAACAATGCTTTTAAATAGTTGTGCATTGAAAGGGGGTATTTTGAGGATTAAAAGCCCTCCCTTAGCTATAAAGAAGACAGTAATTGTCGGTTATATGAATCACTAATTAATCATGTTAGCCACTTAATGAATCAAAACCAAAGTCAATATTATTGTTTTTAGCCTATCAAAATCCACCGCTAGTTATCAACATAGTCAACAAATCCACTGCTCTGTTGAATCAAATTCTATTCAACAAACATATTCCATTCAAGTGTCCATTATTGAATTGAAAAACGAGGAAAATCATCGGCCAATAATATATATGCCTGAGTTATGGGAAAACTGGTCATTTTTTTCCAAAAAAGGCAGTGATCACATAATCATGAATAACTTATTTAAATATTCCATAAATTCATCCCCACCTCCCAAAAAAAAAAAAAAAGAGAGAGAGAGAGTATACATACTTTTCTTTTAAAAATGAAAATCAGACTGATTCAATTAACTTGGGATTCTAGTAAGCGGTGATAACTAGACTAGCTATCAACTCAAAACCTTCATAGAGCTGAATTTTGGCTGTGCCACTATTTTAAATAGCGTGCCTCTATTATATAATGTAGTGATTCAATAAAGTAGATGTTATTTTCTCCTTTAAAAAAACTTTTTTTTTTCTTTCTTTCAGATTGTATAAAGTACCCTTCGAAAATGAATTTCAAATTGTTCCGGAGACGAATGAACCCACTCCAAAGAAAAAGAAAGAAGAAGATTTTGATAGAATAGTTCCTGTTTTCAGATGTTCTTCATGTGGAGGATTACCACCAGACATGTCCATGTTTCCTATTCCATGTAAACCTGGTACATCTTCTAATAGATCTGAAGTTGTTGGCTTAAAAAGTGCTTTAAAGAAGTACCATGGAGCTTTTCCTGTTAGTCATGTTAATGAAGATGAACAACCTTTAACTACTTCTGACATTTTAAAATTCCATCACTTTCTTCCAAGACCTCCTAGTGAACATTAGTATTTTGCCAGATTTGTATGGATAATATTTTTTTATCCAGTGCTCTCATCCCTTTGTAATGATTTCATTGGACTAAATAGCAAGGGAGGAAATTGCCTTTTCCTGGATTTTCAAATTTAATTAACTAAGTTGCCTTTCTACGTATTCATTTTGATGAAAAATTTTACAGTCTTAAAAATGAAATCGGTTCTGAACAAAATACTGAGACACGGATTTATTTTCTAAGATGTAAAGCCATAAAAAAAAAGAGAGAGAGAGAGAACAACCCCTACATTTTAACCTCCAAATTGTCCTAGAAGAAAAAAAAAAAAAAAAAAAAAAAAAATAGCTATTCGACTGGAAATTATGTCACTTGAATTAAACCATTACCTATGATAAGATAAGACTTGGAAACTCATTTAGAACACAGCTTGAAAGTAAATAAACAAACTCTCTACATTCCTTCCAATAATTCACTTGTATATTATTGAATATCTGTAGAAATCGCCGTAGTTTTATAAGAAATGTATTTAAATTCTCAGTAATTTGCATTAGTTTGTTATGTTACTAAACTAGCTTATTTGATCTTGAAAAACTATAAAAATTTAATATTTTCAAGTACTTTAAAGTAATTAAACTGTAAGAGAAAAGGAAACTGAGGGTTTTTCATTCAAGGGGGGCTATTTTACCTTTTCCCCCTCCCTCCATGGAAGACAATATTTAGTTTTGTTTCATTTTTACATGCACATGTTTAAATTCTTAACCATGTGTGGGGAAGGGGGTTCAGGAAGTAAAGACAAAGAAAGCAATAAACTGTTTATTCTTCAAAAAAAGAAAAAAAAAAAGTTCAGTAGAAGCTTTTTTGGATTTTTGATATTTCTTATTTTTTACATTTCTGTATTATTTTTTTATGCTGATATGTTTAAAAAAAGTCTTGCCAAAAAAATTGTTCTGACTACAACAAAAAATAAAAAATTAATTTAGCTTATTTCATGTTCATATTCTTCATTTTAAAAATTGGGCTTAGGTAGAAACCACAAGTTCTGTTCCAAATCTTGCCCCTCTCTGGATCTTGTTCTATGTGTGCCCAAGCTAAATAGGGTTTTTGAACCACAGAAATGTCTGATGTGACTGTTTATATTTCCAAATTTCACAACTTTCTTCAGAGGACTCTGGCAGAACATTTGTGCTTTTCCAGAATAGTATAGTTCAATTTTTTTTTTTTTTTTTTTTTTTTTTTTTGCTTTTATGTTTTTATAAAGAATTCATGTAATCTAAATACAAAAAATAATATTTTTCAGATATAAGAAAAATAATATTTTTCTTACATAGAGATGTGATTTTATGTGACTACTACTCATATTTCCAAATTTTACCATTTTCTTCAAACACCTCCCACTGAACATCATCAGTGCTTTGTCAAAATTGTATAGTTCGGATTTTTTTATACTATGTCCTCATGTCTTTGTAAAGAATTCATTGGATCTAAATAGGATTTTTTTCACACATTTCATATATTATGTTTCATGACTACTACTGACATTTAAAATTTTCATCTCTCAAAGTCTTTCAGTGAAAAAATATAGTATTGTACCTTGTTTTATAGTGTTAAGATATTAAGTGATATAATTATCTTTTTTTGTGAGGATTCGTTGAATGTTGTTGACATTCTTTTATACTGGGATATCTCAAATCTCAACTATTTACTTGTGACATTTTAACATGTCCAACTGGAGGCATGCATACCAGGCACAATAAGGCACCTCACAATGATCGTAACATTTATTTATTGTTAAATTATTTTTCATGTGTAAAAAGTATAAATGGAACATGGAACCTAATAAAAAAAAAAGTTCCATGGGATACTTATGGAAAATATTTAATACTTGTATTTTATATTTGATTCTTTTTTTAATGCACTTATGTCTTTATAAACAATTCCTTAGATTTATGTGAGATTCTTTATTATAAGAAAGTCTAAATCAATCTGGTTTCCAACATGGGGCATACACCCCAAAAGGTAGCAAATTGATTCTTTAAAGGGACAATTCAAGAATTTTTAAGGAAGTACTAAAATTAATTGCAAAATGTATGAATGCTATCAGAAATAATGACAAATGTAAGTATCTCCTCAACCAATTTTCTTAAGTTAAAAATATAGGACTGTATAAACTTTTAATTTGCACTTAGCTTAAGATGTAATTTTTTAAACATAGTTTTATTGTAAATAAGTTTTTTTAATAATAATAGCTTTGTGATTTGTGCTTATTTAAAGTATTTTTCATTTTAAGTTTGCTTATTCAGGGGAGGGCGGGGGAGGGGGTGTAGAATAAAAATCTGTATTGAAAATCTTGTAAAAAAATTTCCAACAACTGGGTAAATGCAAATTTTGTTTTAAATTTGTATTTCTACCTATAATGCTGAACTTATCTTTAAATGCCTATATTTTAAAATTATATTATATTTATTTTATACTGATATTTTTATAAGGATTTTTTTTTTTTCATATACAATAAATGACAAAAATAAATATTTACATTGAAATGTAAATATTTGGTCGAATGCTGAATTAGTTATTACCAAATGCTTGTTCAAAAGTTGGTAGAATATTCAGTATTTGTAAAAAATCACCCTTTGATGAAACTCTAATCCTGAATATAGATTAAAAGCTTTTGTAAGCTAAAATTTTCTCCAAATATTGTTCCCTCTTTTTTTTTTTTTTTTTTTTTTTTCTTTTTCCTTTTTGGAGAATGTATAGTCTAAAATAAAAAATATAAATGTTTAAAAGGTGATTGAGAATTTTACATATTGGTCCTTCTCACAAAAAGGGCACAATTAGCTAAAGAAAAATTGTTATAAACTGTTGAATTTATAAATTTATAGAATATAATTTTATGAAAAACAATGCACATGAATATTTCCTTACTTTTCATATTTCATTTTGTGTTTGAGACCTCTTTACACACACAATGTTTGATATATGACTGAAAAACTAGAGAACATCAGTAAAAATGGGTAACTGGAAAATACTCAATTTTACAACAGGACAACGGGTTATCTAAAAAACAAAATAACCTTCTTTCTCCCAAACTACCTAATGATGATTTGACATGCCCTGCCATGCCATCTGTGGTACTTTTTGTTATTTTCAATGTCCACAGAGGGAGACTTTTTGGCTTGAGAGAAAGTTTATAAGTTAATTTGGTACTTCTCCATTATCCCATCAACCACTTTTTATAACAAAAAATTATCGCCAAACTATAGGATTTAATGCTAAAAATGTATAATCGTGGTGTCACATTCACTTGACGTCAGAAACATTACATGTGTTTGTTATGTCATCCAGTGTTTTTAATTCAGCATTTACTTGTACTTTTCATTATGTTTTACTGATTTATTAGTTATTCCATTAATTAAAATAACAATTGTGTGCTTAAACGGCAGTGCCATGATATTGAAAAGAGAAAAAGCATTGAAAAACTGTTGAGATGCATAGTTACGTACAACAGATCAGTTTCAATTGACATCACAAACATTTCTTCACTAGCCGAGAGGGAGAATTAAGAAAAATAATGTAAATAATAAATATCCAAGATTTTTTTTCTGTTTTCATTAATATATTCTAAATTTTATTGTTTAAGCTTACTGAGTTGACACATTGATGAGTGGGGCTTTTCCGAATGTCTTGTATTTATTTATTTTAGTTTACTTTTTATTATTATTATTATTATTATTATTATTATATATATATATATAATTCCAGTGGCAAGATTCTTCTATTTGTTTGTTTGATATTACAGTTTGGCGAGAGTTTTTTTGTTATGAAAAGTGGTTGACGGGATAATGGAGGAAGTATCGTTAATTCCTTAGTAAAAAAAAAATCTCTAAAAAATATTAAGTTAGAACTTAACTGAAGACTTTTAACTAGTTATCATTCAAAAAAAAAAAAATGTTTAGATGCCAGGGAAAATTATTTTCTATTTTAGATGTAGGGACATCCACAGAGGGGAATTTCGACTTATATTCATTAAAATACTAAGGTTAGATATTAAAATTATTTTGTCAGAAATGTGTTTTATAGCTTACTTAAAACTTAAATATGAATAAAAATCTTAGGAAGTTTGCTATATTTTCTAATATTTATCTCTTTGTGACCATAAAAAAGAACCTTTTTGTGAGAATGACCTCTATATGGTGTGTGCATTTTTTGAATATTTAGAAAAGAATATAATATACTTTGTAAATGAAGTTTCTGTATAACATTTTGTTACCATTCAATAATATTTTGAATAAATCCGTTTTCAGTTTCATTCCTTCGATACTCAAAGTGGAGATAAAAAGAGAAATTTAAGCTGAATAAAATTACTACAAACATTATCCTGCATAATCAGAGGTGAGGAACTTTCAGAAAATCTTACCAGTCAAAGATTTATTTTATCAGCCTGCAAGATGCAACATAACAGTTAAAAATCGTTGGGACAAAATTTACACAACTATTAATTACTATTACTACAACGCATTTTCATATTTTTTTCTATAAAATTAAAAAATTATATACAACAGAGGAAAGCTTACTATAGGATAGAACTTGGTACAATTTTACATCGGAGGAATTTGGAAAGTTGCAACATACATCTAATTCGTTTTTAAAAAAATACAGTTTTTAGCATAACTTCTATAGTCTGCAGTTTCTTTAATTAACTCGCCCTATCATAAAATCCACTCGCCAGTGGCGAGTAAAATAATGTATTTCCCTACTCCTGAGCATAATGTTATGCATTTTGTATTATTATTTTATGAAGAGAAGGTGCAATTACTAAAGCAAAAATTAATGTTAAGAATATAAAAGTGATTTAGAGTTGTATATATGAATTATGTACATATTGTATATTTAAAATTTTTCATATTTTTGCTAATAAATACTCTGTGTAACATTTTATTACCATTCAGTAATGCTTTTGAATAAATTTATATTTAATATTTAAGTTGTCAGTGTGAAATTTCTAAATATTTTTAAAGTTCATTGAGAATTACAAACAGACTTGCCAATCTCACTTTTTTTTAATGAAAAAAAACATACTTTGAACCAGAAAATTTGTTTGTATAAAGTAATAAACACTTTAAACATTGAAACTAATAATTATCAAAAATGTTTTCTAAAGCCTTGCTCAGGGCTCAGAAATAGCGTGCTACAAGTAGCGAAACTACAGTAGTTGCTACTTTTTACAATAGTTTGTAGTGTAGCACACTACATTTTGAACACTGTAGTGTAGCGAGTAGCGCGATACAAAAAATCAGTAGTTTGTAGCGAAAACCGACGCTACTTCAGGGGGGGGTGGGGGGGGGGATATACCATTCTGAAAATCACGTGGGCGAAACTAGCTTCTTTTGAGCAAAATTTGTTCTGCTCAACAATTTGAGAATCTCAGCTGCAGTATATAGCAACACATCTCATGAAGCCATAGATTTTTCCCACTTGCATTTGCTACTAAAATAAAGTATACTAATCCACCAAAGGAACTAATTTTCTAGCTGGCAACACCTGTCTATTTACTCGTTATTAGATGTTCATGTTTTAACTCTGGGTTTCTTATTTTTTGGAACGGTTTTATTTACAGATTTATTTAATGTTTGCATTTAGAGTTGTTTTTCTGTAATTTTCTAGATTATAATATCTCTCTGAATTTTGCTATGAAATTTGTACTGTGCGTGCATAAACTAACATTTTGGAGACAAACACAAAACATATTCTTCTATGTTACCTTTCTTAATTTTTTAATGCCCTCGGTTATGTCAAATTTATTTAATTGTATCCCAGAGGATCGTTTTATTATTTCATCCGTGTTTTCAATTTCGAGTGTAAATGGAATCCTTTGACAAAATCTGAAAGTAGCAAAGTAGTGACTACTTTTGAAAAGTATTTTTTAGTCGCTACTTTTTAAAACAAGTAGTTGTAGTTCGCTACAATAAAAAAGTAGTTTTTCAGACCCCTGGCCTTGCTATAGCAACATTCTATAAGAGAGACATTTATCATTAATGAGTATTTCGCCTAGTTTTAGAAATATATGTGAGAAAAAAACTCTATGAATTGCTTCTCAGCTGTGTTCGGCATGGCATGATTAAAAGAAAACTTGTCACACTAAAGGCTAGAATTTTAGTGATAAATTCTCTCTTTAGCCTAAAATTTAAGGGGATTTTTTTTTTCGGGGGTGGGTGAGATGTATTCAATTTCCTAATTATTTGATTAGTTAATTTTGTTTTATTAGTCTCACATTATATTTACTCCAATCGTTATAATGCTATTAAATAATTTGCTTTATTAAATGATGTTATATATACAGTATGCTCTTAAAAATCTCCACAGCCTGACATGAGTCCTGCCCAGATTGGGTTGTACCCGACCCGAATTCGGACTTTAGCAAGACAGACTTCAAGCCAAACCCGAAATATTCATACCTGAACCTGAAGTGAAAGAAAATTAATGTATATTTTAATGCATTTATGGTAAAGTAATCTACAAGTTTGCCGCTGATGTACAAAAAATAACACATATACACCCATTAATATTCATATATGTAGTTTTTTCATTTGAAAATTAAACAGAACCTCCTTTTGTATAACCGATTCATCTCGAACCCGATTCGAAAGAGGCAAAGCACAACCCGAAGCATATAAAGTTTACTTGACCCACAAAAAAGAAAAAAAAATCAACCAAACCCAAAATGAAATGCATTTTGGGTAACCGATGCAGGACTGTAATTTCCTGTAAACCTGGAAACGTCCAAAAAATTTTCATTGACCGCAACCCCACCCAAAATAAAAGAAAATTAATCCATATTTCAATATGCTTATGGAAAAGTAGACTACAATTATATCTCTAATAACAATTTTATCTTTTATGTAGAAAAATGATTTTTTTGTCATCTGAAAAAATTTAGGATTTCTTTGAAAACTCGGGCAACACGAACCTGACTCAAAATAGTGAAAACCCAACTAGAACCCGAAGTAGTTAAACCACAGTAGTTAAAACTTTACAATATAGCTTTTCCACACTAGGTTGTACCAAAGACCTTTTAATAGATAAGACGGGAAGGCTTTGGAAACCGTAACTAACGAAAGAGTGAATATAGCTGTGCCGGGAAACACTCTCAAAGGCACGATCCAATCACATGCACGCATCATTGTGTTCGCCAATTCGCCAAATTGTTTTGTGGTAAACCTAAAATAGAAGCAAATTACGCGCCATATTGAAAATTTAAAACGAGTTTTGTTTTTAGACAAGTTTTGCCCACTAAAGAAAACTCATTCTGGTTGTAGTTCACTATTTTGTGAATTATTTAAATTATTAAAAAAATATCTTAAGTGTATAGATAAAAGTATACTTATCAAGAATATAATTGAAATAGAATATTAAAATTGTATTCTCAGAGCAAAGATCATAGAAGATGAAGATATGTATATTAGAAGGTCTATGATTGTATTATTTTAGGTACAGGGCCGCCAATAGATATCATATTATGGCTCTCAGACAAATATACTGTGAGAGGTCCCCCTGCCCTTTTTTTAAAATAAAACTAATAGCGATATTTACATTTAACGAACTATTTAGAATATATATTTTTTTTAAATACAGAGAAATATATGTTTTTTAATTTACTTTTTTTTTTTTCAAATAGAGCTAAAACCTTACTAAAAAAAGAATGTATTTCTTTACATCTTTTTTTTCTTCCCCTAAACAATATTAATTTTTCTATGAACCTGTATGTATGTAATTGTCCAAGTAATTATTAATACTGTTATTTCGTATTCCCATGGTTTGCGAACATAAAATCTGAAAAATTCTGTACAAATTTTTGAGTATGTAGTATTTTTTAAAGGCTGTTTTCAAATTTTTACTGTGCCCCTTCCTTAAACTATTCAAAAAATCTTTCGGACAATTCACAAAATTGTTTTTTAATTCGCACGTGACAGAAAATTGCATGTATTAGCATTAAGAATCTAATGGCATTTTCAATTTTATTATAAACTAGTATATAACCCCCGTCAAAAATGACGGATTGTTGATCTGCGTTCCATTTTCATAAGACTTCATACAAACAAACAGCATGGAGATTTATTATTGAAAGGTTTGTATTGTAGAAAAATACATTTTAAAAAGGACAAATGATTTCTACAAATAAAAATAATAAGGATATTTTTTTTTTTTTTTTTTTTTTTTTTTACTTAGTATTAAATTTCTGAAATAGTTCAACGATTGGACAAAATCAAATATTAACAAATAATCCATGTGCGAAAGTTTCTGTAAAAAAGTGTTATCAATGAGTTTTTAAACAGCTTGACTAACCATATAACTCATTGTTTGATTACATAAGCAAAATTAAATGGAAATTACGCTGTACTATGCATTTCTTATATTTTAATTACGTTTGATAAGAAAGAATCATTTTACAGTATATGACCCATTATCTGAAAATCCAAAATCCGGAAAAACCCGAAGTCCGGAAAGAAAAATTCGAAAAATTTCTAAATTTGTAAATTTTTACTAAAATTTTAGATTTTCTGAAATTTTTCAAAAATTTTACCGATTCCTAGTTTTTTTTCAGTCCATTGTGTTTCAATGTTTAATCACTAAAATATTGTTACTTCAGTGGCGGGTGAACACGCCCCCCCCCCCCTTCTCTTCCCGAAATTAAAAACAAATCATTTTTCTCTCAAATTTGAGTTTAAAATTAATTTATATTACGATTCGTTAGAAACAAAAAATAGTTATGTATTTATTTCATCAGGGGTGATTCTGTTCAAGTTTTCCTAAAAATTTAAGGCATTCGATTTCGAAAATTTAAGTCTTCAGTCCAAAATTTCGAACATAAATATCTCGAATTTTGAACGATAGTCGCCGTAAAAAATCAATTATGTCTATCATTCGCAGAAAAAATAGAAAATTTCATCAAAGGATTGTGGAAACAACGTGAATTTCGTCAAAGTACCGAAAATTAAAACGCAAATTTCATTGCAGGATTGCAAAAAAAAAAAAAAAACGCTAATTTTGTTAACAAATTGCAGAAAAACGTGATTTCCGTCAAAGGCTTACGAAGAAGACGCAAATTTCTTCCAAGGACTCCGAAAAAAATGTAAAATTTCATCAAAGGATCACAAAAAAAAAAAAAAAAAAAAAAAAAAATTAATTAAAGGATTGCAAAAAAAAAAACTGCGAATTTCGTCAAATAATCGCGGAAAAACATGAATTTCTTCAAAGGGTCTAGAAAAAAAAAAAACACAAATTTCTTCAAAGCACTGCGAAAAAATGTCTAATTTCACTAAGCGATCGCGAAAAAAGTGAAATTTCGTCAAAGGATCGAAAAAAACAACCGCTAATTTCGTCAATCTCAGAAAAAACTTGAATTTTGTCAAAGGATCGTGAATAAAAGGCAAATTTCGTCAAAGAATAGCAAAAAACGCAAATTTCCTCAAAGGATCGCAAAAAGAAAACACAAATTTCTTCAAAAGACTACGAAAAAATGAAATTTTGTCAAAGAACAGCAGAAAAAATGCAAATTTTGTCAAAGAATCACGAAAAAAAAACATGAATTTTGTCAAATAATCGTGAATTTCGGGAGGACCCGAAATCCAGAACAATGGAAGAAATTTCAAAATCCGCCAGTAGATGGCGACACTATACTGAATCAACCTCCAATCTCTCCCAAGCAAATAAATCACCGCATTCTGAAAAAAAAAGTGCTTACAGAATTTTTTTTTTACAGAAATGTTAATATACATTTTTTTATGAAATAGTGTTTTAAGGTTTTAAACAAAATTAAAAGATTTAAAAGCTTGAATATGCTTTTACAAATATTTAAACGACAAAAGTAGATAATATAACTTCTTTTTCAGTAAGCCTAACATGGCGTTTAACTACGGTCAAATCGCAGAGTGGTACAACCCGGTACTGTTACAGACACTTTCTCGCCTTTGGATTTTATTATAAGTAAGATTTCATATATCTTGAGTTATAGCTGATTTCTAATCAACTAGATTAAAATATATATACATATATATTTAATAGATAGAGATGTAAGTTTTTCCTCTGGTAATTAAAAATACAAAATTGCCAAAACATGTTTAAACCTTCGTTACATCAAATAAGATATATGAAAATAAAAATAATTAAATAAAAGTTATTAAACGTAAAATATGGATCGAAAATATTTTAAGAGAAACTTTTTCAAAAAACATTTGTTTCCAAATACAGCAATAATATATTTTATTCTGAATACTTTTATTAAAATCGACACTAGACTGATGTTTTTATTTAAAAAAAAAAAATGAGTTTATTCTTTTTAATAATACTTAAGTATTATTAAAAAGAATAAACTCATTTTTTTTTCTTTTCTTTTTTTCTATTCTAAGTGATTATAAAAAGAATAACAGTACAAACTTCTCAATGTTAGAGTTGTAAAAAAGACGTAAGACATGTAGAGAATTTCTGCTGGAAAAAGGGACTAGTTCATTTACTTTTAACTGAGAGCACAGTCACCGGTTGCTCAGTCGGTAAAGTCCGAGACTACAGATTGGAAGAAATTGACAATCGCGGGTTCTGTCCTCGGCTGAACTCGGGGACGGATGTGAGTGAGCTTGCGTTTTTCCTTTTTTTTTTTGTTAAATTTTAATTGTTTTATCATTGTTTATTTGATTATTTTCTGTTGAAATTTAACAGAGAAAGTACAATAAAATAACGAATTTTTAACAGAAATAAAGTTTTTTGTTCCGAATTCATTCAAAATACTAATAAATATATCTAGTGGGAAGCATTATAAATATTAAAAAGAATAATGATACTTTCTACTTAACTGCCAACAATTTTTTAACATGCTTTTACTTTTTTTAAAGTAACTTTCTATTTATGTATGATGAATAAATCTAATAAATCAAAAACAGTGTGAGGGGAGAAAAAGCTCAAACTGTGTAACAGAAAATCGCCCTTCCCATGCGTTCTTCGCCTGATTATCGCGCCAAGTGCACTCCGTTGTATCTTTCGCCCCTGTATGCAACTTCTACCGCTTTACACCGTGCACTGTTTCGCTAGCTGGCGTGGATTTACATACGAGCGACTAGGTATAGCTATTCCTCAGTTAAACAGTGCATGCGTCACAGCTTGGTGATAATCTTATCTCTAAGAAGTCGACTAGTTTGGTAATTTATCGCTTGTTTTGGCAAATAGACTTTTACTTTTAGTCAAAAATTCAAAAAGAATATAATATTTGATATGACTTAATTAGTTAAGTTATGAGAAAATAATGAGATTACTATCACAAGATGTATAAAGTTTTTTGGTACTTTTCGGTTAGCCGGGCGCCAGTGATATATGTACATACATAAATACATATGTATATACATAAATTTGTATATATATATACATACATATATGCATTGACTAAAGCACTAGACAGGCAACAATGGAAAAATCTGGGGGAGACCTACATCCAGCAGTGGATTGAAAACGGTTGATGATGATGATGATGATGACATATATGCATATATATGTGTATGTATATATATGTATATGTAGATATGTGTGTGTATATATATACATGTATATATCACTGGCGCCCGGCTAACCGAAAAGTACCAGTTTTTTAAATGTTTTCACAGATGTATGATGTATATAATAAATGCTAAGTTTCTAGCAGTATAACTAAAAATAAGTTTTTGAGGCTTTTATATGAAAACAGTTTTCTATATCATTTTAAGAGATACTATTATAGCATTTAAATGGATATTTTATTTTAATTATTTAACAATATCTCATAAATAGTACTAAATATTAAAATTTCATTTAAAATAGTTGATTTTAAATAAAAATTACAAGACAACTGATAACAAATTTATTTTAAAGATAGAAAAAAATCAAAAATCTTCATAATGATAATAATTATGATAATAATCAAGGATAATTTTAAAAGATGAAAACTTTAATACATTAATTCTGCAAATTTTATATTTTTCTGTTACTAAACTTCTACCATAAAAATATTTTTAACGTAAGCTTAGGAGATTTATTATTGCATTTTAATAAATGTTTATGTCGGATTCCACTTCTCCGTCCACACAACTTCGAAATAAATCCGGTCTTTTGATATGCTGCCACCACCGATATGAATACGTGATATCGGGCACGATACTTGATGTATATTCAAGAAAACTTAACTCTTTCAATTACACTTAAACAAACACTTTATTAACAATATTTACACTTAAACTCGGAGGTAAAGTATCCGGTTTAATATTAAATCAAAATAATTATAGAAACGTTTTACGTGTACCGTTAGACTACGTTGCTTCACTCAGAACCGAGATTTATCTTAATCTCACACACGCTATCTCTCTTCCTTTAGAGAGATGCCGTTCCATACACGTGCTCAGAGCTGCTCTCTGAAAAACTAACCTTCACACTTCGCTGCCACGCTAGAACTCAACACTGGTCTCAGAGCTCCAACTCTGAACGACCTTACACCTTCGCTTCCCATACGTTAGAACTAACTTCCTCTCTGGTCATTCTCCCTAGCACCTTTCTGTCTACGGGGCTACTGCTCTGTTTCCAAGGTGTCGCTTGACAACCGTTCCTCCCTCTTGACTGCTCTGTCTTCTTAAATAAAAGGGTGCACTCTCTTTCTTATCTATCAAAGGCCGCATTGCAATGGAAATACTTCTTTCACGTCGTTCCCCTTCGGATTAAGATTTTTCTTATAAAGCCTTCAACGGTACACAATAGATACATATACAATACGCTAATCCCTTAAGAATAGCTTTCAACTGTAAGAGAAGAACCTGACAGTTTATTTTAATTATCAAAAAATAGCTGAAATGAATTTTAAAATTTAATTACTGAAATTTATTACTGATAACAAATTTATAAGTAAAGATAGAAAAAATCAAAAATCTTCATAATGATAATAATTGTGATAATAATCAAGGATAATTTTAAAAGATGAAAACTTTAATACATTAATTCTGCAAATTTTATATTTTTCTGTTACTAAACTTCTACCATAAAAATATTTTTAACGTAAGCTTAGGAGATTTATTATTGCATTTTAATAAATGTTTATTTTAATTATCAAAAAATAGCTTAAATGAATTTTAAAATTTAATTACTGAAATTTATTTAAAATTAAATTCTATTTTAATGTAATACAATTTAAAATTTAATAAATAATAAATTTAAAAAATTGAACGTAATTATAATTCAAATTTAATGTAATTATCTAATTGACAATAAAAGTAATAAAGATCGGCTGAATTTATTAACTGATTTGGTAAAAATTAAAACAAAACACTAAAACATTCAGCGAGTACAGAACACGCAACCTTACGATTACAACTCTAATCGGGGCCTCCGAGATGTCGCTGTGTGTCCTACACCGGGTGTAGGACACACAGCGACATCTCGGAGGCCCCGCTCTAATACAGCCCTTGCTTTAACCACTAAGCCAGATCATCCACAAACCGATTCTATCAACAAAGCATGTGCCTGCTATACACAACACTTCACCAAAATGCTTGGCATTTCATCGCCAGGACGACGGCAGAAAGCAACCCAAGAATCAGTTGACGCATGCGCTGTTTAAAGGAGGAATCGCTATACCTATACCATTGATTGCATATTCGCCGTTCCCAACCGTCAGGGGAAAAAAACAAATTGCGCATGCGTCAAAACTTAGAGATTGAAAATCTTAGGCTACAAAACGTGAATAAGGTTGCCAGATTGGCGCTTTTAGCGTATCAGGAGTGACATTTCGATTAACATTTATTTCATTTTTTTTTTTTCTGTGGGCAGATATTTATATATAGGTGTTTTTTAATAAGCCAATTAAATTTTTTTCTCTTAGTGTTTATTATTTTAAATTATCTGCAAACTATTTATTTTTTAAATAATTAAACGTAATTTAGCGAAATTTGACCACCTTTACCCATGTAGAAATATATTGATTTTAACAGAAGGAATTGCAAATAATACAAAACTTATTTAAAATTGTATTTTTACTTATTTTATAATTTCCTGAGTTTATTATTTTATTTATTTTTTACCTCTGCTGTGGGAAAGTAGTATGATATTCTTAAAATATTTAGTACCAACGCTTATGAAATTATTTTTTATTATATAGAGATTAATTTATAAGATATAAATTTATGCAAATGAGCTTATCAGTAAATAACTTAAATGTATTGTTTAAACTTTATTGTTATTTAATAATAATAATGTTAGTTTTTTAAATCTTGTATGTTCTAATTGCCAATTGGTATTGCTTTCAATTAACATTAAAAAAATTAAACAATGCATATAATTTAAATTAAATTGAAATTTTTACAAAATTAATAGTTATTTATTTTTTGCATTCTATCTCAGGGGTCGATGCAGGTTTTTTTTTTTTTTTTTTGGGGGGGGGGGGGGCATTTTGTGAAAAATAAAGGTTATTTTTGTGAAATTTATTATATTTTTGTGAAAAATAACATTTTTTAACGAAAGATGAAATCCAGTTAATCAAATTCAAACCAAACATTTATAAACAAAAACTTTTTAAAATCCTTTTGCTGAAGTTTTCCTCTCTGGTGAACTTGTATGTTTACAAATTACACATTTTAAAACATCACAAAATAACAAATAAATAATAAATAGTCAGTTTTTATAGAATAGAATTTTATGAAGGGGCCCATTTTATCATATAGATTTTTGTGAAGACATTTACATTTTACATTTATTAAAAACATGACATTAGTGAAGACATTACATTTTATTAAATAGATTTTTGTGAAGGGGCCCTAAATAGGCCCCAAATTTTTCCTGGATCGACCCCTGTTAATATATATTTTATTACCTATTAAATACAATTTAGTGAATATTTTACTATTGTCTTCTTTTTCGATATAACATGTAGGAAATGATTCTATGATTCTTTTGATTGTCTTATAAACAATTAAAATCTCTATTTAATAATCATTTCTATTTTGATCATTGAACACAGATGGTAGCACAAAAGACACTTTATGGATATATATATATATATATATATATATATATAATTCCATATTCCATTTTGATCTTATTTAATTCTTAAATGGTAAAATATATTTAATTAAAAATTTTTATTTAGACTTTTTAACATTTTCCAACATAGTTGAAAAGTGTTTATGAATTTGGTTTGTCTGTCCGTTAACTTGCATAAATATAGTATAGTAGGATCGGTAATGTAATTGATATACATTACTGAGGTTTATCATAGCATGTTTGGTATTGAAAATGAAGCATGTAGCATTTATAGTTCCTTTACAGGGGCACCCAAAAGTATTCCGTTACATTATGGTCTATGTGGGAAAATAATTCATGTTGTATTTTAATAAGTGTTACACTATTTTAAACATAATGAAATTTGTATATATTATTAAGGTGCACTAGAAGAAGGTTACTATAGAATATGTTATGTGTAGCATTTAGAATACGTTTACAGGGAAGCTCAAAAGTATTTCTTTATTTATTGAGTTAAAGAACTTACAAGTGTATATGCAGCCGAAGTAAGTTTATTTATTTAGATACAGTTTCTGGAGATTGTAAAGTAGCTATAGATATTTTTCTTAATATCTTCCCAGTTTTGATTCTTTTTCTTCTATGATCAACTATACTAGATAATAAATTGTTATATAATTGATAATTTATTATTATTATCAAATATAATATAATAATACAATAATATCTAGATTACTATCAATACAATTTTCAGATAATTAAATTGATAGTAACAAATAAAACTTATTACTATTATTAAATTTACAATGGTGTTTTAGGACTTATGAAAGTTTCCTGTGGTATTTTACTTTTTTGTGAATCTGATGATTCAAATTGCTTCAAATTGCAATTGATATATTTTAAATCTGTCCTCTGCCTTAGTCATAATCACTACTATATTAAGATATTTAAATGAAAGAGTTTATTGAATTATTTTACCAATAATGCTAGTATGTTACATTTTATAAATTCATTTATTATCATTATTAACTTATTATTATTAAATGTAATCAAATATTAATATTAATAATAGATAAATCAAATATTTTTATTATTTTATCAATTTAAATAGAAAAGAGGTAGTATTTTATCATTACTGCTAGTATGTTATATTTTATAAATTTTATTTATTATCACTATTAACAAAGATAATATTTATAATAAATTTTATCAATAAATTTATAATATTAAGAGAGATTATAAATTTATTTATCTAATATAGATAAAATTTATTATAAGTATTACCTCTTTTCTATTTACATTGATAAAATAATAAAAATATTACTATTTGATAACACTTAATGATAAGTTAATAATGATAATAAATAAATATTACAAAATATAACATACTAGCAGTAATGAAAAAATAATTCAATGAGCTCTTTCATTTAAATATCTTAATAAAGTAGTAATTATGAAAAAGGAAGAATATGGATTTAAAATACATCAATTGCTAATTCAGGTTTCAGTCACCAGATTCACAAAAGAGTATAATAATAATAATAATAATAATAATTTATCAAATAAATAACAATTTATTATCTAGTATAGTTAATATTATTATTTATTTGTAAACCACATTAAAGTTGATCATTGAAGAAAAATAATCAAAACTGAGACGATATTAACAAAAATATCTATATGCATTTTACAATCTTCAGAAACTATAGCTAATTAAATACCCTAAACGGGACGACTTTACCTATGCTTGACCCCGCCGAATAGAGTCGCCAAGCATTGGCGAATGACGCATATGGTTGCCAGAATGATACTTGTGATGTTGGCATATTGTGCCGCTGTTTTAAGCCAATTGTGATTTTTCAACAGTGGGGTCTTTTCAGCAACCCCAAGAAGAAGGTGGGGATGTCAGTCATTTATCCACAAACAGTTATTTGTTATCGTTATTTCGCTTCCGCTTTAATAAGTTATAGGAAGCATTTCGCTTTGTATTAGATTCTTTTTTTTCTTTTTTTCTTTTTTAAGAATGCAAAACCCAGAAAGAATGTATATTAAAATAGTATAGCGTTTAAATGTTTTGTATTTTTCTGTACATATATTTAATTGTAATGAGGCTTTCATTCTGAAAATTAATAGCATTTAATATATACTTAAAAGCGGGAGAAATGGGGGGGGGGGGGGGGGGGGGCTTTTGTACGAGTTCATCCGTGTTAATGCGGTTTTCTGCGGATAGCTGGGGTGATTGTGTTCCGGTATTTTGTACACCAGTAAATTTATATGGGAATATTCTTAATAGGTCATCGCAGAATCCATCGATTAAACAAGAAACAGATTGCTATATAAATTTAGTGGTGTACAAAATACCGGAACACAATCACCCCTGGGATAGCAAAGGAATATTAATGTTATTTTATCTTGGAAAAGAATAAAATAATAGACCTATTTTTACGTAAATAGTAATGATAGAATGAATAGTCTTCATTCCTTTTCCTTTTTTTTAACACTTTCCAACCTAGTTGAAAAATGTTTATGATTTCAGTTTGTCTGCCGTCTGTCCGTGCTCTAACTCCCATAAATATGCTCGGATTGCTCTGCAATTTTTATATGTTATTGTCGTTATCTATAGCATGTTCCCTATTTCAACTGAAGTGTGTAGCACTTATAGTTTTTTTACAGGGACACTCAAAAGAATTCCGTTACATTACGGTCTATGGGGAAAAATCATTTGCGGTTTATTTTAATGATGTTACACAATTTTAAACACATTGTAATTCATATAGTATATCACTAAGGTGCATTACAAGAAGTTTAATATGGAATATGCTGTGCATAGCACTTATAGTTACTTTACAGGGGCAGTCAAAATAAATCCGTTACATTACGTCTATGGAGAAAAATCGTTTGCGGTTTAATTAAATAATGTTTCACTATTTTAAACGCATTGAAATTTATATATATATCACTAAGGTGCATTACAAGAGGCTTACTACAGAATATTGTGTGTATAGCAGTCATCGTTCATTTACAGGGACACACGAAAGAATTCTCTACTGTCTGTTAAAAATAATTTCTGGAAGTACGTTTTAAGTTGCTGAACGCGATTTTAAATTGAACTCACTTTTTGTCTATTATTTGGTGTGTATAAATTCTGTAGATTCTATACAGGGCAGCACAAAAGTTCGCGAACACATTTCCGTTTATTGACAGAAACTCCAGAATGTGAATTTTAATTAAACTGTGCTACGCGTTTCCTAACTAAACTGAAATTTAGCATATACACAAATATATATACAAATCTATAGATCATATACAGGGCTGAATAAAAGTATTCGGATATTTTTTCTAATATTGTATATGTTGGAAATTCCTGAAATTACGTTTTTAAATATGTTATGCGTTTTCCAAATTGTTTACTTAGATGTTATCTTTCAGCTTATTAAACGGTGATGATTTGTAAAATTATTTTGGAAAGTGTTACATAATCTATACTTGATGCATGATTTTTCGTTCTTGTTTATGTATGTTTCAAATTTATAATTAATTTAGTTTTTTTTTTCTTCTTTAAATCATTGTGTTGTCGTCTAGAGTCCTGCACGATGTATTCCCGAAAATTTATTTTCAAATCAACTCGACCCCGAGACCAAAAAAAAAAAAAAAAAAAAAAATTCATGTTTTTTTTTTTTTTTTTTTGTCAGCTTTTTAAATCATTATATTGACG
Organism: Maratus michaelseni; assembly: GCA_963931845.1. Lineage (NCBI taxonomy): Eukaryota > Metazoa > Arthropoda > Arachnida > Araneae > Salticidae > Maratus > Maratus michaelseni. Next base: position 33,707,319 of record OZ007600.1, read on the forward strand.
GTGGTCTAGAGTCCTGCACGATACTATACCGGACTTATTACTGTTACTCGACTTACTGTACCCGTCTCGTATTAACACTGATGTACTGTAATGTACCCAAAATTTTCATTTAAAATCAATCCAGCCCGAGCAGGGAAAAAAAGTTTCGTCGATCCGAACACGACAAAATAATTTTCATGATGAAAGTAAATTAATTAATCTTTTAAAGCAATTGGGAAATGTAATCTCTATATTTTTTTTCCTGCTATACCAATTTTATCTTTTTTATACAAAAATGGACGGATTTATTATTCAAATATAGTTAATAGAGGAAACATCGATGAAATCCTGCATCAGGTCAGATTGTCCCTTTTTTTTTTTTTTCCGTGTCAGGTTTATTGGCGTAGAATTGTATGAGCTCGTGGAGTTCAAACCCTTCAATAATTTCTAAAATGAACATTTTTTTTTTTTTTACTTTTATTTATTTTTATTTTATTTTGTTTACTTTCTAGTGTTTTACAAAATTTTTAAATGTTCCATTTTTTCTTATTTTTCTTTTTTTGTTATAGGCATAAACGACATTAGGAAAACTTTTTCAATTTATGTTCATTTTTTTTTTTTTTTTTTTAAATTAGAATAAAATGAACGTTTGAACCACGTTTGAACTTTTTATATAAAAAATGAAAATAGAAAGAACAGTAGTGACCATCCCCCCAAACCCAGTGACGCAAATCCCCCCCCCCCCAAAAAAAAAAATCTTCATACATTAACAATGACCCCCCCCCCCCCCTACCATAAACAGAACATCAATTGTAAAATATATTCTACTGATAATTTAATAATAGTATTCTTGCGTACTATCACACAAAGATGAAATAAAAGTTTTAACAGCGTAATAAAAAATGAAGATATATATTTTATTATTAGCAATCTGATTGTTTCCACATTCCTGACTGACAAGCCCGTGTTAATACATTCACTAAGCTCCAGTTTTCACTGCGATACAAGCCTTGTCTCAATTAATATAATTCTAAAGATATAATGCAATATTAATGACTGAAGTAATGATTAATACTCTTAATGATTACATTCATATACGTAATAAGTTTTTTTTTAATGTGTTAGAAAAATCAATTCTTTTTAGCATTTAAGATAAAATACAGAGAAAACAACATTACAATTTTGCTCGTTAGCAGGAGGCAGTGCCGAAACTAACCTTTTTTGCACCCGTGGCAAACATGGATTTTGGCGCCCCCCCCCCCCCCCCCCAAAGGCGTATCCAGCTCTCCGTTCAGAGGGGGGGGGCAAGCCCTTTTTTGGGGGGGGGGGTCATATGTCTTCATTAGCAGTTTTTATATATTAAATCCACATTGACTGTTTTCTGACGTATACCCGAATTCAGAAGTTCATTTCTTTCATAAATGCATAAAATTTGCTGGTATATTCGTAAATATATAATATTTGCATGTTTTAGAAAGATAACAAGAAATTAATTTCCCATTTTCTTATTCATGCAAAGAATCTTACAGAAAGTTTTCTCAATGTTCGCATTTTAACATTTTAAGGCGATTTTCGAGGGTCGATAATCATGGAAATATCGTCTTGAGGGAGCAATCAAATACAAATCAAAATGTACCACATTTATAGGAAAAATAAAAACGATGTTCGATTGTTTAGTCCTTAAACAATAATGCCTGCTATTTAAATTCATATCTATTTAAAAATAACAATGGATGAGATAATTTAGAATTTTTAAGCAGTAAAAAAAAAAAGAGAAAAAATGAAAACATCTTTAATACTTATTTATATTTAAAACAAATGTATTAGTCGATAGAAATGTTTTTCTTTTGGAGGGGGGAGTGGGTCATGACCCCCATGACTTCCCCCTTGGATCCGCGCTTGCCCCCCCGCCCCCCCCCCCCCCCTTGCCAAATAAATTTGCAAAGATAATTTTATCAAGTTTCTATAATAACTGACTCGACTTGTTTTAAATTTAAAATATGTAATCACAAAATACATAATACTGAACTGCGTAATCAGCTTTGTCAAATATTGATTCAATAAAACCTTCAAAACGGAATAGAAAGGAACAGGAATAAAAATCCACTTTATACAGGTTTTCACCTTCGCAGGTATATTTGTTGGTATTTTTTCTGTTGAGAACATGTGATTTTAAAATTCAAAACTGGATTGATTTCATTTTCACAGATTTTACGCTCTGTACATCATTACAAATGAGGCGTTTAAGGTCCAGTGATATGAATCACATTGTCTTAAGAGTTTACACTAATCACGCGAAGACATTCGGAAGCTAATGTTAAATCTGTGGGAGCGTTCTTAATTACTTTTTTTTTTTTTTTTCATGGGATACATGCGGTCGATATCTAATGTACATGCATTTGTACATTTTCGGGATTTGTTACTTTTTTGAAAGTGTCCTCATATAAAAAAAAAAAAAACTGCAACCAAAGTCAAAAAAGTTAAAACGCACAACGTTAGATATCGAGATCAAGTATGATATGAGAAAATAAATTATTTAAAAGTATTTAAATGTAAGCGAGAATTACGAAAAGAACGCTCCCATAGGTTTAACATTAGCTTGCGAGTGCTTTCGCGTGATTACTGTAGGCTCTTAAAAGCATTTAATTTTTTTTTCCTTAGGATAGCTGAGGTTGATGTTCCGAAAGAGAAAGTAACTTTATATATATATATATATAATATTAAAATGCAAGCGAGAAATTTTATAAGAATGCTCCCATAGGTTTCATATTAGCTTGCGACTTTCTTCACGTGACTATAGTGTAGGTTCTTAAGAACTCAAAAACCAGGATTTTCTGCAAGCATAACAATGCCAGCTTTACTAACTATGTCACCCTGTGCGAGATTTTTTTCCTGCACCCCTACAAATGATAAATCCGGAAAAAAAAAAGGTTTTACTAAGTATTTTATTTTGCGTATGTTTTAACTCCTTTGTTTTTAGTATCTCGAGCAGTCGTCCAACCTCTCTCCCTCTAAGCCAGAATCTGGTTGCAAAAACAAAAAAAATCCCTGACGGCTCGGCCTACAGGCACAGGTAGATTTCGAAGACGCAGACCATGGGGCACCTGTTTGTTGGAAATTCGGGGAAAAATGACTTTTTTGCGATGATGCGGTAGTTGGAACCGCTCACTTCGAAACCTAACTTGTTTGCAGGCAAAGCCGGCCGGTTTTTTTTTTTTTTTTTTTAATATAAGTGTTGGTCCTATAAAAAACTTGTCAATATAAAAGTTTTAGATAATAGTAAGAGGATTTATAATAAATTTAAGCGGATTTGATATCTTGTGAATGGACGAAGTTATGAATTTTTTTTCTTCTAACCCCCCCCCCCCCCACCCACCCACCCCTTTGGGCCATTTTTAATGATATTAAAAATCTGTCTTACATAAATTTTCGTTAAAAGTAATAATAACTTTAAACAGATTCGATACGTATCATAACTAATAAATTATGGGTTTTTTTTCTGATTTAACAAAAAGCCCCCCCCCCCCATTTCTTCCCCTTGGTTCGATTTTGTCCATTAACGAACTTGACCGACATTTTATGCCCCTTGATGTGCGATTTCCATCTAACCGCACATCATTTCGGGCACCTTGTTAAAAGCGAAAAATTTCCAAATTGACTGGCATAAAACTGGCAGGCCTGAATAGTGAAGTGATTTGAAATCGAAATGAGTTTTCCATTTTTTGATCAATAAATTACTTATCGAGTTATAAGCAATTCATGTCACGCGGCCCCACCAGTGGCTGAGAGGTTGTGCTCTCGAAGCTGGTAGACGGGAGGTGCTGGGTTCGATCCCAATCGCGCCCGTCGGCCTAATCGCTCGGAGTTTTCGTGGTTTTCTTTCGAGCCGTGGATTTTCTCCATGCGTAAATACGGATTAGGTTCCCTTAGAAAGATCTCACGAAGGGCACTCCCCCTGGGCCTATATCCCTAGTGTCGATAATTGGCCGTCAATAATCAACCCAACCCAACTCATGTCACGCGACGAGATGTTCCCCTTTCTCATGCAGCGCAGTCGGGAATTAAAAGATATGTCAAAGTAACCAGTTTAAATTTGAGAACAGCCTAAAATTGTTTTAAGTCCTTTGTGAAAAGTACATTCTGTTGTTATTATTATTTTTTTAATCCTCCGAGTAAAAGAAAATTTGGTTACCTAAATTTTAAAATCCAGGGAGGGCCATTGTCCCTTCCTCCAGGCACTCTTAATTGCGTCCATGATAAACGGAATATCGGTGAAAAATTGCAACATTTTGACGCAATTACGTATATAATATCTACAAAAACAACTTTTCAAAAGTAAAAAAAAAGCCAAGCGTAAAAAAAAAAAAAAAAGTTGTGGCTAAAAAATGGTGTGATATCAAATTTCCAAGCTATTATATTACTTTTTTAACTTTTTTCCATTAAATAAGTTATCATATATATAAGTCGAGTGCCTACGTATATGTTAATAGAAATCGTTTTCTCCTGTACTAAATACATCCTAACGAGTTTCTGAAAATTCAATTTTTTTCAAATTATGCATGATGGGCTTGGCGGCCATCTTTGCATATTATTCACAAAATTCTAAGCATCCAAATCCGTAGTTAAAATCCGAAGTTCAAAATTGTTATTTAAGCAAATATTTTAAGCGTTTCATTTATAGATTTGTGTGATCTGAAAATTGTGTCTTAAGATAATGATGACTTATCTTAAAGATTCATCTTATGATTTATTTTTTACAGTAATTAATAATTTCAAACTAGTAAAAATCAATTTATCAAAATATCAGTCTTATCTAATTTATCTGTCTGTAGTTAAAATCTGAAGTTCGAAATTGTTATAAACATATTACATTGCAAACATATTACGCTTTTACTTTAGAAATTTGGGTGCTTAGAAATATGAAAAGATGGCCGCCAAGCCCATCATGCATAATTTGAAAAAAATTGAATTTTCAGAAACTCGTTAGGATGTATTTAGTACAGGAGAAAACGATTTCTATTAACATATACGTAGGCACTCGACTTATATATATGATAACTTATTTAATGGAAAAAAGTTAAAAAAGTAATATAATAGCTTGGAAATTTGATATCACACCATTTTTTTGCCACAACTTTTTTTTTTTTTTTACGCTTGGCTTTTTTTTTACTTTTGAAAAGTTGTTTTTGTAGATATCATTTCTTTTTTTTAAAACAGAATAAACATAATTTAAATAATCTAAACATGAGAAATAATTTAAAATTACATTTTACTTTCAGTCATTGTTTAAAAGGTTAATTAGAAATACCAGTAGATTTTTAAATTAAATTAATAACAACATACTAAATGTGGCTTGTTATAATACTTGTTATCCCCCGTTAAAAAATATCACTGACTTATCGATGAAATGAATAAAAATGCAATACGTACATAGCGTGTCAGCGCTGCATTTGAAATCAAACGTGATACCACGCTCTTTTATTATTAGCACTAGCTGGCTTCGCCCGCTAGCGGACCCCTAATTTATATCGGGGCCTCGAATCTTGTAAAACCTCGAATAAGATAAACCTCGAACCGAACGAACCTCCGACCTGGTTCTCCGCTGCCTTCGGCACCGGATAATCCCTTAATTTGCACATCGAATAGTATAAACCTCTAACCAAACTAACTTCCGACACGGGTCCCCGCTGCCTTCGGCACCGTATAGCAGTCGTGCTGCGCACGCTCAAGTTCCATCTTCCACCACCAGGTAGCGCAATCTGTTCTGTATGAACCTCGGGCACTGAAATCGTTAAGGCTATAGATGTCGAGTCGAATGAACTGTACCCCGTCGTGATCTAGCCCATAGAACCAGAGATAGAAAAGTGCCCCCTGGTGGTGAAAAAACGAACTAAAATCTGAAAGCTCTATTGATGTCGAGTCGAATGAGCCATACCCCGTCGTGATCCGACTCGTAGGAACAGATATAGGAAAGCGTCCCCTGGTGGTGAAAGCTAATCGCGCTTGGGGGGCAAAAGGGGGGATGAACACCGGAGATGCATAATAGGATTAAGCGGTCACAGACCTTTCCAACGATGTATCACATGAGGGGTATGTGCAAAATTTAGAAAATACCCCCCCCCCCCCCACTCCTGCATATTATGATTAAGCGTTCACAGACTTTTCCAACGATATATCACATGAGAGGTGCCGGCAAAATTTAGAAAAGTGCCCCCTTTGGGTGGGAGGGCTGAAAGTGGGAGGATGGACCCCGAAGATACATAATATGAATAGCGGAACAATTTTTAGAATTTCTGAAAGCTGATTTTTATTTATTTATTTATTTATTTATTTATCTATTTTTTATTTTTTGTTTATTATTATTTTATTTTTTTTGCGTTGCCCTGTGCATGTTTGGAATTTCTTAGCAATTTCTTAGATTTACCTTATTTTATTCAATTAAACATTGTACTGTTACAATAAATTTAAATGGAAGCTTCACTTCTAAAACAAAAATAATTTAACAACTGGATTTCATTAATTTATAGGAAAACTAGCAAGCTACGCCCGCTGCGCTGGTCGGTTTCTACAAATGAACCCTGAATCAAACGAAAAAAATCGTTTAATTTGACCTTGTATTTGAAAGCAATCTGTATATTTACGTGGAATATCCTTCCACATTACTGAAAAATGACGCGATTGCGCTATTATATTTTCTAATGTGCAGTCAAAATTTTAGCTGTTAAGGACCAACTCTTTTATTTGGTCATTTACAGTTAGGGTTTGCTAAAGAATGATAAAACTATATGCAATATACTAAAACCATCACTAAAAATTATCGAAATAACAATGCAAACAAATTAACTAACAAAATCCATTCAGAAGAAGTTTTTATAAAGGCTAATCTTTGATAATCTGATTATTGAACTTTTCCACATAATTCTAAAACAACAAAACGATATAAAATATACTAAAACAATCCTTACAAATTATCTACTTAACAATGCAAGTCGCAAAAAATACGCCCAGTAAAAACTATCAAAAAGGCTAATATTTCGGAATCGGGTTCCCTTGACTATATATAACCTTCACACATAACTGTTGGACTAAGCAACGTAGGACAATATATAGTACATTAACACCATTTCTGAAATAGCATCTAACTAACAATACAATTCTCATCAAAATCCGTTCAGTAGAACTTTTTTAGAAGGCTAATCTTTCATAATCGGAATCAAATATTGAAAAGGCTAATATTTGATAAAAAAAATTGTCACCCGATTTTCGAATTTCCCCCTATAATTCTAGAACTAAGCAACGTTATATAATAAAACGTTCCCTAGAAAATTATTTAACAGTATAGGTTCCATCGAAATACATTCGGCAAAATCTTTTAAAAAGGCTAATCTTTCATAATCGGATTGATCTGATTATAGAGCTTCCCAGAATAATTATATAACTAAGCTACGTAGAACGATATGTTATACATTAAAACCTTCCCTTAAAAATTATCTTAGTTTAAGTTCTACGAAAATGCATTCAGCAGAACTCGAGTTATAAGCAGCCGGAACGAAATTTCATATATGTAGAAGTAAATAGAAGTATATTGCCATTAATATAGTTTGCATTTGAATAAAAAAAGGTACTTTTCGGTTAGCCGGGCACCAGTGATATATGAACACACACACACACACACACACACACATATATATATATATATATATATATATATATATATATATATATATATATATATATTTGTATGTATATACATGTATTTGTGTAGATATATGTGTATATATGTGTGTGTATATATATATATATCACTGGCGCCCGGCTAACCAAAAAGTACCAAAAAAAAAAAATACTGCGAAAATGCAGTCGTACACTTGAAAAAAAAAACACCTTTTGGCCTAAAATCTTTCATCAAAACTGTTTTTCTTTTTTTTCTTTTCTTTCTTTTTAAAAAAAATAAAATTAGTAACAGTTTTTTCTTTTATTTTTCCAGATGTATAGCCATTTCAATTCTTTCTGCAACAAAAAAAGACACTTTTTGGCTTAAAATCAAATTGTTTGGGGTCAAAAGTAAAATCAAAATCGCCAAAAACAAAAGATAAATCGCCAAATTTGTTTCAATAGAAATCTTGCCCCTTGAATAATGTTTTAAGCATTATGAACATTTCTAATCATGTTTAAATTAAATATTCTCGTTTTATAATATTCTCTCATCAAAACTCTTTTTTTTTTTCTTTCTTTCTTTTTTTTTTTTTTTTAAATAAAATTAGTAACAGTTTTTCTTTTATTTTTCGAGATGTATAGCCTTTTTGCAACAGTAATGATCGCCAAAGAATTAGCAATGGTAACCTTTTCGGCCAAAATAACAGAACTTTCTATCATAATTCGATAGCTATTATACGTAGAACGTTGTGTTACATACTAAAACCTTCCCTGAAAAATTATCTCTCGAACAGTGCAAGTTCCATCAAATTCCATTCAGCAGATCTCGAGTTATAAAGGAACGGAACGAAATTTCCGTTTGTGTTTTATATATATAGCGAGGCTAACGAAAAAGACAGGCTACCGCGGTGCGTTCCACTTATCTTTTTTTACAGACCGCTAGAGTGACGTGATGCTCTTTTCGTACACCTGCATTGGTGGATTCGAGCCTCACGTGATTCCCGCGGTCTGTAAAAAAAGATACGCGTACAGCACCGCGGTAGCCTTTCTTTTTCGCTAGCCTCGTATATATAGTAGATGACGTGAAAGGTATTCCTGCGAACGAAATGACTGTCCTTTACCGTGTTTTTTTTATTTTTAGAAATAAATGAATCACATTTAATTCATTTCAAAATTTTTGTTTACGTTTGGAAAGAAATTTTAAATGGCGATAACTCTTAATGTATACATTTTAGAAGGTACATCTTCCCTCAAAAACTAATTTATTTTTAAAGATCTTTCTAAAAACGTAAATTATATATTTAAAATATTTTTTAAGTATAAACACTACGTCTGATTACTTTATTTTACAATATTTATAAGAACACGCATTTTATCAGACAATTAAATACACTAAACAAACATGAGTGAAAAATTGACCTCGGCCTGGACTCGAACTTGGGACCATATGCGTACCATGCCGACGCTCTGCGACTGAACTACCCAGATCCATATCCATAACCGGCAATTTCTCATACTTATTCATGTTAGAAACAATCATCTGCCACAGTTTGCAGTCATATTTAATTATTTGATAAAATATGTGTTCTTATAATTGTGAAGTTTTATTTTAAAAAAAAAATATCTTCAGAAGAAAATGGCTGACTTGCAGATGAAATTTGATGTGGTTATATTATAACCTGTAACTGATTTGTGCTATTTTAATACAGATGGTACATGGTCGTTGGCGGGTTTTATCTCTGTTTTGGCATAATTTTTTAATCGCCAAGTTAATTAACAGTTTTTTGCTAATTAAGGATAGAAAATATTTTTTTTTTACACTGAATTTTATAAAAGCACATAGATTACGTAATTACTTGTCCAAAAATGCAATCCTTTTTTTATTCTGCCCAATATTAAGGCCTGTAGCTTGTTTGAAAAAAAAAGTTTGACGAAGAAAATAGTGATCATTTTAAGTAACTCGACGTTTTTTAAAAAAAGCTATATCTCTGTTTATAAATCACTTATGAAGATGAGTTTGGTCTTAAATTGAAGAAATTCTTCCTTAGATTCTTCTAGTTTTCGTTTTTTTTTTTTCTACGACGCTTGGTTTGTTTGATATCTGATATTTTAATCTGGCATGTTTTGTCGATTTAACATTGCGAAGTTGCTTTCTGTATATAAGCATTAGCGGTCTTTATTCCAGTTCTTGGCGTTGTTTGTGTGGCGTTTTTTTTTTTTTAAGCTTGGCTTGGCAGAGCGACCGCCCTGCTTGATATTAAAAATAAATCACATGTTTAAAAATAAATGAAAAAGATAATACAAATAATAAACACAGAAAATTGAAAATGCACAAATAAGATTATGGTATATGATTAAAGATGTACGTTTATGGATTTTTCAGTGAAGGAATCGTCACGCCGCACGCCGCGCCGTTTCGAGTTTAGGGCTCAATATCTTGATAATTGTCAGGAAACCAACTGCTGTGGTGGCATATGCTTGGCTGTACGTAAGCTAATATTGTATACAAACCGCAAAGGATTATTCGGAGGAAGTTGGAACAAATTAACAAAAGAAATGGAAAGATGAGGATCCCCGTCGTCTAATTCTTTACGAGGGGTTACTACCATCTGGACAGACATCTGGTGGTCAGTCCAATTTCCAGAAGTGGAATTCAACAGAACCGGAGTCATAAACCTGTCACAGCAATAATTAGCAGTCAGCAATGAAAGCACACGAGTGGGACATCCTACGGGTAATCCATCAATTGCTTCATCTTCCCACTTACGTAATTTGATCCTTTTAGGCTGCTGACTATTCTGCTCAGATAAAAAAAATACATAAAAAGGCGTTCACGAGGTCTAAACTTATTTGTGGCGCATTTTACAATGTCTTATTGAAGCAAGGCCCGGTGGAGGGGAGGGGGGGGGGGGAGATGTCCTGGGCACAAGAGTAGAAGGCGGAGCCAAAAGAATATTTGGTTCCTCCTTTGGTACAAAAAACAAATAACGAAATTTTGGGAAAAATGTCATGGAATCGGACGACCCAAAACAGAAACGTATTCTTTAATTCTATACTCTTTGTTTTGAGCAAGGCGCTGTTATTCCATTAAGGGACCGCCGAGGGGCGCCAGAACAATATTTGATTAACGAATTCATCCCAGATACTTGCAACATTAATAGACCGCCCAATTATGTTTGAATTGGTTCAATATTTCGGACATCATCGTGATGACAAATTTTGCTTTTGTGTGTCGCTGTAAAAGGGGGAGGGGGGCTGGGCGTCACAGTCGAAGAGGGCGCCAAAATAAGATTTTGTTCGTCCTTCGTTACAAAAAACAAATAACGAAATTTAGGCAAAAATGTCATGGAATCGGACGACCCAAAATTAAAGATGTATTCTTTAATTTTAAACTCATTGTTTTGAACAGCGCGCGATTACATTATTAAGTGACCGCATAGGGACGCCAGAACAATATTTGATTAACGAATTCCTCCCAGATACTTGCAAAATTAAAACACTGTCCAATTATATTTGAATTGGTTCAATATTTCGGACATTATCGTGAGGACAAATTTTGCATTTGTGTGTCTTTGTAAAGGGGGGGGGGGGAGTATGCCCTGGGCCCCAAATTCAGAATTTATTCATTCTTCGTTACAAAAAAACAAATAACGAAATTTAAGCCAAAATGTCATGGAATCGGACGACCCAAAATAAAGATGTATTCTTTAATTTTATACTCTTTGTTTTGAACAGGGCGCGATTTTTCCATTAAGTGACCGCCTAGGGGCGGAGCGGAGCGCCAGAACAACATTTGATTAACAAGTTCATCCAAGATACTTGCAAGATTAATACACAGTCCAATTATATTTGAATTGGCTCAATATTTCGGACATTATCGTGAGGACAAATTTTGCATTTGTGTGTCTTTGTAAAGGGGGGGGGGGGTATGCCCTGGGCCCCAAAGTAGAAAGGGGCGCCAAAATCAGAATTTATTCATTCTTCGTTACAAAAAAACAAATAACGAAATTTAAGCCAAAATGTCATGGAATCGGGCGACCCAAAATAAAGATGTATTCTTTAATTTTATAATCTTTGTTTTGAACAGAGCGCGATTTTTCCATATTATACTTTTTTATTTTATGTCGAGCGTCCCCTTACTTTTTATTTTCAAGGGGGACGCTAGAGACGCGAGAGGACGCCATCTTTTCAAACTTACTAATTTTTTTAAATTATGAGCACACCAATAAATCAGATTTAAGAGATAGGCATTGATTTTTAATACTTTTCAACAACACACTGCAAAAAATAATTGTTGATTTTACAGTATAAAACTGGCCCCCAGCTGCCAGTATTATACCGTAAAATTAACAGTATTAAACAGTAAAATAAGCAGTAATACGCTACCGCGCATGCGCGGTAGCGTATTACTGCTTGCGCGGCAGCGTATTACTGCTTATTTTACTGTTTAATACTGTTAATTTTACGGTATAATACTGGCAGCTGGGGTGCCAGTTTTATACTGTAAAATTAACAATTATTTTTTGCAGTGCATGGAAAGTGTTTACGGTGTCAGATCGCTTGTCTGTCTCCATCTGTTCGCATTCTACTTGTAACTTCCGAAAGTTTGCTTGAATTTCGACAAAATTTTATGTATATTTTTTCAATGTAGCCTTATCACTATTGTGAATTATGTGTATAGCATCAGTATTTCGTTTACGAGTGATCAAAAAAGAGTTCTTTCATATTACTGTTTACTGGGCGGAGATTGTTTGAAATACACATAAATGAAGTAATGCCATATGGTATTGAAATTCGTTACAACATATTCCCTATCAAAAATAGCATTTATCGTTCGTTTACAGGGACGTTAAAAATATTTCGAAACACCAAAACACCATGAGCTATTAACAGTAATTGTTTGCAATGCATGGAAAACGGTGCACGAAACATTTATAGTTATTTTACAAGGCCAAAGAATCCGGACACATTGTCAGACGTGGGTTCAGTTGCTCGAAACGTGTTTTCGGTTATATTTTGTATTTTTCAGCTGAAGAAAATATCCATTTGCTAAGTGATACGTAAATGATATTCGTATACAGGGCCACACAAAAATAATCCAAATACACTACCGTCATTGCCGGATATTTCTATGCGTTTTGCAGCTGGTTTAAATTTGAGTGTGTTAAATGTGATGAGCATATTTTCATTAATTTCTATACATGACCACTCAAAATAATTCGAATGAATAGGGACCATTTATAGATAATTATTGCTTGGTATGTATTTAAACTGAACGAAATTATATTTTCGATTAAAAAAAAACGCTAGACATGCTTTTCCTTCACACATTGTTGCATCAAATTAATTTTACAAACATTTGTGTGTAATGAATATAATATATATTGGCCGGTATACAGTGTGTCTGTGTATTATAAAAGTTGACACGCACTTTAATTTGTTACCTGCTGGAGATAAGTAGATAACGTAAATTATAAAAAAGTTTAAAATAAAGTAAAAAAATAATATTGAAATAATATTGTCAATGAAATAATTATCTTGTTAATTTTCAAACATTTATACAATAACTCTTTATGCGACTCTCCTATTCAAAATTTGTCAGTCAAAAAAATTTTCCTTTTTGCTGCAATAAAATCATTAAAAATCTGCATACCTATATATTTCGAATTAAATTTAAAAATGAAGGAAGAAAGCTGACTTATAAAACCTGTTCGAACCATTTAAATATTACTTTATCAGTGAAAATGGTCCTGTGCACATATTGGCGATAGCATTTTTAGAACAAAATTAAATATTAATAAGTGTAAAAAGGGAAAAAATGCATCACAAGTGTATCTAAATAAAAAGCTGCACGGGCAGAAATCATGTAAAGCGACAGTGTAGTTTTAAAACTTACAAATTAAAAATAACAATAAGAAGAATTGGCTAAGCATACTCTATGTATTTTCCGTCAGCTGCAGTACATCTGGGGGACAACCGCATATGTTTTTTATCATCCATGATACTGTTACCTTCTTGTAATACTTCATAGCTTTTCTAATTTGATATATAGTCGTTGTCCCCTTCCTCCCCCCTGCATATTTCCTAGCTTATTTTGAACTTTTTTGCATCTTACATTGACTACTTATCTTCAAGTTTAAATTTTTTCGGACGCCCTGTAAAAGTCGACCTTAGCTCAAACTTGAAGACTTTGTCAAAAAAAAATGCAATACTTTGATAGCAACGTGGTTCAAAGTGGTTTTTAGCGACAAAACTTGATGCTTTAAATTTATAATAGTAATTTAACTTTAATGAATAATAATCTGTTTAATCTTCTAATTCTAATCTTTAGCGATTCATCCTTATCTAAGTGAAAACCACAGCCTTACTCAAAATTTGGAAAGCGGTAAATCATAGAAATGCTACTGATACAAAATCTAGAAAATATAAAGAGGTGAAATTTTTTTTTGAAAATAAGTATTTCTGTAAAGTTCACTGAAAGAAGGAAAATAATACATATTATTAAACTATGAGAGAATTAAATATATTGCTGTTGTTTTCAACCCATTTTCCCCCTTTTATTGAAATATTTAATAAATAAAAGAAATTAATTTGAGCCGCTTTCTTTTATCTTACATTTCTGTAATGTATGTGACAGTCAAATCTTGTGATTCATTTTTCACCCACTTCCTGTTGACGTAGAGCTTTGAAATTTGGAATATACATGAATTGAAGATTCATTTTTTAAAAATTGGATCCGTCAACGTCGGCACAAAAATGGCATTTACCCCCATAGAAATAACATTACGATTGTGATGGAAAAAAAATAGATCCATTGTTTCAAAATTCATCCATTTTCACCACATTGCTGCCCGCATCAGTATGACATCATTGAGCGGCGCCCACATTTGTGCTTTATAATGTAAGTTGACTTTTTGTGAATTTTAATGAAAGTATGTTATACAACAGAACTACTACAGAACTTAAATACAACAGAACTACTTTCTGACAGTTTTTTTAAATTCAACTTTGTTTATAATAGCCAATTCAAAAACTATGTAATCGAATGGCGTTTTTCACTTTTTGGTAAAGCAGAAAATCTTTCAGAAAATATTGTCAAAGTAAGTGTTTTGAACCAAATTTCAAGATGCGGTAGCAAGAAAGGGGTAAAACTTGTCGTCACTTGACAATAATAGCTTATTACTCAATAAGTTTTTTTTTTTTTTTTTAATGGAAAACTTTATCCTATTCCAAATCGCTTCAACAGTCCGGACTGTCATTGTTAAGCTCGTTTGAAAATTTGTCAGAAAATGCATCAGAAAGTTTCGCGTTGTTGAACTGAGAATTTGAGAACCATTTAAAATAAATTAATGTGAGCATTTTGAACAATTTAACCCATACGCATAGAGTTTTAGTAAAAGGTACAAAAGAAAAATGCATGGATAAGGAAAAAAAAAGAATAGTGTGTAAAGCTATTTAAATAATGAAATTCATAAGAAATAAACTAAATGAAATTAATAAGGTAACAAGATGACGATGAATAATTCACAAACAATCGAACTAATGTGACACATTAAAAAAATTTTTTCCAAGCCATTTAAAAATATACAGTTAAAAAATGGTTTTCTTCAAGTCAAATTTTCTCATTCTTAAGCACAAGCTGAAATAAAAGCATTTATTAACACTTTTGGTCACGTATACATGTTGCTTAATGTGCTGAGAATCCTTGATTATTCCCACCAGTTATTTTTAATTGTACCTCATTTAATCTTAGCATTTCTGCGATTCAATTAAGTGAAAAATTCTGTTTTGATAAACAGATGGCAAAAGATTAAAAATTCTGTAAAGGACTCTCGTCAAAAATGGGTTAAAGATAAAGGAAAAATAAAACAATTGCATTTTCCAAAATCGTCTTATGATCTATACTAAAACAAGAACGAAAAATCGTTCGTCAAGCATAGATTATGTAACACTTTCCAACGCTTCCAAAATAATTTTATAAATCATTACCGTTTAATAAGCTGAAAGATAACATCTAAGTAAACAATTTGGAAAACGCATATAACATATTAAAAAACGTAATTTCAGGAATTTCCAACATATACAATATTAGGAAAAATATCCGAATACTTTTATTCAGCCCTGTATAGGATCTATAGATTTTTATATGTACTACATAGGATTCTAAATTTTAGTTTAGTTAGGAAACGCGTAACACAGTTTAAAATTCTCCTTCTGGAGTTTCTGTCAATAAACGGAAATGTGTTCGCGAACTTTTGTGCTGCCTTGTATATGATCTACAGAATTTATACACACCAAATAATAGACAAAAAGTGAGTTAAATTTAAAATCGATAACGACAATAATATGTAAAAATTGCAGGGCAATCCGAGCCTATTTACGGGAGTTAGAGCACGGACAGACGGCAGACAAACCAAAGTCATAAACACTTTTCAACTAGGTTGGAAAGTGTTAAAAGGCTAAGATAGGAATTTTTGACTAATGAAATTATGAGCAAATTTTTAACCAAATCGACGTAAAAATCAATTTGTGTATAAATTCACTCGGGCCGGGCCGAACTTTTAGCTTTTATACCGGGCCGGGCTCGGGCCAATATTTTTTTTGAACGGGCCGAACTTTTTTTTTTTTTAATTACGTTGTAATTAGGTGGGTCTATGGATCTCTTAAGCAGGGGACCTTCTAAGGGCGGTAAATTTTCACACGTAACGGCATCTGTATTCTTTATTTGAGAAGAATACAAACAAAAAACTTATAATCAGAGTAACTTATCGGTGGATAAAGTGCTTTCTTTGATAGAAATGCCTTCCTTGAAACTGGAAAAGGACCACCCTGCTATATAACTCTATCCCAATGACTATTGCTATTCCCTATAGGACTAACTAATTGCGTCGCTGCCAAGGGGCGCCAAATTGAGGGAGGCTAATCGAAATGTTGCGTGTGATCGAGACTGTGAAGAAAAAATGATATAAGGAATTTCGTTTAAGAGTACTTCCTTTAAAATGTCATTAAGGAGTTTAGGTGCTTCAAAGAGAACTGATAAGAAAAACTAATGGAACCTAACCTTTCTTCTCCTTCTTCCTGTCCGGAAAAAAAACATAAAAATGCCTAGAGGCACAAAGCAGAAGTGTTCAAGTTTACATTCAAATAAGAATACGCATGATTTGAGGTTGGTGGGAGAGAAGGCAAACAGGATAACACAAAGGCCGTAAGCTTCATTCAATCAACTATTTATTAAAATTGTCAAGTACACCTATGACCAGAGGTATATTCAAACTAATCTTCGGATAGAGTAATATCTTATCTTTAGTCATGCTCATGGCTTGTTTTTAATTTGACAAATAGCTTATTTTAAGGTAATCTACTAAACGCACGTCTTTGTGGTGAAAATTTTTTCAACAATCCGAATAAGGTAAGTTTCTCTAATCAAAAATATGTATCCAAATCAGTCCTTTTCAATGTCGACCGTGAAACACAAAATCTTAGGAATTGTTGGTGTAAGGTAAAAATAACATGCCAAAAATGCAATTCGAATGCTCAATAATTATTATATCTAATTAATGTAAATGAAGGCCTTAATATAACCGAATCAAACCAAGTATTTTTCGTATTATTTGATTAATTTATTATTTATTTATTTTAACTGTGTACTTAGCATGACATGCAAATGTGCAACATATTAAAAAATATATTTCTTTCATAAAAAAAAAAAAAAAAAAAAAAAAAGAGCAAAATTAAAATTGCGTTAAAACGAGGTAATTTTTAAAGTTTTTTTTTTTTTTCATTCATCATTAGGGATTATTTTTTAGAAAGTTTTAGGCTTTGACACATTATTAAATAAGTATTTTGAATTACTGGATTGCAATAACTGAAAATTTAATCAAATATTGTTAAAACCCATTCCGTGCAGGTGGTGCGAAAATGCACCATTCTCTTAAGTACTTTTTTTAATTCTTAGAAAATAAATGTTTGAATCAATAACAATATTTTTCTTGAAAACTACAATGTTTGTTTTAACTATTAAATTCTTTTGGTTGCCAGTATCAATTTTTATATTAAAATATATATATATATATATTATAAAATGTAATTCTTTACAAAGAATGAGAAGTGACTGTATATTGTAGTCGTATTGCTCCTGCAATATAAATAGTAATATTTTTATTTCATGATTTTTTTTCCCATTTTAGAAAAAAAATCATGCAAGTCATACTTTTGTTTCCTTATAATATCCGATTACATATATTTGTTATACATATATATGAAAGGATAAAAGCTAAACCCCTTTTTAAAATGCAAAATCCCTTTTTGCCCCTTTTAAAATTTTAAATTACCGTTTTAAAAAATAGAAATTTAAATCAAAACTTTTAAATGCTTTAATAATTGTGTTTCAATTGATTGAAAATGCCGTCGCCCCTGTTAAATTAGTTTTCCTGCATCGCATCTTATAACTTTCAAAGATCGTTTTCTGACTCTTCATAAGAATATTTGTGCTGACGCTAACGCAATTTTAAAGTCTTGCTGCATCCGATCGGCCGATGGAGCCAACGCCTTTATTCCGCACAATCAATCACTCAGCTCGCGGCCAATTAAAATTAAAAATACGCCTCTTTTGACTTAGACGACCTCTAGCAGAAATAATGCAAAAACCTCATATTTATACCATTACACGGCTATCAGGAGCGAACTTTTTACGATTTCCCTCATCTAAACAAATCCACGCCAATCTGCTCTCTCGGAATTGCCTCGCGATGGACGAACCTTCGATGTCCAGACAGACTTAAAAAGCAGCTCTCACGCCAATATGGGCCTGGTTTAAAAGGATGCATGTAAGAAAAAGAAATAAACCAGGTTCCGTAATAGACGGTGTCTTCCTTTAAACAGACATACATTCACTCGGAATTTAACCGAATCCCGCTCACGGCCCAGGACTACAAGAGCATGCAAGGGAATCAGAATGAGCGCTTTGACGTAAATACGGAGCCGCCATCAGTCCGCGCAGCCACCGGCCCGGCGATCAAGGACCCACCGACGGAGCAACACGCTTCGTTTCAGAAGTCGAGTAGGACAGTTCATCTCAACGGGAAAATCCCAAAAACTAAACAGTTACGTAATCTACGCCCGTCAATCACAGCGAATACCTCCGTGAAAAATTCTTACAGCATACGGTGAAAGACTTACGGAATTTATCCCAAGAACTCAAAAGTACTTAATCTCCCTTCGTCAAAAGGAAAGTGAATCATTAACTTTTCTCTTCATTCTCAATCTTGTGCTGTATTTCATTCTGCAGGCAAGAATCAAGTGTTTTATCTGCAGAGAGAAGTAGGTCAACCAGACAGCTGTTTTCAATTTTCAAGAGCGCGCCGGTAAAGAAATGAACTCGTGACTCAGATGTTTCGGTTTCTGGTTTCTGGACTATTTAGAAAAATAAATCAGAACTGCGCTCAGCAAAAACAAAAACCACGTGACTACGGGAAAAAGTATTTTTGTGGGCAGTGCAAGAAGATATAGAGATAAATATTTCAGTGAAATTAATTTATTATTGTTTCGCGTCGCGGTGGAAAAAAAAAAAAAAAAAAAAAAAAAAAAAAAAAAAAATTAAGATCTTTTTAGTGAGAGGCAGTGGTTCTCAAACTTTTTATTTAATTTTTTATGCATGCCAAAAATAAATTAAAGAGGATTATTTTATTATGCTATTACTTGTGTGAAAATTTTAATTATTTTTAAGTCAGCTATTTAAGTTCAAATATATAATTGTTTATGTATTGTGTTTAACGTAATTTTAAAGAGATGAAAGAGTAAGAATGGTGATTTTTATGAAAATTCTTTAGTTGTGTTGAACTGATAATTACGATTTTAATGAAAAATAACATTAACTAAACCTCATATTAAAATCATTTTTCTAGACAGTTTGAAAATATTTTAGCAGAAGTGAAAATTTTATTATTATTATAATATTTTTATTATTAAGTGTTAAACTTTTTAAAGGTGATTTATATGCAACGTACTTTATAGTTAGTGAGGTTATTTAAATTTTTTTTATTGAATTCAAGTTATTGAAAAAAAAAAAAAAATTATTAAGGTGGATTTTAATTTTAAAAAGATGATTTTAACAGATATTTACAGATATAGTGTTACAAATTTTAAATAGTTTGAAAGATTTTTTCATTTTTATTCTTATGTGCTTTAATGGTGTATTATATTTCTGTGTAATTCAGTGATATTTAGTATTTATATCCATCATGAGTAGCCCAACCCCTCCTAAAGAAGTAGAGGATTTAACAGACAAATCAGGTGACCCCGAAAAAGAAAAAAATCAAATTTCGAGCAAAGATGATAATCCCGTTAATAATCCTGAAGAGAAAAATAATCAGAAGGCTAGTCAGGAATCTGGAGGTGCACCAGAGACATCTGGTGTAACAATGTTAGGTGGACAGACCCTGTCAGCTCAAGCTGGGTCTGGTCACACTTCAGTATCCGCCAACCCAAAAACGTCAGTAGACCCCGATATCATTGCGTTTTCTCCGCAAGATGGAATGTCTTGGATACCATGGTTAGCCTATTTCGAGAGTGTCTGTATAGGACAGGGAAAAGACGAGTGCTGGAAAATTAGGCACATACAGAAGTATTTAAAGGACAGTGCACTTACGTTGTACATTAATAATTGTCTAAATGTACTTCATTGGTCCGAATTTGTCACTTTGTTTAATGAACACTACGAAATTCCAGATACCCTTTCTCTCACTGATTTTTCACGTATTAGATATAAAGTTGGAGAGGACTTGAACGAATATTATCAAAAAAAGACTAAAGTAGGCCGAACCTTAGGATTAGAGCAGAAACTTATCCTGGAAGGTTTAACGGAGGGCTTGCCATTAGAAATGCAGAAGTTAGTTATTGCAGGCAACCCCTCAACTACACATTCATGGCGTGAATTAGTTTACAGAATTGGCAAACTGCAACTGGACAGAAAGGGAAATGAGAGCAAATTTGAAGCAAGCCCCCAAAACCCCAATCAGTATCGCCAATGGCGACCAAACCGACCTCCATATGAGAATGGACAGAATTTTAACAGGCAGTGGAACTACAGAGTTCCCTATCAAACACACCCCATTCGACCTTTTCCATCAAATCAAGCCAGAAATCCCCAAAATACGTTTAGACCGACTTCAAATGTTCCACCACGACCTAATGTACACCACCAGACCACTTTACCGCCCTCTCCATGCAAAGTTTGTCTTAATATCGGAATACCAAATGCATATCATTGGGTGGGAAACTGCCCTTTTCGACAACAAGTGTTAGCAGTACCAACCCCTAGTCACAATATGACTTTGCCGAACCCCAACCAAGATCATAGCGCTAATGAGTCATCCCGAAATACATCTAGTAATCAATGACGATTTCTTATGTCCGGACATATACAAAAAGAAAAAGCTAGCTATAAAAAATCAAATAGAGATTGTCATAAAGTTACTTATGTAAAAAATGAAGACTCACTACCTTGTTTGATCGATACTGGGAGTTCGATTAGTGTTATTCCTTGTCATTTAGCCCATAAACTTAACCTAAAAATATGTAAAGTTCAGCAGAGTATACCAGTCACCCAAACACAAGGTGTTCTTGCTTTGAAAGAAAAATGCCTTGTTAGTTTGCAATTAGGACGTATCTCTAAGAGAATTGAACTTTTTATAATTAACAATCAGTTACCTTATGCTTTGATTGGGCTACCCCATTGTAAACTATTTAGATTAAATATTGACTGTGTTAAAATGCAAATAACTCAAGATAATAAGAAAGTACCTCTCATGGACCATATTCCAACAAATACATCTCACCATACTTTACATTTATCCGAAGTATATACTAGCCAGCCAGCAATTGAAAATGCAGAGATATTCGAAGAAAATTTTGAGCCGGAGTTGTTCGAGACCACTGACCATGTGCAAAATGTTCAGTCTGTCAGAGAACAATTACCTGCTCTTCTAGCCAGATATGTCTGTATTTTCGCCAAAGATAAATATGATATAGGCTGTGTAAACATGGAACCCCAGAGAATACAGTTAACATCAGATCTCCCCGTTTCTTTAAGAGCATATCGCACTTCCCCTAAGGAAGAAGAGGAAATTAAAGAACAAATTCAAAATTTATTGCGAGCCGGTATCATTAAAGAAAGCTATTCCCCTTATTCATCACCCGTAACTTTGGTGTATAAACGTGAAGAAGGGAAGAAAACCCGGTTATGTATTGACTTCAGAAAATTAAATGCCATTACAAAAACAGATGCAGAACCCTTACCTCGAATCGACACCCTGTTACATAAATTGGCGCATGCTAAAATTTTTTCCACTCTTGACTTAGCTAGTGGATATTGGCACATTCCTATCCACCCTCGAGACACTGAGAAGCTGGCATTTGCCACCACCTTTGGATTATATGAGTGGAATCGTTTACCGTTTGGATGGAAAAACTCACCTGCTTGGTTTAACCGTACCCTCCGTAGAATTCTTAATAAATACAAAATTGACTTTGCCTGTAGTTACTTTGATGATGTTATTGTATTCTCCCAAAATGAAGAGGAACATTTATGTCATTTAGAGACATTATTTAATATCTGTGTTCAAGAAAACCTTAAACTCAAATTGTCAAAGTGTAATTTTGTGAAATCCAAAATTAACTTTCTAGGATATGAAGTTTCGAACGGTTGTATCACACCTGACAACCCTAATATAGAGACGATTAAGAAATTAACACCACCAACGAATGTAAAAGAATTACAACGTTTTTTGGGATCTATAAATGTTTATCACAAATTTATTCCAAAGTATGCTAACATTCGATACCCTCTCAACAATTTGTTGAAGAAAAATGTCCCTTATGTGTGGGACCAAAATTGTCAAAATTCTTTTGAAAAATTAAAAAATGCTTTAATTGAAAAACCAATCTTAAAGTTGTTTGATCCCAAAACACCTTGTCATTTGTTTGTAGACGCATCAAGTCATGGAGTGGGATGTGTAGTGAAACAAGTTGATGAAAAAGGAACATTACATCCTATAGCATATCACTCTAGAAATCTTCGCGATTATGAAAAAAATTATGCAATTACGGAATTAGAATGTTTGGCGATTGTGGATGCTTTAGATAAATTTTATCATTATTTACACGGTCAAAAATTTGTCATACATACAGATCATGCGGCACTTACCTGGCTCAAAAGTGTTAAAAATTTAAGAGGACGTCTTTTCCGCTGGTCCCTAAAACTTAGTATGTTTGACTATGAAATTAAATACCAGAAAGGCTCCACTAATGTTGAAGCTGATATGCTATCTAGACAACCTGTTTCAGAAAATTTACCCCATATTATACATCTCCTTGACTTGAATGAAGTAAGAGACAATCAGAAGAAAGAAAATGTAACAATTGATGGTAAAAAGTACACTGAGATAAATGATGTTGTTGTTATTAAAAAGAAAGGTTTGTATAAGATTGTGGTCCCCATGTCTTTACGTTTACCCCTATTAGAAAAAACCCACACACAATTTGGCCACCCTGGAATTTATAAAATGATAAATTTAATCTCTCCGCAATATTATTGGCCTAACTTTAATCAGGACATTGAAAATTTTGTAAAACACTGCCACACTTGTCAGATAAACAAAAAATGTAGACCAAAAAAGATTTGGCTTATTGCAATTAATGCCCCCAACAGAGATACCTTTTGAATGTTTGGCAGTAGACTCTGTTGGCGGATTTAATTATTACAATTCTACAAAAAAATATTTGCATTTAGTCGTTGACCATGCAACTCGCTATGTGTGGGGTTTTCCGTCAAAAAGTGTAACTACCGAAACTTATACAAACATTTTGAAACAATTATTTCAAATACAAGTACCAGATAGATTGTTAACCGACAGAAATGGAGCATTTACGGCTTCCAGGTTTAGGAGATTTCTTCGTAATTACAATATAAAACACAGATTGACGAGCAGCCATCACCCGGAAACGAATGGGAAAATTGAACGACTAAATCAGACTATTGTCACTAGATTAAAATGTAAAGTCAATTCCACATCCAAGAAAATACCTTGGACTAAGCTTTTAGATGAAGTCTTATATGAATATAATAACACCCCTCATTCTGTAACCCAATTCACCCCTAGCTATTTATTTTTAGGAAATTTACCATATGATCCCCCTTTACCAAATAATAGTTCTATCCCCCTGTGGAAGAAGCTAGAAAATTGGCTAAAGAGAGAACAATTGCTTACCATAAAAAGAATAAAGTCCGTTATGATGCTCGTTTCCTTCCTGTAAAGTTTAAAGTTGGTGACATTGTGATGTATGAAGAATTTCACTATCCGAATACCCGTAAATTGACGGCACCATATTCTGGCCCATACACCATTTTAAAACAACTTTCTGATGTATCCTTTGAAATTGATAAACCCAGCCCACATTTTAAGAGAAATTCCGAAATTGTCCATTCCTCCAAGTTAAGATACTACCACCCTCCTCAAAATCTTAAACTCAGCCATGAATAAACCCCATCTATCTCTTTCAGCTGTCAATTTTTTTTTAATTTTTGCTTTCCTATCGTCCCCCTTACTCGTAGCATTTGGATGAGGACCCAGCTGGGCGTGTAACCTATCTCCCCAGCAGTGTAGAATGATGGTGACAGTTTAAAAGTACTGTTAGAATTTTTATTATTTTTTTTTTAAATATTATAATGACGAATTGATGACACATGAAGGGGTCCTCCGCTCCGTGGCCACCCATCTTTAGCCGGACTGTTTTCCCAGATTCTCTTTCCAGGTTGAACGGAGAATCTGGCAAAACTGCTTCGCTTCCCCTCTGCAGGTGAATATCGATTACCCACTTTTCTTTTTCTGTCGTGCGAGTGGCACATTTTTGGGTGATAGTCCCCTCAGAGTATTAAAACCCATATCGCACTGACCCTGCGCATGGTGAAAATTATAGCAAGTGTATATTTAGTTTTTATTAGCTGTAGTTTTCTTTTTTTAAACAACTTAGTGTTGTTTTTCATGGATATAAACCTAAGGCTGCATCATAGAAGTAGCTAAGTCCCTAACAAAACAGAAAGGTATACGAAGAAATATAATTTGTTTTTGTTATTAGTATTTTAGGATATTTTACTGTTATTTTATCTCAGTGTGAAAATTCAATATATCTCTAGAAATGCAAATGTTTCAAATTGCATTTGATATACAATATATTTTGTTGATAGTATTAGTGCATATTTTGTATTATTGAATATTTTATATTTTTGAATAATTTGTATTTGTGAATATATTTTACATTTTAATATCTTGTATTTGTGAATATTTTTTACATTTGAATATGTTGTATAGTTTTCAGTATGTTTACCTGTGAATATTTTAATATACTATATAGTTTATGGTTGCAATTTGCAATTATACACAAAAGGATGTTTCCCAACAAACTATATCAAAAACTTTAAAACAAAAACTGGAAAGAAAGGGAAACACTACAAACAGTTATGTTATGACAACTGTTATAATCAAGATGTCTCGAGACACATTATTGTTTTGCTGCAGCACCATTGAAAGAATTCCATTATTTTAGTGTAACCAATATTTTTATGTAAATTTGATATATAAATGTAAAAATAGGTCCAATTGACTTGAGAGCTGAAGTAAATACTGAAGAGCTGGAGAAATTACTTGAGAGCTGGAGAAAATAAGAATCTAAAAAAAAAAAAAAACGGGTTAAATTCACGAGATAAGACCCACAGGTCTTGCAGGCAAGCCCTGTGGCTCTTGTTTTAGTGGGGGGGGGGGGGGATATGAAAGGATAAAAGCTAAACCCCTTTTTAAAATGCAAAATCCCTTTTTGCCCCTTTTAAAATTTTAAATTACCGTTTTAAAAAATAGAAATTTAAATCAAAACTTTTAAATGCTTTAATAATTGTGTTTCAATTGATTGAAAATGCCGTCGCCCCTGTTAAATTAGTTTTCCTGCATCGCATCTTATAACTTTCAAAGATCGTTTTCTGACTCTTCATAAGAATATTTGTGCTGACGCTAACGCAATTTTAAAGTCTTGCTGCATCCGATCGGCCGATGGAGCCAACGCCTTTATTCCGCACAATCAATCACTCAGCTCGCGGCCAATTAAAATTAAAAATACGCCTCTTTTGACTTAGACGACCTCTAGCAGAAATAATGCAAAAACCTCATATTTATACCATTACACGGCTATCAGGAGCGAACTTTTTACGATTTCCCTCATCTAAACAAATCCACGCCAATCTGCTCTCTCGGAATTGCCTCGCGATGGACGAACCTTCGATGTCCAGACAGACTTAAAAAGCAGCTCTCACGCCAATATGGGCCTGGTTTAAAAGGATGCATGTAAGAAAAAGAAATAAACCAGGTTCCGTAATAGACGGTGTCTTCCTTTAAACAGACATACATTCACTCGGAATTTAACCGAATCCCGCTCACGGCCCAGGACTACAAGAGCATGCAAGGGAATCAGAATGAGCGCTTTGACGTAAATACGGAGCCGCCATCAGTCCGCGCAGCCACCGGCCCGGCGATCAAGGACCCACCGACGGAGCAACACGCTTCGTTTCATATATACATATGTTAGCCGAAATTTCTCGCCCCAGTCCCTGTCCGACCCGTAGAAAAAAAATTGTTGGCCCCGTCAGGCTCGGTATAAAAGATATAAGTTCGGCCCGAGCCCGTACAAAAAAATTATTGGTTTGACCTGTACAAAAATTTAATCGGCCCCACCCGACTGAATTTCTACAAAACATAATTTTTTACACCGATATGGTTAAAAATTGACTTGTACGAGGAATTCTGACAAAAAATAGTTATTTTAGCTTTTTTTTTCGTGTTTATATTCTTATTTTTTTTAAGCGACCAGTGCTGCAAAGTTCAAGCACATCTGTTTCAAAATACTGCCCCTCCCTAGATTTATTCCTGCCTGTGTCCATGTAAACTATATATATATATATATTTTTTCTTTTGTGAATCTCTATTTGTATGTAAATGTCTGAGTTATCATTAATATCGTTAATCCGTATTCCATGGCTTGGAGACGTAAATATCTGAAAAATGCTATGCAATAAAATCTTCTGAGATGTAATTTCATAGCAAAGAATAAAAATCCGTTATAGCCAGGTTCAGGTACATCGTCTGTTGTTAATATATTATGCTCTTTTCTCACGTATTATGTTCATTTTGCATGGGTCAACACATTTTTCTGTTTAAGACATAATTCCGTCATAGCCTTCAGACAGGTTCCTTTTTACAGGTTTACTGTACTTATTAAAATGTCTAGAAATATATGTACTATTCTTTAAAAAGAATAAATTTTAATTGTAGAATAATGACGATTTAAAAAAATATTCATTTTTTGCAAAAATTGTTCGCCCGGGCCAACTTTTACTTATTTTTTCACGGGTCGGGCTACTGATTTTCATTCGAGCTGGGTCGGGAGTCGGGACCATGCCTGAAAATTTCGGCCATACAGACCTCTAGGAAGAATGAAGTCCGGGCCCGGCTCGACACGAAAAAGAGAAGTCTGGCTTGGCCCGGCCCGAGTCTGCAGGAAAAAGTAAGGCCTGGGTACGAACCGGCCCGGAAAGAGTTATGACCGGTCTGTACCCGTCCCGAGCCTATAGAAAAATGTAAGTTCCGGGCCAAGTCTCTTGAAGGAAAATTGTTCCGAACCCGTGCAGACCTCTAACATATATAAGTCCTGCTGATAGTTTTACAATTCTTCTAATACAATCCTCCCCCCCCCTCCCGGTATGTCAATAGTATGAACTATTTCTTATAAGATAAGAACTATTTCTCATAAAAAAATTTAACAATAAGCAAATGCGGCAGGTAATGGGTTAGTTAAATATAATTTTTAAAAAAATTCAAAAGTTAACTAAAATTAAACACACGCAAACTGTATGTGACAGTTTGAATCAAAAATTATCTGAGAAGTTCGTATAACAATAATAAATGTTTTTTTTTTTCTAATTTATCGAAAATTATTATAACTGAGCCCTTTTTAAAATTCAACATTTAAGAGAGTGATCGCGATCAGTTTTAAACCCTCAAAAAATCCATGTTTTTTTAAATAGATATATATTTGAAAAAAATTGTTTCGAATAAAACAAACTGCATGAAAATAATCAAATTAAAACTGTCATGTTGAAATTAATAATGTATACTTTAACACTGACTCAAATTTATTTTCCACTTTGCATGCGTTTTTCTCAAAACAGGATTTTACTGCTTGTGTACACTGTAAAAAACTCTTTTGAAAGATAGATGAATTGTTTTGTATAGATATGCATAAAATGATTATAGTAAAATTTCTACCTACTTTTCGATTACTTAAATGACGTAAAATTTATTTGTTGCAATTTGAATGTCTTTTCTTTATGTGATGTATACCTTAAAAAGCACCTTCTAATCCAAAAAAGTAAAATATGCGTCATTTGACACAAACGTAGTTAGATAATGTCGATATAATAATTTTATTCATAAAAAATGATCTATCTGCAAACGAAACGATTATTATTATTATTATTATTTACAATGCACACAAGTAACAAAACACATTTTTGTAGAAAGCACACCCAAAGTTATCAATCGGAGTCTTTGTTAAAGTACACATTTTTAATTTCAAATTGATCCGTTGTAAATTGAATATTTTCATGTGGTTTGTTTTGTTTGATTCAAAATTAATATATTTATTTCAAAAATATGAAAAATAAAAAAATCGAATTTTTTTTAATATATTTATTTCAAAAATATGAAAGATAAAAAAATCGATTTTTTTTAAATTTTAAAAGTGGTGACTCACCAAATATATAATTAATTGATAGTTTCTGTGAACTAAATAACGAGACGGGATCAAGTTCGTAGCTAGGTGGGGGCCAGGTCGGGCAAAGCCCGACCTGCAAAAGATTTTGCCCGACCTAGCGTGAAACTTTACATCCCGATTAAAACATTAAATTTCTATTATTTTTTTTTTTATATAAATTTTTGTCTAATCTAGTGTGAGACTGGACTTTCTGATCACTTTATCAGCCACTATTTCACTTTAAATTTCCAATTTTTTCCATCTTCTTGCCAGATCTAAGCAAAGAGACCCCCCCCCCCTCCTCCCAATTTCGTTTTTAAAATAGGAACAAAACCAGAAAAATTTTCATCTATAACCCTTTTTTTCTCTCTCTCTTTCTTTAACAGACAACAGACCTGTCGGCAGGCCCGGACTGGACAGGTCGGCTGGTCGGCGATTGCCGAGGGCCCCCGGCTCAAGGGGGCCCCCGGAGAGGCCCCAAAAAATGAATATACTACTTTATAATTAGTTACATCAGTGAAATTGGACTATTTCCTAGTAATCTTACGCGTTTACATTCAATTTTCGGCAATTGCCAGTTGGTTTTTGTTTATGGTAGTCTACGTGTGGGGTGGGGGGGGGGGGGGTGGGGGGGGGGCGTCGTGTCATGCCGCTGGCCAGGCGGAAGACGGCTGCTGCTGCTGGCAGACTCATCGCGTTCTGTGCAGTGCCACGGAGTAAAGAGGAACTGGAGGTGAAATATTTACGTTTGGCGTGACGCCAAAAATGCAACTCTAAAGACAACTCTAAAATGCAACTCTCGGTCCAAATAACTGGCGGCTTGCTTTGAAAATCTCTCCCAGTCCAATGATTCCAGTCCTTGTTCCACGTGCACCCTCTCTCCGCCCAATGAAGTGGCTTGTTTGGGCCTAATGATCTGAGCGATAATCGGCTAAATATTGCAAGCCGATTTTAGGGTTTCGTTCATCTCACAAAACCCTATTCACAGTGACCGATTTGCAAATTTGGGGGCCCTGTGCCCAGATGCTCATGGGGGCCCCTTGCACCAAAAAGATATATTAAAAAAAAAAAAAAAAAAAATTATAATCAGAATGGAAGAAGAAAAAAACGTCTTATATAGAGATTGGCCTCAACTATCTAATGAAAAGAAAAATCATTTTAAAATATTGAAGTGCAAACGAGATAATTTTAAAAAAAAATGTCTCCCATAAGATTAACATTAGCAAGCGGGTGTTTTCACTTGAGTGAAGTAGCCCCTTAAAAAGTTATTTTTAAATGAAATAAACGATAAACAGATTTTTCCATATTATTATTTTTAATAGTTAAAACTTTATCAGATTTTGGCCAATAATTGAAAAAAATTCAGTTGCATTTGGGGGCCCCTCAAATCCGGGGGCCCTGTGCTCGTGCCCCGAATGCCCTGCCGTAAATCAGGCACGGCTATTCATCCCGCTACGTTGCCTGTCCGTCACAGAGCCGGTTCTCAGAAACTATATAACTTACAGACTTGAAATTTTGTGTACTTATAGCTGAATACCTAGTATGAAGCTGAAAATCATAAAATTTGAAAAAATCGTATTATTTTAAGATATAGAGATAAAAAACCAAAAATCTAACAGCCTTTTCCTATTAAATTTGAACATTTTTCGTTATAGCAGTTGCCAACAATTAAAAATCCATAATAAAATTCTTTCTACAATAATTAATTTTCTATTGAAAGATTTCCACGTGAAAAATGAAAATGAAATAAAAAGTTTCACCCATTGAAAAAAAGATTAATATGACGTCCTATTGGTAATAAAACGGAAATTTTCAAACATTTCTCCATAGTACAAGGAGTATGAGTATGTGTAAGTACAGACAGCAGGTTAATATGACGTCATGAGAGAATTAAAAAGAAAATTAATCTGACGTCATAATGGAAGTTTAACGGACTTTTTCAAATGTTTGATAATAATACAAAAATAGTATCAATATGAGTAATAGGGAAAATGGGTAAATATAACGTCATATAAGTTTGAGGAACGTACTATATCATGATAAAAATGCGGTTATGGAAATATTGGCATATTTTAACATTTTGAAGGTCTGTATACAACATGTTTAATTTTGAAATTGATTTTTTTTAATATCGCATTTAGTCCACATGATATATATTATTATGGCAGAGTTCAATAGCAGGCTTCACCCGCTATCGGATAGGTTCAAATTTTCGAAAAAAAGAAAAATAGACCGGTAAATTTTTACTTTATAAAAAACATGACTTTTTTTTTTTTTTCATTTATGAAAATGAAATTTATTTGGATTTATTATAGAAAGGATAAAATGTTTTGAAAGGAATATTAAACGAAACCCTTTGTGCGATCTTCGATCACACTTACCCACTTGTTATTGGTTTACAACCTCTCTATTCTTTTTCTTTACTCTGTGGTGCAGTGCTCATAAGGCTCAGATTCAGAGCGCATATAGCAACGTTCACTCATACTAGAGTTGCCAGATTGGGTATTTTGTCCTCATTTCGAGGTATTTTGAGCTTTTAGGAAAATTTTTTGGGAACAAATAATTCATGGGAAAATTTTTAGGGACTATTAAAATTTCTGGGGAATTTTCTTTCATTACTTCATGTAAAATATACTTTTAGTCATTCGGCGACACTGGAGCTGTCTAGAATCCGCTTTTGATTCGGAAAACGAAAATAAAATACGGAAATCGTACGTATTATTCATACATCATATTATTCATACATGGTTATTCTTGCGGCCTTCATTTATAATATTACAATTTACACGTTTCTTTGCATCAATTTCAACCATTTGTGTACATTTTTAACGTTCTGAAAACGGATGTTCTATAATTACTTTTTAACTGGGTTATTTTTAGGGTTTCGTTCATCTCACGAAACCCTATTACTCCCGCTCTGTTGTCTGTCTGTCACAGAGCCATTCTCAAAAGCTATGTAACTTACATAGTTGAAACTTTGTGTATATAAATGAATACGAGCTATGAAAAGCTCAAAATATTAAAATTTGAAAAATTCGTATTATTTTAATAAATAGAGATAAAAAAACAAAATTCTAACAGCCTTTTCCTATTAAATTTAAACATTTTTCGTTATAGCAGATGCCAAAAATTAAAAATCCATGATGAAATTCTTTCTACAATAATTGATTTTCTATCAGACAATTTCCACGTGAAAAATGAAAATGAAATAAAAAGCTTCACCCATTGAAAAAAAAAGATTAATATGAAATAAAATTGATTGACGTCATAGTGGTAATAAAATGGAAAAATTTCTCAATAATACAAGGAGTATGAGTATGTGTATGTACACAAAGCAGATTAATATCACGTCATTAGAGAATTAAAAAGAAAATCTGACGTCATTTCGGAAGTTTAACAGATTTTTCAAATGTTTCAGAATAATACACAGTGAATATCAATATGAGTAATAGAGAATAGTAAATATATGAGTTTGAGGAATGTATTGAATCATGATAAAAACCCGATTATGGAAACATTAGCATATTTTAACATTTTGAAGGTGTGCAACATGTTTAATTTTGAAAAAAAAATTTTAAATATCGGATTTAGTACACATGACAGATATTATTATGACAGAATATAATAGCGGGCTGGTTTAGATATTCGAAAATACTTGAAAAATAGACCGGTAAATTTTTACTTTATAAAAAACATGACTTTTTTTTTTCTAAATGAAAGTTGTTTGAATTTATTAAAGAAAGGATAAAGTGTTTTGAAAGGAATATTAAACGAAACCCTTTGAGCGATCTTCGATC
Source organism: Maratus michaelseni (assembly GCA_963931845.1). Taxonomy (NCBI): domain Eukaryota; kingdom Metazoa; phylum Arthropoda; class Arachnida; order Araneae; family Salticidae; genus Maratus; species Maratus michaelseni. Next base: position 33,739,604 of record OZ007600.1, read on the forward strand.
ACACTTACCAACTTGTTTTTTTAAGCTTTAGTTCTTGTTAACTGTTCAATGTACTAATAAACAAATGTAAGTAAGCGAAATTCTGAATAATTAATGACATAAATCAGTGTTGCCTTTTTTTACCTAAACTAAATGTAATTTTGTCATTAGCATGTTTTTTGAATTTTCCTCAAAACAAATTGTAACGGAAGTAGAAAAGATTTTAGATTTAGCTATCTAGTCAACGTAAATAAACATGATACGACTGGACGACTACTTTCCATTTTCAATCTTGAATTGCTATACATTCTGGAAGATTTTATGATGATAATCAATTAATTATAAGAGTTTAAATGTTTATTTTTTCTGTATGGAGAATTCTTTCAAACAAACAAACAAAGAAAAAGCTTGGTTTAGGACAATTTTTTGAGCTTAAATTAGTTAAATAATTTTCATAGTGTGGTAAATTGAAAATTTACTTTTTTGAGTAAAACTGAGTTAGGGACTTTTTCGGAAAAATCACAGATTTGGGGAAATTTTCATAAATTTGGGGGAAATTGACTTTCGACACTCTGGCAACACTGACTCGCTCAGTCTCGTAGTATGGTTGTTGTTAATACAGTATCATAGTTAAAATTTTGATTTTGAAGGAGAAGGCTTTGAGACCTATAACACCAAGGCTGTTGTCTCGAATGATCCATATTTCTAGAGCTGTGTCAACATGAAACGTGTGTACCAAAGTGGCGCTACAAAAAGGAAAGAAAAGAAGAGAAAATCTCTAGACGTTAAAAAAAGTTCCAAAAGTTTCAGTAATTGGCTAACTAGTTCTATTTCTCAGTCGCAAAGTCAGCCTTTGAGGGGTAATGATGATACATTAAATACAGGTAAAGTATAAGTCGAATTAGTTAATTAGCTGATAAGTACCTACCAGATAGTCTCTATTTTGAGTTGCCAAGCCTGTGTTTCTGTTTTTTGATTATGTTTTGTTTTTGTCCCTAAAATCATTATAATAAAAGCCCAAATCACGTGACTGTTATCAACGCTTCGCTTTTCATATGTCTGATGGCCATTTTTAATCAAAATTATTCTTTCGAATAAAACTGCATAAAATTTACATTTTTAGAAAGATTGTTAAAAAGAAAATTATATTTGAAAGATGAGTTACATTCAAATATGTATATGTTTTGAGATAACTTCAGGTGAGATTCGATTGACAGTCCCCATCGAACAAGGAACCTGTTCTCAAATCCATAAAAGCTACTTTCTGACACATTTCTGAATTCATTTTTGTTCGGATGTTCGGAAATTGGCAGGTGTTCTTAGTCAAACTATGAAGTCGAAAGGCGATTTTCATTTTTTGGTAAAAATAGAAGATCTTTCAGAAAATATTGTCAAATTCGGAGTTTTGAAGCGAATTCCCGACGCTTCAGCACGAGAAAGGGAAACACTCGTCCTCACGTGACACGAATAGCTTATAACACTGTAAGTAATTTATTTATAAACAAATGGAAAACGCTATTCGATTCCAAATCACTTCAATAGTCCGACCTGCCAATTTTATGTTTTACGTTTAAAAATGAGTCAACAAATGTGTCAGAAAGTTTCGTGCTGTTGGGCAGCGAATTTGAGAACCACCTTAAGTAACCAAAGAAAAGGATTATATTAATGCTGTTCTCAAATTCAAACTAGATAATTATTTGCACATTCCTGAATTCTTTTTTTTTTTTTTTTGTAAACACATAAAAATGGCAGGTGCTCTTATTAAAAAACAGTGAAATGGAATAGATTTTTTCATTTTTCAATAAAGGCTTAAGAACTTGCAGAAAAGTCAAAAGTGTAATTTTTGAACCGAATTTCTGGACAAGAACAGTCATCTTGAGACAGCATTTTCTTATAACTATGTAAATATATATTTATTGAAAAATGAAAAACACTATTCGTTTTCAAACCAATAGTCTTGCTTGTCAAATGCTTTTACATGTTAAACCCTTTTTTAATGTTAAAGCTATCACGATATTTGGACAAGGTTGTAGAGGGGGGGGGGGGGGAGAGGTTCTTAAAAGTGCATAATATAACAAGACTAAAAAAATTAAAAAAACTCAAATAATTTTAAATTTAGCGTTTCAAATGACTTTCAGTTCTATATAACTACGTAAATATATAACGAATTTATCCAAAAATGAAAAACACTATTCGTTTCCAAATCACTTCATTGGTCATACTTGTCAAATGCATGCTTTTACATGTTAAACCTTTCTTTAATATGTTAACACTGTCATGAAATTTGGACACGGTTCGGGAAGAGGGCGTCTCTTTAAAAAAAAAAAAAAAAAAAAAAAAAAAAATTCAGCGTTTTAAATGAAATTATAAATGAGAAACTCTTTTTATGAAGGCATGGAAATTGGGCACATCTGAATATTATTTTTTTTCTGACTGCTAGTGCTTTTCATCTCGCCTGTTTCAAATGTTACATATTTACTAAAATTGTACTTTGATGTAAAACAAATAAATTGTTGTTTTTATGTGTAATAATTATTCAAAACTCCTTCCAAGGGGAAATCATGTCTGAGCCACTGCCAGATGAAATACGTTTGTATTAATAATTGAATATTGTCCATTCTGATTTACTTTTGTTATTACAATTGAATTTCATTCACCATTTTAAATATGATTGTGACTTTAGTTAAATAATGTTGATTGAGTATTTTAAAATATTTATTAGTATTAAAAAGCTGGAATATAATAACTACAACTTATTAATTAAAAAAACGAAGCGAATTACAATCCTAAAAACTTTTATGCACAAATTAATAATTAATTTTGACTGTTGCTAAAAAGTAATGTATATATTTTTATTTTTTAAGAACAAGCAATTAAAATATATATATATCTGTTAAGCAATTTAGAAAAATGTAAAAATTCAGGGAGGTCCGTACTTTTTCTTCTTTTTAAGTTATAAGCAATTATTTGCTGATACAGTAAACTCTAATCCGGCATCATAAGGTCCGGCGTGCTGGATATTCCGGCACAACTTTCGGGGAAAAAATTAGTATTCCTTGTTTAATCACTCCTGATGTTTATAATAATCTGATTGAACTTCAGAATGAGGAGTTACGTAACAACCCATTACAAACGGTTGAAATCGCGAATCTATAAATAGCTCAGTCACTGCGTCGACGAGTGGGGGGGGGGGGGGGGGGACATTTTCTGGGGATAATTTGCGAAATTAAATTGTTGAAAGAAAAATAAATTTTTATCATCAGAATTAAATATTCATATTTTTTCCATTTCAGAAAATAATGCTCAACTTGAAACAGAAATTGATAAGAGTCATCAAATAATAAATAATGAATGTAGATTATTAGATTCAAATGTTTGTTTTATTTCTGTGAAATATAAACAAAATAAGTTAGATGAGTTTTCGAAGTACATAAAAAATTATATACATTTTCATTTTGCAGTCATGTACATGTGTTGTACTTTACATTATTGAGTATTTTTTTATTCTATTCAACCTGTTTAAAGAATCAAAACATGCTTTACTGTGTTTTTTTATTTAACTCTTAACTTCTACACGTTTTTCCCGACATTCATCCTGTAATCCGGAAAATTTCGTAATCCGGCATGCTTCAAGTCCCGAACGTCGGATTAAAATATGTTTACAGTATTAGGAAAAAATTCTTGAATATTTTTTTTAGTAATGGCAATTTGTAAATGTATTTTTGATCAGTAACTGAGCTATAAAGCTAAAATATTTAATTTAATATGCAACTTGAACGAAACATTAAATGTTTAAGCAAGTTACAAAAATATAAAACTATCGTTGGAATTAAAATAAAATGCATCACTTTAACAGAATAATGTAGATTGATTAAATTAAATAACTATTATTAAGAATTCTTCAACACATTAATATTAGTTTTTAAAATTTAATTCTCAGTATCAAACGGAATATAATTTTAAAAACGCTTAAAAATGAGTTGTTAGAAAACATTAAAATGTTTTATTCCTTCTACAATCTGCTAACAGGGTAAGTAAACTGAGCTATCTATGAACGACTCAAAGAGTACTAATTCTTACGTCATCACAAAAAAAAAAAAAAAAAAATCAAGCTAGAAAAAAAAAAAGCCAAACAGCGATAATTATGCCAGGCTATCCCCTCTCCCGTCTTAAGGTAATCGAAGTAGTCTAAAATGGTGCCAACGACTAGGTAAAAGGCAGCTGGTGCTAAAGGATAGGGGTTTTCCTTCTAACAGTATCTTTATTCCATGACAGTCCCTTAGTCTTTTATATTAGGAGTGGATCAATCAAGACAGCTGATTTAGAGCTTCCATACATCGATTATGCTTCGTTTCTAAATACTAGCTGACCCGCCCGGCGTTGCCCGGGCAGACTGTCATTGAAAAATACACGGTAGAGTGGACGTCATTAAAAAAAAAAAAAAAAAAAAAAAAAAAAAAAACTGAATAATATTTATTTATACTATACTAAAAACTTGTAAAAAAAATAAAGAGCTAAAATTTCAAAAGTGAAAAGTTACGTTTAAAAAATGAAACGGTCAGGGAAAATTATTACACTTACTTTTAAAGAATGAAAAGGTCAGGGAAATTCTTACGGTTGAACCTAAATGGCATATAGGTGTAAGATCGAGTCCCACAGTTATGCTCCGGAACTTTAAAATCAGTAATTTGGATTTCAGAAGCAACGCGTTCGTGCATGCGACTGTTGTTAAGCCTATTTTAGCGATCGCTTATGCTCTGTGTTTAACGGTGTTCTCGATCCAATCTATTTCGATGTTCACTTCTTAATTCGGTTTCTTCTTCCAGATCTTTTACGGGCATTTCTAATGATATTTTGAAGCTCCATAATTGCAGCGAAAGAATCCTGTCAAAGGACTTTTACACAATAACAAATGAGATGCGTTGCCATTAAACAATTAACAAATAATCGCGATTTCAGTGATTACGTACAATAGCGTAATATATATATATATATAGAGAGAGAGAGAGAGATTATTTTGGCACCATCCATCGATAATTAATGTAAACGAAGAAGTTTTCTTTTGAAATTGTACTTTGTTATGCATGTTATGCATTCTGAAGCCATTGCAAATAAAATGAAGAATATAAGGACTGTATAATGCCGTGTACTAGATATATAAATTATATCAACTTCAAATATTTTTTCTTTATTTTAACATACCAGAAACTTTGTAGTGAAAAGAAATTTGTAATTTAATAAGAGAATTTGAAAAAAAAAAAGTCATTTTAATGCAATTAATAGTTGCAATTTACTTATGCGACTGGTGATTGGTGAGGTTGGCGAGTAATGACCTTGGCATATACTTCTACCCCGCCCCCTCCATCGCTCTCTGTCCACCGTCCTTATCGCCAAAAACTCCAGCCCCTAACAGCTGACTGCAATTGATTGAACCAAAACTATAGCTATTGAAGGAAGCACTCAAACACTACCAATTACAACTACTTTTGTGTTGCAATTTTTTTTTTTTAATTGAACGTGTAAGGCTACTTTAACTAACATTTTAATATGTCGTATTTTTATTGCCTATAAATGAAAAAACGGTTGTTAAAATGCCATTCTGTTGGAGCTGCTAATTTGGATTGATTTTTTTTCCGTTTGCCTGTTGTTTATTTATGTAGGCTATTTATGATTTTTTTCAACGTTTTGCAATTTTTTTAGTATTACGCAATTTTTGTTACATAGTAAAGGAAGAAAATTAAAAATAAATAAAATGTCATGTAGCTTCCGAGAGCCAAATTGGTCAATAACTGAGATTGTAAACCTCAATTAAAATTTGAATAGCATACATGCATTTTACTGTATTAATTTTAAAAATTTGTTACAACATATCGTGCAATCGCAGCTAGAGTTATTACATTCATTTTCAGAAACTCAAGATCGAATTTCACCTGTTGCAATTGAGTCTACACCTGGTACTTCGTCTTGTGGATATGAGAAGGAAGAAACCATGCCTGCTTGCAATCAGCCACTTTTAGATTGTCCAGCAGTAACGTCGGCTTCTCTCAGCAGTGATTCATCAAGAACAAATACTAGCTCTGACACAGAAAATGATGATGAAGAAAACCACCAGGAGACGCCTGATGCTGGCCAGAATGCTGCTTTGCAAGAACTTGGATGTTTCATCTGTCCCAACGAAAACGACCCAGTTGTAATTAAAAGAGCTTTTATGGCGAAGCACCCTATTCAAGTTAGTGAAGGAAAAGGAGCTAAATTGCCATTTGACTCTTCAAAACTTTATTACCGACATTTGCCGAATGGTGATAAAATTCACAGAAAATGGTTATCATATTCGATTAGGCTCAACAGAGTATACTGCTCCATCTGTATGGCTTTTGGGAGTAAAGATCATAGAGATTCTACATTTATTACCGGACATGACTGTTCTCCTAAGCATAGTTATAAATCGGTTGAGATTCATGAAGACTCTCGTTATCATCAACTCGCAGCGAAGGCAGCCTTTCAAATCCAAAAAGGTTATGATATTTCAACTCTTCTCACTAGTAGCCAAACCAAAAAGCGAGAAAGGGAAGTTCACACCAGAAGATTGGTTGTTCAACGTTTAATTGATATAGTTTTGTTTATTGGAAAACAAGGCATTGCGTACAGAGGGGATAAAGCAGAAGGGGCTTATACGCTTGACTCTACAGATAATCATGGTAATTTTCTCGAATTGGTAATGCTGGTTGCAAATTATGATGTGATTTTACAAAATCATGTCAGACAGTGTATTGAAGACAGCAAAAAGCATCGACTGAATATAACGAACAAAAGAAAAGTCACGGGGAAGTTAACTAAAAGACCGCATGGACGAGGCTCTTTGTTGACATTTTTGTCAAAAACCTTTATCAACAAGCTACTTAAAGTGATTGGTTCGATGGGCCGTAATATTATTTTGAAAGACCTTCATGATAGCATAATATTCAGCGTAATGGTAGATAGTACTCAAGATGTAGCTGTTATGGACCAGTTGGCAATTTGCGTCCGCTATGTCGTTCAAGGAAATATTTATGAAAGACTTTTAGAAATAACAATAGTCGATGATTCATCTGGATTGGCTTTGCACGAACTTATAAAATCGGAATTAGCCAAGTGTGGCATTGCAACATCAAATATTATTGCCTGTTCATTTGACGGAGCTAACAATATGAAAGGCTGTTATAGCGGTTTGCAAGCTCAGTTTAAAAAAGAAAACGAAGATCTTATTTACACTCACTGCATGGGACACGTACTGAACTTGGTTGTAGCTGATTCAACAGTAACGTTGCTCCAAGCTGAAAACTTATTTGGATTGGTAGAAGAATCTGCTGTTTTTCTAAGCTCGTCTTACAAAAGAATGGCCATATGGGAAAGGGAAACAAAAAAAACACATATTACACATGAAAAGCTGTACAGGTTGCAAAAAATAGGAGCCACAAGGTGGTGGAGCAAACATAAAGCTCTTTCTTCGATTATCGATGACGGATTTTTCAGAAATGAGGAAAGTGAAAACACAGGGAAACTATTTAATTTTATTACCGTTTTAAAAGGAATAACAAATGGAAGTTTTGACTGCAAATCTAAATTCATGGCAAGAAATTTGATCAGTCAATGGTCCAAATTTGAAAACCTATTTATGTCTATTGTTGTACAGTAGAACTCCAATTATCCGAACTCCAACTATCCGAATCGCTGATTATCCGAATCGCTTTCAGAATTTCATAAAAACAAATGAAGAGGGAAACGTACTGCGATTCCCAAAATAATGATTATGTCTACGCACGCTACTGTCTTTCCCGCCGCGAAGACCCTGGGTTTCAAATTCTAAATGATGATGAACTCATTGAAAGTGTAAGAGAAGAAAGTGTCGAGGAAGAAGATGACCTTATAATGTCGAAGTTGAAGCATATACGGGACCATCAGCTAGTGAAGAATTTGACGGCCTTGAAACTGCGTTGAAGTGGATGGAGCGTCAGCCCGAGTGTGACCACATGCAACTTCTGACTGTCAAGCGGATGCGCGACTTGGCTCCCCGAAAACGGATGAAGACTGTCAAACAGCTTACATTGACCGAGATGTTCAGCAAGTAATGATTTTCAATTACAGTACGGTACGTACATACTGTACTAATGAACAGTACTTGTAAATACGCTTAACATGTAATAGTGTTGCCTTTTCATTTAATTAATTAAAAGCTCTTTTTCTTTAAAAATAATTTTTTTCTCCCATTTTCAACATACATACAGTAATTAATTAAAATATACCCATTTTTTTTAAATAACCCAATTATCCGAATTTTTGAATATCCGAATAGGGTCCGGTCCCAATTGATTCGGATAATTGGAGTTCTACTGTACTAGATTTATTTCTTGTTACATCTCCTGTTTCAAAATATTTACAAAGTAAAACCATTGACTATTCTACAGCCTGGAACTTGATAGAGAAGCTGATGCAACAAGTAAGGGATAAAAGGAGTGATAACTTTCAGACTTTGTATTCAAAAACAAAATGTTATGCAAGTACAATTAATAGCAAATTAGAAGATAACGGTATTGATGTAGAAGTAGAATTGGATTTCAAGGAAAAAAGAATTTCAAAGAAAAAGGTTATGCCGGGTGAAAAATCAATAGACGAAGCTCCTGAAATCTCAACTGCTCAAAACTATAAATTGGTCTTTTTCAGTGTATTAGATTGTGCCAGGACAAGTATCGAAGAAAGATTTAGTCCAAGCAAAGAAATTTTAGAAGATTGTTCCTGGTTAGACCCAAAGAAATTTGATGAAATCGCATTGCTTGATAGTTTTCCTACAGAAGTCCTTTGTTGCATTTCTAAACTTTGTAAAGTTGAAAGAAGCCAGTTATTGATAGAGCTGAAACAGTTCGCAGATCAGTATGAAAGTTTTACAATGGCTCAAAAAACTAACATTGAAAGAAAACGAGACAATCTGAATGAAGCTGAAAAAATCTGTGAATTTGACAATGTAGAATCCGAATTCGAAGAAGACGAAAATCTTTATGGTTACTGCTCCGACAAGAAACAATGTTTTCGATGTTTAGCATGCGCTTTTTCTGTTGTTTATGAACTCTCACAATCTGGAATGTTTACCAACCTATATGTAGCTTACAAGTTTGTACTAACCATACCTTGTACGCAAGTCACATGTGAAAGGGTGTTTTCTAAACTTAAAATAGTTAAGAATCGACTTAGATCTACTTTAAGCCAAGAACTTATGTCTAATCTTCTTTTCATGAATGTAGAAAGAGACTTATTTTATAACTTGGATAAAGATATTATAGATGAGGTAGCCAGGACCAGTGAAGAACTGGCCAGAAAGCTGTTAGGTTAGTAAACAGCCGTTCACAATCACATAACTTTTCTTAGTTCGCTTTTTTTCTTAGTTGTTATATTCTCAGCGCTCTTGATTATTATTATCATTATTGTCTATTTAAACTGTTCTTTTCAGAACAACACAAAATGTCTCGTAAAGGGAAAACTTTGCGTTCTGACGAACGTAACATTGTTAATAATGTACTTAATTGTTTTGAAAATGAAGCAAAATCTTCGTCTCTTTCCATTCCGATTCAGAAAGCACAGGAGCGTACGTATGCTGCTACTGGCATTCCTCTTCGAACTATCCAAAGAATTAAACGTGAGTCGAAATCTGCTCCCGATGGAAGGTTTTCATCTCTATGAAAAAATCGCAGTCGCCCTGCAAAACGGAATGCAGTTTTGGATACTTTTGATTTATGCGTCGTTCGGAATACAGTAAATGAATTTTACGCAAATAAAAAAGTTCCAACTATTTCATTATTGTTGCCAGTTTTGCAAAGTAAGATAAATTTTTCCTGGACAAGAGAAACTCTAAGAAAAATCTTGCATCAAATTGGATTTCGTTAGAAACGATACCAAAATAAAAGGAAATTGCTGATCGAACGACCGGACATAATTTCTTGGAGATGCCAGTACTTGAGAGACATAAAAAAATATCGCGAAAGTCAAAGAAACATCATTCATGTAGACGAAACTTGGATAGATAATAATCTTTGTTTCTCCAAGTGCTGGCAAGATGAAAAAGTTGGTGTTTTTGTAAAAGACAGTGCTGGAAATCGATTGATCGTTGTGCATGCTGGATCTAAGAATGAATTTGTGCTAAATGCAGATTTGGCATTTAAAGCAGGCTGTGCAACAGGCGATTACCACGGTCAGATGAATTATGGAAATTTCGACAAGTGGGTTCGAGAAAAATTGCTACCTAACATCCCTTGTAATTCTGTCGTGGTAATACATATTGCGTCATACCATACAAAGATTTTAAATCCAGTACCTACAAAATATTCCACAAAAACTAAAATGAGTGAATATTTGGCTGCACAAAATATATCTTATGATAGCACCATGAGAAAACCTGAACTTTTTGAGTTAATAAAAAGGAATTAGCAACCAACAAAAAAATATATTGATGAACTTCTAAAAGCACATGGCCATTCTGTTCTCAGATTACCACCTTATCATTGCGATTTAAATCAGATTGAATTAGCTTGGGTAGCTGTAAAGCGCTACGTTCGGGAAAGAAATGTTGAGGCTGATCTGAGTTTAAAAACACTGAAGGAACTAACTTCAGATGCAATTAAAAGTGTCTCTGGAGATACCTGGGGAAAATATTGTAGCTACGTAGAAAAGATTGAAACAGAATACTGGGAAACTGATGGACTTATGGCGACTACAGTCGAAACAATAAACTTTGATGCTGGATCCGAATCAGAAACTGATACTGCTTCTGAAAGCGGTTCGATTGCCTGGGATTCGGACATGTCAGACGAATAAATTAATTAATATAATAAATAAAATTTTAAAATTCGGATCACTTTCCCTTAGAAAGACGTCCCTGAAGGATGATAAAATAACCATACCAGTCATTAAAAAATAGCAAAATTGTGGCGTTATGAATTGTTTTCATAGCGGGTTGGTCATGATGGGTCCACAATTAACAACAAAAAAAAATTTTTCTCTAAAAAATAATTTAAACAATTTTACTTAAGTTCAGTCAAATTCTTTTTTATGCAAAATCCGTTTAATCTTTAAAAAAAAAATCTCTAAAATACCTAAAATAAATAAATAAACCCTTCTCTACCATAACTGAAAAATATCCCTTCTCTAAAATAACTGAAAAATACATTAAAAAAAATTCCACCTCCTACTCCAATTCGCTGAAAAGAAAAATCTCGTAAATCTTCAAACACCCTTCACTAATATTTTTAATTAATAGTTTTGATTAACATTCTACAACATTTAATTAACAAAATTCTATTTAATAAAACAGGCCCCTTCACAAAATTCCTCTTGATAAAATAGGTCCTTTCACAAAATTCCATTTCCTAAAAACATACTCTTCATTAATTATTTTAATATTGTTAGGTTTTAAAATGTGAAATTTGCAAAGAAAACAAATTCACCAGAAAGGAAAACTTTAACAGAAGGCAGTGTTGAATTCAGGGGGTGGCCCGGGAGAGCATTCTCCCTTGGAACATTGAAACATGCCCTCCCCCCCTCCCGGAGTCACAGAAATCCCTCCCGGAAAAAAGTGTCTGAATTCAACATTGGCAGAAGGACTTACAGAAATTATTATTAAATGCTTGGTTTGAATTTGAGTAGCTGGATTGCATCTTTCGTAACAAAATGTTATTTGTCGCAAAAATATAACAAATTTCACAAAATATATCACAAAAATTCTTTTACTTGTCACAAAATAACCCCCCCCACCCCACCCCTACCAAAAAAAAAACAAACTGCATCGATCCCTGAATCTATATGATTTATGTAAAATGAATTTAAATTATCTTGAAATACTCGTTTTGAGAATGTTTCTAAATTGATTGGTTGGTTATTTGTTACGGCCGATTATCTGCGCTAGGGATGTAGATGTAAGGCCGGTAAGGGGAATGCCCTCCGTGGAGGTCATTTCTAAGGGATCCTAACCCGTATTTACGCAAGGTTAGAAGAAACCCACGAAAACCCCAAACAGTTAGGCCGACGAGCGCGACAGGGGTTTGAACGCAGCACCTCCTGTCTACCAGCTTTGAGAGCAGAACCTCTCTGCCAGTGGTAGGGCAATGTTTCCAGGTATCGCATTTTTGTATTTTAATATAAGTGTATATAAAATCTAGTTAAAATATTCTGAGAAAATAATTAATAAAAACAATTTTTTTTAGAATATGATTTAGCCAAGAGATCTTACTGATCATGAATATTTCATATAACACCGAAACATTATACAAATATCTCTATCGCTACTTAATATTTAATAATGCATGATATTCAAATACCTTTAAAGTTTCGGTGTGTGAAAAAGTTTTCAAACTTTTATTTGAGAATATATATATATGATATAACATTATGCGAAAAGTATCTTGAATGAAAAAGCACATTTTACTGAAACTTTTTATTTATTGCCTATGGTGAAAGCTTGTATATTTAATTCACAAGGTCACTCTGTACAAACTGTCCTTACCTAAAATACCCTAACAAAAATTTTTCTCAACAATGAATTCACCCAATAAAAATTCACTACTTCCTATTTTCCAAACATTTTTTAGCATATCACGATGGTAAAGAATTTTGAATTTGTATTCTTGTATTCTTGGTATTCTTGCTACCTAAACTATAGTTTAGGTACGGTATATAAAAATAATATAAATATTTATTGTGAAAGTAAGTAAATTACATTAGAAAAGCTTACTTTTTTTACTCAAATATTTTCCAAGTGACAAAATAGCTAAATGCTGTTTTAGGCATGTAAGTCTAATTTTGTCTAATTCCCTCGGTAAGGGGCCCCTTTTCAGTTTCTAGCCGAGGGCCCCCAAAGGAGCCAGTCCGGGCCTGCCTGTCGGGGATTGTCCCCGCTTTGTTGCGAGTTACTGACAATCTCACGGGAGATAACGGATAAAGTGGGCCGGAAATGAAATGATTATAGTGATAAAACTCGAAAAACCAAATGATCAAATCCGCCATATTTGATCACTCATCTGAGATTCGCGACCCTACAGATGAAAATTTCTTATCTTTCACCGCCTACTGTGAAATCCCATTACAGCTTCCGCTAATTAAGTTATGCGGCGCAAAGAAACTAACTTGCTATATGCTCCCTCACTACATTCCTCTCCGTCCTGTTTTTAACCTGCGGTGAGAAGATAAGAACAAATTGAAAGTGATGGATTCAATGTTTTTTTCAACAGTATGATATCGTGGCAGCATGTAAAAATGCAGAATTCACAATTTAAGGTTATTAATTATTAGGATTATTAGGAAGGTTATTAATTATAGTATAATTTAAGGTTTTAACTTTCTGACGAATTTCTCAATTAATTTTTGTTCGGAAACGCATGAAATTGGCAGGTATTCTTATTCTGAAACTTTGTAATAGAATGACGTTTTCCATTTATTTCAGAAAGCACAGTTAGTTTTGAACCTTTTTGAACAGGCAGGAGAAAAGAAAAAGGCTGGTCCTCTCATGAATAAAATCGCTTATAACTCGATAAGTAATTCATTTATTTAAAAAATGGAAAACGTTATTCGATTTCAAATCGCTTCAATAGTTACACCTGCAAATGCCATGTTTTTTCGTTTAAAAATGAATCTGTAAGTTTCGAATAGTTGAGCGGAGAATTTTTTCTTTCTTTGTTTGATATATATATAATATATATATATTTAATCTTAAAAATTATGTAATGTATCTGTAGTAAAAATTATTAGCTCACTTTTCTCTGCATTCTTATTTGTAATTTTAATTCATATTTCAAGAACTTGATTTTTAGAACCTCTTGCCTTTATTTTTTTATTTATTTTATATATTTTTTTACTTTTTCATTTTTTCTATTTTTTTTTTTTGCCTAAAAAGAGAGAAAATAGGAAAATGTGCACTAAAACTTGGTTGAACCCCAATTAAGTAAGCATTAGACTACATTTTCCTAATTCGTTACTATCGGACATATTCTGGAAATTATTTTTATTCTTAAGTGCATAAAATTTGCTGATATTATTACTCAAATACCAAGGAATCGTTCAGACTTTTTTCTATAAAAGCAAAGGATCTTAAAAAAAAATATCGTTAAAGTTTTAAGTCGAGTTTCGGAACAATGGTCACGAAAATGTCGCCATCGAAATACAACTAAGATTCAAAATCTTTCACATTTAAAGGAAAAATAAAAATACTGTTGTATACTGTAAACACTTTAAGGTGGTTCTCAAATGATGTGCTGAACAACGCGAAACTTTCTGACTCATTTTTTTTTTTTAATGCAAAGGCGTAAAATTGGCAGTATGGAAGCGATTTTGGAATCAAAATGGTCTTTCAATTTTTGATAAATAAATTACTTTTCGAGTTATGAGCAATTAATGTCACGTGACGACACGTTTTTCCCCTTCTTCGTGGTGTGGAGTCGGGAATTCGGTTTAAAACGCCCACTTTGACAGTATTTTCTGAAATATATTCTACCTTAAAATGGAAAACGTCTCTCGATTACAAAATTTCTGATAAAGAATACCTTTCAATTTCCTCCTTTTGCGAACACAAATAAATTAAAAATATGTCATAAAGTAGCCAATGTGGATTTGTGAACAGCCATAATCGTAATTCCTGAAATTTTCATGTATTTACAGATAAAAATCTATTCTAAATATGTTGAAAATATTAATATTGTTCATCTAAGGAAATAAAAATGAGAATAACCTTAAACGGACTCAGTGCGTCTAAAATTTTATTAAATATCCATTTAAAAACATTATAATACAAGATTTTATATTTAAAAATATTATTTGCAATACATTGAAAATTTTACAAGATGCATACATACGCTAATATATAAATATTTGAAACAAAAATTTTATTTAATAAAATAGCTGTAACATTAAAAACGTCGGCGAAAAATCATTTGTCGTGTCCCGGTTGGATTGCAAGTCAATGTAAAATGAGTTACGATGAATTTCATTTATAGTATTTCAGCTTTTAAAGAACTATTTTTAAAGACGACATTTTTATATTAAAATCTGCCAGTTTATTTGTATTTCACAGCTACTGTTCCTGAAATATAGAACGCAGTGTGGTGAAATTAACACCAATTATTCGCATGGATCCGAGGATGTCGTAATAGCTATATCAGAAATTTAATTATTTTCTGAGATATTAATTTTCTTGTAACTTTTAACGAAATTTCTCTAAAGGGCAACTCTATTAGTTCTTCTCTAAAGGGCAACTAAATTTATTCATTTTTTTAAGGAAAGAAAAGATAAATAATGTGGTATCGTCTACTATCCGAAATGGTGAACTTTCGTTGTGAAATATCTTTATCTTTGTTTAAAAGTCATGAATTCGTCAGAAAATAACCATTTTGAGAAGAAACTTTTAAATAACCAAACCGTTTTCAGATCCAAACTGGTTAATTTGTGACACATTCCTGAATCCATTATTGCTTGTAAACGCATTAGACTGGCAGATTCTCTTATTCAGAAACTATGAAATCGAAATAATTTTCCATTTTTTTGGTAAAGACTGGAGATCCTTCAGAAAACATTGTCAAAGCTAGTGTTTTGAACCAAATTTCCAACACGACAGCCTAATTAAGGTCGTTGGTTATAAGACAAAAATCGCTTATAATTCAAAATATAATTCATTTGTCGAATAATGAAAAAAAACTACTCGATTTCAAATCTCTCCAATAGTCCTGCCTAGAAGTGTTATGCTTTTACGTTTAAAAATGAGTGCATAAATGTGCCAGAATTTTTATGCTAATACGTATTCCAGTGAAAATATCATTAAAAAAAAAATTAAAAAAAAAAATCTTTAAGTTCTTACTGTTATTTTGGTGGGTCCAATTTTTTTTTTTTTTTTTTTGCTAGCAAAATGTAAAAAAAAAAAAAAGTAAAAAAACTTTTTTTTGTTTAAATGCCCTCCATTTTGTAAAAAAAATCAACTTTTAAGAGTAAATAGTATCGGTATAGGCTTTATAGTTTGCCGACCCAGTTTCTTTCACATGCTTATTATCGGAGAAAAACGGTCGCACGATTGGAAGTAACTTGCAATTACTCCCCGTCACACAAGGCGTATTGTTATTGTTTTTTACACACAAAAAATTTAAATGTAAAAGAGAAACGTCAATAAATATAATGTTAAAAGTCTGAAGGTAGTTTATCTTTTTTTTTTTTTTTTTTTTTTTTTTTTTGTAACACACACGCACAATAAATAAGTAAATAAATATATCTCTAGGTCAAAGTTTACCGTACATC
Source organism: Maratus michaelseni (assembly GCA_963931845.1). NCBI lineage: Eukaryota > Metazoa > Arthropoda > Arachnida > Araneae > Salticidae > Maratus > Maratus michaelseni. The sequence goes on from OZ007600.1 coordinate 33,755,879, forward strand.
AAGTTTATTAATTAATAAACTCCCACTAGCCCTAATATTTTCCTAATTTTAGTTTCAGCAGATTCGGAAATAGGAGGCTGGGCGCATATTTTTGCAGTGCATTTTCGAGGATATCTCTGAAAATATGATACCTAAAATTAAAATAAATATATTTTTGAGTTCGGTATTACGAGATCTTTCGCACGATATACAAAAATAAAACTTTTCTTTTTTTTTTTTAAGTAACCTAATTAGACCCCTAAATTTATTCTAAACATATTTGTGATTGGCTAATAATCTGATATTCTGAAAATATATGGCTAAAAAGGTTTTATATAACTTTCCCAAGTTGTGAACTTTCCACGTCCCATACTTTACGAGAAAAAGGGCTCTGACAGTCGGACACAGATGAACTGCATTCATTGCCAACGATGAAATGTTGCTTTCGAATATTTATCGCTATTTCTATTTGTATCTATTGTTTATATTTCGATTAAATTTTAATATATTGCATAAATATCTCTCGTTAATTATTATTTTTTTCTTTATATCTTTTTCTTTTCTTTATATCTTTTTCTTTTCTTTATATCTTTTTCTTTTTTAAGTTTAATTCACAATTTGTTGAGAATGTATCATTTTGAAACACGGTGAATTAATTGCGAAAACTATAAGTAATATTTAGAAAATTTTAAGTTTTTAAAGTATAACGATTCATGTTGAATGTATTAAGTTTCTCTTTATTATTTTGTCCAAATACCCTATCTCTAAATAAACTCGAATTTACTTTCTATATATTATGGCAATAGATTTAGCTGTGTAATAATAAAACAAATTTTTGCTCGGCTGATTCATAATAATAATAATCAAGTACATATATATATATAATTGTCTTCTATTTTAATAATAATTCAAATTATTTACTACCAATAAAATATCATAAAAATTTAAATTATAGTTTCAACCTTATGGTAAATAATGAAATTAATTTTCTTGATCTTAAGATAATTCTTAAAGATAATAAAATTTTGTTTGACATTTATGACAAAAGAAATGATTTTACATTTAAAGTTAACTTATTTACTAATTATAAGTCTTGTATACATAAATCAGTATTTGTAAATATTTTACTAAATTTTGCACATAGAATAAACAATCTTTGTTCTAATAATTTTAAAACTCAAAATTTAAAACTTATTCTTCAATATGCAGTAGAATATGGCTATCCCTTTTATTTAGTTAAGTCAATTTTACGAATATAAATTTTGCTTTCATTGGGGTTTATATGTTTGCACATTCTATCTGTTAAAACACTTACATTTTGATTACTGATATATTTGGCTAAAGAATGAATTCCTTTATGTGAGAGCTGAGTGGGAATATTTTGGTTAAATATCTTTTATTAATTAAAAAATTTAAATAGTAAATTCTAATTTTTTTTTTCTTTTCTAGGGAGAGAACTTTAAATATAATATTGTTCCAATAAGTGCGTTGCCATATTGGAGATTTAATGTTTTTTTTTTTTTTTTTTTTTTTTTTTTTTTTTTTTTTTTTTCCCCTTGCCAGGTAGAGAACATTTAACAATTTAGTTAAATGCGTTTTTATTTTTTTATTTTTTATTTTTTGCAAGATATTAGATTCAATACGTGAGGTTAACATATTGGAAATGTTTGGTTATTTTTAGCTATCAGTGTGTGAAATATAAATAATATTTAGCAAGATGTTAGTTCCATTAAGTGCGTGTAGCCATTTTGGTATTTCTTTTAAACTTGCATTGTTATTTATAAAATGAAAATCTAATTTTATTTTTCAGGGTTAATAAAATTTTGCAAGATGTTAGTTCCAATAAGTGCATGTAGTCATATTGGTAAATCTTTTAAGCTTGCATATAATTATTTATAAAATGAAAATTTAATTTGACTTCTACAATATTTTAGATTTTATGGGTTTATTTATGTTTTGAAATTATTTAAATGTTGACATATGTAAAAATAAATAGATAAAATAATTTTATACTGGAAAATTTACTTAATCAAAATAATTAATAGTTATTTAGATATTGTTTTAATCTTTAACTAGATGGCAGCACCATATAATGATTTTAAAAAAACTATTACTATTATTCTTTAGTATTATTTTTTAGTTATTGTTTATTATAAAACCAGATGGCAGCACCATATAAATTTTCACAATTTTTTTTTTTCTCTTTTAACTGAAAACTTGGAATACAAGTGAAAATTTTAAATATTCCAATAATATAATATATATATTAAAATTATTTAAGTTAAAAAATATTTTTAGTAAATGAATTTATAGTTTTTATATTATTTATTTGTATTTTTATATTTTAAATTAGAAATAGTTAAAATCACAATGGTTAAATTAATAACTGCTACTTTTAGAAAATTAACTGTAATTTTAACTTGTACGTTTGAATTCACTTATTCACTTTACCATGTGCTTAGGGGTGCAACTCAAACGTGAAAGGTTCCATTCTCCCATTGGTTGACGAAAAACCGGAAGTCACATGATTATTATATTTTTTTAGAACTTTGCTTAAAGCACATACAATCCGTGAACGATTTGGCGCGGTGGTTAAAGCACGGGACTTGTAATCTGAAGTTTTTAAGTTTTGTCCTCTCTGATTTTTTAAAAATCTTTTTTAGAGTTTTGTTTTGATTTTTACGGAATTAATTAATAAAGATTATTTACTTGACTTAAAGATCAGTATAAAGATTTTTTAATTAATATTTAAATATATAATTAATCTTTATTTAATTAATATTTAAATATATAATTAATCTTTATTTATATTATATTTAAATATATATAGTTAATGTTAATTAGTATTACATTTAAATATATACAATTAATAATAGTTAATGGTTTATTTAAATATATGTGTGTAACATACATAGTTAATATTTATTATTATTACTTAAATATATAATTAATATTAATATTTATTATTATTACTTAAATATATAACTAATATTAATATTTATATTATTATTTAAATGCATATAATTAATATTTTCGCTTAGTGGTTTGCAATACATTCTCCTCCTTTTTCAGTAAATAATTAATAAGATATAAATTATTTAAGAAAATAAACCAATTTATCTTAAAGAAAAACTTGGGATTTTTAAAAATGTAACTCAATGTTGTTTTTTTTAATGATACACTTTGTAGAAGCCCAAACATTACATGTACATATGTTAAGGATTAAACTAAACTTTTTTTTATAAATATTATCTGTTATTAAAAAGGCATAATAGAAACGTATGCTTCTTGGTTCTTATTAGAATCCAGAAGTATTGACTTTTTTTTTTTCATTTATTGTATATGTCTACATCAATAATATAATAGAATATCATTGTGATCTCAATAAATTTTTGAAAACTGGAGTAGCAAATAATATCTAAATCATATAAAATCTTCAACTATGTTAGAAACACAGACATACATATATAAAAAATATGCAGACATGTATGCATGTATATATTCATATAATTATATATTACACATATTTATATACATATATATAAATATATGTGAATATACATATAAATATACACACGTATATAAATATATATATTCATATAATTATATACACATATATATTTATTACATACGTATATCATACATGCATATGTGTATTGTATATGTTTTCACTTTTACGAGAAAAAATTATGTCAGATTTATTGGATTGCAGTGTAAGATGTATATATTCATATAATTATATATTACACATATTTATATACATATATATAAATATATGTGAATATACATATAAATATACACACGTATATTAATATATATATTCATATAATTATATACACATATATATTTATTACATGATTTCATGACCAAGAATCAAAATATCACCATGGGAAATATTATTTTTATAAATATTTAATTTAAATTATTTTACAATAATAATAATAATAATAAATTATAAATTATAATATAAGAAATGCAAAGAAATATGCATTAAATTTTAAAAATTAATATTATACAATTTGTTAAAACAATTCTCGTATATAATTAATTAGTATTGCTAATAATCAAATATCAATTAATTACGTGAAAAAAATCCCATTAAATACATTTTAATTTACATAAAATGTATTTAATGGAAATAAAAAATATTTTAAGTATACATTAAATGTACTTAGTTATTTGTATAATAAATTTATATTATCCCAAAATTTATTTTGTAAAACACAGTTTAATTTTTAAGTACGAAGTATTGGGGCATAATTGTGTTTTATTATCCTGTCCACAGAGGGCAGCAGCACAAAGATACGAAGAGCGGGAACATTTAGAAAAAAAATCAAACGACTTCCGGTTTTTTGTCAACCAATGGGAGAATGGAACCTTTCACGTTTGAGTCGCACCCGTGCTTAGCACAAAACATTTTTGGCTTCGGATTCTGGACAAATTTATGTTGTAATGTATAGATTTTCTTTGTCTTCCTTTGTATTTATTTGTTTATAAATGGATTTATTTTCTTCCGTTTGATTTGTAGTGTTCTATTTTCAAAGGTATCCTTTTTTTTTTTTTTTTTTCCAATTTCTTTCCAATGATTGTTAGGGCTTGGAATTGTCACAAAATTTTGGCTTTAAGCTTGTGACAGTTACAGAAAACAATCATTCTTTGCTTATAATGTGGTTTCCCAGCCCTTGAAAAAGTAAATTACATTATAAGCCTACATTTGTGTTTTTACTTATGTTTCACTTTTTGAATAAATAATACTTCATTTGTTAGGACTATGTTTTATAATGTGTAATTTGACATAGCTATTTGGGATAATAATTTCATTGCATTTGGTCAGTTATTTCTGTTTCAATGGTTAATTTTTGCAATAAGTTTATATATATATATATATATATATATATATATATATATATATATATATATATATATATATATATATATATTAATATATATATATATATATATATTAAGTAGAAGTAACAATAAAAAATTAATAATTTAATTATAAGTTTATAATATATATCAGTGGTTTAACACAGCTGGCAGCATAGCACTTTGTTTTAAAATAATATCTCTTTTACAAAATATACTCTTGTTAAGAATATCTGAAATGCTGTGCAGGATGAATAAATTCTGTGTATATTTATTCATATTGTAGGATTTTATTCGATTTAATGTAAAGACTACAAGGAAGTATTGTTTATTAAAATTTATATATTGATTAAATCTAATGAAGTGATTATGTTAATAATAATATGGATATGTAACTAAATATTAATTATGAATAATTATAATACCAACAGATGGAGACACTTTACGTTTTAGTTAGTTGATGATAATATAGATATTATTTTTAATTTAACTACAGAGGGAGCTATTGCTTGTATATTAATTTTACTTTCAGGAATTAAAATTAGATGGAGTAATTATATATTCACGGATATAATTTTGTTATAAGAGTATTATCAACAGAATAGTTTTGTGTGTTTTTGAATTATTTTGTGTTGGGGTGTCATTGATCGAGTTGTGTTTTAAAAAAAATGAGCTCTCAACTTGTCTTTCAAATCATTTCTCTCAACTCGACTCGAATGTTAACATGTTTGATACGTGCCATGTGGAATTGATCATTATGCAGAAGTTGCTATATTTTGAGGACTCTGGATCATTCTTGTGAGTAAAACATTTTTTCTACAATGTAAGGGTTCTAATTTCCAATATTATTTCAAAAATGATATCTGGTGGTAATTTAGTGTGGTGATTTATAAAGATTTTAGGATAATCGTTGTAAGTGATATATTATATATTTCTTAATGTGTTTTATTTACATTTTACATATTTCCAATTTTAAATTTTTCCAATTGTTGTCTGGTAATAATTCAGTATACTTGGCTGATTCTACTGTTCTTAGCATCATGCCAGTAGAATTATGAAATACTGAATTATTTTTAAAACACATGTGGGTGCAGCCAAGCTGACGAGTACATCCACATATGTTTTTTCATATCCAATTCTTGTTTGGTTCTCTTGTGGTCCAGTTTTTCCACTGAATAATGTTCATAATTAATTTGTTAATCCATTTGTGTTTACTTAATAGCAACTCCAATTTATATATATATATCTACCCTATATATATAAAATCCTAATGAAACGAATTTGTGAAACGATTTTATGAAACGACTGATTAAACGACTGATTATGTTTCAGGGCTATTTTAAATAAAATATTAAACGCTTGATGGTGAAATTAATACCAATTGTCCATAAAAATCCGCGGTTGTCGAAACTGGTAATAGAATTTTGAAATTGGAATTAGTTTTCGAGATATTAATTTTTTTCTAATTTTAATGACATTTCTGTAATGATGGCAACTAATTACTCAGTTTTTTTGTGAGAAAAAAGGGAAAAAAATTGAAAAGGATCCCGATAGGGATTATTGATTTCTTTTTATTTGTCATTTTCAAATTGAAATTGAATTTATCTTTTATTTCAATCGATAATGAAGACAAGATTGTGATTAAATTATGTTTTTCAGGAAAATTTGAAAAAAAAAATCACATTTCTATCGTCAGGATTCAATTGTCTGTCAGCATTTAATTTAATTTATAAACTGAACATATTTTGAATAAATTCGTCCAAATGACGTCATTTATGTTAACGCAAAAGAAAGGGGGCAAAAGAAATTAATAGTAATTATTATTTATTGATATCATTTTGTTATTTTTTTTTGTAAAATTTAATTAAACGAATTTATAAAATCACTAATTCGGATATTTGTAACGAATATATAAAGTAATAATTGCCTAACTGAACGGAAGGATAATAAAATATTCTGCTTGGTTTTCTATCCTGATGCTTGGTTTTTTCCGCCAAGCTTTTTAAAAAAGCGTCAAGACCCCTATAATAGAAAAGCACCAAAAGTTCATTGGGTTTGTTTTCATAACTTTTGGCAACAAATCTATGTATATTAACGAATCTATCCGTTTTTGAAGCTCGAATTACGCCAAACCTAAAAGCAAAGGATCCTATAATGGAAAAGTACTCGATTTTCTTATGGTCAATATTCAAGTGACATAACATGGTGTAAAATTATCGCGGATCGCAAATTTGTTTAAATATCTCATCAAGTGATGCCGAATAAATGCAGGCATGCATGCACATAATATTTAATTAATTTTGTATGATAAATAATTATTAGAAAATTCTTATATACATATTAATTAAAATAAATAATTTACATATTTAAAATAACATGAAAATATGCATGATGGTACACTAAAATAGAGAGAAAATTAAAACCTGTTACTGAAAATGTCTATAACATAGTACTTTTCAATACCGTGGTTCTTAATGTTATTCACAAGCAGATGGAATTTTTCTCATCCTTAAACGCAAAGGAAGAATAGAGTACAGATCGTTGTTATAAAAGTCCGAGAGGTAGCCACAATTTAAACCTAACCATTTTATACAAGCTGGTTTTCAAGTTGTATTTGATTTTACTTATCAATCCCGAAAACAGTCGTCAGTTGTCGCAACAGCTCTGTATGAGGCCATGATAATCAAAAAATGCCCCATTAAAACGTTAAAAGCATAGCAACCCAATTACAGATTTACCAATATTTTTAAAACAAAGCACGCTGTCATGTTTTTAGAGGCGTCGAAGTCTGAGCGGGGGTTGGCGAGCGTAGCTCGCAGGGGGTAGGCCCCCTAGTATATATATATATTTTTTTTTTCCCTTTCTCTCTCTTTCTTTTTAAAAGTTCTTCAGGTATGAGTAAATTTGGCTAATTACCATTGAAGCACATGCTATGGTAATTTTATGATTGCACAAGTTAATTATTAGCTATGTGGTATTCTGATTACACAATATCATTAATTATCTCTTTGTAGATTTTAGTAGAATGATATTAGAACTTGATATGTTTTTGAAATTCATAGATATTATAATTAATTATATATATATATATATATTAATAATAATAATCTATATGAACTTTTAAAATATTAATAATTAAAAAATAATAATAAGTGGCAAAAACGCATGCAGTCAATTTATTTTATTATTGGAGATATACAGAGATATAGAACTAGCATTCTACAATTAAAATTTCGAAACTATTGCTAAAATTGAAACAAGTTTAGTTTAATACATAGATAGTCACAGCAATAATGGTTTATCACTGAACTCATGGTTAAATTTTTTCCTTCTCTTTTAATATATTTATATATAAAGAGCAGTTATTAATTTTGCAGCTAAATAATCTTCTATTTAACTTTCTCGCTCATCCGAATCTTATATATAAGACTACAAATTGAAGCCTGTTCTTAAAATCCAACTGGCTGCTTTCTGACAAACTTTTGATTTAATTTTTTGCTCATAAACTTGGCAGGTGCTCTTCTTAAGAAACTGTGTAATCAAAATGTTTTTCCGTTTTAGGTAAATTTTTCAGGAAAATTCTCAAATTTGACGTTTTGAACCGAATATCAGGAGGCAGGGCTTAATTTATAAGAAAAAGAGTACCAGAGCCCTAATATTCTGCAGTTGTAACACCCGTAGCGTATCCCCCACACTCCTCTGCCGTCACTCTAATCTTCATATTTATATTTCATACATTATTTTCAACATTTAAAGCATTGTTTTTTTATCGAGCAAAATAAAAATTTCAAATACTACATCTATCTGCGTATACTTAGCTGTCCACTATTCCACTTTTTAGTTATTTACTACTTACACATTTGCCTAATCTTAATGTTAATTAATCGAAGAATTCTGCGATTAAATAAGCTTAAGAATATGATTCGGAAATAGTGTTAACACAAAAAATGAATAGTTCGCATCTATGCAGAAAAGAAAAAGGACTATTTCTGTTAACTCTTTATTCTGATCAAAATAGCATTAAAATGATTTGAAATGGAAATAAATAAAATTTGAATTTAAGACAGATTGAGCTTGAGCCTGCCCAAACCCGAAGACTGATATAAAAATCCAGCCTGTTGAATCTCCCTCTCTTACGTGAGCGACACATTACGTCACTTATAAGTGTTTTTATTAAAAGATTGTAAATGGGAGGGGAACGAAAGGGTAATTTAGGAATCAATTTTCGGAAGCATTATTTCACTGAGCTCCGGAGCGCAATGTTACTGAGCTCCGGTGAATTCTGGACAATATTTAAATATTTACTAAAACCAAAGAAGTACCGGAGCTGAGCTCCAGTGGGCTCCGGCACAAATTAAGCTCTGTCAGGAGGCGACAACGTAGAAAAGGGAAAAAACTGCCGTCCTAAGACAACAATTGCTTTTTACTTAAGATGTAATTGAAAAAAACACCCGAAAAATTGAAACCCGAACAGAACCTGCAAATTCCATTTGAAGTCGTCCTTGGGATGGACGAATATTCGACCGCTATTCGGTATTCGGCGTTTTTGCAGGATATTCGGTTAGCCGAATACTGAAGTCTAGCTAGCCGAATGATTCGGCCGAATACCTGCAGCCGAGTATTGTGAGATATCTCACCGATTACTGCTATGCTAATATATCATCGAATATATTGATAGATTTTTCGGCAAATAAATTCAGGGTATTTTTTTTTTTCGTTTTTTGCAATGTTTCTCGCTAATCCAAACTGTCTACTTTCTGACACATTCATGAGGTTATCTTCATTCACATAAAATGTACAGTTATTAGGTTATTACCATTATTATATATATATATATTTTTAATTTACGCCTTCCTTCATTCATATTGTTGTTATCAGTTTCTGTGCAGGCTTTTAATGCCGCTGTTGAGTAAGTTGTAGAATTTTGTGTAGTATATTGTATATGCTGGTTCAATTGTCAATGATTTTTTTAAACAAATACATGTATTACTACTTTAACCATGCCCCTTGCTTTAATTTACCGTATATACTCGTGTATAGGTCGACTCGTGTATAAGTCGACCCCCCCCCCCCCCAATTCTTACGCAAAATTTGGGAAAAAATTGAATTTTCGTGTATAAGTCGAACCACATTTCTGGTAGTATGTTGAAAAATGATTTGTAATCGAGGATAAAAAATAAATAAATAAATTTTCCCAGTAAACTTTTTTTTTTTACGTTTCTAATCAGGCTTCCTTTTTTTTAATTCAACATTTTAAAATTGTATAATTATGTAAAACTGAAGAAGCTTAAGCTATTTTGAAAGCTATTCACATCAAAATTTTTTATCGCATATAAATAATAAAACATCATTTTCTGTTTAATTATTTTCCATTTAAAAATTTTAAAACTGTATGCATAATAAAAAAATCCCTGACGGCTCGGCCTACAGGCACAGGTAGATTTCGAAGACGCAGACCGTAGGGCGCCTGTTTGTTGGGAATTGCGGAAGAAATGATCTTTTTGCCATGATGCCTCAGTTGGGACCGCTCACTTCGAAATCTAACTTGTTTGCAGGTAGAGCCGCAGGGATTTTTTTTTTTTTGCTATAAGGGTTGGTATTATAAGGAACTTGTCAATATAAAAGTTTTAGATAATATTAAGAGGATTTATAATAAATTTAAGCGGATTTGATATTTTGTGAATAGAAGAAGTTATGAATTTTTATCTTCTAACCCCCCCCCCCCCCCTTGGTGCCATTTTTAGTTACATCAAAAATTTGTTATACATAAATTTTCGGCCCTTTTCATAGAAGTAATAATAACTTTAAGCGGATTCGATACGTATCATAATTAAGAAGTTATGGGTTTTTTTCTGTTTTCTCAACCCCCCCCCCCCCCCACTTGTGTCGATTTTGCCCATTAACGAACTTGACCGATATTTTCTGCCCCTTGATTTTATGTATCAGTTTGGAAGAGATTTATGCATAATAATTGAAGTTATCGTGTCCTTAAAAAAGTGACATAGATAGATAGACAGGTGAAGTTTTGAACTGGGGGTGGTTTTGGGTTCTGGGAGTCATAATCGGCATCTTCAAATTTTTTTCAAAAATTCAAACTTAGGAGAGAATGTAATAGGTAGGACCCGAACCGTTTGGGTAGGGTAATGTAAAAGCGGGTAATGTGATCCTATGCAGGACTCTAATTGGAAGGTACTCTTATTCAGAAACTATGAAGTGTAATAGATTTTTCATTTTTTAGTAAAGATAAAAAGTTTATTATTAAACGATGTCAAAACTGGTGTTTTGAACCGAATTTCTGAGAACTACAGCCCAATTAAGGGGATCCTAAGACAGAAATCGTTTAATAACTTAATAATAAATAAATGAATTAAATTTAATCTATTAAACCTTACAAATATAGTTATTTTTTAAGTAAAGCTTCGGTTTTGAATGCATCGTTTCTAAAAAATAAAGAAAATAATAATTTAAAATAAAGTCTAATCTGAGAAGAAACGTACAAAAATTGTTGATAAGTAATTCCTATTTTCTGCTAAAAAACTGACTTTTTTGCAAACATTTTAGGAGACATAAAAACATCTTTTTTCTGGAAACCAGATGTCAATGAAAGGATCTTTTCCTGGAAACAACCAGATGTCAATAAGGGGTATCTTAAGGGGCTATCTATTTAATGAATAGAGGAAAAGATCAACAGAAATTGTGTGCTGTTTGAATAAGAAATCGATCATTCTCTAATTGACTTATTTCCGGTTGTATGCTTCCAAAATCCACAAGTATTTAATAAAGTACTTGGGACTCAAAATGGTGGCGATTCTACTTTTTTCAAAAATCCTTATCTATGCGGTCAACTGTACCTTTGACACTCCCTTTCACACCACTGATTGATAATATACGTGAAATTGTCGTATCCTTTGTAGAAATTACACCCTACCGCAGGATATTCCTGCCCGTACCCACCCAGCAACAATTCTGTATTGACTGATATCCATAAAGCTTACTTTCTTTGTAGAATTGTCACCATGTGAAATTTATCTTAAGAAAGCGGGGTTGAAACCAGAGGCTTCTGAATCTGAAAATAAAGCGAAATAGCCTAAAATAATGTTTTTGAATTTGTCGTATATGACAAGTTTGCTGCTTCTTTCATGATGGAACTTGTTCCAATTCCATGAAACGGATTGTTATGTTTACTTGTTTGCTTTTGGAAGAGGGGACTAATGTCTTTCAATTTTCTGATCTTTCGTTACATATTATTGAATGATAAAAACTTGTGAAACTTTTGTCACAATAAAAAAATTATAGGAGGAGTTTTTCAGCGTAAAGAAGAAATGGAATTGCAATGAAAATATCATCTTTAACCAACAGAATATAAAATTTGTTTTAATTAAATGATATAAATTTAATTTATAAATAAGAAATTTACAGAATTATCTGTGAATTGTTTTTAATATACATGTCTTAAGTTATATATATATATATATAATTTTTTTTTTCTTCCCACGGGTTTTACAAGTAGTGGTTAGTAGAGGAAATTATTACCGTGTTACACGTTTGTATGTACAGTAAAATCCCGTTACAACGAATTCCATTACAACGAAAAATCCCGTTATAACGAAATGCAAGCGAGTCCCGTTTTGAAATGTATTCAAATAATGTTAACATAATCTCAGTATAACGAAATATTCAATTTTTTATAATCTCGTTAGAACGAAATAATATGACACGGCAAATACTTTCAGTTGTACATTTTTATCGCTTGACAATTTTTGTTTTCGATGCCTAGTCTTAGGGACAATCAAGCTTATCTCTAAAGCAATCGCTTTTCTCCGAGCTTTGTTGTAAAATCGGTGTGCATAGGCATTTCACTGCAGAAGGAATGTTTCCTTTGTTCGCTCTCCCCTTTTCTCCACCCCTTTTTCTTGGAAGTCCAAGTAAGCTGTAACCAATGTAGGCAAACTTAACAAAACGTGAAATGAGTATTGCACATTCCCCCTTCCCTCTCCTCCCTACCTGAATAACTTTCGCAAAGGAATTTCCAAAGCTCGAAATCAGTTTGAAAATTTTCATCTTACCAGTAGGTCATAAAATGGCGGCTGTTAAGCGAAAACAGTTTAGTTTGGAAGAAAAAAAAGCCATAATTTCTGAAGTTGAGAAAGGAATGAAAAAATCTGATGTTGCTAGCAAATATGGAATTTCGCCGTCTACTTTATCCACTTTTCTAAAAGATAAAGAAAGCATTTTGAAAAAAATTCAAGTTAAAGTCTTTGATCCAAGCAGAAAACGAATTCGAAATGCCCAGTTTCAAGATGTGGATAGTGCTGTTTACAAATGGTTTATGGATGTTCGTTCTAGAAACATCCCTCTAAGTGGCCCTTTAATTAGAGAAAAAGGTTTGGAATTTGCAAGAATGCTAAACATTGAAAATTTTCAAGCCAGTGTCGGATGGTTGAATCGATTCCGAGAAAGATACGGTATAGTGGCAAAATGCATTTCAGGAGAAGCAAAAGACGTCCCAGTTGAATTTGTAAACGAATGGCGTAAAGGTGAAATACAAAAAATAATCAAGACGTATAGTCCTAACGATGTTTTTAATGCCGATGAAGCCGGAATATTTTTTCAGTTAGAACCAAGGAAGACTTTAGCGTTAAAAGGAGACAAGTGTATTGGAGGAAAGCTTTCCAAACAAAGGATTACAGCCCTATTTTGCTGCAACAAATCAGGAACAGAAAAACGAAAAGTACTCATAATCGGCAAATCTGAAAAACCCCGTTGTTTCAAACATTTTAAGTCCTTACCATGCATCTACAAAGCCAACAAAAAATCATGGATGACGCAAGGATTCTTTAATGAATGGCTGATAAATTTTGATAAAGATATGCAAAAACAAAAACGTAAAATTCTTCTACTCATAGACAACTGCACAGCACACAATGATCCTCCTATATTGAATCACATTCGTGTAGAGTATTTCCCGCCTAACTGTACTGCAATACTTCAGCCTCTTGACCAAGGCATTATCAGAGCCGTAAAATCACGATACAAAACTATGTTATTAAAACGCATTCTCTGTGATCTGCAAAATAACGTAAACAGAAAGTGCAACATGAAAGAGGCAATTGATATGATCTGTGGATCGTGGGATGATATAAGCCAGAAAACAATAGCCCACTGTTGGAAACACGCGCAGATTGACCAGGATTTAAATAAAGAATCGACGGCTCAAGGATCTAGCGATGTAGTACATGATGAGGAGCAGACAGTCGAATATGAGATCGAATCCACTTGGAACTTAGTAAAAGAAAAATCTGGTGTGTCTCAAAGCATAAGCTTTAAAGATTTTTTAACTGCAGATGACAATGCTGCAACTTGTTATTCATTAACAGAGACAGATATTGTGCAGTCTATTGTTGATGATCGCATTTTAGAAAATGATGAAGAAAGTTCTGAAGATGAAGAAAATGAGGTTTCAAAAGTTACATCTGCTGAAGCCTTAGAAAGCTTAGAAAGAGTGCGCAATTTTATTTCTTTACAGAGCAGTGTACCAGATAACATTTTTTCTAATATTAATCATGTACATAATTTTGTATTGTCCGCAGCTTCAAACTCCCTTGTACAAAAAAAAATCACTGATTTTCTGCATTAAATTTTTTCTTGTACAATTTGAAGATCATTGAAATGGTGGTAAGTCAATTTTTCAGTTCTATAAAAAATATTATACATTGTATTATACTAACTTTACGTTATTAGAAGGTACTACTAATTTTTATTACTATTTTTAATAATTAATTATCTACTAATTTGTATTATACTACTATATTTTTATAATTAACTATGATATGAGGATCTGAATTGAAATGTTTAATTTTCTATTGAATTCCGTTACAACGAAATTCCCGTTACAACGAATAAAATTTGCGGTCCCGTGAAGTTCGTTGTAACGGGATTTTACTGTATTTCACTTTAAATAACTTTCATGTAACATAACATAAATAACTTTTCATCTTAAAGTACAAAATCTTCAAGAAACGAAATAATGTAATCAATAATAAATCAAGGAACAAAAAGAAAAATGTAACGATATTAAAATGTAACGAAGTTGTTAAGTACTATACTTAGATTTTATAAAATGTTTTATTTCGCGTAAAATATATTCTTTAAAGGAATTTATTTGCAGATATCGAAATAATATGATAAAAGTAGCTTAAAAAAGTTCATACCTTTGCTTACGACTTGAAAATATTTATAATAATGAACAAGATAACAAATTAAATCCATCATAGACGCCGACTACAAGGCCATAGAAATCCTCTGGAAATTTTCACAGGGCCATCGCCGTCCCCCCCTCTGGAAATAAAATTAATAGAAGGTCTGTCCCTTTATCTGTTCAATCTACTCTCCCACGATCCCCCTCCCCCCCCCCTGAAATTTTTAAAAGTTAGCGCCTCTGAAATAAACCAATCATTATTTCAAATTTAAAGAATAAAATATGCCGGGCTACTTACGATTTTATAAATCCAAATTAGTTGTCTTCTGACACATTCACAAAGTCATTCGCTATTCTTAAATTCAAAAATTTTCCAGGTCTTCTTATTAAAAACAAAGAAATTAAATTGTGTTTTCCATTTTTTTGTAAAAGCAAATTAGTTTTCAGAAAATTAAAGTCAAAGTTAAAGATACAAACCAATTTTCTGGACATGACAGTCTGATAAAGTTCATAAGAGAGAAATCGATTACAACTCAAAATTTAACGTATCTATAGAAAAGTGAAAAACGTTATTCGATTCTAAATCACTTTAGTAGTTAAAACTTGTAAATTTCATGTTTTTATGTATAAAAATGACAGTGCGAATATAGCAAAAAAGTTCCGTGTTGTTCAGCCGGAAAAAATTGTATATATATATATATAATATACATATATACACACAATTAATATACATATATATATATAATATATACATATATAATATAATATACACACACACATATATATATATATATATATATATTTTTTTTTTTTTTTTTTTTTGGAACCTCATGGAGGATATCTGAAGTGGTATTTAATTACGGGTGAATGTGACCTTAATGTCATAACAGTCTTAAGCATAAACAATATGTATAGCTGTTTTAAAAAAATATACGGAAGAAATAGCGATGCTTTATAGGAAATGGACAGTGAAATAAATTAAAAAATATTTTATATTTGCACAGACTCTTCGACACTAAACATTCTGTATAAATAGTGTTTATTATTTTTTTTTAATGTAGCACGGAACAAACAAACAAGTTGGAAATGTACGTTAAACGTGACAAATGAGGTGCGACCGTACTATAACTAGTTTTACAATGTAAAAAAATCATCTTTATTATTTCCGTGAAATGAATTATATCGTCTGTTACGAGCGAAATGAGCATGTCTTTTTTTAATTATTAGTGATGCCACGTTTACAGATGCGAATTTTTTTCGACACCAGACAGCGCTGCAAAATTCAACATGAGATATTGCTTTACGAATGATTACCTCCATGGTTTAATATTTCTATGACTCATGATGAACGAATCTCTTGTGTTTATTTACTTTAATGGATTGAAATATTCGGCTGTTAACTTAATTCCCACTGAAGTTATCTCAGAATCTATACATTTTTTAATGTAACTCATCTCTCAAGCAAACAGTTTTTTTGAATGATCTTTCTAAAAATGTAACTTTTATGCAATTTTAATCGAAGAAATAATGTTGAATAAAAATGACAGCTTGGCACATGGAAAAAAGAAGTAGTTAGCAGGTTAGCCCGTATTTGTTTTCCTCAGTCACATGACTTGCGCTTTTTATATAGATTACGTATGATAGGATTTAATAGAATAAAGAAAACTGTTTAATATCTTTTTAGGTTGTGATTCGATTTTCACAAAATTTGAAATGACTCGACAAAATTTTATAACGATTCTATATATTACATTTCAAACCATCGGTTGGGTAGTTTTTGTTTTTTGCGGACGGACCAGAGGACGACTATAGTTGCTACGCATTTATATAATTACGAACGCACTTAAACTGGAATTGTTTTGTCTGAAACTGAGTCAGCACTGGGTTGTGCTAATTAGATCTTGAATAAACTATGTTTAATTCTTTAAACATAAATGATTCCGTGTTATTGTAGCAAGTGTTGATGCAATGTAATTTACCATACAGTGTTAACAATATTTGCATTAATTCTGTATTAATCTTAACATTATCTTATAAAAATCCATTTAAAAAAATTATGAAAATATATTGTTTTTATGCTATTTTTTCCATAATTTACGGCTTTTTCAGAACTCAACACAGAATAACAAATAACAACAGAAGCGTGATAATTTTAAGACTTCATCTGTTTGAAAAACCAGAGTACCACAAAAAAATAGGATTGTGCTGTCATAAAATGGCACAGTGTGTGTGTCATTAAATGTGCAGTCATAGAATTACAAATATCTTATTGAAATTATTATTTTCCTTCAGAAAAAAAATAAAATTAAATATTTGCGACATTCATATTGTTTCAAAAAGATGTAACAAACTGTAAGAAATGGCAGAGCACACTTATAACTAACAATTTTTGCACAGAAAACCAGGGTCGCAGTCCATGAATTCGGACAAAAAATAAAGCTTATCTATTTCAACCAGAACTCTGATATTTATGCAGACATTTAACAAAAATGGTGATAGTTTAATAAAAATTTCAAGTCTTACCTTTCTTTATGTGGAATACGAAACTACGAAAAATTCTGGGAATGCATAGTAATTCGGTCAGTGACATCGTACATACATTCATTTCGAAATATAGATGGCCTAGTTCAGCGCTGTTTGGACGCAGATGATGATAACTTCCATCAATTTTTGTGATATTGTTGCATTTGGCAAAAACGTCTATTGAAAATTTCGTTAAAATAGCTTCATTATTGTTAAAGTCTTGATCAAGAATTCGTGTTTGGCCTGAAATGAAACATTTCATGTTTTTGATTGAACAAATGGATTGCCACCCTGAATTCCTACACATTTAATTTTTTCGCGTGTTTGTATTATTCCACCCTTTAAACTTAAAAAAGAAAATCATTATGACATAATTACACGAAAAATATATTGATACCTCAGAAGACCATCCTCAAATTCAAATCTGTTATTATCTGACACATCTCCAGAATTTATTTTTATTTGTAAACACATAAAACTGACAGATGTATTTATAATCGAATAGCGTTTTCCAAATTTCGATAAGGCATGGGATATTCAGAAAATTCAGTAAAAGTTGGCATTATAAACTGAATTTCCAGACGCAGCAGTGTGAAAAAGATCGTCATGAGACAACAATGGCTTACAACTTTAAATGTAATACATTTATCACAAAATGAAAAACCCTATTTGATTTTCAGTCATTTCAGTAGTTTTGCTTGAAATTTTCATACTTTTGAGTCGGTGAAGGTGTCAGAAAAATTCTTGTTGTTAAGAGTAGATTTTTCTTTTTCCAGAATGGCCTTAAATTAGAAATAAATTTTATTCAACAACTAACTAACTGGCCTTGCGTTACCAAGGCCGTGATAATAACCTTAAACAGAACTCAAGTTCGTATGATTTTTTTTTTTTTTCTTTAAAGAAGCTGAAACAAGTGTTTTAAGAAGGAGATTAATATTGAAAATTGATGTAGCTGAGGTTCGATAAATTTTTTTGTCGTTTAAGTAGTACCTGAAAGTCCTAAAAAGTTGTTAGGAAAAAAAAAAAAAAAAGATAGTCAATCGGACAGTTTTTAAGGAGCTATAGTAGCAGCCCAAAAGATGACAACTGATAGTTTTGAGCAGGGAAATATGAGAAAACATCAAAAGATTCTAGTACTTAGCACTTTAGATCTTCAATTAGTCGAAATTAAGCATAAGGTATAAATTATCATTAGAATAAAATTTTAAAGAAATGCTCACAAAAGTGCCCTAGGACCCCAATAAAAATATGAGGGTTGTGGCCCGGGGACAAGTCCAATACTGAACTTTAAAGTTATGCATTGAGAGGGTGACATAATTAGGGGAATGAAAAATACATGCAACACAAAAAGTTAAAGAGGCACCGGGCCCGGTGCCTCTTTAACTGGCTGAAGAAATGTAGGAATAACTAAAAGGAGAAAAATCCCAAAACCGAAGAAGATCGGATTAAAATGGGACAAATTAAAAATTTAAGGAGCAAAAATTTCAAGGGGCCCCTACCGGCCCAGGATCTTAACTGGAACGTAAAAATGGGGAGGGGGGGAGGAATGGATAAATGAGGAAATGGATCCCAATGAGGAAAAGGATCCCAAAAACGAAGATCGGATAAAAAGGGACGTTATATTAATAATTTAGGGCACAAAAACTACAATGGGCTCCAAGGAGCTCGGATCTTAAAAAACTGAGCGACATATGCATAAAAACCTATCTTGGTCAACCCACCACCAACTTTTCAGATTTCTAACGTGCGGCAGATTTCGCGAGCCATCGCACACACAAAGAGCGAAACTTCCTTTTATTAGTACTAGGGAATCGAACCCGGGCTTCCCGGGTTACAGAACGCAGGCGAAAAACATTTTTCCCCCCTAAATCTAATAGATTTTTCATATTTTTATTTGTCAAAGTTGCTGCATTTAGTGATTTTTTTTTACTGGTTTCTTTGCTTTTCTTGGTGCGTGAAGCGCTCATACATGCGGTATCCATCCAATATATATATATTTTTTTTTTTTAATTTTTTTTTTGTACTAAGTGTTTATACATGCGATATAGTGATCGCGACATTAACGAATTTCAAGGATTTTGTTTATTTTTTATTTTTTTGGTATTATTAATACAGGGAGTTCGCTGCATCCAGTGATGCTTCTTTGTTAATTTATTATTCATCATCTTATGCATGCGATATAGTGATCGCGATTTTAACGAATTTCATGTATATTCGTTTTTTCTAACTTCGCAATGACCGTTAACATTATTTGCAATACTGATGAAATATGAATTAAAACGTTGTTTCTTACTGCTCATATTAACTTTTTATATGCATTTTTATTAAATTTGTGAAATAATTTTTTTATATTTTATTCATAAAAAGGCAATATCTAAAACAATATCTTCTGTTTATATTACCTGTTAAAATATCCGATGTTTGTTTATGGTGTAAACAAATAATTTTCTTTTAAATTTCTATTACAAAGCTTCCTTTTCTCCAAAATCGTCTGAACTAATCAAATTTTGTATCCGGTATAACGCTACTCTCATATGTAAAGGCACTCTATTCTTGTGACGTTTTTATTTCAAAATTCATTAATTTTACTACCTGTAACTATTTAAAAATTTATAATGGCAGCATTCTTCCATTTGTTTATTGGGCGTTTCAAAATTCATGCTTAAAAATTATTTTATAAGCCATAATATATCAGGCAATTAAGATATAGTTTTCAAACAAATTGCATTTGAAAGTAAATTTTTTTCCCTCTGTAACCGTGTAAAAATTAAAAATGTGCTATGTTTAGAAATTAAAAAAATTGCAATAGCAAAAATCACAAAACCGAAATTTCATCGTCAGCTGTTGCCATTCGCAAAATGACGTATGCGTTACGCACGGACACGTTTGGCCTTTATAATATAGATAGATAAATAGATAGATAAATTGATTTCACATAGATCAGTTTGTATTGAGAAAAGTAAAAAAAAAAAAAAAAAAAAAAAAAAAAAACTGATTCAGTCAACAATTTTTCATATTTTCGAAGGTGCGTTTATTTATTTTAGTAATGCATTTTCAACAAACAAAAATAATAGCTAAGGAAACACATAAATTTTAAAGAAAATAAGTGAAAATTGCCCAGAAAACAGTGAGTAAATGAAAATAATTTCTGAATATTGATTGCTTGAAACCGCAACCCATTTTTATCATAATAACTTTAATATAAAATAACTTTTAAGTGTTAAGTTCACTAAGAATCACATTTCAAAATAAAATGAAATTTTTGTCATAGTAAAATAATCGTGGCTAAAAATGTGACCCTTTAAAGGATCTCTTATTTCTAGCAGTCTATTATCATTCAGGAACCAAAACCACCCTTAGATCTCAAACACAACCTTTTCCGTAGAACTTCATACGTTCATTCACTATTACCCGTCGAACAGATGTTTCCTTTATTCTACCCCCACTCCTGGAAACAGAAATTCAATGACGTACTTACTGGCGTATTTATTGGCTAGCATTATTCAACCACCCAAAGCAAGTTATCGCTCTGACCATCGCCAAGACTTTAACGCTTTCTTAAACCTGTTTTATCGCCATATTTGGCGGGGTCAAGCATAGGTAAAGTCGTCCCAAATAAACTTACTTCTGCTGCATATCCACGTATGTTCTTTAACTCGATAAATTGTATTATTTTCATCATTTTTGAAAGAAATATACGTATATTGTTCAGGTAAATTCATTATTACGTAAGCTATAAACTGTATCAACGACTGACTTGCACGTGTTAACACAATAATTGGAACCTGGAACAACGTGTGCCTCTGCCTAAAATCCGAAAACCAAGCCAAATGTAATCGCCAACTTGATATATGCAGTAACCTCATAAACCCGGTTCTTGCGCACGCGCAATTTGTTATTTTTTCCCTGACGGTTGGGAATGGCGAATATGCCTCCTGATTTACATTACGTCTACGAAGCTTTCCCTTCTTTACGCTAGAGTTCTTTGGTTTTAACGCTACTTTCTTCCCATATCTCATTATCCTTGCTCCAGACCCCAGACAAATCAAACAGTTGCCCGCGACTGTCAGATGACTGGACTGAACCATAACATATTTTTCTAATAATAAAGACTACCTACTGTTAGTAGATGGTCTTTTCAAATACTCAAATAATTTGGTTAATTTATACAGAGGATAAATATTATAAAAAATTTTTACTGGTGTGATTTGTTTTTTGAGAAACTGTTATAAGTTTTGCATTTGAAAAATGAAAAGCCAATGTAAATACTATTTTTAGCAATATATTAACTATGGGTTTTGATGTTTTTAAACTCCCATGTCATCATTAAGTAATGAAGCTGTGTCTCAACTTTATAATCCCTAGTATTTCGGACCTGTCACATATTGAACTAATGCCAATCCCAAAACTTTATTTTATCTCATGTATGATAATACTTAAAAAAGCTTATTTTTTTAAATTGTGAATTTTATTTCATTACACTTCAAGTTTTTAGTCATTTTTTTTTTCAAACCGAAGGAGGTGTGGGGAGGAAAATTAAACGTGATTGATTAATTAGATGATTTAATACGATATTTTTTCAACAGCTACCGCACCCGTTCCGAATATCGAAAAAAATTCTACATCACAGAACCGCCTTCCGTCCGAATTTCTTCAAAATTTTATTCAAACCTCGGCCTATATTATTACATATAAATATAAAATTTCATCGAAAAATATTCATAACTTGCTCATTTAAACTGCCACAAGTCTCGAAAATCGCACAAAAAACCTACTACAACGCTATATTTTTATTCGGAACTGGGACCTGAAGTTTATAGTCAGAAACAGTGAGCTAAAAAAATTACTATAATTGCCGCTTATATGAATCAACACTACTAAAGTTAAAATTAAGTTTTTTGGCCTTTCCGCCTTGGCAGAATCCACCGCTTTCTTAAATCAAATTCTATTCAACAATGTGATCCAATTAAACGGTGAAAATTCTACTTAAAACTGTGAAAGCGCATATTACACACATCGGTTATGTCAAAACTTGATTTTTGGACTGCGTCACTTTGTCGAGACTTCTTATAGTAAAAGATGGGTCATATACTCTCATACAGACGCTTTCAATTATATATACAGTGGTCTGTTTCTTAATTGCATTTCTGTCTTTGTTCCACGTTCAAACAATAACAGACCATCGAATTCCAGAGAAGAAAAAAACATATACTTTGTAAGTCTCTCTCAGTTTCAAGAGGGTTTTTTTGCGTTTTTCGCTCTCAGTTATATCTAAGACCAAGCTATGTGCATATCCAGAAAAAAAAATCTTTGCAAAAGTGAGAATTTTAAAAAAGTACTTAAAGTTATAAAAAGCTATTTTTCGATTATGAGCAGATTTTTGCAATCTGTGTTTCTTTCGAATCATTTGTTTCGTAGGGGGTCTGCACATAAATTTAAAAACTATATTTCATTTGTTGGTAATGTCGCAACGACGTCTTGCTTATGATGGGGATTCATATATTTATCGTTAAAATTTTATAAATTAGTCGTGGTTCCTCTTTTACCTATTTTTAATTCTATCGCGCTTCTGTGAAAAGAAAATCTCTTTCCTTTTTATTTAAAATTCAATAATACTTAAACTCTTTTATCGCAGCTTGAAGTGATCCTTTTTCAATTAATGTACATGTCTAAATTCTTTCTTTCGTATGTGCTTGCGGTTTTCATACGAGAAATGAAATCATTTTCAGTTTGGCATCTGCGTGCCTTCCTAATGCATACATTTTGGATCACAGAATAAATAAAGAAAGATAAAATGCAACGTCTATTTCTCGATACATCTGCATGCTAAAATTCCTGCAGATGTTAAGTTCGGACAGTTAGTTTTCTATTGTTATAATGATGCTGATATTGTAATCTGGTTTGGCGGTTTGCTTTAAAAAAAATTAGAATGTGTTTCTCCCTAACAAATTTTCTTCTGTACGCTATGGGTCGACGCGGATAAATTTGTGGCATCTCAAAAAAGGCATTCGATTTTGAGTTTTCATGATGTGAAGATATAGACGTTCGGAGTGCTGGGAGACCGCCTCATTTTTTCAATTATCTTTCTTCAAATATATATATATATTTTTTTTCATGGAAGCCTCAAGTTTCCGATATGTTTCTTCACAGGATGAGAGCCTTCGGGTTCTTGCTTATAGCGTATATGTACTACCTGTCATTTACGATAATCTTGAGATTTTATTTAATTATCATGAAAGTATAACTTCGGCTGATAACTATATGAGGAGGCTCTCGAGGAGGCACTGCATCCTGTCACTCGGAGGAAAGAAGCATTGCGATGAAACTCACAGGCGCACAGTTCCAGTTTATGTTTTGCTAGTTCATATATAAAGACATTTTTAGCGAGTAGGATTTTCTGAAAATTCCTCATTTCCAATTTCAATGTTTTTTGTTCTATTATTATTATTATTATTATTATTATTATTATTTTGCTCTATTTTTGGCTCTTCTTTTTTTTTGCTTATTTTCTGCTCTACTCATTTATTAAATTTCCTTATGTGTAATTGGATATAGATACAGTCAAAATGTATTATTATTTTTTTTACAAAAGACAAAATTGCTTTAATTTTACAAATAATGTATGAAATATAAATATGCGAGTGGGATAACAAGCATAATGCATACCTCCTTCTAGAAAAAGGGGGTTTGGGTTGATGGTTGTTGTTACTGCTGAAAATTAGAGCTCCAGTACTCTTTTTTCCTAGAATTTAAGTCCTGCCTGTGAGTATGGATTTTGAAAAAAAAAAGACGTTAAATGTGCGTCAAATGCATTTTTTTTAGAAAAATACTATCTATAATTACACACAATTTTACGCTAACCCTGCATTAATTTAAATTGATCAGCAATAAATTAGTTATGCATTAATTTACACTTATTGCATTTTAACGAATGCTATCTGCATGTCATTAAAATTATACTAGCTGACCCGTCCGGCGGTGCCTGAGCTCATGATAATTACCTCAAATTTGTATGATTATCTATCTTATATCAATTTTATATTTTTAAATGAAATTTTCCCAAAAAAATATTGATTATTAGACAGAAAAGCATTTTTTAAAGACACCTTCTTGTTTGGTTGGGTTTTTTGTGTGTTTCTTTTCCTCGTAAGGGTCTCTCGTTTCATAGTTTTAAAAAAAATAACCCCGGTTGTCTGAATTCTATAAATTTTTCATCAGTTATAAATAAACAGGTCTTGACAAATGCAGTCGCCAAGTTGCCACTGGCGACCTAGTTTTTCTATCTAGCCACCAAGTTGTTTAACCTGATTTTTTTATTATTATTATTATAATTTTTTGTAAAAAAAATGACCTAAGAAATGACCACAAATGGCATTTTTTCTCATTTTCGGCATTTTTAATTAGGTAAAAATAAGTTTAACAAATGTAAATTTTAAATTAATAAAAAATAATCATTTGACTGACTTTGACACGAAAATAGGCAGAAATTGTTTTCCTGTTTCATCCATGCCCCCCTCACCAGATATAGATTTTGCCGCACTCACTTATCCAGATATTTGAAACCTTCGGCAATCAGCATTTCCTGAACATACCGGTTAATGCAGCCTTTACATTTTTTTTTTTCATAGATAAATAATTTTGATAAATTTCATTAGAAAACTTTGTTTATACCATCTTTTTAAATGATGTAACTATTCTAAAATATGTAACTAATAATCCTACAATAGGACTTATTATTTTATAGGCTTATTATTTTTCTCAATTAATTGATAAAAAACTTTTGTGCTTTTGAAAATTAGTGACTTCGGAGGGGAGCAGGTTATATTTTTTTACTGGTAACTAGAATTTTTTACTGGCTACCAGATTTTATCAAATTTGTAAAGCCATGGTTATAAATATAATGGTTTTACAGACCGTGGAAAAATATTGATATCTAGCTGTAAAAGTAATTGCTTTCTTCTGTTGTGTCGCTAACACAACTTAAATTTAAATATTTATTAAATTATTTTATTTCTAAATTGTCTAATTATTAACCTTTATAATATTGTGTAATTATGGGATGTTTTGTTTATTTTAATACTAATTGTTGTTTTTCATAGTTAAAGTTAATATTGCAGTTATGGGTTGCAGGTTGATTTAATAGCTAAAGTTGTTTATTTTTAATTATATTCTTCTGGCACAGAATTTTATTTAATTCTCACACTGTCCACTAAGTTCAATAGTTTCTAAATAAATATTGGTTTAATTATAGATTTGTATTATTTGGGCTGAATGATTGTTTATTAACATAATGTTTTTGGAATTGGCCTTTAATCGGTTGATTAGAGCGCACTTCAACTTGTTTAACGTTAATTTTGAAAATGTTTATTTTTGTAACGATCATATTGCACCATTATTCACAGATATATTTTTAAATATGTGGTTATAATTTAAATATTAAATTGAAAGGAGTTGCTGGTATTTTAAGAAGGCTTTTGTGGAGGCTGCTGGTTAAATTAAATATAAATGATAATCCATTTACTTTTGCATGTGGTGAAAATTCTGTTTTTCTCTCTCTCTTTCCCCTTTTTCCCCTTGTTTACAATATCATCGGCGAACACCGGACCGGAGCAAGTCTTCTGGTAAAGTCATCAAAGAGTGAATACCCCTTTAGCGTCCCCACGTGATCTTTGACGTCACGTATTTCCGGATGATGAGTTTAACACATGTGCGCAGAGATACATATGCAATATTTAATCATAAACCTTAAATGAATTTAAGTAAAGAAAATAATGAAATGCAAGTAAGAATCTGATGTTCTATTGCTCAGATTATGATGATTTTTCACAATAGCTCCTCATAATTAAAGTTTTTCTTCAAGACATTCATGTAACTATTTACCCTGCGCGCATAAAGATCAAAAGTAAGTGATCAAGCACAAGAGAAGCTGAGAGGAGGTGCTTTGTAAAATCGAGGAGAGAGACATTCTGACTCTAATCGAGATGGAGAGAAGTCCTAATTCCTGAAATCTGCCTGAACTAGTAATTGCTCGGGGCCCCAGAATGATAAGTTACTATAATCTTTCCTTTCTTTTCTTTAATATTATGCATGTTTACTAACACTTTCCTTTAAAATGAAATGGAGAATTAATTCCAGTCTAACAAGCATTATGCTTGATTTTATTAAGTTAAAATATTATTTTGTATCTTTTTAAATTAAGTAAACCAGCAGCTCCGAATTAATAGAGTAATTTTTCAATGATTCTCAGGAATATTTAATAATGTTAATTTAATACTACTAAGTACTTCAGACAATGTTTAATAAGTTATTGATATCTTAGACATGACTATGTATTGTCGGAATATTCAGAAATATATGTTGGAAGGAGAAATTATTATGATGTTTCTGAAAAATGATATTGTAACTTGAATTGCTTATGCTCACCATAATAAACAAAATTTAATTACATCAAGAATTTTGTATTCAATACCTGCAGTGCTATTCACTACTTTAGTTTTGGATATGTACCTTCCTTTTCAGATGAATGTTAGAAATGTATTGTGTCTTATCACAACTAAAAATCACCTCTTCAAAAATATATTGGACTTCATAATAATTTCTCATTAAAAGCAAAATAATTGTTAATCATTTACAAACATTATTTACTTCTATAAAATTAATTTCTTATCTGAATTTGAATAAAAAATTCTTAATTATATTATTGTGCAATATAAGGTTAAAAAGTATTGATATTTCTCATTTCCAATATAAATCATAATAATTAAATTCTCACTGAATAATTATTAATTTACTTCTTACATTTAAAACTTTCTTCTTAACTAAAGTAACATCATTTAATTAACTCCTCATTTTAATCTATATACAGGTTGCGTTGTGTTATCAAAATAATAAAAAAAACTACAATAAACCAGATGCTGGGCCTAGAAAAATGTGAGGTGATCAAGACTTAAACTATCATAAAACTGATGATCCATTTTGATGGTTATTGGTTTCCTCCTAAAACTAATATGATTTCCATGACAGAACCAATTATCAAAAGAGCCAAAGGAAGATCAGAATTTATCAATTAATAACAAGGAATTAGAATTAATAGAGCTTAATTAAATTTATACTTCTATAAATTAACTTTAATTTGATTTTTGAAATATAAGTGATTCTGTCATGGAAATCATATTAGTTTTAGGAGGAAACCAATAACCATCAAAATGGATCATCAGTTTTATGATAGTTTAAGTCTTGATCACCTCACATTTTTCTAGGCCCAGCATCTGGTTTATTGTAGTTTTTTTTATTATTTTGATAACACAACGCAACCTGTATATAGATTAAAATGAGGAGTTAATTAAATGATGTTACTTTAGTTAAGAAGAAAGTTTTAAATGTAAGAAGTAAATTAATAATTATTCAGTGAGAATTTAATTATTATGATTTATATTGGAAATGAGAAATATCAATACTTTTTAACCTTATATTGCACAATAATATAATTAAGAATTTTTTATTCAAATTCAGATAAGAAATTAATTTTATAGAAGTAAATAATGTTTGTAAATGATTAACAATTATTTTGCTTTTAATGAGAAATTATTATGAAGTCCAATATATTTTTGAAGAGGTGATTTTTAGTTGTGATAAGACACAACACATTTCTGGTGCCGTGCTGGCCTAGTGATTTTTTTAAAAGTTATGGTTAATATTTTTGCACTGCAGGAAAGGTTTTATTTCAAATGATTCTGTATGTTATTGCTCATAATTGATAATTTACCTTGGTGGACAGTGGAAATTTTATTATTATTGTTTTATTTATGTATTTTATATTTTGATTTTGGAGGGTAAATTATTATTAAATTTATAATTATGGTTGCTAAGAATTCAGAAAACTTACAAATAGATGAGCCTAGTAATAATGTGCCGCCAACACTTGTAGAAAATTTAAATGATAAAAATGATGCAGAAGGATCTCTGGGGATGCTAAGTGGAAATAATGTTCAAAATGTTACAGGGGCTAGTGTAGTAAGCGAGTCAGAAAGGAATGCAGCTACGACAGAGCCAACACAGCAGTATATTGAATTCAAAATTAATAGTTTTACTGAATATTTGGCAATGCTTCCAAATTTTGCTGGAGATGAGGAGGGTTTAACTATTAATGAATTCTTAGAACAGGTTGAGGACATAGGCCACTTGGCATCATGGGGAGATCAACATATGATATCCGCATCAAAAATGAAGTTGACAGGGGAAGCATCAACTTTTGCTAAATTTCACCCCACTATCAGAAAAACAAAATCGTGGGATGAATTAAAGCAGGAATTAAAAAAGAGATTTGATAAAATTGGAGATGGGCAAAATAAAATCTTGCAATTTACACAGGCCACTCAAAAACACTCTGAATCCACTCGTGGATTTTTAGCCAGATTATCAGGTTTAGCACATAGATGCTTTCCGAAAGAGGACACAGTCAGAGAGAGTTTGCTGTACAATCAGGCTCTGAAGGGACTCAATGCGCCTACTCGTAGATTTATCATGAGTCAAAATCCAAAAAATTTCAACGAGATTTGGCAAGCTGCCCTTCAGGAGGAGCAGTGTTTGTCCTACGACAGACATAATGCTGAGATTAATGTTGCTACAGCACTCTCAGAGGTTAAACATGAAACTAATGCAGACCTAGCAGAGATCAAACAATTATTACAAATGAACATGTTAGAGTCGGACAAAAAGATATTAGAACTACAACAGCAGGTACAACAACTTACAATGTTAGTTCATACTCAACAACCACCACCGATGACACAACCAATGTATAGTCATCAACCCCATTTTTCACAAATGACACAACCACCACAACAGCGGCAGCAGTTTCATCAATTTCAAAGAAACAGGCCCCAAATTAAATGTTATTCTTGTGGAAAATTAGGTCACATAAGAAAAAATTGTAGAAGTAAAGGGGTTACACAACAAGACACAAATGCTTTAACTCAGAGAGGGGCAAATAGAACAAGCACAAGAGAAGTTGAGTGGCGAGTTCTTGAAAGCAAGAGGAGAGGGATTATTCTTGATTCTGACGGCAGCAGAGATGGAGTAGAACTGAGAAGGTCTCAGATTTATCTGCCAGTACTGAGTGGCCAGGGGCCACAACATGATAAGTTATTCTCGTCTTTCCTTTCTTTTCTTTAATTTTCTGCATGCTCCCTAATATTTCTTTTTTATGTATACTTAAATTTAATTTCAGTCTTCAAGCATTAAGCTAAAGAATAATGTGTTGTGTCTTACTACTCTCATTCTCATTAAACTTGCACACAACACAAGATAACTAATTTAACTAGATATTCATTTAAATTAAACCTTTTTACTCAATTACTTAATTAAATTACTACTGCAAGAGAATTATGCCCTTTTAACAATTACTTTTAAAACCTTGTTCTTATTTACTCAAATTCTGAATTTACTTGATTATTTTACATTATAGATTTTGACTATTTAGATTGACATTTACATTTAAATAAAATAAATTACATTGGCCCCAAATACAAAATTAAGTTAATCACTAAATAAAATTATATGGAAGTGCGTTGTGTTCTTGCTCCCATAATTAAGTTATATAAAAACCAACAATAACTCCAGGTGCGTGGTCAAGGTGAATCATGTCTTAATAAAATCTTAACTCATTTGTAAATCCTTCTCTCTAAATAAAAGTTAATCTTCCTCTCTTCTATCATTCAAAAATACTAAGAAATGAGACAATTTTAGTTCCATAATTACAAATTCAAAACAATTCAACAAAACAATTTGAAAGTTAAATTCACCTGAAAATTCAATCCAAAAAAAGGAAATTAAACTCCAATGAACTTCAATGGTCTCATTTCATTAGCAAAAATTAAATTTAAATCTCCATTATTAATCTTCTTCCTGAAATAAATCTTAATCTGAAAAATAAAAATGTATCTCCTGAAACATAACGCGATGGAACTAGTTGATTCAAAAATGTATATCAAAAGGTAAATCTCCAATTTCTTATCAATTCAACATATCAAAATATCTCTTAATTATCCATCATTAATAAAATCCAATTTACCTCAACTCCGTTTCAAAACATATACATTATCCCCATATCAACCAGTTCCAACGGTTATTCACTAAAACCTGATTTACTGAATACAGACAACTTCTTAACTGAAAATCACGCGATAATTAATTAAAATTAGATTGCTCTAAAATTATAGTCTTACTATTAAAATTTATACTTAAGAATTAACAAAAATAAAGACCTTACATAAGTTGTCTGTATTCCCTCAAATGTAAAAATAATCATTTCTTCTAATGCTGAAATAAAATAAATAAAATGATGCACTGCAAGGTAAATGAACACAAATCCATAATTGTAATTAAATTTTGTTTATTGTGATAAACATATATAATTAAGTATAGCTTTGCCTTCAGAATTAATTAAGGAAATCTCTTTTCAACACAAAATTCAACAACACATAATCGTGTGAAACATTCTGTGTTTCCAACTCAAATTTCGACATACATGGTCGTGTGAAACATTTCAATTATTCATTTAATATTTTATTATAAAAATCGGAGCTGCTGGTTTTGTTTTAAAAAAGATAATTTAATCATAATTTAATTTAATTAAATCAAGCTTAATGCTTGAAATTAAGGTGCACATAAACTAAATGAAAATATTAGGAAGCATGCAGAAAGTTAAAGAGAAAAAGGAAAGAAAAGAAGGACTTATCATCTTGGGGACTCGGGTCCATTCAGTACTGTCAGATCACTCTCAAGGCCTGCCATCGCCGCCGCTGTCAGAATCAAGAAAAGACAGGACTTCTCTCCAGCTCGATTATAGTCAGAATGTGTCTCCCTCCTCGATTTTAAAAAGCACCTCCTCTCAGCTTCTCTTGTGCTTGATCACTTACTTTTGATCTTTATGCGCGCAGGGTAAATATATTTACCTGTAACCATGTTACCATGTAACTATAGTTACATGAATGTCTTGAAGAAAAACTTTAATTATGAGGAGCTATTGTGAAAAATCATCATAATCTGAGCAATAGAGCATCAGATTCTTACTTGCATTTCATTATTTTCTTTACTTAAATTCATTTAAGGTTTATGATTAAATATTGCATATGTATCTCTGCGCACATGTGTTAAACTCATCATCCGGAAATACGTGACGTCAAAGATCACGTGGGGACGCTAAAGGGGTATTCACTCTTTGATGACTTTACCAGAAGACTTGCTCCGGTCCGGTGTTCGCCGATGATATTGTAAACAAGGGGAAAAAGGGGAAAGAGAGAGAGAAAAACAGAATTTTCACCACATGCAAAAGTAAATGGATTATCATTTATATTTAATTTAACCAGCAGCCTCCACAAAAGCCTTCTTAAAATACCAGCAACTCCTTTCAATTTAATATTTAAATTATAACCACATATTTAAAAATATATCTGTGAATAATGGTGCAATATATATTGCACCATTATCATATATGATCGTTACAAAAATAAACATTTTCAAAATTAACGTTAAATAAGTTGAAGTGCGCTCTAATCAACCGATTAAAGGCCAATTCCAAAAACATTATGTTAATAAACAATCATTCAGCCCAAATAATACAGATCTATAATTAAACCAATATTTATTTAGAAACTATTGAACTATTTGAAATTTCGAATTGAAAAAACAAATTCTGGGAAGAATTTACGTCTTTTAAGTAACATCCATATAAAATTTCAAGACTCTAGCTCTAAAAGTTCTAAATGACTTGTTACATTTGGCAAAAAGCAAGGTAAGTAAGTCTATTGAAAATTTTGTTAAAATTGCTTCATTATTATTAAAGTTAGGAATAAGAATTCGTGATTCTCTTGCAATGAAACCTTGTGTATATTTAACACTTTCCAACCTAGTTGAAAAGTGTTTATGACTTCGGATTGTCTGGTCGTATGGCCGTCTGCCGTCTGGCCGTGCTCTAACTCCCGTAAATATGCTCGGATTGCCCTGCAATTGTTATATGTTATTGTCGTTATCTATAGCATGTTCGCTATTTCAAATGAAGTGTGTAGCACTTATAGTTTTTTTACAGGGACACTCAAAAGAATTCCGTTACATTATGGTCTATGGGGAAAAATCATTTGCGGTTTATTTTAATGATGTTACACAATTTCAAAGTTGTATGCAGAATTATGAATTCTGCATCTTTGAACTTTTTGATATTTTCCTAATAAATTCCATTTACATTTTCGAATATTTCGTAACAATTTACGTTTTTTTTTTTTTTTTTTTTTTTTTTTTCTTGTGCAGTTTTGAAATTAATGATTCTATTGACGAAATTCCAAAAACATATCTTGAAAGGAGTAATAAAATATTAAAGCAATAACGATCATATCCAAGTTTTAGCCAGTTATATATATATATATATATATATATATATATTTTGTTATTTAAATACATTTAACTGTAAAGTTCAAACTCACCGTCATTTTTGATTTGCACAAATAAAAAATAATGTATTACAATTAATTTTTTTTTCAGTCTAACAAGTCGATGCCATACAGAAAAATTCAACTAGAAATGAAAAATCGTTTATAAATTACAATACATATAAAAAATATCTGAAAAAAAAATCGTCTGCAACGACTTTTACGTTGATATCAGAATAAATAAAATTTTCTTTTTATCAATTTTGTTTCGCTTCCTTTGCAGACAAATACCACGTTTGAAATAATTTTTTTTTCAAATTTAATGCATTTTTAAATATATTTATCACAATTTAAGTATTTAAAGAATATATAATATGCTAATTTATACATTCTTCCAATATTGTTAAAACAATTATTTAAAGGCGATTTTTAATGCGAAATTTGTTTAGAATATTTTTGCGATAGGTATAACACAATTAGTTCCATATTTAATAAACTAAAAATGTCGATGTCGGTGATGATAAATATTTTAGTATTTCAGCAGTTAACATATTTCAATATATTTAGAACAAATCAAATATTAAAAGGATATATTATTTTGTTAATTTTTTCTTAGTTATTTAATTTTTTTTTAAATAGAAAATGTAAATTAAAAAAAATGTATTATTTCATAAATACAATAAATAAATAAGTAAATATACATAAATGTAAACAATAATCATTTTAAAAAGACGAGATATCAAGACATAAATTAGTTTGGATTTTCGTCAGCAGAAATATTCGAATAAAAATTGCGCAAAAACTATAAATTTTCACGCAATATTCGAAAATGTAAATGGAATTTATTAGGAAAATATCAAAAAGTTCAACATACAACTTATAACGCGACAAATATATAAAATTTGTTAAAAAAGGTAAAAGTCACAGGAGAGGACAGAACACCCATCTGCGGCTCTCAAATCACGAACGCTACCACGGAACCACGGAGACCATGTCGAGAATCGTGAAGTAATGGTATTTGAAATGCATGCTGAACTTTAACCCGAAATTTTTTGAAAACTAAAGCCCATTTGAAGGAAACCTTTGACCTGAATAGTTAGGGGTATGATCCCTACAACATACTTTAAAATCATCAAAATCTGTGCGCATCATGTTTGGCGGTCTCCTTGTTAGATGTTATGTTTCAGCTTATTAAACCGTAATGATTTGTAAAGTTATTTTCGAAGCGTTGGAAAGTGTTACATAATCTATGCTTGACGCATGATTTTTCGTTCTTGTTGATTGAACAAATGGATTCCAACTCTGTTATTTTCTATGTAAAAATTATTTGCTGTACTGTGCTCTTCCATCTTTAAGTTTTCCCCTCATCATTTTTAAACACTTTACAAATGTAACCTAGTTTTGTGTTATTTCATTGGTGCATTTTACAGTTTAACTCTAATATTGTAAACGCTGTTTAAATGAATCATAACCAACGTAATTGCGGAGAAAAGCATTATGATTTCATTCATTTAAAAGACTCATTCCATTAACCGATGATTCATATAGCGAAAATCTTTATTATAAACTCAAACACCCCCCCCCCCCCCCCCCCCTAGAATCGAATTCTGGCTGCGCCACTGGTCAGAAACGTATATATGAAGTTTGGTTCAATTCTATGCATAATTTCATAAATTTTTTGATGATACAAAAGAAAATCGCACCTAAATTCGTTATTGCAGCGCCACCATCAAGGCGATTTTCTTCAAAATTTTATACAAACTTCGGCATTACATCTAAATATAATATTTCGTCGAAAAATAGGCATAAATTCTTCCCTTAAAGTGGAAAAAAAATATATCGAGAAGATCGCACAAAAATCGCCAGCACAGCTAAGTTTTGCCATGTGTGCTGATTTACGCGAGATGTTCCGGTTTTCAATGGTTCCAAGACCCATTCCGTGGAACCACTGCGTGGAATGCGAAAGGTCCAGATTATTCATGATGCACAGATTCTTTTAAATGTCTTTTAGTACCATGCTATTTGTTAGTCTGCGTCGAGTGAAACTTAACAGAATAAAACTTGTGAACCAGTGTGTGAGACACGAAACTCTCGATTTTTCACGACGCCGAGATTGTTTTAAACTTCAAAAAATATTCATAACTTGCTCATCTAAACTGCCAAAAGTCTCGAAAATCGCATAAAAAAACACTACTACAGAGCTATATTTATATTCTCAACTGGGACCTGTTAACAATTGTAATCAGAAATATAAATATGAGGTTTGGTTCAATTTTATGCATAACTTCATACACGTTTCGATGATACAAAAGAAAATCGCACATAAATTTGCCATTACGGCGCCACCATCAATGCGATTTCACTCCAACATGTTATATGAACCATCCGTAGCCTACGATGATGCGCGTCGCTGAAGAGCATATCATTTTCGACTCAAAAGTAGGGGCAGTTTGGGCCCCGTAACATCAGAATCATTATTTTATCCATGCATTCAATTCATTTGCACAGTAAAACGTATTTTGGGGCTTCACTCAGAAGTGAAAATGTAAGAACTTAATTTTTAATAAATGATTAGACCCTCCCATAAGTGCAATTTAAAATTGTAATTTGACTACTTTAGCTGTTCAATTAAAAATCAAGAGATTTTAAAGCAAAGTTTAAAGATTTTAAAATATGTATTATGGAGTTCGGGGGGGGGGGGGGGGAGAGAGAAAGGAAGGACTATTAGCTTAGAAGATTTATTAATATCTAAAAGCAACAAATAGGTTTTTTTTTTTTTGTAAGTTTAACAGATTTTAATTCATTTAAATATCAATACCATTTAAGTTATGAAAATAATAGAAAAAAAAATAACTCACTTAAAGAAGAAATTTAATATTCTGAACAAAAAAAAAAAGTTTTAAATATATATAAGTTTTTAATAACTGTATAATCTTCATATTGTCATATAAATTCATTACCTTTTCTATCGGTAGCAGTGTGTATGAAAGGGGAAGCATTTATATATTAAAAAGAGGAGAATTTTTGAACCTTTCATAACTGAGATTATATTAAAGTCATTCTTTACGATTTTTGCAAATATTAATTACTGAACAATGACCTATTATTTACTTAAGTTTTCTTTTTCCAAATAATTAGGATAAAAATTTGTTTTTAACTGCCATACATATAAAAGGTTATGAGTTATTAAATTATTCAAAGGCTTTCAATATATACGCGAAATTAAAATTTAGTCCAAAATATTTGAATACAACTTTTTAACTCTAAAAATTATACGTCCATTCCGTATTTCTTTGCTGTGCAATACTCCGTGATATTCAATGGTTTTCCATTTGTTTTTAGTCAGAATTATCTCTTATTTAAAAAAAAATTAAGAAGCAACCGAAACACCGAGTATCTTAAAAATATATGCATTGTGTGAAGGAAACTGCAATAATGAAATTTCTACTTATTTCACTTTCTTAAAAGTCAATGTTTCCATATTTGTAAAAATTTGTTTAAAAAATTAATGCTTTATTTTCCTTTTGAAAAGCAATGCCGAAGCACCGATAGCCAGCCTAGTGTATACCCACCGTAGTACAACCTATTAGTGTGAGAAAAACTATATTGTAAAGTTTTAACTACTGTGGTTTTAATGCTAATTTCTTCCCATATCTCATTATCCCTGCTCCAGACCTCAGACAAATCAAACAGTTGTCCGCGACTGTCAGATGCAGATGAATGAACTGAACCATAGAATATTTATATAATAATAAAGACGATCTACTGTTAGTAGATGGTCTTTTCAAATACTCAAATAATTTGGTTAATTTATACCGAGGAATTTCATTCAAAAATCATGATAAATATTAAAAAAATTTTTTACTGGTGTGAAGTGTTTTCTAAGAAACTATTATAAGTTCATGCATTTGAAAAGTGTAAAGCGGATGTAAATACTATTTTTAGCAATATATTGATTATGGGATTTGATGTTTTTAAACTCCCTATCATCATTAAGTAATGAAGCTGTGTCTCAACTTTATAATCCCTGGTATTTCGGACCTCTCACATACTGAACTGGTCGGCTGTGCCAATCCCAAAACTTTCTTTTATCACGTGCATGATAATACTTAAAAAAGCTTTAATTGTTAAAATTATGAATTTTATTTGATTACACTTCAAGTTTTTAGTCAATATTTTTTTTTTTTTTCAAACCGCAAGGTGAGGGTGGGGAAGGAAAAATTTTCGTAATTAAGTTTAATCAACGAGTAAAAAATCAATTACATTTTTTGCTTATTACAAATATGCAAGTTAAACGTGAATTGATTAATTAGATGATTTAATACGATATTTTTTTTCAACAGCTACCGCTCTCGTCGCGAACATCGAAAAAAATTCTATATCACAGCACCGCTTTCCATCCGAATTTCTCCAAAATTTTATTAAAACATCGATATTGCATATAAATATTAAATTTCGTCAAAAATATTCATAACTTGCTCATTTAAACTGCCAAAAATCTCGAAAATCGCACAAAAAACGCTACTACAGCGCTATATTTATATTATGAACTGGGACCTGACGTTTATAGTCAGAAACGTATATATGAAATTTGGTTCAATTCTATGCATAATTTCATACATTTTTTTTATGATACAAAAGAAAATCGCACCTAAATTCGCTATTGCAGCGCCACCATCAAGGCGATTTTCTTCAAAATTTTATACAAACTTCAGCATATAACATTACATCTACATATAATATTTCGTCGAAAAATAGTCATAAATTCTTCACTTAAAGTGGAAAAAAAAAAGTACCGAGAAGATCGCACAAAAATCGCCAGCACTGCTAAGTTTTGCCATGAGTGCTGATTTACGCGAGATGTTGCGGTTTTCAAAGATTCCAAGACCCATTCCGTGGAACCACTGCGCGAAATGCGAAAAGTCCAAATTTTTCATGATGCAGAGATTCTTTTTAATTTCTTTTAGTACCAAGCTATTTGTTGGTCTGCGTCGAGTGAAACTTGACATAGTAAAACTTCTGAAAACTAAACCTGTCTCGAACAGAAAATTTTTATGGTCCTGTCGAAAGGAATATTGTACAAATCATATTATTGCTTAGACAGACGAAAGCCCGTCTAAACAAACTACTTTTCCTGTCCCTAGCTATTGTGTTTTTACTTTGTTTTGTTTTGTATAGTCTCAGAAATCGACACCTGTTTACACGGGAATCCTCTCTAAGACGTAAAACATGCATAGTCCTTACGTGAGGAATACCATGCAACTATAACTGCTCAATCGGGAATAAGAATTTTGTTATTAACCAAAATGGAATTAATTAAAATAGCTATTGAAAATTTTTGTTCTTGTTAGATTCATGTAAATGCAATTTAAAAGTTTCATTTGATTAAATAGCCTTTCAGTTAAATCAAAGGATTTTATGTTTCATAGATAAAGGGTCAGTTACAACAAAAAAAAATTATAAAACTACATTTAAAACT
The DNA here is from genome assembly GCA_963931845.1 of Maratus michaelseni. NCBI lineage: Eukaryota > Metazoa > Arthropoda > Arachnida > Araneae > Salticidae > Maratus > Maratus michaelseni. Next base: position 33,794,352 of record OZ007600.1, read on the forward strand.
CAATCCTATTAGTTAGAGGTATTTGTTAGGAGTTAAATATCCATAATTTTATTTATTTATTTTTGTGCGTGGAAAGGGGGGGGGGAGATCCTAAAAATTTCATCTTAATCAAAGAAAGAATGCTTAAAATGTGCTCCTTAGTTTGCTAAAACTGTGTTTAAAAAAATTATGAAGGGTTTGGACCAGTTTGGGCCCCGCGACATCAGAATCATTATTTTATCCATAAATTCAATTATTTTATAGAGTAAAACGTATTTTGGGACTTCACTTAGAAATGCAAATGTAAGAACATATTTTTTAAAAAAGAATTTGCCCCTCCCATAAGTGCAATTTAAAAATTTAATTTTATTACGCTGTTCAATTAAATTTCAAGAGCTTTTATCTAAAGCATTTTTTAAAGCAAAGTATTTTGAAATATGTATTATGGAGTTGGATGAGGGGGGGAGGGGGACTATACCTTACAAAAATAGTTCATAGATCTGTATAGAACCCTATAGCTATATCATTATAGAATTATTTACGAGTTCTATAGAATAGTCATTCTACAGAATACTATTTCGACAGAGTTTTGAAGAGTTCTACAGAATACTTTTCTAAAAAAATGTTTCTATAAAATTCTTAGAAGTTCTGTAGTATTATTTTTCTATAGAAAAGTTTTTCTATAGAGTACTATAAACCTTATAGAATTAAGTTCTATAGACTAAGACTTCGATAGATTTTTGTTTTGTTTTGTTTTATATATATATATATATATATATATATATGAAAGAATCTTGGTCTTTTAGAATTTATGTGTGTAGTAATTTATTTATAACTATATATTAAAATCTAATAATATATCAGTCAAACTACTGAATTAAAGTATGATTAATTAATTTGTTTATAATTCATTAATTTGTTGGTTAATTGTATAATCATTTATTAATTTGCTGTTAAATTTATAAAACCATCCATCTAATTTAATAAACTTTATTCACTTTAATAATATTTTAATTTTTATTCAAATATTTTAATCTGAAGTATAAATATTTAAACAATTGTTTCAGTTTTAACAAATAATAATTTATTAGACTTTAATTATTGTTACAAGACTATATATAATTGGGAATGCAAATCACAAAAGAAATAAAGTTGAAATAGTGTAACAAGAGTTTTGAAACTGTCAATGGTTCTGGCATGCTGGAAGTACTGGTTCTTCGGCCGATCACTGAAGTCAAGCAGTATATATCGAGTGTGGATAGTATTAGGAGGGTGACGACCTGTGTTCTACATAAAATATACATATTTTTATAGAAGCTCTATATTTTTTCTATAGATATTTTTATAGAAGCTCTACAGACATTTCTATTGAACTTCTACAGACATTTCTATTGCACTTCTACAGATATATCTATAGCTTTTGGTTAAACAAGCTTATAGAAAAAAGGGCCATAATTCTATAGGATTCTATAATGCGTTTTCTATAAATATTTTTTATAATAGAATTATATAATGAAATTATATGATATATAAAATATAAGGATGTTTCTTTTAAGCAATTCAGTAATCGAGCCTTTAAAGTTTATGACGTCATCAAGCCACGATTTTATTTAAATGGAATGCATTTTATAAGTAGTTTACACATTTTTTATTTTAATATTTTACATTATGCATATCCATGATGGGTAAGTATTACGGTGGCCCCCAACGACTAGTTTCTATCTGTAACAGTGTGTATGAAGGGGGAAGAGTTTTTGACCATTCAAGATTATATTAAAGTCATTCTTTACAATTTTTGCACAAAATAGTTACTGGACAATGACCTACCTATTATCTACTTAAGTTTTCTTTCCCAAATAATTAGGATAAAAAATTTGTTTTTAACTGTACATTTTAACTGGCATACATGCCAAAATTTATGAGTCATTAAATTATTCAAAGTCTTTCAACATATACCCGAGATTAAAATTTACTCCAGAAAATTTGAATACAACTTTTAATCTCTAAAACGTATACGTTCATTCCGTATTTCGTCATGATGCAATACTCTGTGATATTCAATGGTTTTCTATTTGCTTTTGGTCGGAATTATCTCTTATTTTAAAAAGTTTTAAGAAGCAATCGAAACGCCGAGTATCTTGAAAATATATATGTATGGTGTGAAGTGAATTGTATATAAAAAACTCCAACTTGTTCAACTTTCTAAAAATTTAAATTTTCCATTAAATGTTTTTTAAATATTAATGTTAATTTCTTATTGAAAAGCATTGCAGAAGCATCGATAGCCAGACACCCTAGTATATACCGTACCGTAGCGCTAACTAGTGGAGGAAGAAAAGTGTATTGTAAAGTTTTAACGTTGCTTCAGAAGCGGATTAACTACCACCCGGGCCCCTAGGCTTGATATTTTTTTTTTTTTTTTTTGACTTCCTCCCCTCCTTTAAAGCGATATATTTGAGAGTTTTCTGGCACTAAAAAGGGAAAGAAGTACTTTTAGGGGAGGTAAGCAATGACATTTCCTAAAATTCAAAATGTCATAATTCGGTAATCTGTGGTCGTAAAAGAAATGGGATTTTTTGAATTTCCTTCCTAGACAGAGAAAAATATTTTTCTCAAAATAAGTTATTAGAATCCTCCAGTATGATGCAATTCTGAGAACATTTGCATACATTTTCTTTCCAAATGGGTTTACAGCAAGTAAATTTACAAATTAATGTATTTTCACATAAACATATTTATATGGAGTCTCTAACCTCAAAAGATCTTTCTTATCCCAAGTAGCACAAAGATATTGGCCAATAACAAAATGTAATATCGGCCAATATCAACATTTGATATTGGCCAACGTTAAATGACCCCCCCCCTAAAATAATATTTGTGAATATTAGTTTTTGACATCTGTGAATGTTGGCCAATATTTTCCAACATCCCTGAATATCATTTTTTGACATTAAGTGATATCTTTTTCTGTCATTGCTGAATATCATCATTTGATATTGAGCGATATATTTTTCTAACATTCCTGAACAACATTTTTTGATATTAAATGACTTATTTCTTCATTACTGAAAAATCTTTTTGCGCACCCCAGATGTGGTGGACAGAACAGAAAACCCTCATTATAAAACGAGAGATCTCTGTTTAAGGAAAGTCTAGTCTCGTTATGTAACAAGACAAGAGCAAACCCAAGTACTATATACAAGCATGCTCAATAGAAACCCAGGGAGAAAAGATGTTATAAAAAGCTGTTAACAAAAGCTGGTGGGAGTAGATTTTTTCGTTACTGGAGTAAAAAATGTCTGACAAATGACAAAACTATCATTTAATTATCTCGTATTTTTCCATCACAATCGACATATTTTTTTTACGCTGTTTTATCAAAGATTTATTTAAATATCACTTTTTATTACTGAGTTTGTTGGAAATTTTGAAAAAAAATTGTTTTAAAATAGGTAAGAAAATTAAAACTTAAGAATGTAATGGAAATAAGAAATTTTAAAGCTTGCTGTGTTAAAAATCATGTAACCCCCCCCCCCCCTTTCATAAAACTATAAAGTAAGTTTTAACAACCCCATTATTTTGAATTTTGCTTTGTGAGAAATTAAATATATATATTTTCTTATTAATTTTAAGTCAGAAATATGTGTATATTTTTTCAAAAATTGATGCACTACACGAAAGTTAACACGTACATAAATTAGCCCAAAAGCTTATTATATAATAATAATAATAATAATAATAATTACTTAGATGAACTGTATAAAATATATATTATTAATAGTGCCTAATTAAAAATTCAGTGACCTACTTTTGAAACTAAACTTGTATTGTTTCAATAATAAAAAATAAAATTCTTATAAAAGTCGGAAATCCGAAAGCATTTTAAAACGATAAACAAGCATCCATTAAAAAACTATATAAATTGATTTTTTTTTTTCTTGTAAAAACATTTTTAAAATGAGTATAAAATACATAGTATAAAGATATTTTCACATGCTTTTTTTATATATATAAAAATAACTATAGATTCCCACAGAAAATTTTTATATAGGCGATTCCTTTCTGTGCAAATTTTACGCCCAACGCCTCCATCAAATGCACATTGACGAAAACTACACTACACAAATGGGCGGTCCTTTAGAACTTTCCGTTCACTTCGGTCAAGATTACAAACTTCGTCAGATAGGCTGAATGTCGACAGATATCTTAAAATATTCGAAAAATGATATTGTTTTTTTCGAATGTCAATAGATATCCCTGAATGTTGTAATAGTAATATCCTTTTTACAACATTGGCCAATGTAACCAAATATTAAAAACAAGGCATTAAAAAGTCAAGTTTTTTAAAAATGGTAAAATTATTAAATTTTATTGTTTAGAATACTATTTCTGTATTATTATGTCATAAGTAATGCAAACAGCTCTTTTGAATGCTTTCTTTTTAAAACTAATTTTAAGTTATGTCTGTGAATATCGGCAGATGTTGTAAATTTGACGTACGACATTCAGCGACTTTCAAAATATTGGCCAATATTGCCGTTGATATTGGCCGATATTTCTGTGCTACCTGGGTAGTTTAACAATAAATTTTACTAGAATAAGTGAGCAAGGTCGGGTGATCGCACAGGGCATTGAAAATTAAGAGGTGAAAATACACAAAATGTTTGATTAAAACTTGATAGCTCCTTTAAAAGACATCATCTTTAGACATGCTGACAAAATCTCGACCAAGATGCTGTGGCTACAAAAGCCGCCTCTTTGTAAATCCATCACAAACTGGAAGCCAAAAAATTGCAAGAATCCAATATTTTCTTCTGATGAATATCGAAAAAATTGAAAGGGAATTTGGAATACCATCTATATGTTAATTACGTATAATATTCAATAAATGAATGAAACAAAGAATTGCACATAATTTCTCTTTTGCGTAAAATATTAGCCAGATATGAAGAAAAAACCTTAAAGAAAATCTTAACACCGGGCCCCTAGGCCTCAGCCTAATGGGTAATCCGCCTCTGCTTCTCTTTATCCGTGCCCCAGCCAAACAATTACGTACCGTATACTATATTTTTATAATAGAGGCGTTCTATTGTTAATAGACAGCCTTTTTAAAATGCATATTCTAAAAATGTCGGAAGCACTGAACAGCGAACAGAAGAATGCTTTGATGGATTTCCAAGTTTGCGAGAAACTACATCCAGTATAACTTATCCTGAGAGAGCCATTATAATGTGTTTAAAATTTATTAAAAATGCGTTAAATTAGAGTTTAATGAATAGATAGTATGCTATAAATGAGAATTGAAAATGATAAGTAGAAAGAATTAAAAGAAATGCTAAAAATAACAGTCTAGTGCGAGATCGCAAATAATAAAAAAAAAAATAAAATCTAGCTGAAATTACATATGAGCTAGAAGGAAGTTAGATTTTAAGAATTACGAGAGAAGTGTAAATAAGTTGACTAAGAAAAATAATAATGTTAACTGTTCGAACATAACGATTGCAAATGTATTTTGGAAAGGCAAAGTGAAAAATCTCTAAAAAAAAGGGCAGCTTTTCAAGGCCATACAATAAATATATGGAATAAGATTAAGTATAAGTGTATTAAAATATACATAAAGTTTTTTTTTTTTTTTTTTTTTTTTTTTTTAATGTATTATAATACATTAAGTTTTTTTTTTGTTTTTGTTTTTTTTTTAATTTAATTTAATTATAAAAAGACAAAAAGGAAAGTGTTAGCCCAAAGTCTAATCGTCAATAAGGACGGAATAACGGGGTTTCTTTCTGTTAATAGGTTCGCGAATGTCATAGTCTGGTAACTCGTATATGACCTCGTTAGGGACTTTGTGCAGGTTGCTGTAGAATTTACGGGAGAGGAATTTGATGCGTTTGGCAAGAGAAACAGTTTTTAAGTCCTTACGTATTGTGGAGTTACGAAGGAATCTGGATCCTTTACGAATCAGTCGGAGTTTTTGGTTGTAGCAACGTTTAAGAAGGTCTAAATTGGTATTGGCTGTGCATCCCCAGATTGGGCAGGCATATGTGATGACAGGTAGTACACAAGAGTTAAAAAGAAGCATTTTATTTCTAAGGGAAAGTTTAGTGCTAAGAAAGAGTGGTGTTAATGAATTGAATATGCCGGTAGCTTTTCCGCGAGTGTTAGTTATGTGTTTTTTAAATGTGAGTCTTTTGTCAAGTGTAACGCCGAGATATTTAGCATTATCGCTCCAGGGGATAGTGGTATTATTGATTGTGAGGCGATTAGGTAGGTTAAAAGATCGGGAAAAGTATACAGCAGTGGTTTTATTTTCATTTAATTTTATTCTCCAAAGGTGACACCACTGTATGAATATATCAAGGTAATTTTGGATATTTTTGTACAGGTAATGAGGGTGGTCTGCGGAAGAGTAGATAGTAGTGTCGTCGGCATATAAAGCAAGAGAAATGAAAGGATTACGGGGTATATCATTGAAGTAAATGCTAAACAGAATTGGGCCTAAAATCGAGCCTTGAATCACCGAACATTTAATAAAGTGTAAGAGAGAGAGTGTATTGTTAATACGGACGAAAAAGTTTCGGTCGATAAGATATGAGTAAAAGAAGTGAATAAGACCGGATGGGAGATGAAGCTGTATTAATTTGTAAATAAGGCCCTCATGCCAGACTTTATCAAAAGCTTTAGCCATGTCCAGGAAAATCGCGGCAGTGGGTTTTTTTATGTTGAAGTTTTCAGTTAAGAATTCGACAACACGCAGAAGTTGATGAAGTGTAGAGTGCTTAGCACGGATTCCAAATTGCTCGGGAATGAGAGTGTTATTGACGGTGAGAAAATCATTGAGTTTATTGAGAATAACACGTTCAGTAATTTTAGAAAGAGAAGAGAGAAGACTAATAGGGCGAAAGTTAGTAGGGTCGGTGAGATTACAAGAAGGTTTAGGTATTGGAGAGATAATAGCTGTTTTCCATGGTGTCGGAAAGTAGCAATATTTAAGGATAGAGTTAGTCAGGTGAGTAATATAGAGAATACAGTTAATGGGAAGTTGTTTAATGGTGTAGTTATTGATTTTATCATACCCTGGAGCTTTGCGATTTTTAAGTTTTTGGATAATATTGTAGATGACTATAGGTTGAATGTCTGGTAGGGGTTCGTGGGGGGTAGCAAGATAGTTGCGTACAGTGTTAGTGACGTCATCCATGTGCGCTTGGTTTCCGTTGAAATCATTAGGGGAAAATTGTTGTTCATAAGAATTAGCGAGGCAATTAGCTTTGTCATAGTCAGTGTAAGCTGTGAAGTTATTAACAGTGAGGGGGGGGGGATAGGTGTGTAATTGTTGTTGAGCTTTTTCTTAATGCGCCAGAGAGAGTTATCATCGGGTGATAGATTTTCAAGAAAATTGGACCAACCTTTTTGCTTTTCTTTTTGGGTTAGATTTTTGATTTTGTTATTGAGTCTGTTGACAGCGGTTTTGAGTGCTGGGTCACGAGTGGATTGATAGAGACGGCGAAGGTTGTTACGCTGTTTGCATATGTTGCGGATATAAGTGGATAGGAAAAAGGTATTATTGTTTTTGAATTTAGAATATGTAGCGTGTTTTTGAGCTGCATGGATAATGTTATTAATGTTAGTAACTGCGTTATCAATGTCAGTAGGAGTATTAATAGAAGGATAAGTGAGATCGGCGTTGTCAAGATAGTTACGGAATTTATTCCAGTCAATAGCAATAGAGGGAGGAGGAGTTATAGGATTAATTAAGTCAATTTTGAAAGAAACGGGTAAATGATCAGAGCTGAGTGCGTTAATAACAGAGGTGGTGATAGGATAGGTGAGATTTTTAGAAATAGCGAAGTCGATGATAGATGGACGGAAACGGCCGGTGGGTATGTGAGTGGGAGTGTTAGGGGTATGTAGACTAAGATGATTTTGAGAGATAAATCTGTGTAATTGAGCACCACGGCCAGTGGTTCTGACACAGTTCCAACGTGTGTTGTGTGCGTTATAATCACCGGCTATGAAAGCAAATTGGTGTGGATTGATGATGTGTAGAAGGTCGTTGACAGGAAAATTACTGTTATGTCTGGCATATAGTGAAGTAATATTAATATTGATGTGAGGAAGGTTAAGAATAATACTGGTATAGTCAACGCCATTGAGGGGTGTATTTTGAGTAATGTAGTGGGGGAGGTGATTTTTAATGTAAATGGCCGTTCCGCCGACGCTAGTGTTTATATATGTTAGACCACGGCCTAACTCGATTTTTCTCCTTCCCTTTATACGGCCGTAACAAAAGGTCATTTTCCCTTTGTTCAAGAGGAATCAGAGTTCTTCCTCGGAGGAACGTAGGTGGCGCTATTACTTACCATTACTAGAGAACTTACTAATGGAGAATTTCCTTATCTTCACGTTTCGTTCGTCAAAACTATTTATGAATTGAGATATATCCGAGACTAATAATAAACCCTTTATGGGAATGTGACTTAAACGAGCATAAATAAATATATGCTCATTAATATGTGCAAAATGCTTGCCCATCATTAAAAAAAAATATCGCAAGGTATTTTACAAATGAAGCCAATTTATCTGCATATAAGAACTCTTTATCAAGAAAAATTTTAAAGTTTACTTAATTTTATAATATTTATTGTATATTTCAAAGTAAAAATTATCAGTGTTTAAAGTCTAATCAAGAAATAGAGTCTGAATAGATTTATGAATTAATATTTTAAAAATCTGAAAAAATATTCTGTAATTTCTGTAACCAATATTCTAAAATTTCTACAAAAACTATTCTCTCATAAATGGAGTAACATAATGCTACAGCCAAAAAAAAAAAAAAAAAAAAAAACTTGTTTATTCTCTAAAATAATAAAACCTGTAAAAATTATTATGAATTTGTTAAATAATCCATGTTTTGAGAGAAAAAAAAAGCGATATGAGTTGATTGCCGGATATTGGCGAAATAGGTTTTCTTATTCTGTTGATATTATGAAACATGAAAGTATATTTTTATTTTTATATACATACTTTTATACCATGACTTTCCAGAATTAGAATATAATATTTAATTTTATATGCAATTCTATTATATTTCTATATGCTTATATATTTCAGATCAGTACCTATAATTGTTAAATTTATTAAAAATTGTTTTGAATGTACACATATATACATATATTTTAAATAATTAAGAATCGTGTAAAAATAATCCATTATTTTAGAAAAAAATATTCGATATGAGTTCATTGCCGGATATTGACGAAGTTTCTTAATTTTCTTACTATTGTGAAACTAGTAAATATTTTTTTAATTTTTTGCTGTGTATTTTACGCTCAGAAGTATCAATGTTTTAAGTAATCAAGAATTTAAATGTATATAAATATATAAATTTACTTATAATGTTTGTTTTGCATTTTATAGTAGCGTGTTATTTAAACTATTTTTAATTGCTTAAAGCATTGTATTTATTTATTTATTTTATCTCTAAATCTTTTAGTTTTTCCTGTTTGTAGTAAAGAAAACGCCGAAGTAAAAGATAGATATGTTACATATAATGCTTATATATTTCAGATCATTACCTATAATGATTAAATTTATTGAAAATTGTTTTGAATATTCATAAAAAGATATACATATTTTAAATAATTCAGAATCGTGTAAAAGTAATACATGTTTTGAGAAAAGAAAATTCGATATGAGTTCATTGCCTGATATTGGCGAACTTGCTTAATTTTCTTACTACTATTATGAAACTAGTAATTATTTTTTAAATTTTTTGCTGTGTATTTTACGCTCAGAAGTATCAATGTTTCAAGTAATCAAGAATTTAAATGTATATAAATTTACTTATAATGTTTGTTTTGCATTTTATAGTAGCGTGTTATTTAAACTATTTTTAATTGCTTAAAGCATTGTATTTATTTATTTTATCTCTAAATCTTTTAGTTTTTCCTGTTTGTAGTAAAGAAAACGCCGAAACAAAAGATACATATGTTATATATACCTTTTATAATGAATAAATTGCAAAGATTCTTGTATTTTTATGTATAGAAGTAGCCTTATAAGCATTATTTATGGTAAGTATATCGCGCCATCTACCGGCGAAAGTAGCCCTTTACGATTCCGAAACTAAGGGGTGATTGTGAAGGCCGTATGAGGGGAGAAAGAATCGAGTTTGGCCGTGGTTAGACTATAGAGTTTAAAACCAGAGATATTGATGCTGCAATTGGGATTCCATAATTCCTGTAGGAGGATAATGTCAAATTGAGGATTAGAAGAAAGGAAGGATCGGAGTTCGTTAATTTTGTGTCTAAGAGAATTGCAGTTCCAAGAAAGGATAAGAAGTGAAGAGAAAGTGTTATTGGGATTATTCATGGTTGGTTAGGTTAAGCTCATTAGCAAAGTTATCTAGCTTGTTAATAATGATGATCATTTTCTCGAATGGGTTTTTACACTTTTGTGTTTCCGTGGATATTTGTTTTATGCATTTAAGTAGTTTAGTAATTTGAAGGAGTTCCTTCATGTCTTTGAGTATGTCAAACATGTTGTTAAATGATTCTACATATTCGGTAGAGGAGGATGTTGGTGTAGGGTGGGGAGGGGTGTTCTTGTCAGTGGAGGTGGAAGGAACAGCAGAAGAAGTTTCCTGTATCTTCCGTTTGTGAAGTAGCAGTTGAGTCGAGGTGTGTAGTAATGTTAGTGGTGACAGGGGAGTTTTTTGCTTTTTCAACATAATTAAATTCTTTCATTATTTCATAAAGATCTTGGGTGTTTTTGGAGGTGATGTGCCTGGGGATATTTTTAGTAGTGGGTGTATAATTGTCATTTTTAGAGTTAGGTGGAATGTGTTTTTTAGAGTTTTTGGGACAACCGCCGTATGAGACCGGGTGCGCAGCACCGCAATTTGAACAAGTAGGGGTAATCCTACCGGGTGTTGGGCAATTTCCAGTGAGGTGGAGGCCTGCACATTTGCAGCACTTGGAGTCGAAGTTACATATTTCGCTGGCGTGCCCGAATCTTTGGCAACGATAGCACTGTTTAGGGTTATTTGAATTTCGAAAATGCTCTATATCAACTTTGATGTAACATAGTTCATGTATATCGTATATTTTGTCGAAGTCTTTACAGGGGAGGACATTAACCATGTATAAAGGCATCCCCATTCCAATTTTTTTGTTTCTTAACATGGCCGCACGAGTGGCGGTGAACCCATGTAAGGCTAGCTCATCAATGATGAGAGTAGGATCAGTGTTTGGGGGAATACCCCTGACGCAAATTTTCTTTGGTCTTTGATCTTTAGGTTGTATTGTTGTGAATTTTAGTGATTTATCGCACAAAAATTTTTGAATTGCTCGAAATTGGTCTTCAGTTTTGCATTGGATTTTGAGTAACTCTCCTTTGAGGCAGATAGAAGGTGGATTGTCAGTATTTATTTCCTTAATTTGTTGGGCGATTAATCGCCAATCAATTTCGTGAAATTCGACAAAGAAAGGGTGAATTTCTGGTTTTTTTGTACCAGATATGACATTCGCAGAATCCGAATTTGGAGTGGAGGTCTGGTCCATAGCTTCCAGGTTAACCTCGGGAGACAAATTCATATATTTGTTACTAAGTTCTAAGGCAGCGTCAGTTTCGCTATGGCGACGCTTGTCACCACGTGGGGCAGGGGGAATTGGGCTAATACTTTTAAGAGCGTTTAAGTTATTCAATGGGCTTTATTGGGAATCTGGGTTCGAGATTGTAAGAATACCACCAACACGTGATTTCTTACAATATCGACCAATGTATGCATGCGATACATAGACAAACAAATATAAACACAGCAGGGAGGTCACATGATGGTGGTTTATGACGTCATGCCAATAAAGCCCATTGGTCAGTTTAAAGAGTCTAAATAAACCAGAAGTGATAATAATATTAATATTATATGGCTCCCCCAAAATAGAAATACCAGTTTGAAATAAGCTTCTCACCTGCTGCTTGCAGTCATCATTAGTAGTGAAGTCTGGCCGGAGTTGTAAGGCTCGTATTTCGTCATCTATGCCTTGAAAAAGTTCTCGGAGAGCAATATTCGCCGGCTCGTAGTGGGTCGGGAATGTTTCAAATTCTTGGAGAAACGTGGCTGGTTCCGCACCGTTGATAATCCTTTGCAGCTTTTCTAACAGCATACTCGCATCTTTCTCGGCTTGCGAAGCCGTCGTCATCGTGGATGAATCAATATCACCCGGAACTATACTATCGTCAATCTATCACCAAAACATAAACTAGAGGAGCACTGGAATAACACGTCCGTTCAGATCAACAGTCCATCGTTTGTCTTGTGACTGTGTCGGAAGCACTGAGTTTTATTCAAAAATCATGATAAATATTGCAAATCCTCTTTTTTACTGGTGTGGGTGAGTTTTTAGGAAGCTAATAGAAATGTGTGCATTAGAATATTAAATTCGTTGAGGCATTATAAATGCTATTTTTAGTATTCAATGTGGAATTTGATGTTTTGATACTCCCATATCATCATTAAACAATCAAGCTGTGACTAAACCTTATATTTATAATCCATAGTATTCCAGACCTATCACATACAAGTCGGCTGTGACAATCCCAAAACTTTCTTTTATCTCACTAGGGGCCTCTACCCCCTGCTCGCTACGCTCACCAACCCCCGTTCTGATTTCACAGCCTTTTAAAACCTGGGTAATGTATCCTGTTTTAAAAAGATGATGATAATGATATCACGAACGGCGACTTTCTTCTGTAATCAGGTTATAATGCTTTTTCATTTAACTGGTTATAATGCTTTTTCATTTAATTCATCTTTTTTATTTTTAATATTCATGTGTAAACACAATTTTTATGACGTAATTTTCTTTATTTCCTGCTTTCAACACGTGATCATTTAATTATTATTTTAAACTTTCATTATTGTTTTTAATAGTCTCGCGCAAATACATTTTTTATTTGAGATAAAACATAATCCTTTGCGCTTATTTAGAAATTGGCAACAATATAAAAAAATGACTTCTTCAATAAAAGATTTTTTACTCGATTTTTAAGGATTTTTTGAGTTTTTATTGTCCGACCGTGATAATTTTTTTAATTTCTGAAAGCTTGTTATATTTCGCGTCTGGTGGTATGATTTTCGAATCCGTAGGATTTCTAGAAAAAAAAAAAAGTAATAGCTCCTCAAAAATGTCCCTAGTAAAAAAGCGATGAGAATAACCCGGAATATCTACGCAGAATTTGATTGGTTCATTTCGTTTTTGGCTCAGTTCCAGATTACTTTTTTTTTAATATAGAAGGATACATGTTCTTCAAAAAGCTTTTATTATTGTTATTATTATGCATTTTATTTGATTACATTTCAAGTTTTTGGTTGATATATATATATTTTTAATTCCGGGGAAGGGAAGAAGGAAAACATTCTTAATAAAGTCTAATCAACGGGTAAAAAAAAAAGCGTGAAATTTCTTGCTTATTACCTATGTGCAAAATAAACGTAGATTGGATAATTAAATGATTTAATACCATTTTTTTCTACAGCTACTGCGCCCGTCCCGAAAAAAAAAAAAATCTATTTTACAGCACCGTTTTCCGTCCGAATTTTGCCAAAATTTTATCCAAACCTCGGTCTATGTTATTACGTCTAAATATAAAATTTCGATAAAAATATCGCGAAAGTCGCACAAAAAACACTACCAAATTATTCAAATTTATTTACCTAAATTTTGTTTTTCCCCATTAATTTTGAAAAAAAAAATTCTCAAGTGACTTAAAATAATTAAATACTAAGAAAAAAAAAACCAAAGATTTTTCACCAGGAGGACGTTATCTCTGGGAGCCCCGTGGAAGACAATTTTCGGTTCTGTTTTTCTTTATTTCTATGTATTTTTAAGCTATCTGAAATGGGGTGGAGGTGGGATATCCCTGACGAAAAAGGTAATTAACTAATTCAATTCTTTAATTTGAAATAAATAAATAAATAAGAAAGAAAAAAGCTTTATAAGTTTACAGTTTTTTTTTCCAATTGAATTATTGAGTTGTGTACCAAACGTTATTCATACCTGTATGCAGGGTATCACAAGAAAGATATGGTCACAACTTTAAGAAAAATACTTGTAGGAAACTAGTAGAAAAAATGATGGATTGGTTGACTGACAAGTGTATTTGTTTGCTGACTTTCCTTTTGCTTACCTACTCATGCCATGCGTTATTTGCGTATGTCTACGCATGTAAAGAAAAATGTCATAAATAGTCTTACCCTGCCAATGAATTTCTGTTGAAAACAATGAACTACTAACTTGTTATAATAAAACTTTAATCAATAGTTTTCTGATGATATAGCTCGCTCTTTTTGGGGGGAACATGGGTGGGGGATAAGAGGGAATGGGGTAAGAGAAAAGTGGCGCTATATAGTGCCACTTTTTATATTGTGCTGTAGGAAATTTAATATATATTGTGTTCACTTGAAGTAAAATCGCTTTACCTTAATCTAAAAACTAACACCATAAAACTATTCCATTCATACCAGTAAAATTACAAGAATATTAATTAAATATAAATAAAAGCCTTTCTGCACTTACCTTTTTTTTTTTATTCATGCTAACGAGTGAGCGCCTATATGGTAGTAAGTCCTCCTCGTTGTATTTATATGCCAATCCCAAAACTTTCTTCTATCTCATACATGTTAATGCTTCAAAATTCGCTATCACACCAAAGAATATAGAATAGATAAGAACTACAGCTTAGAAAAAGCGTAACTGTCGCCATCTATCGCTAGCTTTATCATAACATTACGGGTTGGGATATGTGGAGAAAAAACAACCATACAGGATGACGCCGCCTGAACGCGGCAAGGCGGGAACTTTGCTAAACCTCTGACGACCTTGACATGCGCGCGCATTCTAGACGAAAACAATAAGAAAAGCCCGCGTCTTTCTCCCGCGCTTTTTTCCACCCTATTCTTATTTGTTTTGCGACAGCCAGCTTCAACGTATTCAAAAGCCAAGCTAAAGATATAATAATTTTATTCTTTTCTTAATCACAGTTTAAATGGAAAACAATCAAGTGAATATGGATTGTCATAAAAAATTACATTAACAGTGGATATGTGCAGCTGACTGTTATAAAGAGAGCACAAGAAAGGTATATAGCACTGAAAAATATAGCAATAGTAAACAAATTATATAAATATCCATTACAAAAGCACATTAAAGCTTGATAATTTTAAAAATCAAAAATTTTCTCTATAATGAAACAAAAATGTACAGTTGATAACATTTGTGTTTTATTCCATTTTAAGCAATTTTATAGTAATACTCTCATCTTTTATTTCCAAGGTTTACAAGAAGATAATTTTTCAAACAGCCCATTACATTTTTTACAATTAATAAATAAAAAGAAAATATTCTAAAATTATACTTTGCTTTCTTATTCATTTATTGAAAAAATAAAAGGAATTTCTTATTTTTTTCAGTTCATTTGCTTACCATTTACAAGAAGATAATCTTTCAAACAATCCATTCCATTTTTTACAACTTGTAAATAACAAAAATTAAAAAATTCTAAAATTATACTTTGCTTTCACATTCATTTATTGAAAAAAAAAAAAGGAATTTATTTTCTTTTTATTATGGTATATTTGTTGACTTTCAAAAATTGCAATGATAAGCAGTTTGATGAAACAATAACACTGGCTCTTGTGGTATAAATTTTCTTTAATATTTAAAACAGAAAAAAAATCTCTAAAAATATTATTCTGAGTGAATGAGCAACTAATCCATTGAACGGCAGAATATTTTATTTGAATCTATAAAAAAAAAAAAAAAAAAAGATAAAACATCAATTTTTAACTATTTTTTTTTTCTTAAAAGTAATGATTTACAGAGATACAGCTGTCAATTAATTGAAAATGCATTTTCGATTGCCCATTAAAAAGAAAACACATGAAGTTGAAATATCTTGTTTTTTGTTTCTGTTTTTAGCAGAATAAAACAAAAAGAATTTATTTCATATGATCTGAAAAAGAGTTAAAACTGTATATGTCTTAAAAGAAAAAAAAAAATATTTTGTTCAGTTTATTGCTTAACATTTACAAGAAGATAATCTTTCAAACAATCCATTCCATTTTTTACAACTTGTAAATAAAAAAAAATAAAAAAATTCTAAAATTATACTTTGCTTTCACATTCATTTATTGAAAAAAAAAGGAATTTCTTTTTTTATTATTATGGTATATTTGTTGACTTTCAAAAATTGCAATGATAAGCAGTTTGATGAAACAATAACACTGGCTCTTGTGGTATAAATTTTCTTTAATATTTAAAACAGAAAAAAAAATATCTAAAAATATTATTCTGAGTGAATGAGCAACTAATCCATTGAACGGCAGAATATTTTATTTAAATCTAAAAAAAAAAAAAAAAAAAAACGATAAAACATCAATTTTTAACTTTTTTTTTTTTTTTCTTTTTTAAAGTAATGATTCACAGAGATACAGCTGTCAATTAATTGAAAATGCAGTTTCGATTGCCCATTAAAAAGAAAACACATGAAGTTGAAATATCTTGTTTTTTGTTTCTGTTTTTAGCAGAATAAAACAAAAAGAATTTATTTCATACCATCTGCAAAAGAGACAAAAAAAAATTCTTAAAAGAAAAAATATATATTTGTTCAATTTATTGCTTAACAATTAATTTTGTTTATTGTTTTTTCTTTTAGTATATAATGCAAGCCAAACTTTTTCATATAGATATTTATTTTTAATGGAAAAAGAAATAAAATAATATTGATATTTAAAAAAAAAAAAAGGCTTTTATTATATATAAAATCGAAGTGGGGGGCGGGACAAGAGCATTATCTCCTTGAGTCGTGTGTTTACAACAGAAAACAGCTGAAGCTTATAGCGGATATGTCACAGTATGAATGATGGAGAAAAGCGCAGACATTTTATTCTGGTTTCGAGTCAAGTGCGCGCGCATGCATCGCTGCGCTTCATCCCTGTAAAGTTTGTTTTGCAGCAACACTTTTCCCGTCATCAGCGTACGGGTCTCAGTTTTACATTAGCCCTACGGAAGCTGTTATTCTTCATGTTCTATATTCTTTGATCACACCCACAAAAAAAATCAACATTTTTTGTCATTCTGTTGAGCTGACATTATCAGCTGCTTGAGAATCGTCGGGTTACCTGGATGCGAGCAGCCGATGCATTGGCGCACCCACGGGGGGGGGGGGGCTAAGGGGGCTAAAGCCCCCCCAGACACTGAAACTTAATAATGAAGTAACTATATAAAGTTTTCTATAAAATTATAAAAAGTTTTTTTTTTTTAAAGGTCTTTAGAAAATGTTTAAAACCTTTGTATCTCATTTCATCTTTATTCTCAAATCGTTTTCGACATACGTTAAGCGTAAAGACTTATAGCGGTACTCTGATTCTCTCAGTTCTGAGTACACATCCATCATCAATATTTGTAGCACGGTCAAGTGGATTCAAGTCCAAACGAGGGTTGTTTGGACTCCAAACGAGAGTCTACGTTGTACATCTGTGTAATGGACAATACGACCCATTCAAGGTCGATAAACGATTGGCACTATCCATTTTGCAAAACATTGAAGTGGGGTGCAGGAGAAATGGCAGCCCCACACTAAAAACCTTTTATTACTCTAGTACAAATGAGGTACATACGAAAAGATTGTTGGTACAAACGAGGTATATAAACGATTGGCCCTATCCATTTTGTAAAACAATGAAGTTGGGGGGGGGGGGGGGGGGGGCTGGAGAATGGACAATACGACCCATTCAAGGTCGATAAATGATTGGCACTATCCATTTTATAAAACATTGAAGTGGAGTGCTGGAGAAATGGCAGCCCCACACTAAAATCTTTTTATTACTCTAGTACAAATGAGGTGCAAACGAAAAGATTGTTGGTACAAACGGGGTATAAATGATTGACACTATTCATTTTCTAAAACATTGAAGTAGGAGGGCTTTAGAAGCGGCAGCGCTAAGCCCTACACTAAAAATCTTTTATTACTCTAGTACAAATGAGGTACGAACGAAAAGATTGTTGGTACAAACGAGGTATAAACGATTGGCACTATCCATTTCGTAAAACATTGAGTTGGGGAGCTGTCTTTTCTCCAGCCCCCCCCCCCCCTACTAAAAACCTTTTATTACCCTAGTACAAATGAGGTACAAACGAAATAATTGTTGGTACAAACGAGGTATAAACGTTTGGCACTATCCGTTTTGTAAAACATTGAGGTGGGAGGGGGACTGGCCGTTTCTCCAGCCCCCCCCCCCCCACTAAAAGCCTTTTATTACTCTAGTACATATGAGATACAAACGAGGTATAAACGATTGGTAATATTTCAAAAAAATGTGAGTGGGGGGGGGGGGGGGTGCTGGCGAAATGCACCTCTATTTTATTAGTACTTCTGGTTATACACTTTTTTTTTTAGTATCATTCGTGTTAAAACATTTAACTCAACGTATAAAAAAATAGCCACAGTTTTAAATTTTATATTTGGAGAATTTATATCATCAAAGCTCGAGAAAATCATCTAAGATTAGAATAATTCACCAGCACTTCATCACTAGGTTGGTAAGCATACATATTAATTACTTTCTAAGGATAATTACACTATATTCGTAAGCATAAAGTTTTATATTTATTAATAGCCAACAGAGGGCATATCGCGCGGTCTGCCCCTCCCGCCTGTGCCGAACAAGGTACTAATTTACTGAATCATGGACACAAACAAAAATAAAAAATGCTAAGACAAAATTGCAATGAATCGGTGAAGAATTCCGTTTTATACAGGTTTTTGCTTTAGCAGGTAAACTTTCAAGGTGTTTCTTTTGCTGAGACCGTGGAATGTTTGCGATCAAGACAATATTACATTATATACAAGTTTCATTTACACAAGATAAACAGTATTGGATTATTTACACAAGTTTTACGTATACAGTTTAACCAGTGTAAATGAAACCTGTCTATAACGGAATATTATCTTAATCTCAAAGATTCCATAGTCCCATCGAAAGAAACACCTTTACAGTTTACCAGCTAAAACGAAAACCTGTCTAAAGCGGAATTTCTCCCCGATTTATTGCAATTCCGTCTTAGCATTTTTTACTGTTTTCGTATCCATTGTATCCAAGACAAAGAAGACTCCATATTATATAATTGACTTGTTTTCCTATTCACAATAGATGTAAATTGTCATGTTAACGGTTTTTAGCTCACAGGCTGTTATGTATTATCACAGACTCTAACTGTAACGTTAACCATAACATTTTTATGTTTCCAGAATGGCAACAGGCTAGCGGCAGTCAGATGTAAACATTCACGCCGTGTCGCTACAAGATAGCAATGCACATGCTTTTATCTTTAATAAACCCTGTTAAGTTATATCATGAGTAATTATATGTATGTTACTAATACGTAACAAATTGGCGACGAGGATGGATTTAAAGGGTTTAGCAAGCTACCTGCAAAATATTGATACTCACGCGTTAGGCTTAACAGTGACAACGTGGATTGGTTACAGAACTGAGTGAAATCTACATTCTGCAAACTTCTGATTTTTTTTTCTCCAAACATCGTTGTGAAAAATGGCTACTTTCGGCAGCTTAGAGCCTTTCAATGTATCGGAACCATCAACGTGGGACTCTTATCACGAAAGATTGGAATGCTTTTTAGAAGCGAACGATGTCAGCGACTCGACGAAGAAACGGGCCATATTTCTGAGTGTGTGCGGCGCGAAGATGTACGCGACAATCCGTTCTCTCGTATCCCCAGCAAGCCCTTCTTCTAAAACATACGATGAACTAATACAACTTGTCAAAACTCATTTCTCGCCAAAACCTTCAGAAATCTTCCAGCGATTTCTATTTTATAGAAGGAACCAACAATCGGGGGAAAGTATAAATGCATTCATCGCGGAATTACGAAAACTATCCGAACACTGCAATTTTGGCTCATCGTTGGATGTCATGCTCAGAGATAGGTTGGTGTGCGGGCTGCTAGACGAAGCTCTCCAACGACGCTTACTTGCCGAAGCATCGCTGACTTTTAATCAAGCACTAGATAAGGCCTTGGCAGCAGAGACTGCTAATTTTCATGTAAAGGAGATTCGGAGCTCCGGATCTGTCTCAGCGATGCCTCTCGACAAGAGACAAAATCGAAATCAAAAGCAATCTAAAACTCAATCACAGAGAGAAAATTGTGCTGGTTGTGGAGGCAACCATTCAAGATCACAGTGCAAATTTAAAGATGCTGAATGCCATGCCTGCAAAAAGAAAGGCCATATACAAAGGGTCTGCCGGAACAAATCAAATTTTACTAGGAAAACAGTACATGAACAGAATTTAGAAAATAGCGATACTGATTCCTCTGAAACAGAGAGTTTAAACACCTTCCATTTGAAATATGTGTGTCTCAATAATGTGGAAACACCAAACATGAGAACAACTGTCCTGATCAATGGTACACCATGTGTTATGGAAGTAGATTTGGGAGCCAAAATATCCATCATTGACAAAAGTACTTTTGACCAGTTATATCCTCACGAGGTTCCACTGTTGGAAAAGTCTCCTTTTATTGTTAAAGACTATAATAAACAACCAGTAGAAATTTTGGGTCGGTGCCAAGTAGATGTTAAATATGCTTCATTTGACCGGAAGCTTCCACTTCTGATTGCTAAGAAGAAACGTCAAGGACTTTTAGGTCTGAATTGGTTTGAACCATTAGGAATAAAGGTAACAGGCATCCATAGCATACAACAGTCTATCATTGATGATGTCTTAAGTGAATTCCCTGATGTTTTCAAGGAAGAATTGGGAAGCTTTACAGGTACTCCTATCAAGTTGCATTTAGATCCCACAGTCCGTCCAATCCAGCTGAAAGCTAGAAA
Organism: Maratus michaelseni; assembly: GCA_963931845.1. Lineage (NCBI taxonomy): Eukaryota > Metazoa > Arthropoda > Arachnida > Araneae > Salticidae > Maratus > Maratus michaelseni. The sequence continues at coordinate 33,815,241 of OZ007600.1, forward strand.
TGTACCATTTGCTCTAAGACCCAAGATTGAGAAGGAGTTGCAACGATTACAAGACCAGGGAGTTCTTGAACCAGTTAGTTACTCTGATTGGGCAACTCCTGTAGTTCCTGTCCTTAAATCTAATGGGGAAATTAGGCTCTGTGGTGACTATAAATGTACAGTCAACAAGGCTTTAGGCACTCATCCATATCCAGTGCCAGCAGTAAATCAAATACTCGCAGAATTAACAGGAGGCCAACATTTCGTAAAGCTTGACCTGTCCCAAGCATACCTGCAATTAGTCGTGGATGAAGCTTCTGCCATGGTACAAACAATTGTGACACATCGTGGAGCATTCAAGTGCAATCGACTCCAATTCGGAATTTCCACAGCTCCTGGAATATTCCAACGGTTCATTGAGTCATTGGTCATAAACATACCAGGAGTGTTGCCATACTATGACGATGTCTTAATCAAGGGTTCAACACTAGACGAACTAGCCAAGCGACTTCGAGAAGTTCTTGACCGATTCTCCAAGGCTGGGTTACGCTTAAACAGAGAGAAATGTATCTTTGGAACCTCCAGCATTGAATTCTTAGGGTATGAAATCAATGAGAAAGGTATTAAACCCACAAAGGAGAAAGTGACAGCTATCCAAGAAGCCCCTATACCAACCAAGAGAGAAGAACTCCAAGCATTCTTGGGCCTACTGAACTTTTATCATGTGTTTCTACAAGATAAAGCAACAGTGGCAGAACCTCTTCATCGCTTGCTTGACAAGGGAGCAGTGTGGAAATGGAAGAAAAGCCACGAAGAAGCTTTTAATAAGGTAAAAAAACTCTTGTCAAGTGATTCCCTCCTTGTACATTTCGATGAAAAGAAACCAATCATCCTCACATGTGATGCTTCCCAGTATGGTGTTGGAGCTGTCCTGAGCCACGAATTGTCAGAGGGCGTAGAAGCTCCAGTGGCATACTATTCAAGAACAATGAACCCAACTGAGCGCCGGTATGCCCAGATTGACAAAGAAGCCTTGGCCATTATACAGGGTGTTAGGAAGTTTCACAACTACCTCTATGGACAAAAATTCGAAATAAGAACTGATCACAAACCTTTACTAGGCCTTTTGGCCAGTGACAAACCCACACCAACTATGCTGTCTCCTAGAATGCAACGATGGTCCCTAACCTTAAGCTCATATGACTACCATCTTGTATACCGACCTGGCAAATTAATTTCCAATGCAGATGGACTTAGTCGTCTACCTCACCTGCAGATGACCCATCATGAAACATCTCCCAATGAAGTGTTACTCCTGGAGGCTTTGGACAAGCCCCCTATCTCAGCCAAAGATATTGCACGAATGACACTCCAAGACCCAATCTTAGCTCGAGTGCTCAACTGGGTTTTGAAGGGGTGGCCGGCTGAAAAGCCAGATGAAGAATTCGCCCCTTATTTTCAACGACGATTGGAAATCTCAGCCCACAGAGGATGCCTCCTTTGGGGATGCAGAGTCATAATACCAAGGAAGGCACAAGAACGTCTACTGGCTACTCTCCACAATTCACATCAAGGCATTGTGCGAACAAAAGCTCTTGCAAGAAGTTACATGTGGTGGCCGAGGATGGACAGCCAAATCGAAGACACAGTAAATAGCTGCAATATTTGCCAACAGACACGACATGCTCCTCCTAAGACAGTGGGAACATGGGAGTGCATTAAAAAACCTTGGTCAAGACTCCACATCGATCATGCTGGTCCTTTTCAAGGATCCCTTTTCCTCATTGTTGTCGATGCATACTCAAAATGGCTAGAAGTTGTTAAAGTCTTGTCAACAGACTCAGTGTGTGCTATTGAAGCTCTGAGGAAGCTCTTCGGTACACATGGCATCCCTGACACTGTAGTGTCAGATAACGGACCTGGCTTCAAATCCTCAGAATTTGACGAGTTCCTTAAGAGAAATGGAATCTACCATTCTTTTACAGCTCCGAGACATCCTTCATCGAATGGGCAAGCAGAGCGGATGGTGCAGACAACAAAAGATGCACTTCGAAGAATTATTACTGGGAATTGGATTTCTAGACTTGCATCATTCTTATTAGCACAACATGCTACACCCAATGCTACTACAAATGTGTCTCCAGCAGAGCTGCTTATGAACCGCCGTTTGAAAACCTGCCTGGACAGACTTCATCCTGATTTTACGGAGCCTAATCCCAAGAATCTGTCTAATCCAAGGTTCCGAATGTTTGCACCTCTAGACTCGGTGTATGCTCGAGGATTCCATCCTCACGACAAATGGGTACCAGCTACAGTCACAGAAGTAACTGGCGCCACAATGTATGAGGTCTTAACGAATGAAGGTCTTGTGTGGAAGAGACACATTGACCAATTAAGACGACGTCAAGGTAATCTTCAGCATGTGACAGACACTGGTAATTCCTCAGCATCATCCTGTGGTCCAACACCTTCACCGCTGATGTCAGGATCAGTAGAAGACAGCGAGGACACCGAGCCAGCAGGAGGCACCAAAGATCCGGGACTGATAACAAATGACACGGTTCCAGAGCCTGTGGATACAGATAGTTTAATTGGGATTGCACCTGCAGGAGATAGACAGATCCCTGATGTTACAAGTCCAACATTCCTCCCATCGAGACCAGTTAGAGCTAAACATCCACCAACTTGGCTAAAGGACTACGTTACAAAGGGAGAGGGATGTTATGTATTATCACAGACTCTAACTGTAACGTTAACCATAACATTTTTATGTTTCCAGAATGGCAACAGGCTAGCGGCAGTCAGATGTAAACATTCACGCCGTGTCGCTACAAGATAGCAATGCACATGCTTTTATCTTTAATAAACCCTGTTAAGTTATATCATGAGTAATTATATGTATGTTACTAATACGTAACACAGGCTATCAAAGCCTGAGAGCTAATGGCCATCGGTTCTGTATGTACGTAACGCGATAACTCTTGATAGAACTAACCGCTTTGCTTCAAATTTTGTTTATAGGTTCATTGTGATAAGGCGTTTCCCTGATTAGTTTTGGGGATTCATTAGTTAATTATAAGGGGGTACGGGGAATGATCCCCCTGTTAATATATTGTCAATTTCTTTATTTTTCGAGGGTTTATTTCAAATTCTTTGAAATAAGAGTATAATATACAATTAGTGTGAATAGCCTTTGAGCTCAATGCCCTCAGTTTAACTGGGCAGTTTTCTCTTTATTTATTAGCTCACAAGCGATCAAAGCCTGAGAGCTAATGTGTCCACAGGTTCTGTATGTACGTAAGTATGTATGTACGTAACGCGATAACTCTTGATAGAAATATCCAATTTGCTTCAAATTTGAATACAGGTTCATTCTGATAAGGCGCTTTCCTGATTACTTTTGGGAGTTCATTGGTTAAGTATAAAGGGGGAGTGAACAGGCACTAATCCCTCCTCCTTAATTTATATAAATGGATTTTTCATGCAGAATTATCCGATTTGCTGCAAATTTGGTATACCTGTTTATTCTGATATTAGTTTTGGAAGTTCATTGGTTAAGTATAAAGGGTGGAAATTGGGAGATAACCACCCCCCCCCCTTAATTTAGCTAAATGGGAACATCATGCAGAATTATTCTTTGAAATAAGAGTATAATATACGCAATCAGTGTGAATAGCCCTGTGAGGTCAATGCCATCAGTTTAACAGGGCACTTTTCTTTTCTTTTTTTAATTAAAAAAAAAAGTTATAAAAATGAATGCTCATAATATTAATTAATTAATAGAAGAATAGTTTCCCCCCTGTAAATACACAGTGGCAAAAAACCGTTGATACTGAAAAATAAATAAGTAGATAACATTTTCTGTCATTCATATCAAAGTTCTATTTATAGTAACAGGCTAACTATTTTATTATAAAATTATGTTCCTCTGTTTTCTTTACAAAATGTTTAATTCTGTTCATTTATGATAAATAATATACGTTTTAGCATATGTTCAAATTCAAGCGATATCGAATTACTGATGATAAAGCAGAGGCGCACAAGAGCAGTCATCGTAATTTCATTACGTTGCTGTACTACAACGAATACCGTACTATTACATTACATAAAATATTATATTATAGAATATGTCAGCTTTATATCATAAAATACAGCATTTTTGTAACATTTTTCAGTAATCATAAAGTATAAAGGAAAAAATCTGCACATATCCATAAATAATTAACAAATTTTGTATCACTGATGGATATCAGAAGTGATTATAGTAAATTTCAGCTACTGTTGCAGTGCGCAAATGCAGATGGTCACTTGATCACCGACTCGTGAGTGTCATGCAAATGCATTAGAGGTCTGCACAGGCCAGAATTTCGGGGCCAGGCCCGAACGAAATCTATCTTGCCCGTTGCAAAAGTTAAAAGTTTGGCCCGGCAAGTACAAAAATCAAAGAAAACAGGCCCGACCCGGTCAGTGACAAAATCAGTTAAATCATGGCCTATCCAGTCCGCTCAATTTGTATTAAAAAAAATTCCGATTTTACTCAACATAAAATTAAGATTCTTTTAAAGAATATTGCATACATATTTTTGGAGAAATTTTACAATATATTTTAACTTATCATATGTTTACAAGATAGAAAAAACAGAATAGCAACATTTTCACTCTCAGATTAATCAGATTTTTCAGCCTTCAAATAAAGATTCAATCTAAGAATTAATGTAGTTTAGAATAAAAGAGAAAAAGAGGGTTAAAAAATCATAACTTTTAAGCTGTATAAAAAAGTAGATTTTTGAAAATATTTCTTCGTAATTTATTAATGTTCTTCTCAAATTGAATGGCGCTACTTTCTGACACATTTATGAAATCAATTTTCTTCAGGAATGCATAAAATTGACAAGTGTTCTTATTCAGAAACTATGTAATCGAATAGCATTTTCCTTTTTTCTGATAAATGCAAAAAATCTTTCTGAAAATACTATCAGAATTGGCGTTTTGAATTAAATTTCCGGACGCGATAGCACAGTAAAGAAGAAAAACCTATCGTCACAAGTAAGGAATACTTATATCTCAATAGGTTATTTATTTATCAAAAAAATGGAAAACAGTACTCGATTCCAAATCGCTTCAAAAGTCAGACCTGTCAATTTTATGCCTTTACAGTTAAAAATAAAAGTCAAAAAAATGTTTCGGAGAGTTTCAGGTTGTTAAACTGGGAATTTGAGAATCACTTAAAGTATATTTTCACTGAATCCATTAACAGCAACTTATTATTTCTATTACTATTTTGACAAAACAAACTCTTTGGGCACAATTAAGTCCAGTTCCAACCCGGCTCGACTGTATATAAAAGAATTTAAGCCTGATCTCGGCTCAGCCAGAGTCTGCTAAAACAATAAAACTTGGACTCAGACACGATGTAAACATCCGATGTCGATCTCTACGCTTGACATGTTATATTACTGTATTGATGATGTTGCTAAACTAGCGTCACTTCATGAAGCAGATTTATTCTTATTCTCGCGAACGTTATCATCACATTTTACCGGCTTCGTTTAATTTTTTATATCAGGCCGGTTAAACGTAAAATTAATTTTTAAATTGGTAGTGATATAGTGACAGTGATGAACTGATTTTTATTCAAAGACGATAAAAAGAGTGTTAAACGTATATCTTTCAAATATTCTGATTCTGACGATGCATGAAAACAACTGAAGTTTCAACAAGTAAAAATCTACAAGTCATCACAGGTCTGAGGCCCGTACCCGGCCCCATTACATTTTTTTTGTTAGCCCGTTTATTTTGTCAGTCGGCCCGGCACAGCCTATCAAAAATCTTCTAATTCTGGCGGCCCGTCCTGTTTTAAAGTTTACCTTCATTTTGCCGGATATGGGCCGAGCCGGGCCTGTGCAGACCTCTAAAATGCATTAGCCCTCCCCCCACCAAAGCGAAATCCTGGGTGCGCCACTGAGCCGATGTATAATCCTAAACTACAGAAAGTCCTTCTGGCCTGTACCGGCATGAAAAGTATTGCTTGATTTTGAGATTTTAGCTAATTCAACTGAAAATACAGAAGCTAAAATGCGCGGAACCCGATTACAGAAGAGTCATTCCCAGTTCTCGTCAATATTGAATTTGAATGAGAATATCGCCAAATTAGACAGACATAGCCAAGTTGGCTTCATATATGGCAACGTATTTTTGTCGCCCTAGGGCCACGACCCGTTTATGCTTTAATCAAGTTCTTTTTATGTGTGTGCTTTTACCCTTTTCCATTTAATTCAAGAGGATATTTTAAACAATATGTGTCTCTGTATTTTAACATATATTTGACTGATCACGAGTATAATCGTGTTTATATGAGCAAACGTCTTTGACTTTAATGCGTGTCCTGAATACTTCATTCCACCTATGTAATGTTTCTTGCATAAAATGTTGGTACTCTTTATCAGAAAGAATTATGTATTTTTATCATACATTAAAGCTGAGGATTGTTGTTATATTCTAAGAAATTTTACATGAAAGATATTTACTGGTGTATATTTTTAAAAAAAGTTAGCTAGACAAATAGTGTTCCAAAAAGGGGGACTTCAAAACAACGATTTCATAGTAAATAGCTGGTCAACAATGTATTAAAATGGAACTATGATGGGATTTACATATGATTGTTATAAAATTATAAGCATCTGCAATGCAAACATGTGTAAATTCATTTTATTTTGGAAAATTAATAATTTTGTATATGACTACAAAATAACGTGTACCCTAACTGTCTACTTTTATGTGTTTTTTCCTTACCAGCATTTTTGAAAAAAAAATGCTTATTTAATCATGGATTTTCTCGATTTAACAAAGAAAATTTTATAAAGAGTAACTAAAAAAGAATAAATAGTGGAAACAAAAGAACGTAAAAGGTGGCAGCTACGGTGCACGAATTCTATTGTGCAATCCTTAAAAAAAAAAAAAAAAATGCAGAATATTAGCGTGAAGTATTTTCTAACCTAAAAAACATCAATCGGCCGTAACACTACTGCGCTCTTTTGGAGTAAAGTCACTTTGCCTTAAATTGAACGATAATATGATAAAATTATTCTATTCATGCCAGTAAAATTATTGAAATATTTATTTAATATAAATAAACGCCTTTCAACGAACAGACCTAGAGTTTGTCCACTCACGGTAACGGGGAGCACCCTACATGGTTGTAAGTCCTCCCCTTTCTATAAGAAAAGGAAAGGCCCTGCTGGCTGAAACAAACACCGTCGTTAACCAATCTACCACACTGCATCTTTGTCGCAGCGATCCTCAGAGTCAAAGAAACTAGAAACTTATATAGTATATCTTCTTTGTCAGAGCAAAGATTATTAGAAGCATGAACATAGAACTAAAGATAAGTTCAAAGAATATAGAATAGATAAGAAGTCTCACTTCGACCTTTGGGTAAAGTCCATAGAACATTTTCAGGAAGGAAAAACATACTTTACAGGGTGCGCCGCCAATAACGCGCATGCGCCAATCCGTTACATACTTGTCCCTCTCACCCTTCCTTCCAGTCAAACAACATTCCACTGTTCCCTTCCGGCTCTTTAAAAAAAAAAAAAAAAAAAAAAAGAGATCGTATATTTTGCAGAATTTCTATCGCTTCATAGCTATATGGTGCAAAAATGGAATGATGGGGTTAATAACAAAAGGTGAAGTTATTCGTTTCAGAAATACAAAAGTGAAATATGCTTTACTTTTCATAAATCATTCTTATACATACAGGAAAAAGTATTGTTAAAATATATGAAATGGATCTTCTAAAAATACAAACTTTGTTAACGATTATTCCACTTGCAATAAAAAAGAAATAAAAAAATCGCTGTGGTGTAATTATTTTTTCAATTAAGTTGTAAATAATCATTTACTTTAATACAACTTAAGAATGGGGGGAAAAAATGCAAAATATTATTCCAATTGACACAAAAGACTAAAATTTTAATAATAGTGGAATTTTACAAATATATCTTTTTAAAAAGTCTGAGAAAGGTTTTAATATTGTTAGAATTCATTTCAAAACATCACTTATACAAATTATTTTTTGTTGTTGTATTTCCTTTTAAATATGTGTGAATTTAGTATATTCACAATATCTACTAATAATCAAATATAGATTTACAAAAGCTTTGTTTTAAAAAACAAAATATAACAGAGAAAATAAAATAAATACATGCACAGTACACAAATAATTTTAATTAAAAAAATCCGATTTAAATCAAATAAATCAGATTTTTTTGATTAAAAAAAATCATGATTTTTATCAACCCTGTCTACTAATAATCAAATGTAGATTTACAAAAGCCTTGTTAAAGCCTTGTTGCAAGTGGAATAATCGTTAACAAAGTTTGTATTTTTAGAAGATCCATTTCATATATTTTAACAATACTTTTTCCTGTATGTATAAGAATATATATATCATTTCCCTCATTTCGAAGAAACAATAAGCTTTCACACATTATTGTTTTGTGATATATATTATTGGCTGATTTAAAAAAAAAAAATTACCTGTTTTTTTTTTAGAAATATTTTAGCTATTTAATCATTCAAATTTAAATTGTAAATATTATCTGATGTTTTGAAAGGAGTTTCTACTTAAATGAAGTAATTATCTCCGTAATTTAGAATAACAGAATAAAGAATGACGAAAAGCAAAATGACCGAAATAAAAAAAAGTAAAAACCACCGGTTGGTTTGCGCTTACTCCCCTGTAAAGTTGTCTATCGCGCATTACTGTTCCTTCTGCCGATTTGACTCGATGCGTTTTACATTACACCTATGGGAGTGAATCTTCTTTACGGAGTAAATATTCTTTGGATAAGTTCATGATTAGAAGTCTGTGTAGCACAAGCGTCTAGGAGTTGCCAAGGCCAGAATTTCAGCGGAAAGCAAGGTCGCTGCTCCTGCCATCTATGGACGAAAATCTCAAGTGCTATTAGAAAGATATTTTCCTTTCTTACCACGTGCTTTATAGGTATCTTACTTTGTGTTTGAGCGATAACTTTAGCGTTTGATATCTTAGAAAATACTGATTAAAACTTATAATCTGTCATGGATATTGAAGAGGATTTTAAATCGCAAGAACAAGATTCAACTTCTAATATTCGTGGTGAAAATAAAAGGATGTTTAATTAATGTGATGCTTACAACAGCGTCTATTATTTATATGAGTCTTTATTTCCCTTCCTTTTCCTCCACTATTGCAGTACACATAACATACACACATATTACATATACTTCTAAATTTTATTTCAGATTTACTAGCTTATGAAATCATATAATATATTGAAAGCTTTAAGGATTCTCATAGAAGGAAGATTATAACTATTAATATTTTTAATATTAAGAATTTTTTAAAGATTCTTTTAAATTCATTATTTTTTCATCTTGTTAAGAAACAAGAAAAGTTTAATTTAAAGAAGAATTATATTTAAATAATATCTTTAAAATAATAATATAATAAATAATAATATAACAACAATAAGAATATAATATAATAATAATAAATATCTTTAAATAATTATCTTTATAATATCTTTAAATTATTTAATTAAAAAATACATTGAAAGGCCTTATTTTTCAAAAAAAATTCTGAATTCTTATTTAATAAAAGAGAAAGTGGGACGAAATAAAATAGTAATGCTCTTAGCTATCAATTACCTTCAATAATTTTAGCTAAATCTAAGTTGGGTGTGTAAATGATTTTTATGAAAATACTAGTACAAGTTATTTAACAATTCACATAGCCCTTCATAAGTTTTTAATAGAGAAAATTATTTTTTACGTAAAAAACTAAAAAAGGATACATTTATTTAAATTAATTCTGATAAATAATCCAACAAAATGAAATAAATTGCATTAAAAAAACGCAATAAGGTATAGCTATCTTTTAAACACATTTAAAAAAAATTATAATTATTAAATTTTGCATTTTACAACTTAAAAAAAACAACAACCTATAAACTAATTCATGTTTGTTTGTTTTTTTGCAGCTTTCTACTTAGCCATTTGGCTCGTATATAGCTGACATGGAAACAGGTCTCCTAATTTTGAACCAATTCCAGAGGAGAGACCTGCATCTGGATTGGCACCCCCAGAGGTAACGCTTATATAGAACTTGGGGGACTTTGGAGCCACGAGCAGATTTAACGTGCACCAGCTCCCATTAACGTACACGGTCCCACAGCAGAGGCAGACGAGAGAGGATAGACGATGCACCCTCCCAAGACCTTTGTCGATGCTGCCTGGCTTTCAGTGATCTTACGAGAACCGAGCTTCACCGTCCGCGCCACTGCGGGACACTAATTCATTAATTTACTTCAATCAGTGTAGTACAAGATGAGTAATTCCTGATTTCATTTTATGCCAATAGATGGTAGCAGCAGAGACCTACATTCAACTTATTGAAAATTTGGCCTTGGCTTAATTATTGCAACTTTTCCCCTAGATGCTTGTTTTTATAATATCATAATATATTATAATGTTTTTATAATAATTGTTATATATTTATATAACAAAATTTGGGCCCCTTCACAAAAATCTATTTAATAAAATGGGCCCCTTCACAAAAATCAATTTAATAAAATGGTCCCCTTCACAAAAATCAATTTGACAAAATGGGCCCCTCCACAAAAATCAATTTGATAAAATGGGCCCCTTCACAAAATTCTATTCCATAAAAACTTACTATTTATTATTTATTTATTATTTTGTGATGTTTTAAAATGGCCCCTTCACAAAATTCTATTCCATAAAAACTTACTATTTATTATTTATTTATTATTTTGTGATGTTTTAAAATGTGTAATTTGTAAACAAACAAGTTCACCAGAGAGGTAAACTTCAGCAAAAGGATTAAAAAAAGTTTTTGTTTATAAATGTTTGGTTCAAATTTGATTAACTCGATTTCAACTTTCATTGCAAAATGTTATTTTTCAAAAAAATATAATAAATTTCACAAAAATAACCTTTACTTTTCACAAAATGGGCTCCAAGAAAAAAAAACCTGCATTGACCCATGAAGACACCTTGTTAAATTTTAAAATCGCGTAATCAAATGCAGGGGTGGTGAAAATTTCGTTTCAGGGCTTTCGAAGCACTCATATAACCAAGAGCTTTAAGCCAATTCAAGTAAGGTATCAAATGATCCCTCAAATGGAAAGAAATTCTTTTAATCCAAAAATAGCATAAATAGTTTTGTAATATGCTAACAGAAATGAATGAATTCAAATTTCTAATGGTATTTCAATAAAACTATTTGTTGAAGGATATATTAAAGAAGTGATAATAAAAACTTCCAAGTTTTTGTAACAACATAAAATTAAAATAATGAAGTACCAATGGTATTTCAATGAAAGTATACTTTGAAGGATATCTTAAAGTAGTGATGATGAAAAATTTACAAAACTTTTGTAACAACATTATATAAAAATAATCAAATACATATTGAAAGCCTTGATTTAAAATCTTTCAAGTCTAATAATTTTCACTTTACTGCCATTTTTATCTTTGTGATAAATTCAAAACATAAAATCTATAAATAATCATTATTTTTAGTATGAACAATTGCTTTGCAGTCAGAGTAGAGTTTTGAAAAATATTGGTGGGGCTCAACTCTAATATAACTCTCTTCCACATAAATACATATATGTGTGTATTAATAGAGATCGATTACCAATTTAATGTTGCTTCTTGAATTTAAAGAAATTAGACAAAATCGTATATTGTTAAATAAATCACAAAGTAAATAAAAAGTTAAGACAATTAAAAATTTGAATAAATTCAATTAAAAATTTGAATATTTGTCCCGTTATGAAATGATATACTCGCTGTTATTCGTGAATAGTTTATAATAAAATAACAACAAAAGTTTAACTTTAAATAACGGTTTTTTTTTTTTTTTTTCAGAATACAGAATAATTTTCTTATTTTCATTTTTATATGGCCTTTTAGCTATAAAAGTACAAACATTTAGCAGTTTATTTTAATTTTAAAAAATGGAACATAAAGTGAAAAGGTTCCCTAATACCATTTATCTCTGTAATAAAAGAAAAAGAAAAAAAAAAAGGCAAAATTTAAGAAAAAAGATTATTTACAGGAAAAAAAATAGCATATTTAATACTTCATAAATTAATAGAAAAAATAACTTTTTTTATATTAGAGGAAAAAAAAAAGAGTGTTTTAGAAATTATTGGTGGGGTTCAAGCCCCGTGGGCACATACAACTCTACGCCTATGTTTGCAGTTACAGATTTTACAAAGACCAATTGTGCGATTTTTAAAATCATAACTCTGATGCTATTTCAGACCGAAGTAAAAAGCCTTGCTCAACTAAGTCTTCTGGAACAATATCCCCACAACTTGTTTCTGGACTGTTAGCTATCTTATCAATTTCTTCATCTAACGTATCAAGATCCTCATCTGGATTATATTTCAGGATGATGTTATATAAAATACAACATGCAAGAACAATTTTATTTACTTTATCAGGTGCATAAAGAAGTCTGCACCCATCTTCCTGTTTTAATAGTTTGAACTGGGATTTTAAATGATATATGCATTTCTTGATTATTCTTAGGCTGTTCTGGTGTAATGCATTATACTGTTGTTCTCTAGGGGAATTAATTTCCTCATAAGGAGTCAATAAGTACGGTTCAAGGGGATAAGTACTATCACCAACAAGAAAATGTCTTCTAGGAACAAGTCCTTTTTCAAACATATTCCTAACAGTGCTATTTTTCCATACTGTATAATGACTGTAACCTCCAGGACAATCTGCTATGACATCTAAAATCCTCATCTCGGAATCACATATCTATAAAATGGAAAAAAAAAATTAGTCCTATTATCCATACTAAAATCAATGAACAGAAAATAATTATTCTTCAAAATACAATAAACATGGGTGTCTACATGAGAGGGCAATTTCCCTCCCCTTCCCTTTAAATTTCCAAATTTAATTAACTAAATTATCCTTTCCTCTTATAATTTTGAGAAAAAATAAAAGTATTTTTCCATTATACCAACACCATTATCGCCAAGCATAATAGTTGGCACCAAATAAAACATTAAAAAAAAAAAAAAAAAAAATATTGTTGCTGCAAAAGTGATTATTTTAACCCATTAACGATGACTTATTTTACACTTCTTTTAATACTTCGATACCAGTTGACATCAGTTTTCCCATACTGTTATTTTAACTGATTGAATCTCTGATAGTTTCACATTAGATAATATGAATTATTTTTTTACTAAGATACTGGTGTTCATATTTAAAAGTTTCGTATCACTTAAATGGTAATTTTTTGTACCAACCAGCATTAATGAGTTAAAAATATAACATTTGAAAATTACAGACTTTCACAAACCATTTTATTAAATGAATATAAATATATGCTTAAAATAAAAGAACAGATAAATATTATACAATAAAATAAAACTCAATTTAAACTGCAGACATGAACTTGCAAATGTCTCTTAGCATTGCAATGCACATTTCATTTTTAACACTTTCCAACCTAGTTGAAAAGTGTTTATGACTTTGGTTTGTCTGGCCATGCTCTAACTTGCGTAAATACATTTTGATTGTCCTGAAATTTTTGTATGTTATTATTGTTTACTATAGCATGATCCCTGTTGAAAATGAAGTGTGTAGCACATATAGTTTTTTTTTACAGGGACAGTCAAAAGTATTGTTACATTACAGTCAATGGGAAAAAATCTTTTCAAGTGCATTTTGATGATGCTATGCCATTTGAAACATAATGAAATTGAAATGCAATTATGAAGCGCACTAAAACATGCTTTTTCTAGAATGTGGGGTGCAAAGCATTTATTATTCATTTACAGGGTTAAACAAAAGAATTAATTCTGTTACACACTGTTCTACGGGGGGGGGGGGGGGGGGGATTGTTTGCAGTGTAATTTAATTATGTTTCACTATTTCAAACATAATGAAATTTATATGCATTACTGTACACTATAAATTGCTCACTTAAAAGTATGATGTTCATTGCATTTATCGTTCATTTACAGGAACACACAAAAGATATAGGTTACAGTACAGATGTGTAATAATTATAGTTTATGTGTGATAAGTGTGTTTTCAACTTTGGTTAGTGCTTAATTAAATTTCTGCATAGTGTGTGGTGTGTATAAATTCGGTTGATCATATACAGGGCTACACAAGGTGATTCGTAAGTATTACAGACTATGGAAGTGAATTGCTTAAGGGTAGTTTTTAATTGTGTTATGCAGTTTCCAGCTGAACTATATTTAGTAGACTAATAGAAGTTTGTGGAATATAAATAAATTTATATACAGGGCTACTCACAGATCAAGATACATTGTCGTTTATGACTGGTAATTGCTGGAAGGGAGTTTTAAGTTGCCTTATGCGTTTTTTACCTGAATGAAATTTTAGCTTAATGTGTGGTGTACAAAAGATCTTGAGTGCATTTCAATCTATTGGCGAAAATTGCTAAATGTGAATTTTCTAACTGAGCTAAACTTTATCATGCTATGTAGCATATATCCTGATATATAGATCATATACAGAGCTGAACAAAATAATTCGACTACCTTTCTGATACTGGAAGGTAATTTCAAAAACTGGATTTTTCAATGTGTTATATGTTTTCTAAACTGTTTACTTACATATCTTCTTTGACCGTATTTAACGGTGAAATTCCATTACAGTTTTCTGGATGTGTTGGAAAGTGTTTCGTAATCTATGATTGACGCATGATTTTTTGTTCTTGTTTGATTAAAACTTTGCCACATGAACTCTGTGAGAGAAGATGATATTTTTTATATGTTTGTTTCAGTAATAACATATTATCTGAAAACAAGCAAATTAAGATGTTTTGTGCAGATATGTTTAAATAATAACGCATGATGTTCAATAAATAATGAGTCATAATGTTTGGCACGGTTTGCAATAGAAATATTTTGCATGGTCAGGGTTGAAATAAATAATGCATTATCATATATTTTGGTATGCTGTTGGTATAACAGAAAAATTACCAAAAATATTATACTCAATTGATTTAAAATAATTAAGCAGTATGAGAAAAAGGAACTAAGGAAAATGAGAAAAAGGCACTACGAGAAAAAGGAACTGTTTCAATTCTTCATTTTGAAAAAAGTCAGTAGAGGCTCATTTTTAGATTTTTAATATATCTTATTTATCGTATTTCTGTTATTGTTTTTTTATGTTAATATATTTAAAATTGTCTGGCATGTATGCTTCTGACAATCAAATTCTTAGTTCATTTCATGTTTGTATTTTTCAATAAAAAAAAACAAAAAAAACAGCCTTGGCAGTGGACTACAGGCACATCTGTTTACTAAAATCTTTCTCCTTTCTGGATTTTGTTCTGTGAGCGCTCTTGACAGAAGAATTTATATTTCAAAAACAAGTTAAGATTTTCACTACATCTAGTTATTTTCTAAAATATACTGAAATTTAAAAAAAAAAAAGGATTTAGAAAAAAACAGTTGCCTAAAAAATATGTATTATACTGACTTTTTTTTACATACACTGGGTTTCATAATGATATGAACACCTAGTAATTTTGTGATATCCTGGCAAAAATTCATAAATAATTATTAGAAAATTCCATTCTTGAGACAAATACAGTAATTTTACACAATACATAGCTGTAAAAGAAATATCTAACTTTAAATTCATTGAAAATATGAATTATCTAAAAAAATTGTGTTGCAAAATGATATGCACATTGATTGAAATTATCACTAAACGAGCATGGAAACTGTACAGGAATATTGAATGCTGAGAAGAAGAAACCGAAAAATGCAAATTTGTTTAGCATATAAAGATACTTTGCAGACTAGGAAATTTTCAAACCTGATTGCAAAGTGCGTTCTAGAAGTATGGGTCGTAAAAGTGCTTTAAGTGGTTTTGAGAAAGGAAAAATTGCGGCTTTTAAACAGGGGTCTGTCCAGACTTTTTTCACAGGGTCCTGTTTTTGTTAAATTGTGAACAGCTTTTTATATTTGTGAAAAATCTAATCATAACTTTGTGAATTTGAAATGGTTGTTATATTCAGGTTCTTGTTTATGCCTTTTAAAGAAAATATATGGATATAAAATACAGATATTTTCTTTATATACGTAAAAGTGACAGGTCAGATTTTACTTTGTTTGAAATGTTTGGTTTAAATATGGAAAAATTTTGTGAAAAACCTACTTTTAAGACAAAGAATTTTGTGAAGGGTCCTTTTTTTAAATGAAAAATTTTGTGAAGAGTCCTTTAAAGGACCCAATTTTTTCCTAAACAGATCCCTGTTAAGGATCAAGGACTTTCGGCCAGAACTATCGCAAAAAAATTTAAAAGATCTCCAGGTGTAATATTAAATTTTCTTCAATTAAAAGAGGATTATGGAGCAAAGAAGTCTCCGGGACATCTGTCAAAGCTGTCCAAATTTGCCAAAAAAACGCCAATATTGTAGCCTCCCTCCTCCCCCAAAATCATAACTTTTTTTTAATTATGGTCAGATTTGAAGTTCAAAATCTAACCATAATTAAAAAAGTTATGATTTCGGGAGAGGATAGGGGGAGGGGCAAGGAAGGGGGACGTGGGGGAGGAAACAATATTGACAGATACAACTTAACTAACAAGCATCCTGAGTAAAGTGGCTCTAAATCAAGGATGGTGTGTTTTAACTGGAAAAAAAATGAAAATTTTGATTATTTTTCATAAACAGTGGTGACAAACAGTTGCAGATATAATACCAATGTTTAGTCATTAACCAAATGACTTGGGAAAAATATCAGAAAAGATCCTGTTCAAATCTGACCATAATTAAAAAAGTTATGATTTCGCGGGAGGGGGTGGGACAAGGAAGGGGGGTGGGGAGGGAGGAGATAATATTGACAGATACAATTTAACTAAGGAGCATCCTGAGTAAAGTGGCTCTAAACCAAGGATGGTGTGTTTTAATTGGGAAAAAAGCCGAAAACTTTTATTATTGTTCATAAATAGTGGTGACAAACAGTTGCAGATATAATACCAATGTTTAGTTATTAAGCAAATAACTTGGGAAGAATGTTGGAAAAGGTCCCGTTCAAATCTGACCATAATTAAAAAAGTTATGATTTCGGGAGAGGAGGAGGTCCCCTTCCCCTTAATTTTTATCTCACATTGACGATCTTTCATTTTCAGTGGCTTGGGCATCAGCCCTTCCTCTTTCTAAATTTTTATTAAATTCAGACAAGAAATTCTAGCTAAAATATAGATAGCCCTTTTTTCCCCCACCCCTTGGTTCCCTACGCATATCGTTCATATTTTGAATATTATTTCTTCTCTGGATTCACTTCTCTCTGGATTTCCCTCTAACTCTAAACTGAAACGATAACAATTTTACCTGGAAAGAAAAAGGCCTTTAAACAAAATTTGAAAGTAGCTAATATATTATATGCTGCTATGCAAAAGAAATGAGCGCTAGAAATATCAATTATTATCTGCTAATCCGCGTTATCACAATTTATGATCAAATTTTCAGCCATTTGATCAATAAGTTAAGGAGTTAAGCTATCTATGTGAGAATCGATTCTAAAACATCGATACTAGAGTTTGTTAATCGATTATTTTTTTAATCGATGTTGTTTTATACAGTATCGATGTTGATCGATTATCCAAATTTTTCAGAATCGCCCATCACTAGTTTAAAGTCTTTTGATGTGCTTTTAATGATAAAGGTAATGCAGTTAAAAATATTTATTACATAATCTATTTAGGGGGGGGGGGGGGAACGCTGTAACACAAAATAAAATAAATCATTTATCTTACCAACTGAACTTTCACTGAATATTCATTATTGAAATTCAAATATGAATTGACATTCACTTCAGAAGGCTGTTTAATGGGGATATGAAAACAATCTATGCATCCGATAAGGCCTGGAAAGCCTGTGGCCCTGTAAAAGTCCTCTGTCACTTTTTCCAGATCATCAGGTATAACAGGAAAATGAATGTATTTGTGAATCTTAGGAAGAATCGCATTCAGAAATCTATCCATATTTCTTGACATAGTAGCTTGTGAAAGCTTCATGAAGTCGCTACAGGAAACAATATTCTGATAAGTGTTTGTGCTTAATAATTGTAAACAACTCAGCACCTAAATAAAATAAAATGCACATATATAAGTCAAAACATATAGGGCGAAATGCAAATTTCACCTTATTTTATTCATAAAATATCAATATAAGATTCGATAGATCCCACTGTTACTTCACAGGTGACATTTAAAGCCAAGATGAAGCTGGAGTTCAGATGCATAAGACGACAGTGAGTAAGGATTTTCGCAACCTGATGATGGTCGCGGTAGTCGGCCAAAAGTACTCAGACAGTTTTTAAACATCTATTTGTGTCTTTTAAATGTCCCCTGTTAAGTAAGAGTGGGATCTATATTGATATATCATATCATATTATACAGGGTGGTTATAATATAAGTATCTCTATTTGGAGCTGTCTGTAGCTCGAAGGAATAACCCGAATGAAACCAAAATCGGTACACTTACTAGTAGAGAAGGGGGAAGAAAAATGGAACAGTAAAAAAATGATTGCAATAATCACCAACAGATGGTGCTACTGAGTGTTAAATGTAATGTGTAATACAAGAACAAAGAATTAGGGCGTAAAACCAGATGGCATACCTAATTTATTGGAAATGTCACAGTGGTACAGTAGAACCTCGATTAACCGAGCTTCGATTAATCGAGGATTCTGTTAACCGGGCCAATAACAAAGTGTGATTTTTTTTTTTTTTTTTTTTTTGTGAATGAGCCTTGAAAAATACCACACGTTTTAGTTCACTGTCCATGCTACAGGCTACATAATTATTCAAAAGAGAAGAGAGGATGAATCCCAGCAAAGGGTAAACCCACCGACAGACTGAGAACTATTGAACTATTTGAGATTATTAATCGCATTAAAAGGTGTGAAGAAGTTTTGGAAGAGGACATTTCTGAATGGTTGGACGTTGAAAACCAGCATCCAAGTTTTCAAATCCTTAATGATGAAGAAATTATACAAGCCATTAATTCCTATTGGACATTAATGATGCTGACAATGAGGACCAGGACTTTGAGGATTCAAGGACTATAAGTCATACTGAAGATGTTCAAGCACCAACAACTGCCCTAAAATATTTGGAGCAAAAAAGCAATGTTGCGCCGATAGATCTTCTGCTGCTCAAAAATTGGCGTGATCGGACAGCCACTGATAGAAAATCTGGACTTAATTTAGAATAGTTAAAAAAATTTCAATTTGCTTTTTAAAATTTACTTATTTTTAGTTGATTTCCTTTTTAAATTTGTTGAGCTGTGAAACATAACTTTACATATGTTTATTTTTATTATTCAAAAGACGTTTTATTGTATTTTATTCTAAGAGATGTTAAATTCGCGAGCACGGTTAGTTTTTATGCACAATTTCTATTAACCGAGATTTCCGATATCCGAGGTACTAGCGGTCCCAATTAGCTCGGATAATCGAGGTTGCACTGTAGTTACGCTTTTGCAAGATGTGTCAATCATGTTCAGGTTCCACATGGCCATTGTGCTGGAGGACACAATCTAGGCGGTGCACAACGTGCTCATCTGCGGAATGTAATGCATCAGAAGTGATGACGCACATGTTGTGATATGCAGTAAAGTCATTGAGGTTTGGACACCTCCACGGTACACAATATTACATTTCACACTCAAAAGCGCCATCTGTCGGCGATTATGGCAATTAATTGTTTTATTGTTCCATTCTTCTGCCCCCTTCTCGAATAGTAAGTGTACCGATTTTGGTTTCATTCCCGTTATTCCTTCAAGCTACAGTCAGCTCCAAATAGAGAACTTATATTATAACCATCTGGTATATCATATCATCATATATATCATTTTATTATCATATCATATATATCATATTGATATTTTATGCACATATAAGTACAATAAAATATTAAAACTGAATAATTATAAACATATTAAAGATATTATAAATCACCAATTAAGTTTTAATTATTACAATTAGACAATAAAATAAATTTAAGTTTAACTATAAGAACTGCATCTTTAAATGATCGATTAATTAACAATAAGATGTTATAAAGTGGTGTAATTCACAATAAAAGGCAGAAACTTTTTTAAAACACCATAAAAAATAAGAAATATACAATGTGTTTCGAAAGAATAGTGTCTTTCTTGCAGTTGTTTATACAGCTATTATATCGCTCCTTTTTCAAAATTCAATCTTATATTACTATTATTGCAATGTTGCCAGATTATAGAATATTTTTATTCAAATATCTACCAGAATTTTCATTTTATTTAAAGAATGATATTCTACAATTAAATAAAATCGAGATTACTAGTTTAAAAAAGTGATAGACATTTTGAATAATAATAAAAAAAAAATCTGTAATCTGGCAACACTGTTACTGAGACAACAATAACTATTGAACTATTTTGATTTCCAGATAAATTTACATTGTTCAATTTAAATATTATTTAGCTGAAAATGCAATCTATTTTGGAAAATGAATATCGTTAATATTGAATTGTGTTTCTTTAATATATGAACTTTTCTAAGCTAAGAGAGGATTTTTTTATGCAGACAGGTCTTGATTATGATGAGTCTGGGCCACAAACAGGTCTTGGCAAATTTCTCTTGAACCTAGAAGCAGTAGCGTAGCTAAGGGGGGGCAAGGGGGGCGGCCGCCCCGGGCGCCGCTGCTAAGGGGCGCCAAATCGAGAGAGGTTTTTAACCGAAATTATTTCACATATTTTCACAATAAATAAAAATTGTTGACCTTTTTTATTGATGTGTGTATGAATTTTTTCTTTAGTGAAAATATTTTATTGTATCCAAATAATAAAAGAGAAATCTTCTATAAATGTTTAAAGCGATGGCTTAACACACTTTGTACCTTGCATGATTGCGTACCTGAAAAGGAGGTACAAAATGATTAAATGGGTGCGGGGCGTCAACTTGAAAGACGTTTTAAACAGAAATTATCTCACGTATTTTGACAATAAATACGGATTGTTGGTCGTTTTGTGTGTGTGTGTGTGTGTGAAGAAATGCTTTGAATAAATTCGGCGAAGGAGGGGGAGTGGAGAGATCTATTATGTGGCAATCGTGGATGGAGGCTCCTGACTGTCTCCAGCTTATAAAACGAAGGGCCATGTGGCTTCACATTTTGATATTATAAGAGCATTTATTTATTTCTCTATTAGTTTTCGCTTTCATTTTTGTGTTCTTAGCATTTCATCTGAATATTTTCGTGTAATGGGGCCTTCTCTGAACCAGTGCAAAATGAATTTAGTTGAAAGAACTGCAAGTAAATATATTATTTCTTCTTTATTGTAAATTCCATTTTTCTGTGGAAGTGGTATTGAGAAAAACAAAATAATAAAATGTGGGCGACCTGCCTCAATTTTTCCCTTCTTAAAACGTATAAAAATCAAAACAGGACTTTTCAGTCTTCCAAGTACGGTCAGTACAGATGACTGCGTGGAAATGGAGTAAAATCAAAATTATTCTCTTAGTTTTGTTTACTGTTAAATGCAAATAAAATTGTGTAATCTGTGTAGGAAAAAAATTGCAAAAGTTAAAAGTAGCAAAATGTCAAAAAAAAAAGGAACTGAGGAAAAAAATATTTAAAAAATTGAAACTCTGAATCATTTAAAGTGAAATATATCGATGCAGTAAAAAACCCTTTTCACACATTTAAAATCTTCGGATCTTTAGATAACTTTCCCAGAATATACTAGGGATGTCTAAATACATTTCTAAACAAAAATTGATTCGAAAATTGATATTTTTGGCATTTTTGCAAAGAAGATTACCTAGGCCCATTAAAGAGGAAATGTGCATTTTTATATTTCAAAGGTAAATTTTCTTCTATTATTTGAGTGACAGACAGTGTTGTTTTCATGATTAATCAGTCTTCTAATTTAAATTAATCAACAATAATAAAAGTAAAAAAAATATATTTTTTAAATTTCACTTTTATAAGCATTCCATATCTTAACAATCACACTTTGCAGGACTGCAATTCATGTAGTTCCAAAAACTTTTATGTTACAATACGTTAATTTGGCATGGGCCCCGACAATTGAAAATTCACGGATTTGATTTACGCTTGGTAGAAAGTGCGAACTGGTGATTTTATTACTATTATTTTTAATTATAATGTTTGCTCAGTTTATTTATTTATTTATTTATTATTTTTTTAAAGCTATGCAATAGAAAATAAAAGCATTATACCAATTATCTATTCAGAATTTCTAAACTGATTTCACAACGTATAGTCGTAATTTATTTAATGACAAGAGGGTTTTTCATTATAATCAAATAATCAAATTTTAATTGCTTAATAGGTGTATAGCCAACATAGTGAAAAAGTACCCAAACCAGGACTCAAACCCGGGTCTATAGCGCATTGACGTTCTACCAACTGAACCATTTGGGAACGGTACTCAGCATGGAACTTTCTCAGTATAACATGTTGGCAAGGCTACAAACGCAGCACAAGATGGAATATTTTCCGTGAGCCACCAACTTTGGGGCAAACACGAAATCAAAGAAAATCCAGCATCGATAATTGAATAAATTCATATTTAATACTTTGGAAAGTTTTCCATAGAAAATTTCACACGCCTTGCATTCATAATAATCAAATTTTAACTGCTTAATAGGCGTATAGCCAACATAGGGAAATTTTTCATTATTGCACCTTTTATTTTTTATTTATATTTTCTACATTTTAATCCTTAAAATATTTCATCGTTGCACTTATACAGCCAAATGGGATATTTTGGAAAGCTTGGTTTAGCGCATAATTAACTCGATTATTTTTGTAATTCGTAACAGTTGTAACCATAAAGATTATTTTTTGTCAATTTATCGTCTGTGGCTGGCTAAATACATGAATTTTTCATTTAGTTTTTTTTTAATACTTATATTAAGGATAAGTCACTAGAAATTTTAAGATAGATTTTTAACTTTATTTAGTAACATATTTATGTGATTTATACATGATTAATATTTCTATATAAATATTGTGGTTACGAAGAGCTTGATTTATTTATTAAAAGTTAAATAAAAAGTGTTGCAAATTTGATACACTTTGGCAGGGCTGTCCAACGCGGCAACCGCGGGCGCCATGACGCCCTTTGAAGATTTTCTAGGCGCCCCTTCTTTACGCCCCTCAATTTTTCTAGATTTTTTTTAAACAAAATTCCGTCTGCAAAGTTAATTTGCGTTAAAATAATTAACATTTGCATACTTTTTTTATTACAGGTGTTATTAAGGTTTTTGCCTCCTTTACATGCAAAAGTCCTTAAAATTGCTCCCCCCTTTTTTTATCCCCAAACCTCGGAAAAAATTAACGTTAAATTTACTATGATATGTTTTTTGTTAAATTTTTTAGATGAGCCAACTCCAACTTAGGACGCCAATGATTAACCACTGTACATACCATACCATTTTAATAACGCATACCACTTTGTCTGTGTATCCTGTAGACATGTGGGAATCACTATCACTGCTAAAGGGAAATAATATTCTTGCATTTTTCGAATCATATGAATAATGGCGCCCTTGATTATGTGCTACAAGCTAAGGTTCGCGCTGCCTCACTGAAAGGTTGGACAGGTCTGCACTATGCATTTAAGGTTTAAATATGCTTTAGTTTATAATTAAGTTCTTGAAATATTAAAATGATGTATTGTCATAGGAAATATACCTGCATACATAATTTTTATATGGTAGCCTATCAGTAAGTTACTGAAAAATCAATTAGATAATGTCATCTTTTCGTATAAAGAACAAGTTAAGTTTAATAAAAGAGTGTAATAAATAAAAATAAATTAATTCATTACGAATGAAATCTTTATTTATTGAATAAAGACACACAAGTAAAGAGATGTATTCGAAAGGTAAAAATAATGGTAATCATAGATAATTTTACAACTAAAATGTTTTTTCTAGATCTTAAGAAATATTTTTTAAAATAGAGAAAACTTTATAAAATTAATAAAAATTCATTAAAGCTACCATAAAAACGGGGCAGACTATATACCAAACTTTTGGGGGATTACTATATTGGAAATCAAATTCTCCGCTCGTTATATCCGGGATTTATTATAAGTCAGGTATGCTATTGCAGAGATCATCTACATACTTTTTATGGCTAAGCCTCAATATTATATTTTTATAGCCACAATATTATAAGTGTCGGGACGCAACCAAAGTTACACCGTTACTTTTAAACAACAAACTCATAAAGTTTGTAAATAGTTTTTTAGATTGTTTTTTAAACCAGAAATCACGATTAAAAGAAAGCAAAAAAGACAGAAAATAACGAAATTTCATCTGAATGGACAAAGATATATATCCATTTTTTTCTTTGTGATAATCAAAGTAAAAGTTTTACGGTAATAAAAATTTGCAAACAAGGTGTACCGTTGTAAAATTTTAAGATGTAGTTTTTATTGAAAATTATGAAATAGTTTTATGAAAGTTTTATTATTTAATAAAGCAAAATGAATTATTGTGATCCAATTGATAATGTGTTAAAAATGTTTGATTGAAAATTTTTTAAAGAAAATTTTAAAACTACACGTTTCCTACAATTTTTAACTTTTCGCAATATTTTTCTTTCATACTTCCCTTACAAATGTGCTCTATAACTGTAATGACCAGATTTTCAAAAAGTTAATTAGTTAAAATGTCATTACAAATTTTAAAATACAAAAAAAAAATTACTTTTTACTTAATATTTTATTTTTAGAAACTAAACTAATTGTTCTACTAAAATTAATTTTACTAACTTTATTAACTTTTTAATTTTATGAAATGCACCTTAAAAAGTGTCAAGGAAAAAAAACGATGGTTGAAAAATTTAAATTCTAAAAGTGTATATAACTGTATGACGCGGTATTTGGCTAAATATCGCGAAATTTGCCGATAAAAGTAGGCCGCTTTACATGAAGTCATCTTGGACTAAAGCTAAGTGTTCACCTAATTCAGTATTGAAGCTAACTAGGAATCTTCGATAGTCAGGTTCACGCGATTTAGCTTCTTGTGTTTGAGTAAGATTAACTGAATTCTGAAAAACTAAGAAGAGAGAACTACCTTTTCCTCTCGGTACAAGCCGGAAGGACTTTTTCGCCTTTAGAAAAAAAAAATCGGTTATTTTTTTTATTTGTAGGGGGGGGGGCGCAAAGTTTGTTCTTGCCCCGGGCGCCAAAAAATGTAGCTACGCCACTGCCTAGAAGCCAGTTTTAAATTTAG
Organism: Maratus michaelseni; assembly: GCA_963931845.1. Lineage (NCBI taxonomy): Eukaryota > Metazoa > Arthropoda > Arachnida > Araneae > Salticidae > Maratus > Maratus michaelseni. The sequence goes on from OZ007600.1 coordinate 33,840,563, forward strand.
GCTATAATTTTTACATTTCCTGACTTTTGTAGTAGTTGTATGTTACTAACAGCTTTGGTTCGAGAAAATCATTTCTCTTTGTATCAGCTCAGTTTTGTTTTTAAAGCATTTGTTAACTGAAAATTATAATAAAGTATTAATGTAATGTTATAGTGATATAAAATCATAATTAGTAACACGCAAATAAATACATTTAATTTTTAATACACACTGCACAAAATGTTTAAATTTAAAGCCATTACAAATTTTTACTATGTTGTTATACAAAACTCTTGCTAATTTTGTCTTTGGTGACTATGTGCATATCTTGTATAGTTAAATTATTAGAATGATTCTAACCTTCTTACTTACAAAGGGTCAGTGCATGCAGTACCTAGAATTTTTCTGTTTGTTATGTTCATTATCACATCTGTAATATTTACAATGTTTTTCCCACTTATTAAGCTTATTGCGAATGTTACATTTATCCCATATGCTACGCTATGACCCTAAAATTGGATCTTCTAACTGATCTAGTCTCCTGTGATTCAAAGATTATTAATCATTCCTGAAAAACCATGGTGAATAATACGAAAAGCAGTCAAGAGTGTGAAACTTATCACTTTTCCATGTAAGATCATGTGCAATGTCACTCATCTGTGAACTAATCAGAGTTTATCATTCGCCATGCTGTCAACTCTGATCTATTTTTAGAATCTCTGAGAAGGGAAATTGATTTTGGGGCCTTTTTTTTCTCTTCTACTTTTGGAAAAAATGTTTTTGCAGGAAATAAAGTTATTAATTCTTTGCACTTACAGTTTATATAAAAAAATTAAAGTGTTATTTTTGCTAATAATGCCATCTGCCTTTACTTTTAATATATATTTTTATTTCATCAGGGTGTGTAGAAAAAAAGGTTGAGATTGCAATTTTAGAACTTAGAATTTAAAAAAAAATTGTTTGTATATTTTTAGTAATTAAAAAAAAAAAAAAATGGGTGACAATAGTTTTTTAACAGAGAAAATACACTATTAATTGACTACTAGAGGAAAAAAAAAATGTTTTTGTGTATTTATTAGTAATGGGTGTTTTGGTTAATAATGTTGATTTAGCTATTAGACTAATGATGTCTATGACGTTTTGAAGGTAAACATATGCCATCAAAAGCCAGTTTATTATTAATTAACAATGCACAAAAAACATAATTTTTCATAGCTTTGAATGTCAATTTTGTACCGTAAAAAGACATTTTGTGGGGACTTCTTTTCATTTGAAGAAAACAGCTGCTGAAAGTTATTGACTGTTCGGTGAAACTTATGCATGTTTTAAACATGCTGTAATCCAAAAAACTTGCTTGAACGATGGTTTAAACACTTTAAAAGTGGTAGTTGGTTGATTTATGATGGCCGATTATCTACTCTAGGGATATAGGCCCTAGGAGGAAGTGCCCTCCGTGGGGGTCTTTCTAAGGGATCGTAACTCGTATTTACGGCAAGGTTTGAAGAAAACCATGGAAAACTCTGACGGTTAGGTCGACAAGCGCAACAAGAGTTTGAACCCAGCACCTCCCATCTACCAGCTTTGAAAGCAGAACCTCTCAGCTACTTGGTAGAGCCTAAAAGTGGTGATTTTGATAGAAAAAACAAAGAGCGTTCAGGACATGCTTTAGGCCATATTTTAAGGGTGCAGTGCTCTGCACTTTTAAAAATTGGCAAAATATACCCTGATCATTTTAAAAGTAGTAAAATGTGCCACTAGTTGTACCAAAAGATTTCTAGTAAAAAAATTCTCCATATCACAGTATTTCTAAATTCATGTATCCAAGAACTTGCAAAAATTATAGAACTCTCTGATTTCTCTAGAAAAATGCAAAAACATACATTTCATGTCACGTGACATTCTTCAAATGATGTTTTATGTTTCTGAACATAAAAATATTTTAGTACCATGTGCGTTAGTCTGTTTAATTATTTCATCTAAAATATTGTCAGTGAATATATGGTGAAAATAATCAATTGGATCATTTTGCAAAAAAGCAACTCAAGCATTTAGATTTTGTAAAAGGAAATACTTCCACAGAAGATAAATATCCAGGGGTGATTCTGAGTAAAAAAAAAATTTTCTGAAATTCACAACAAATTTTCTGAAAAGTTACAACAGAGGGGAGGGGAGGGGGGTGTCCACTCCCGTCACTTTTTTTTTTGCGTCCCTTTGACGAAATTTGCGTTTTTTCGCAATGTTTTTGACGAAATTTGCTGTTTTTTCGCAATCTTTTGACGAAATTTGCCATTTTTCGCAATGGTTTTGACGAAATTTGCCGTTTTTCGCAATGGTTTTGATGAAATTTGCTGTTTTTTGCGATCTTTTGACGAAATTTGTCTTTTTTTGCACTGTTTTTGACAAAATTTGCCGTTTTTCGCAATGTTTTTGACAAAATTTGACGTTTTATCGCGATCTTTTGACGAAATTTGTCGTTTTCTCACGATCTTTTGACAAAATTTGCCGTTTTTCGCAATGTTTTTGACGAAATTTGCCGTTTTTTCGCAGTCACGTTTTTCCCTTCGATCCTTTGACAAAATTGGCGACTTTTCTTTGAACGAATGACGAGATTGATTTTTTCGGCAATATCATTTTCCGATCATATCTGAATTTTCGGATTTATGACCGATATTTCTTTTAATTTTCGGAAATCATTGCCTCAATTTTTCGGAAAATTCGGACCAGAATCACCCCTGGATGAATCATCCCCCCAAATTATGTTATGTAATGAGGAAAGTTGAGGCATAAATATTTACGCAATAACATCTTCATCTGTATTTTCTGCCTGAAAATCTTCAGAAGAAGCATTGTATTGGACAGATTCATCTTCACTATCTGAAGTGAAGTCACTAAAAGACAAGTCCAATGAATCTTCAATTTCACCTGTCAGAGGCATTTTATCTAGTTTTCTTTTTCCTGGACATAAAGGTCCTTCTGATTCATTAAACAGGGTTATCAGGAAAGAATCACCCGATTACAAATTTTAATATTTTCTATAATTACAAACAGAAAATTATAATTAATATGTCATTGTATGGAAAAAACTTTAATTTTTTTTCACAAGATCACAAGTGTTTGATATGACTTCTTTCAGTTACCTATTATCATTGTGACATGCCAATATGTTTCACTATTAACTGTTTGTAAAGCATCACAAATGCATTGTTTAAGTTTGGGCAAACTTGTAGGCAAAGGTGGCATGAACACAAGATCTTTCACATATCTCCAAAGGAAGAAGTTGCAAGGGGTTAAGTCAGGTGACCTAGGAGGGTAGCTGTGTTAGACCAAATCATCGGCTGCACTGCAACCAATCCAATGGTGTGGTAATTCTCTGTTTAGAAATTTACGAACCTCCAAATGCCAATGAAACAGTGCACCATCTTGTTGAAAATGAAATTTTGCATATCTTCTTTAATTGAAGGAAAAGCCAAATTTTCATTGAGGTAGGTAATACCACTCACCGATTTTTCGCAAAAAAAAAAAAAAAAAAAAAAAAACGGTCCGTAAACCTTTGATGTGAAGATACAATGTTACACACTAAAAATTTAACATTTTCCCTTTACAATGACATATTAATTATAATTTTGTGTTTATAATTATGAAAAATATTAAATTTTGTAATTGGATGATGCTTTCCTGATAATACTGTATTTATAACTCATATGACATGTTATAGGAGGAAAAGTTGCATAGCAAATCACACATACAAATGCAAAAAAACGGTCAGTTTAAATGAAAATACAACTTCTCCATGTCTTTTTCTTGCATGTCAATATACCTGTACCACCCTAAACCACAATTTTGACTTACACAAAAATAAACATATATATTGCAATGTGAATATATCCCGCATTAGCATGTAAATGCTACTGGCTTTTTATTACACAAAAATACTCGATTGTGAACAAATATGTCAAACATAGTGCCTAATTTACGGCAGGGCATTCGGGGCATGGGTCCCCAAATGCTACTGTAAATATTTTAATTAATGGCCAAAATGTGATGAAGTTTTAACTATTAAAAAACTAATATGGAAAAATCTATTTATTGTTTATTTAATTTTAAAATAACATTTTAAGGGGCTATTTCACTCAAGTGAAAACACCTGCTTTCTAATGTTAATCCTATGGGAGACATTTTTTAAAGTATCTCGTTTGCCCTTCAATATTTTTAAATGATTCTTTTTTCATTGTATAGTTGAGGTCAATCTCTACAAAAGCCGTTTTATTCCTTTTTCGATTTTGCTTACAGGTTTTTTTATTTTTTTATTAATATATATTTTTTTACTCAAGGCAGCTATAAACATTGGTGCAAGATAACCCCCATAAGCATCTGTGTCCAGGGCCTCCAAATTTGTAAATCGGTCCCTGGTCAAACATTTACACTGACACCGCATAATATCAATATTAGCGATTCGATTAAAATTAACAGTTTAACAACTCATATGGAACTACTTAAAAAAAAATGCGCGTCAATATAGTACTAATGAATTAAAAAAATTCGCAATAAGAACAGTTTAGATGTTTTATAGCGATTTCTACCTGTAGTTCAGCTGAATAAACTTTAGAGCTCCGTTTAAGCACTGGTCTTAGTTCGTCACATAAATCTTTTACAGCATACTTGGACAGGAGGAAATGGCTTTTAAATTCCTCATCTGACATAGTAAAAGGATCAGAACGATCTACAAATATACTGGATTGACGTAGTATAGCTAATTTCCTGCGTTTTCTCATACGATGAATAGCTATAATTGCCGCCATTCTTTGTTTAACGCTTTTACTTTGATGAGGGTGCGCTTTGAAACCTATAGCGGCATGGCTGTCATCTCAACTGTTGATTTGTTTATTTCTTTGTTTTGAGACTGTTCAGAAAAGAAGATCAGTCAGCGCGCGGATGAAGGAGATTTGCATATGGAGTAGGTATCTTCGGATCAAGTATTTTGAAATTATTTCATGCTTTTATAATTCAGATCAGGTAAAAACAACTACTAGCTCTCTATGTATATATTTTTTTCTAAATTTTGCAAAATGAATTAACACGTTGAGTTTTTAAATTATTGCGATGGCGAATTGGGAATTCAAGCGCTCCAATACGCTATCTGGTGGAGAAAAAATATAACTTCGCTCTTCAGGAAAATCCCTTGCAAGCCCATTGCATTTTATTTGTTCATAATGATTATTTTTTTTCACAGTATCAGATTTCATATAACATTTGTGTTCTGTGTTTATATGACTAGGTAAAAATTTCAAAAGCGTTTACAATAAATAATAGTTTCAATGGCACTTTAGCATTAGTTAAAGGGACAATTTTCCTGTACCGATGGCTGCGATCAGCGCCTCTATAGGCCGTTTTAAGTCCTAATAAGGAAAGGGCATGTTTACAAACACTCCCGCCTCCACCTCTTCCAACCAATCAAACAAACTCGTTCCTGTTCGTACACCAATCAAATCATCTTTTATCCCGAGGCTAACGAAAAAGAAAGGCTACCGCGGTGCTTTACGTGTATCTTTTTTTACAGACCGCGGGAGTCACGTGATGCTCGAATGCACCAATGAAGGTGTACGAAAAGAGCACACGTCACTCTAGCGGTCTGTAAAAAAAGATAAGTGGAATGTACCGCGGTAGCCTGTCTTTTTCGTTAGCCTCGCTTTTGCCCTGAGTGACGTCAACTGATCGAATCCAAAACAAAGGAGCCTGTTCAGAAACGTAGATCAGGCGGCCCACGGGTAATGGAGACTAAAATATGAAGTGGGCCTATACTGTGAATGTATGCATAGTGAAATTGAAGGCTGTGTTGAATCCAGGGGGGTGGGGGGGGGACATTCCCCCTCGGAGCATTAAAATGTCCCCGCCCCCTCGGAAGATTTGAGATTTTATGTTTTCAATGGTCAAAAAGAGGAATTTTTTCCCCGGAGCTAACTAATATATTAGTTTTAGTAGGCGCTGTAGTTTCAGTGACATATAAGTTGACAGCAGTTATATATATACACAGAGCCGGATTACCCATTAAGATGAGTAGGCTGGAGTCTAGGGGCCCGGAACAAAACGGCCCCGGTGCCAAGATTTTTTTCTTTCTTTCTTTTCTTATATATATATATATATATATATATATATATATATATCGGGATAATATTTTATGCAAAATAGAAATACTGTACAATATTCTTTGTTTTACTCATTTATGGAATCTTTTAGGTTATTAACATGTAGATGGTATTCCAAATGCTATTCCCCTTTTAATTTATTCTAATTTCATAAGAAGAAAATACTGGATTCTGGATTCATGAAATTTTTCAGTTTCCAGTTGCGGTCACTCGAAGTCGCCCATCTGACGTACAGAGTGGCTTCTAAATACTGTTACACTCTAAAAATTAAGAATTAATTTTTATCGGTTGGTAAAACAATTTATTTCTCTATTTCAGCGTTTGGCAATTTTCTATTCAGGGAGATAGAAATAAGAAGGAGAACAGTAAAGATAGGTTTTCAAGATCAGAACATGGACCGGAAATTAGTACCCCGTTCATGGCGCTGGTGCTCCCAAAGGCCGGTCATGTGACCTGTCAAACATGACAAATTGTCATCTGCTCTTCCTGCATTTTGGTTTCGAGCATGGTAAAGAGTTGTCAGTCGAAACCGGAAGTAGAGGGCGCTACACTCCCCAAATGCCCCAAAACTGGAAACACCGCCATACTAGGTACCACTTTTAGTTCCATAAGTAGAAATATTATCGTTGGTTTCCTTCTCTCTATCTTCCTGTTTCTATTAGTGCAGACGATTTTTGTATAAAGCAAATATTTAAAATTATTTTACAGATGGAAGCCAAAATAATGATGATTAAACAGCTCTCTGATCGTGGATTTTTCGCAGGTAAAATCTTTAAGTAATTAAAATGCCTTGGTTTTAATAAAACATTTATATATAGAACTATAAATCGATTGTTAGATACTAATAGTTGTAAAGATTGACCTAGGTCTGGTCGTTCACGCTCAATTCGCACAAAAGAGCGCATCAGAAGAATTCTTGAAAAGATACGAAGAAATCCACAACGTTCTACAGCGCCTACGCATAGGAAAACCACGTGACATGCCATCTTGTTCAACACGACATCTCACCCCAAGTTACCCTATGTACTAACTCTAAAAACATTTAAAAACAAATTTAGAGTAATAGGAATATCATAATTTTACACAGGGTAACGTTATTTTGAATTGTATAGAGGCACACGGGGCCCCCAACAAGACTCCAACTGACCCGGGCCTCTGGGCAGCCGCCCGGTTTGCCCGATGGCTGCGCTGGCACTGGACGTTAGAGTGAATAACAATCTCATTCTAATGCTCATAATCTCCATTTACAGTGCAAAAATATTTAACTATTAAATATTTTCTTTTAAAAAAAATCACGAGGCAACAACAGCTATTAACAGTTTGGAAACAGTTTATTAACAGTTTGGTAACTGAAGGAATTTCAGGAGCAGTTAATTCCAAGAATAATGTTACATATCTAAAAAAAAAAAACAATAACATTTTTTTTAAACTTTTTTTTTAACAAGGATTTTTTTTTTTAAATTCAGCTGCATTTGCGTTTCAGAATTTGTCCGGGCTTTTGGTTAATATCTTTGATTGAGAATATCCCAGACATTTCTGCTCAGCAAATATCGATGTTCCGATTGGTCAAGAAATAGCTCACACGATGCCACAAAACGCCATGTGTCAGGTTCCTGTTTTTCAAATGTGCATATTACTTCATGTTCAACTCCTAGAAGAGACCTAAAAAAAAGATAAACAAATAATTATTTTAAAAAATACAGAATCGACTTAAAAATTCACGAATTTTTCGAGATTCAAACTTATATAGTATTTAAAAAATAAAAATAAATTCAGAAAATGTAACCTGAACCTGCTCGATTTTTAATATCGTAAACGAATACATACATAATATGCTTAAATATAATTAAACTATACGTCCTTAAAAAATCATCGATGATAAATATAATCTCGTATTACTCTTTTTTACATAGTACAAATATCAGTACAAATATTAGTGTACAGACCTGGAAAAGAAATCAGGAGAAGTGCGATACAAGAACTCGCACTCTGAGGGTTCCGTACCGTTTACCATTACAAAGAAAATCTGTTAGAATGTGTTAATTTGGCGTTAGTGACCTATTAAGGAAATTCAAAAGTTTGTCACGTAACAAATAGACAGATTTATAAATTAATAATTTGCGAATTTTTTCCTTTACATGTGCTGTAAAACCTTCCTTAGTGCCAAATTTCATGCTTCTAGATCAACCGGAAATACCCTTACTCTCAGACGAAACCTATAGGGTACTTCCGGTTGGCCTAGAACCTTGAAATTTCTGTATTCTGGATTATGGGAATTCATGAATTTGTTCGGTAATAAATCGACATAATTAATAATTTAATTATATGATTTTTGGAGTTTTCCTTTATATGTGCTAAAGACTTAACTTCGTGCCAAATTTCAAGGTTCTAGGTCAACCGGAAGTACCCTATAGGTGTTACTCTCAAAACCTATAGGGTGCTTCCGGTTGACTTAGGACCTTGAAATTTGGCACGAAGTTAAGTTCTTAGATGTGTTACCCATGTAAAGGAAAAAAATCCGACACTCATTAATTTATAATTTTATGTCAATTTATTACGTGATTTTGCATGATCGGGATTTCCAAAGCGAAACTATAAAGGTTCCGTTTTTACCTTTTGAGGTACGGACCCTAAAAATATGTGTCTATTTAAGACCGCACGGCCGAAGTGAAAACTTCTATAGCTCGATAGGTAATCGATTCGAAATAGTTCACAATCACAATAAAAAATTACGAAAGTAAAATATGCGAGTACTACGACATAATAACAGACAGGTTAAAATACATTTGTATTGTCACAAGTTTAAAAAAAATGCAAATATATAAGAAATAAACACGTATTCATTGGAGAAAATGTGTATCATTTTACTTTCTACAAAAAAAGAGTACAGTACTGAAAGAAAAAAAAAAAAAAAAAAAAAAAAAAAAAAAAAGAACCTTATCTATATTATTCGCCAAATTGTTGAAACAAAAATAGTCATTCGATTAGGAAAAATTTCTTCATTCAATTAGGTTTTTAAAAATATGCTTGGAATACCAAATGGAAAGTTATTTGATGCACTAATTTAATAATTATGCAAATGTAAAATTTTGAACTTCTAATGTTAAATTCGTTTTTAATACCTGAAAAAGAAACTGAAATATGTGAAGTTTTTTAAACGTAACTCAAATTCTACTTGGCGGAATAAGCTGAAATTTTGAAGGTTCTAAAATCGATTACTGTTAAAATTTTTCTAGGTTGAAATACATATTGTTTTTTAGAATATTTTCATTTCATAATTTATATGTTATTTTTCTGAAAAGTCTTCAATGAAACAGTGTAAGACTTCTGAAAACGCATTGTTTTATTGAATCTTAGCGTTCACTTTTCCTCAAAGGGCGAGTTCAAATGCACCGCAATTTAGAATGTATTCGATAATTTTTTTTAATTACATAACAGTTTTTGGTAAATTCCCCATCATATTTATTAACATTCGAACGAAATGCCCTGTCGAGCTGTTAGCGAATACCCCCCTTTCTTAGCAAATTAAATTCTATTGCAGAATTTAAATGTGATCGTGAGCATTTATGTTTACATTTTTTTTCTTCTATCTTTACAAGAAGAAAGTATTGGATCTCATTAAAAACGTCACCTGTAAAAAATGCAGCCAAGTCTCGTGACTCCTTTTCCGTAAAAAATTCTGAGATCGTGTAAAGCCAAGTTTAGTTATTTTATTAACTCTGAAATTTTCATTCACAAATCACTCCTAGTCTCTACATCTTTAGTTAAATATTATTTTGTGACTTGGCAATTACGCAGCACAGGGAAGTTATTACACCTTACTATGTTATGGGATGGGATGAGATAATATGATTAAGGCTAATTATATACGCACACAGAAAAGTTATTACACCTTAATATGTTATGGGATGGCATGGTATTATTTGATTAAGACTAATTATATACATCACATTCTCGTGCTACGTAATTGCCAAGTTACAAAATAACATTTAACTAAAGATGTAGAGACTAGGAGTGATTTGTGAATGAAAATTTCAGAGTTAATAAGATAGCTAAACTTGGCTTTACATGATCTCAGAATTTTTTACGGAAAAGGAGTCACGAGACTTGGCTGCATTTTTTACAGGTGACGTTTTTAATGAGATTTCACATCTTTTTTTAAAGTAATCCTCCTTTTCTGGATTTTGGGTTCTTTTTGGAGATCATCCACTGATTTTCGCTAAGCCCACACTATGTCCCTATTATTTACAGGTATAAAAAATTTGAAGCTTTAGTTTCGTTTTCAAAGCACTGTAGATAAAAAGAAATTTCAGGTTCCTAGGCAAACGCTAAGTTATGGGAGGGGGGAAGTCAAAAGTACTCTCAATTGCTTCCAGGAAAGGTGCTATCCATCTCAGATATTACTCGCAGCCCTAGATACTTGATATTTAGCATAAAAGTACTTTTTAGTATAAAAAGAAAACTAAAATTAAAATCTCCGGAATTTTCCAATAAATCAAACTATATTCATTTTTCCGATGTTTTTTTTTTTTTTTCGTTTTTTACATTTACGTATTTTTTAATTTTTCCTTACTTTGTATACTAAACCCTACCTTTCTGCCAAATGTCAAGCTTCTAGGACTACAAAATCGAATTATTTTCAAATTTTCGACTTGTTATAAATTTATTGATTTTTCAATTTTAATTCTAAGTTATCTGATTGTCATGCCAATATAGTAATTCTTTGATCTGTCTTCTTAGGATCATTTAATAACATATTTTGTACAACTTTTCCAGGTTTTGTCGTATGTAAAAAAATGTAATTTTTTTCATTATATGTTGAATAAATCTTGTATTAAAATATAATCAGGGTGTCATTTCTTTTTTTGAATATCAATATAAGAAGATAGTCGGAGTGTCAATTTAGTGACATAATAATTCCATTTGAAATGTTAGTGTCATGACTGGCAGCGCCAAAGTTTATGGCAACCCTTTTTTTTCTCTCGTCTACTGCAGAGTAGGAGAGACGGAGAGAGTTGTTGGCGGGAGGCCAGAGTGACAGGGTGTATGGTGCTATGGGCACGGTATGAAAATAAAATATAGTTGGTAAAAGAACGAATAATAATATTGTAACTGCAGCTACCAGTATTCCTTATATATTTTTGTGTGTCCATGTCTGTGTGATGTTTCATCGTGTTCAATAAACTGGTTTATTGCAAATTAGTTGCATTCATCTGAGCCTATAGAAATATAAAGAACAAAAAATGGGATATTAATAAAATATCTGTTCTAAATTATAAAAAGCTACGAATGTGAAAGAACCAGAAGTAAAGGTTATTATTAAAGGTGTATGACACGCTCTCGTACTTCGAATCAGAGCTTGGATTGATGATTGAAGTAAGTTGCATGTTTTTTTATGTTTATTACTGAAGCAAATAAGAGAGAACTTGAGTGAATAATGTTTGAGAAATATTTATGAAGATTTATATATATCATTATTGGTAGCATGAACTTTATTTGAAACGAGATAATATAGATATTTATAGAGTATACTAGGGGGCCTACCCCCTGCGAGCTACGCTCGCCAACCCCCGCTCAGACTCCGAAGCCTCTAAAAACATGACAGCGTGCTTTGTTTTAAAAATATTGGTAAATCTGTAATTGGGTTGCCATGCTTTTAACGTTTTAATGGGGCATTTTTTGATTACCATGGCCTCATACACAGCTGTTGCGACAACTGACGACTGTTTTCGGGATTGATAAGTAAAATCAATTACAACTTGAAAACCAGCTTGTATAAAATGGTTAGGTTTAAATTGTGGCTACCTCTCGGACTTTTATAACAACGATCTGTATTCTATTCTTCCTTTGCGTTTAAGGATGAGAAAAATTCCATCTGCTTGTGAATAACATTAAGAACCACGGTATTGAAAAGTACTGTTATAGACATTTTCAGTAACAGGTTTTAATTTTCTCTCTATTTTAGTGCACCATCATGCATATTTTCCTGTTATTTTAAATATGTAAATTATTTATTTTAATTAATATGTATATACGAATTTTCTAATAATTATTTATCATACAAAATTAATTAAATATTTTGTGCATGCATGCCTGCATTTATTCGGCATCAATTGATGACATATTTAAACAAATTTGCTATCCGCGATAATTTTACACCTTGTTATGTCACTTGAATATTGTCCATAAGAAAATCGGGTACTTTTCCAGTATAGGATCCTTTGCTGTTAGGTTTGGCGTAATTCGAGCTTCGAAAAGGGATAGATTCGTTAATATACATAGATTTGTTGCCAAAAGTTATGAAAAACCCAATGAGCATATTACTTTTAAATGCAAAAGTTGTAAAATTAACAACTATAATATAAATTAAAATAACTTTTATTAGTTGTTTTACATGTTTCGACTCTTTCCGAGTCATTTTCAAAAACAAAATGAGAATATTCTAAAGCTTTAGAATATTCTCATTTTGATTTTGAAAATGACTCGGAAAGAGTCGAAACATGTAAAACAACTAATAAAAGTTATTTTAATTTATATTATAGTTGTTAATTTTACACCTCTAGCATTTAAAAGTAATATACTATTACAAGGTGTTATATTTTATTATATTGTTAAACCCAATGAGCTTTTGGTGCTTTTCTATTATATGCTCTCCTCTTCACGCTTTTTTAAAAAGCTTGGCGCAATTCGGGCATCAGAAAGTGAGATTTGGTGCCAAATGACATAAACAGCCATGGAAACAAATTCGACGATTTTTTTGTTTATATGCGTATATTATTATTGTTTTTTCTATACAAATTACTTCTGATTATATATAAAATAGGATAAATGACATTTTACGCTAAACAAATTGTATAAATATTTTTTTGCTCCTTTCTTTTGCGTTTACATAAATGACGTCATTTGGACGAATTTATTCAAAATATTTTCAGTTTATAAATTAAATTAAATGCTGAGATACGATTGAATCCTGACGATAGAAATGTGATTTTTGTTTTTTCAAATTTTCCTGAAAAACATAATTTAATCACAATCTTGTCTTCGTTATCGATTGAAATAAAAGATAAATTCAATGTCAATTTGAAAATGACGAATAAAAAGAAATCAATAATCCCTATCGGGATCCTTTTCAATTTTTTCCCTTTTTTTGTCACAAAAAAACTGAGTAATTAGTTGCCATCATTACAGAAATGTCATTAAAATTAGAAAAAAATTAATATCTCGAAAACTAATTCCAATTTCAAAATTATATTACCAGTTTTGACATCCGCGGATTTTTATGGACAATTGGTATTAATTTCACCATCAAGCGTTTAATATTTTATTAAAAATATCCCTGAAACATAATCAGTCGTTTAATCAGTCGTTTCATAAAATCGTTTCATAAATTCGTTTCATAAAATCGTTTCACAAATTTGTTTCATTAGGATTTTATATAGATAGGGTAGATTTAGAGTATTAGTAAATAAGTGTTATTAAATAAGTGTTGAGAGTTAAAAGCAAAATGTTTAATATTAAAGGATTAAAGAAAGAAGATCTAGTTGTTGTTGCCACGGAATTGGGCCTAAAAGTAGAGAGTGAGCACAGGATAATTGATTTAAAAGGATTAATTGAGGGAAGTGATCAGTATTCAAAAGATAGCGAATTTGTAAAATAATTTTTAAATACAACGGTGTCAGACCGCATAGAAAGAGAGAAGCGTGAGGCAGAAGTCGCGAAAGTTGATAAAGAAAAGTCAAAATCAGAACAAGAAACGCTATTAGAAATTGAAAGAACTAAGCTTGAACTAGTTAAAGCTCAGATAGAAATGGCTAAAATCCAGAACGAGTATAAAAATTCTGATACAAGGGTGGATGGACCTAAGCCTAATTCGTTAGAAACACTGATCAAAAGCGTCAAAACTTTGACTATTGCAGTCCCCAGCAGGCCTGAATCATGGAATTTATTTTTTACTTCGCTAGAGAAAGCATTCGAAATTAAAAATGTCGCAGAGGAATTAAAGGTCGAGATTTTGTTTAATTTGGTGGGTGAAAAAGCAGCGCATTTGTTAGTGTACGCAAACACAGAAGAAATGAAAGATTACCAAAAGGTTAAGGCGTTAATCTTAAAAGAATTTCAACCCACACCAGAGGCTTGCCTCGAAAACTTTCTTTTTGCGAAGAGATCGAGAAACGAAAATCATATGCAATTCGCGAGTAGGCTCAGAGCCAATTGGGATTTCTATTGTGAATTGAGAAAAGTAAATGATTTTGACACGCTTAATGAGTTAATTGTCAGCGACAGATTATTAAGTTCACTAGATTCGGAGACGCGAAGCTATGTCAGGATAAAACAATTAGATAATTGGATAAAACCACGACAAATTGCGCAAGTATGCGACAATTGGTTTTCGTCAAAGGGTAGAACATTTTCAGAATTATATGATAAACCGTTAAAACCCCGCAATCACGACGAATCCGGAACTGGAAATTACAATAATGGAAAATATATACCACCCCATGTTAGAAATAATTTCACTTTTCGTAGTGATAGAAAATCAAACGCGTCAAAAGAATGTAGACTTTGTAAACAAACGACGCATTTGCGATTTTGCCCGAATAATAGAGAAAAAGATAAAATCGGAAGTTTCCAAAATCAAACGAAAAGAGGTTCTTTTGTCGGAAAAATAAACACGATGATAAAATAGTCGCCAAGGTTGAATGTTTTGGAAACGAGCCAATAAGTACGCAACCACTTCAATTTGAACATTTGTGGATAAAAGGGAAGGAAGTAAAATGTATTTTAGACAGCGCCGCAGAAATACCTGTAATAAACTCTAATCAATTACCAGATTCATTTAGAAATAATGAAAATTCAAAAATTCAGCTAATATCGGCTTTTGGAGAAAAAATAATTGCTAATCTTATGACACTACCTGTAGCCTTAAAATCCGGAGAGTCAAGTTGCATATTTAATAACAATGTAGACGTACTGTTTGCCGTTACGGATAAATTATATGGGACATGTATTATAACACCGACAGTTTACGAAATCTTACAGTTAGCTAGTAACGAGGGGGGAAAGGAATGTTCTTTGGAAGATGATAGACAGAAATGTTCTTTGGCGCCAGTAAATGATACGCGATCGGAAAAGGGAAATGAAATTGAAAGAAAAGAGGGGGAAGGCAACCAAACAGAGGGGGATGATATAAATATTGAAAATTTATGTTGGCGAAGCGAAAATCAAAACGCGTAAAGAGAATTAATGATTAGTTGTATTGAAAAGAAGGATAATAATGGAGATTTGAATGCGGTTCAGAGATCGGACGCGAGTATATACAGGGAGCAACAGAAGAGTTGCGAAACATTACAGGGTGCTTTCAAAGACGCGGAAAATGGTAAAAACGGGTTCGTTATAGTAGATAATTTGCTTTATCATAAAGAAAGAGTCACGGGGGATCGTGTTACGCAATTAGTTGTACCAAAGGTAAGGAGGGGGAAATTTTAAAAATTGCTCATGAATCAATTTTCGCTAATCATCTCGGCATGAAAAAAACAAAAGAAAGAATTCGTTATTCATTTTATTGGCCGAATATGTCACGGGATGTAGAGGACTATTGTAAATCTTGTAAAGACTGTCAGTTAAGGAGTAGAGAAAGAGCTAGCGATCAGATACCCATTGTCCCAATCGAGAGACCGGAACTTCCGTTCGACGTTGTAAATATTGACATAATTGGAAAAATTGAACCACCTTCAGCGCGTCGACATCAATATGTACTTACCTTAGTGGATCAACATTCGCGGTGGCCGGAGGCGGTCCCGTTAAGAACAATTGCGGCTAAAGCTACGTGCGATGCATTATTAATTAGAAATATTTATGCGAACAGGGATACCCCGCGTAATAGCGAGTGACCAGGGCAGGAATTTTGTTTCAGGTTTAATACAGGAGTTTCATGTTAGGCTAGGAGCGGCTCCTAGATTTGCAACGCCAGGACATCCGCAAAGCTCGGGATTAGTGGAGCGATATAACCAGGTTCTGAAGCGCATGCTACACTATATAATTCGGAGCGATTCCAAAAATTGGGATAAACACATTCCTTATTTATTATTTGCCTATAGAGAAATTCCGAATAGTACCACGGGGGTATCGCCATTCAAATTAATGTACGGAAAGGAGGCAAGGGGCCCATTAGCAGTATTAAAATCTACATGGTCAGGAGAAATACCATTACCTATCAATCTTGGAAAGAGCGCGACCGAATATCTTCAAGAGTTAAAAATTAATTTAGAAAGGGCGGCGGAGCAGGCAGCAATAGTAGCGGAAGTTAAGCAGGGCTCGTATGCGAAGTACGCTAATCGGAGAGCGATTTGCAAGGAATTTAGACCAGGGGACCAGGTATATTTATTAATCCCGGATTCCACGAACAAACTTTATGCTAGGTGGACGGGACCAGCCGAAATTGTAGCACGCTGTAAGCCTGATTCTTACAAAGTAAAATTAATGAACGGGAATGTTAAGAATATTCATGTAAATAAAATAAGAAAATTTATTCCTAGGGTACGGGCGGTGGGAGTAATCTTCGAAAATGAAGAAGAATTAGGAGAAGTCCATCCCACCGCTAGTGTGAATGATAATCCAAACTTGTTTAACATAGAAGAAGTAGATTTAAAGCACTTAGAAAATACAGAAAGAAAAGAGATGTTAGATCTACTATACAAATATAAAGATTTATTTTCAAAAAAGGTACAAATAGCTAAGGTAGGCGAGCATAAAATTAGATTAAACGGCGAAGAAATGAAAAAGCCATATGTTTACAGAATTCCAAAGGTGTTGAAGCCACAAGTAGACAAACAAATCGAAGAAATGCTAGAGTTAGGACTGATTGAAGAGAGTGATGCGGAGGCGCCACACCCGGTAGTGTACGTGATGAAGAAAGATGGGGCCCTTCGACTGTGCGTAGACTTTAGAGCGTTAAATGCAGTTACTAAAACTGACGATTTTCCGATGGAAAACGCAACGGACCTTTTGTTCAATATTGGCAGGGCTAATGTAATAACTACAATCGACTTGCTAAAAGGATATTGGGCCATACCGCTGGAAGCAGAAAGCCAGGGTTTAGCATGTTTTAAGACTCACAGAGCTCAATATCGCTTCAAAGTGATGGCCTTTGGGCTCCGGAATGCAGCTGCGACCTTTCAGAGAGAAATAAATAAAGCGCTTTCCAAATATAGAAACTTTGCTAGAGCATACATCGACGATATCGCTGTTTTTTCGGAAACGTGGTCTGAACATATGACGCACCTTGACACCATATTTTCAAAATTACGAGAATTACGGTTTTCAGTGAACTTGAAGAAGTGCGCCTTTGCAAAATGCCAGATTAAATATTTAGGTCATGTCATCGGGTCCGGCAGCCATCAGAAAATTAGCCGTCCCACAAACAAAAAAGCAACTTAAGAGTGTTCTTGGATTGTGCAATTACTACCGCGATTACCTGCCTAAGTATGCTGAAACAGCATACCCTCTGACAGAACTTACTAAAAAGAACAGTCCTGAGAAATTGTGCTGGTCGGAGGAACATGACAAAGCGTTCAACGAACTAAAGAGGGGTCTCGTTGAGACACCTAGTCTTTATACACCCGTTGTGGTGTTAGCATTCACCATTCAATGTGACGCATCTGCAATAGGCATCGGTGCATGTCTATCTCAAAAGAAGGATGAGAGACTATATCCAGTCAGTTATGCCAGTCAAAAGCTCACCAAAACTCAACAGGCTTGGCCGACCATTGAACGGGAGGCCTATGCGGTTATCTGGAGTTTAAAGAAGTTCGAGACTTGGATTTTTGGTTCACCCGTGGAACTTATCACCGATTACAATCCACTAACTTTCATCACCAAAAATGCTCCCCAATCTTCCAAACTGCAGCGATGGGCACTGGCTTTGCAGAAATATGACTACTATTTCACACTGTCCTGGTGCTAAGTTAACGAACGCTGATGCACTGTCTAGACTGGAGACAACAGACTAATAAATTGACTGTGGACTCTTTATGAACAATTAATGACTTTAAAAAAAAATAATAACTTTTTGATAATTCACTTTTGTGTATGCTGCAGCTGTAATTGAATTTCATATTAACTATATTCTATATTCCATTTGTTATTTGTATTTAGTATTATATATTATGAAACATTAATTGTATTTTTATATTGCAGTAGCTAGCAGGAGTTTCCAGAAATTTTTCAGGATGTTTAAGTATTTTTTTTTGTATTTCTTTTTATATATATTGTAGTTATTAATGTTCATTAGTAGTTTAATAGTAAAGGAGGAAGTGTATTGACAATGCCAGTCTGGATTTCAGATTGAAATAGTGGCATACCCCTTTTTCAATCTTAGGTGGGGGGTGTCATGACTGGCAGCGCCAAAGTTTATGGCAACCCTTTTTTTTTCTCTCGTCTACTGCAGAGTAGGAGAGACGGAGAGAGTTGTTGGCGGGAGGCCAGAGTGACAGGGTGTATGGTGCTATGGGCACGGTATGAAAATAAAATATAGTTGGTAAAAGAACGAATAATAATATTGTAACTGCAGCTACTAGTATTCCTTATATATTTTTGTGTGTCCATGTCTGTGTGATGTTTCATCGTATTCAATAAACTGGTTTATTGCAAATTAGTTGCATTCATCTGAGCCTATAGAAATATAAAGAACAAAAAATGGGATATTAATAAAATATCGGTTCTAAATTATAAAAAGCTACGAATGTGAAAGAACCAGAAGTAAAGGGTTTTAAAGCTGTATGACAGTTAACATTACTTTTTTTTACGGTTATCAGCGAAATTACGAATTTCAATTTACTGGTACACCAGTTTACAAAGTTGGGAACCTCTGATCTAAAGCATTCTTAATCTGTTCATACACCTAAACCGTATCAGAAACCCTTAAAATTGTAGTTATATTGGAGCGCATGATCCTAACAGGTTCTTACCGTCCTTGTATAAGATGTAAAAATAACATTGCATGAATCAATAAACATAAGACAACTTTGCATGGGTCATTATAATGGAAGGGTAGCTGTAATGGGCGGTCATTATATCGAACATGTACTGTATAAATAAATTTTAAACATTAAATTAAAATGTCATTTCAACGAGTAAAGAACTATTCTTACTTACTGTATTGGTTTTTCGTCCAGTGCAAGTCTGTTACCAGAAGCTACATGATGGATGAAGGCAGGCGAATTGATCTGTGAAAGAAAAATGACTATTTTAAGAGTAAGAAATTGCATGCTATAAGTATCACATTTATTCGCGCATTTTTTCGGCGCAAAAACAAGAGAATGAGAAAAACACGCGGTTTATTTGGTTTTATTTAATTCAATTTGTCTCGTGATTGGTGTCCTTTCTTTCATTTTCTTTAAGAAATGCTTTTGGTTTGGTAGGCAGGCAGCTTCACAATCTACAAACAAGTCACTGATTTTTAGGATTTCGTTCATCTCACGAAACCCCATTCGTCCCACTTCTCTGTCTGTCCGTCACAGAGTCGGTTCTCAGAAACTGTATACGTTAAAGACTTAAAATTTTGGGTACTTACAGCTGAATACCTACTGTGACGCTGAAAATCATAAAATTTTGAGATAATTTAGAGTTAATGAAATTAGCGTGTTTTTAGAGTTTGCGATGTCAGAACGGGTGTTGGCGAGCATAGCTCGTAGGGGGCAGAGGCCCCTAGTAGAAAAAATAAATAAAACGTTAATAGACAATGATGTAATTAATGATGCGAATAGGGATTGTTAATAAAGAAGGGGAGAGGGGAGGAAACTACTTTTTTTTTAATATCGCATTTAGTCCACATGACAGATATTATTATGACAGAGTATAACAGGTTTTGAAAGGAATATTAAACGAAACCCTTTGTGCGATCTTCGATCACACTTACCCACTTGTTATAAATATACAATACTATCCGAACTTCGGCCGTCTAGACAGTGTATAGACCGGACTTTGCCCGGGGACCTTCAAAGTGCTTTCTTCATAAAGTAAATAAATGGAATACTAAATATTCTAAATTATGCGAAAATAACTATCAAACAGCATAAAATTCTTAATAACTTCCATATGGTCAGAACCAGGTAGTGTTGCCAGGTGTTCCAATTTAAACGGGACGTCCAATTTTCAGGGATTTACGCCCAAAGTCCAGATTTTTCATGGTGCACAAATTCTCTTAAATTTATTTTAGCATCATGTTATTCATTTGTCTGCATAGATTGGGACTTAATATCGCAAAACTCGTCAAAGAAGAATCTGCACATAATGGAAAAGTTTTATGATTCCCGAAAGTAATACCGCTAAGACGGAGTATTTTTTCGATTCCGGAATTAAAATTATTTTCTGTTGCATTTAAAAACTCTCTCTAAGTAATAAAATCTGCCAGCAAAAATCTTTTACAATGTTAAACACCCAAAAATAAAATTTTTAATTTCATGTAGGCAGCGCAATGGCAAAGATAGACAGGGGAATGACACTTTAGACAGAGAAATAATAAGGGAAATGGCAGGGGAATGACACTTAGACAGAGAAATAATAAGGGGAATGACACTTAGACAGAGAAATAATAAGGGAAATGGCAGGGGAATAACAAGAAGTAGGGTTAGCTTGTCTGCTATCATAACTATATACACAAAAATTAATTCCACTTACAGATAACTTTAAAAACTCACTTAGACAGAGAAATAATAAGGGAAATGGCAGGGGAATGACACTTAGACAGAGAAATAATAAGGGAAATGGCAGGGGAATAACAAGAAGTAGGGTTAGCTTGTCTGCTATCATAACTATATACACAAAAATTAATTCCACTTACAGATAACTTTAAAAACTCAATACAAATAGGGCTTTAATCACTGACTGAGATTTCATCACAAAATTAAGGCAAATAAAATAGACAGGGGAATGACAGTTAATTAAAATATTTACCAAGATATAACTAGAAATCACCTTAGCTTTACTTGTCCATGCTTGTTTCTACTAAAAGAATAATTTAAGATAGCTTTTTCTCATGATGGTGGAGTTCTGGGGTAATATGAATGAGTGATGACCAGGTATTAGAATTATTATTTTAATTTTATGACAGGGGAATGTCAACAAAACCAAGTGACATTTTTATTATTTTTTCTTAGAAAAATACAAACCATGAAAAGTCTTTACTTTTCCAATTTTTAGTATTATATAACAGTTTTTAATAATTTAAACAGAACAATTTTTCGCAAATTATATTTGCATGATCAACTTTCAAGAGCCATTTTTGTGCTGAGGTGGAGGCAGGGACGCACAGGGGAATGACATTTATCACATAAAAAAAGCTTATTTAAGTGGCTTATATTTATAAATAGTATGTTGTATCTTTTTATCTCTTAATAGTATGTTTTAGCTTTTCTACTATCATAACTATATACACAAAAATGAATTTCACTTAAAGGTAACTTTAAAAACTCAAAACAAATAAAGCTTTATCGCTGATAGAGCTTTCATTACAAAATTAAGGCAAACAACATACAAACATAAAGACATGTGATTAACGTATTTTAGCAATCTGTTTCATTTTTATACCGGATTTTTAGCTCACAGGCTATCAAAGCCTGAGAGCTAATGTGCCCGCCCGTTCTGTATGTACGTATGTATGTACGTAACGCGATAACTCTTGATAAATATCCGTTTTGCTTCAAATTTTGTTTATAGGTTCATTGTGATAAGGCGCTTCCCTGATTAGTTTTGGGGGTTCATGTGTACAGTATGAAGGGGGTTTACGGGAGGGCTAATCCCTCCCCCCTTAATTTATATAAATGGGATTTTCGTGTAGAATTATCCTATTTGCTTCAAATTTTGTTTATAGGTTCATTGTGAAAAAACGCTTCCCTGATTAGTTTTGTTAGTTCATTGGTAAAGTATAAAGGGGGGGGGGGGACGGGGGCTAATCCCCCCCTTAATTTAGATAATTGAGCTTTTCATGCAAAATTAGCCGATTTGCTTCAAATTTTGTATATAGGTTTATTGTGATGAAGCGCTTCTCTGATTAGTTTTGGGGAAGCATTGGTTAAGTATAAAGAAGGGGAACGAGGGGGGGGGGGTTAATTCCCCCTTAATTTATTGTCGGTTTCCTTAGTTTACAAGGGGCATTATTCTTTGAAATAAGAGTATAATATACATTTAGTGTGAATAGCCTGTGAGCTCAATGCCCTCAGTTTAACTGGGCACTTTTTTTTAATAATATTTTTGAAGCGGGGACAAGAATTTCGCGGTTTAGAGAAAATGACCCTTATATCTTAAGAGCCAACGCTAGTCACGCGAAGAAACGACTCAAGCTAATGTTAAGTCTATGGGAAGGTTCTTGGCAAATTTCTCGCTCGCATTTTAATATTTTTAAATGATTTTTTTTTTTTTTTTTTTTTTTTTGCGCATAGGATAGCTGAGGTCGATCTCTAACGTTGTTAGTTTTTACTTTTTTGATAGTTTTTACTTTTTGATTTTGGTTAGGTTTTTTTAATAAGCGAACATTTTCAAATTTGGAACCGGTTGGAACTGGTTCTGAAAGTGAAAGTACCCTTATATATAAAAAAAAAAAAAAACTGGAACCAAAATCGAAAAAGTAAAAACTAACAACGTTAGAGATCGACCTCAGCTATCCTATGCAAAAAAAACATCATTTAAAAATATTAAAATGCGAGCGAGAAATCTGCCAAGAACCTTTCCATAGACTTAACATTAGCTTGCGCGTTTTTTTCGCATGACTGATGTAGGCTCTTAAGGGCAATTACTAAACAGTTTTCGCCCGAAATCAAAAGTGTTCGCTTATGATAAAGAATTCGAAAGTTCGCCAATGGCATGCAGGTTATACGAAAGTACCAAATGATCTTCATTAGCCGAGATGTTACTTTAATCTCATGTACCATGTTTAATTGAAACTGGAAAACGTATTCTTTCTCACCGATATGTATGCGTTCTTTCCAGAAGTTTTCCAGAGGGAATGACTACTTGAACACTCAACCCAGTTAACATTGCGAAAAGGCATGGGATCTGCAGAGTCAAAATTCATAAAAAGCTGTAATAAAACACATCTATAAGTACACTGTGTATGGATAAAGAATGTGCTCTTTCAGGGCGGACATAAATACAGTTGGGCAATTTCAATTTGCAAAACATTCATTGTAAGCTGAATTCAATAACAGATTAGTAAAATTATATCCTAAGTTTACGAATATATTTCATATCTCAATGTTGAAGTTCTAGTTTGAATTGGTCAACGTAGTGTTATGCCTTAGCCACTGTGATCGCCAGACCTTTCACCTCTAGATTTTAAGTACTGTGAAGGTGAAAGGTAGGTGAAGGTGATAGCTATATCTCAGCCATTTTAGTTAGCTTTCATTACAAAAAGTAAAAAGCGACCTTTTGCAGCTGTCAGGAGGAAAGTAATTCCGATATATTTTCACCGATCATGACCATATATATATATATACATATATATAGCGAAAAAGGCTTTCTCTGAGACTCACACAAGATATTCCACACAAAATTGACTGTATTGCGCATTCCTCTAACTTTTTTTAATGCTTTTGGAGAAACGGGAAACCTGTTTAGCCCTCACCCTCCCGGCTTACAGTAGGGCTTGAAAAGGTAGGAGTCGTAATATGAGCATTTCGCAGAATGCTAAGCTTTCAAGTTTTATAAAGATTTGGCACAAAGGTTTTTTTTTTTTTCAATCCCAAGTTCGTTTAATTCGAGGTCCGTTTGGAATAAACCGACCAGCGAAGTTAGTACACACACACACATACATATATATATATACACGTAATTTGTACAAATCAACACTGGGGTGGTTCAGGGTTCTAGGAGGTATAATCGATGAAATTATACCGAATTTTTCTAGAATTGCTTTCCTCTTCAAGACTGCAATTGGTAGCTTTTTACTCTTAATAATGGAAGCTACCTAAGAGGTATAACTTTGTGTGCTCCACTATCTTGCAATCATGTGTACTCTTATGTTTGGCTGTACAATAATCCATTCTTTCTGCCCAACTAAACTATGTTCACCCTGTATTACAATCTTAATTTGAATCCATAGGCTTTCAGTTTTATTAAAAATGTTTACCTGTTTAGACGATCCTGCATGGCACAAAACCAAACACTCATCATGCATCAGAGGCACATTGTCTGGAATTCTTTGATCTTCCCTAGAATTTAATGAAGCGTTATTGTGATATTCATTCTGGCATTGAACTTAAATAAACAGGATAGAGAGTACAACTAGATATCACAATCAGCAATAAAAAAAACGGGATATGCAGACATATGGGCAGGACAGACGCAGTGCGAGGCTGGTGAGCACACTGTTGTCCGTTCACACCTTTTTAAAATTCAGATTTCTTGATTGCCACCAATTTTATGAAATAGTAATATTAGCCTCATTTAATTAGAGATTATAAAAGACGAAATCAAGACGAATTATATATTTTTAATAAAGTATATATATATATATATATATATATATATATACGAGGCGCATTCGGCAAGTAAGTACCGTTTTATTTTAGCGCCGCCGCAGCGCTGCGGCGGGCGTTCCGCGAATGCGCGCCAGTCTTCCTTGTTCACTGGCTCTCAACTGACGCCATTTTCGTTGCTTTACGTTGTGTATTCAGTTTTCTGTGCACATTTAAAATGTTTAAGACAATTACTGATCCCGCCAACTGTGAGATCCGTGCTGTTATTAAGATTTTTGAACGCACGGAATGTGAAACCGGCGAAATTTATCGTCAAGTTAAAGATATTTACGGTGAAAACGCGATGACTGATGGAATGGTGAGAAAGTGGATTAGAAAGTTTAATGAAGGTCGAACAAATGTCCTCGATGAAGATCGGAGTGGTCGGCCTTCTGTTGTCAACGATGATCTCGTAAGAAAAGTTGATGAAGAAATCCATGAGAACAGACGTTTCACAATGACAACGCTTTCAGGGCGAATTTCCGTAAATTTCACGAAGGTATAGATAAGCTGATCACCCGCTACGACAAGTGTTTCAACATTGGCGGAAACTATGTAGAAAAATAGTTTAAGGTATGTTTTTCCATGTAAAAATAAAATTGACTTTAAAAAAATGTTTTACTAGTTTTTTTTTTTTTTTTTTTTTTTTTTTTTTTCAAAACGATACTTACTTTCCGAATATATCCTCGTATAGTTAAAATGAAGTCACATGTACACCAATCACAGGAAAGGATAATACAAAAATGAAACACAGGAAATTGAAAATGCCAATATGAGAAACTATGAATATCTTATGAATTCATTAGAGGAGCTTCATAGGAATAATTCACAGTAAAGATATGTCATTTCGTCGAATATTGTCGGCATTAAGTCTAAAAATGACAATACTGAGTTCTGTATAACACATATTTACAATACATGTATATTCACATAAAAGGAATGGTGGTTTAGAAAGTATTATAATGTTTATTAACTGCGATATTTTAAAATTAAATCATTTTTAACACTTTCCAATCTAGTTGAAACGTGTTTACATGACATCGGTTTGTCTGGTCGTCTGTCCGTGCTTCAACTCGAGTAAATATACTCGGATTTCCCTGAAATTTTTATATGTTGTTGTCGGTTACTACAGCATGTTCCCTATTGAAAATAAAGTGTGTAGCACTTATAGTTTTTTTCACAGGGACAGTCAAAAGTATTCCGTTACATTACAGTCAATTGGAAATAATCGTTTTAAGTGCATTTTGATGATGCTACGCCATTTGAAACATAATGAAATTGAAATACAATTATGAAGCGCACTAAAACATGCTTTTTCTAGAATGTGGGGCGCAAAGCATTTATTATTCATTTACAAGTCAAACAAAAGAATTCTGTTATACATTGTTCTACGGGGAAAAATCGTTTGCAGTGTAATTGAATGATGTTTAACTATTTCAAGCATAATGAAAATTATATGCATTACTGAGGTGCGCTATAAATGGCTCGCTTAAAACTATGTTGTGCATTGCGTTTGTCGTTCATTTACAGGGACACACAAAAGATATCGGTGGTGTAATTATGCGTGCGATAATTACAGTCTATGTGTGATAAGTGCGTTTTTAAGTTTAACTAAATTTTTCCATAGTACGTGGTGTGTATAAATTCGGTTTATCATATACAGGGCTACACAAAGGAATTCGTAAGTATTACAGATTATGGGCGTGAATTGCTTAAGGGTATTTTTAATTGTATTATGCATTTTCATGCTGCACTATATTTAGTAGACTTAATAGAAATTTGTGAAATATAAATAAATTCATATACAAGGCTTTGCAAAGAAGAAGATACATTGTCGTTTACGGTTGGAAATTGCTGGAAGTGAGTTTTAAGTTGCCTTATGCTTTTTTACCCGAATGCGTTTTTTACCTTTTAGCTTAATATGTGGTGCATACAAAAGTCTTTAGATAATATACAGGCTGTACAAAAGATTTCGAGTGCATTTTCATCGATTGGCGAAAATTGCTAATTGTGAAATTTCTAAATGAACTAAATTTTATCATTCTATGTAGCATATATCCAGATCTACAGACCATATACAGGGCTGCACAAAATAATACGACTACTTTTTTTGACAATGGAAGGTAATTTCTAAAACTGTGTTTTTCAATGCGGTAGATGTTTTCTAAACTTTGCTTACATATCTTCTTTAGTTTCGTTAGTTTTCTGGATGTGTTGGAAAGTGTTTCATAATTTATGCTTGACGCATGATTTTTCGTTCTTGTTAAATATTTTATAATTTATAACAGTTTTAATTTATTTATTGTTTACACCAAATTATTTTTTAATTAATTTCATTTTCAAGTCAAATTAACTTTTAATTAAGAAGTTTGTACTAATTGTGACTTCTATATACAAAATACACACTACTCAGATAATAATATGCATATATAACAGTATGTTTTGTGTTATGAGTGTTATAGAAGCAGATTGGAAGTAACTCAGCATACCAGCGTAGACAATAACAAGGATACATAGTGTGTTGCATTACTTTTGCATAGGATATTGCATTGATAGAGATGATATGAATAATGAATCTTGAAAAACACTGTTAGATCCGACTGTAAAAATCAGAAGCAGTGTATTTTTTCATTAAATTAAAAATCTAGGCTCTTAATTTAATTCTTTCTTTTTTTTATTAAAAAAAATCTGGTTTTAAATGATTAAAAAGAATACGAAGGTTGACAGCGATGCTTTTGCACATCTCTGAACGATTCGTTCGAATATCAAAATACAGTGACCTCTCACTTGAACGCGATGTTCAGTAATTACTTTTTCGTACCACTGTTTTAAAACAGTAAAATTCGATTTATAAATTCTGCGATTAAATAAGGAGAAAATTACTTTAAAAGAAACTGGTGCCTAAAAATAATTACCGTGTATCGCGTATAAGTGAGAGGTCACTGTAATTCATTGTGCCCATCACTAATTACGAGACCATGGTCGTGTTGTATGTAATTGCCAGCTTTTACGCTATTTTCCTACCACTACTTTTTATTAATAGCAATCTTCGCCTTATTTAATCTCCAAAATTAGAAAAACAAATAAAGCAAAAATTACTTTTAAAATATAGTGGTAAGAAAAAAGCATAAAAGTTTATCATCTATGATATAGGCACTTCGAAATTGAAAAATTGTTATTTTCTTCTTTATTTATTTAAAAAAAAAGAACATTTTGTTATATTTTCGGGTACTGTTTAATTTTGTCACCAGAAATTTTATAAAGTTTCCAATCGAGCTATCTGGACTGGACGACATCCCATCCAACACAATATTCGCTAAGAGCAACCATTTTGTTGGAATTCCTTTACCTGCAGTTTATTCTGTTACGCTGTTTCAAATAACAGTCCAGATGTTATGAAAAGTCTCAAAGCAATCCCCCCCCCCCCCCCCTCAAAGTTCAAAGATGTCATGACTTACAGATTATTCTGTTGTGCAGTTTCAAGTCCAGATGTCATGACCGTCTCAAAGCAGCCCCCTCCCTCCCCCCCCCCCTTTCAAAGTTCAAAGATATCATGTCAGGTTGTTCTGAGCGAATATTGTGTTGGCTAAGATGTCCTCTAGATAGCTTAATTGGAAGAGCACTGTAAATTTAAGCCAAAGATTCTTGGTTCGAATCCCCGCCTGTACACATTTTCGCTCTGATGGGAAAATTACTACTCGTATGAATGATTATACTTAGTTGGAACTCTGGATTACAATTGCTTACCTGAAAATACGGATAGCTGATCTTGCAGGCACGTCTTTCAAAGATGGACGCATTGCCCCAGTCGCCATGCAGGGCATCTCATACTCACCACTTGACGTAACAGTTTTGGGAAGGGCACTCAGAAATAGGCGCGGGCTGCAACCCCAAGCAATACCCACAATGCATCCATTCAACAGATGACCGTCCAGGCTTTCAGTGCATTCAACCTATACGTGAATAAGTCACAGATTGAATTATTAACGTGGGAGCCTACAAGGGAAGAGCAATTGCCCCTTCCTGGATTTTCAAATTTTATTAACTAATTATTATTATTTTTATCTACAGATTTAAAATAATAATAATAATAAAATATACTAGGGGGCTCAGCCCCCTACTCGCTAACGCTCGCCAACCCCCCGTGAATTGCGAAGCAATTCACATTGAGACCGCTACGCGGTCCCAGCTCCCTTCGCTCGCTCGCCCCTTTTTATTTTTCAGCAATTCTAGCCGGAATAAGTTCTACCATAAAACATTTGAACATATGACATTGACAATTTTTTTTAATGAAAAAAAGTAATTCTCCGTTGAAAACAGATCTAAAAATGCATTTAGTTGGCGCTACCAATGGGCATATAAATCATTTAAATACTATGAAAAAAGGATCTTGGAAACATAATTAGTTTAAAACTTATTGCACGACAATTTTTTTTAAAGTAAAAAAGTAATTCTCCGTTGAAACACAGCTAAAAATGCATTTAGTTGGCGCTACCAATGAACATATAAATCATTTAAATACTATGAAAAAAGGATCTTGGAAACATAATTAGTTTAAAACTAATATTGTACAGCGCGGCTTAAATTCATGCGAGGGGGAAAAAAAAATGATTATAGATTTTTACAAAAAAAATTATTTTTTACTTCAATTTACAGCAATAGATGGCGGCAGGTGCAACCTAGGCAGTTGATATATATATATATATATATATATATATATATATATATTTCGATTTTTGAGTGAGTGAAATTCGTAAATGAATTCTAAATAAGAGTTGAGAATTCTTTAGAAATTAACGATATTACTCATAATTAAAATGAGGAATCAACTCAGATGCTTTGGATTACGTAACATGTTATTTTATTTTTAACATTTGCTAGTTTGAGTTTCATTCTATGGTTTCACTGCTCTTGCAGTGACCACCATATTGGATTGGAGGCGGAGCTGATCTAATACAATCTAGTCTGTTCATTGGTCTGAGCTCTGGAAACTACGGTTGTTGCCAAACCATAAGCTACAAATTCAGCCCTATTTTCGCGCCACGTAAGACAAATATATATATATAGATTATTCTTGGAGGAAGTTTTACTTCTTTGTGTCAAAATTTTCGATTTTTTATGTTGTGCACTTTTTTTTTTATTTCTGAAGTGTGTAAATTGTTGCCTTAAAGTGGTTTCGCGATTTTCTAATTCCTTACAATCTTTTTTACTCGTTGTACGTTAACGTTTAGTTGTAGTAAAACTTTAAACTTGCTTTTCTCGAAACCATGTTTTTAAAAATAGGCGACCACTTTTCTCGAGAACTATAAGACCAGTTTCTTTCATTTATTTTTTTTAAAGAAAGTGAATCGTTTTTGGTGGAGCTTATATCACCGAAAAGTATAATCTTCATTGATTAATTATTTTTCGGAGCTCGTAAAAGGTAAAACTAAACTAAAATAATCTAAAATAAAAAAAGTCCTTCCGGCCTGTACCGAGAGGAAAAGGTAGCTTTCATAATCCATGTTTTTAAAAATTTAACTCATTTTACTCAAACACCCGAAGCTCAAATGCTTCGAACCCGATTATAGAAGATTCAATCCCGGTTTTTGTTAATACTGAATTTGAATGTGAATTTCAGCATGAGAGTTACAGCATAACATACGTCAGATTGTTACAAAATGTCAGCCACACTAGAATGTCAAACTTCCATATCTCAGTCATTTTTGAAGATAAAGCTAAAAAAAAAAATGTCCCGGAATCCTTGTACCTCGATCTAACACTTTCTACACTTGTACACGATCTAACCGGACTTCCGGCCTGTACCGGGAGGAAAAGGTAGCTTTCCTATATCTTCGTTTTAAAATTTTAGCTAATGATACACGAAAACAGCAAATTAAAATGCAAATAAAACGTTTACAAAAGATTCGTTAATACTGAGTTTGAATAAGAAATTCGCCAAATTATTGAGCGATAGCCAAATTGGCTTCATTTATGAAGACTTATTTTGGTCGCCAAATTTGGCGATATTTCGCCAAATGTCGCCAAGTTTGGTGAGAATTTGGCGCTAACGGATATGAATATATAGTTTTATGCGTTTGATTGGGAAAATTATTACAACAATGAAAATTTTTGTAATGGGCTGTCTTGTTTCAAAATGTCAGCCACCCTAGAATTTCAAACTGCTCTATCTCAGCCGTTTTTTAAGATAGAGGTAAAACAAAAAATGCTCTGGAATCCTCGGTTCAAGGCCTAACACTGAATTAAAAAATAAATTTGAATTTTTAACTTTTTTGTATATTTATTTTAGTTTTAAATTTTTAATTGGCCGCCATCTTGAAAGAAAATGGCGGACCAAGCTGTCCAACGAACTCGGTCGAGACATTGGTGAGCTTAATACACACAATTAGTTTCATCAAACTTGATTTATAAATACGAGCGTTATCGTATGACATATGTCAGATATATATATATATATATATGGAGATATATATATATATTGTTATGAATTTTGTATATATCTGTAAATATTCCATTTGTTTAAATTTATTTTATTTTATTATTGTGAAAATTGCAGTATTATTAATGTATTTCCTATTGAGTATCATGTAACTCAATGCTAAAGGCCTCAGGTGGTTTGCAAGGAAAACAACCTTACAGCATCGGTTTTTATAATGAGTTCTATTGGAAAATCGCCAAGGAATGGGTTTATCGCCAAGTTGGCGATGGTTTTGGCGACTTATTTTTGTCGCCAAATTTGGCGATATATCGCCAAATGTCGCCAAGTTGGCGACGGATTTGGCGACTTTTTGTGCAACCACACCCCCCTTATACCTATACATTGGGATCCTTTCTTGCTTGTGTTCTCTATCGAAAGTTAAAGCACTTTCTGGTAATTTCTAGCATCTGAAGGCTCTGGAATAATCTGGAAAGATCTCTGAAACCTATATAAGGACCTCCATCAGTTCAGTTAGTTAGTTGTCTGTCAACTGCGATTGAATTCATACGAGAGGCTTTGCATTGAGAACTGTGTTTCTCGGATCAATTTTGTCGTTGATACGTCGTATTGAACGCATTGTTTCTGTGTGAAATTTTGCTGTGCTTTTATTGGATTTGAAGATTACTGAATATCTTGTAATTTTCAGAAGATATTTGTGATCGTATTGCACTGTTTATAGTGAATAAAGCCTTTTTATTGTTCTTATATACTGGCATCAGTCCTTTCGAACCCCGAGCTCACAACATTTGGTGTCAGAAGTGGGATTGAATGCCGATCACCAGAGCAATGGAGGGTCAACTGAAAGAATTATTGGAGAAATTAGCTGCGAACCTTGGCGAGTTGAAAGAAGAAATGAAGAAAGATATGTCAGCGATGGATGAGAAAATGACTGCGAACCAGGCTGAAATGAAGAAGGATATGTCAGCGATGGATGAGAAAATGACTGCGAACCAGGCTGAAATGAAGGAAATGTCGGAAGAAATGAAGAAGGAAATGTCGGAAGAAATGAAGAAGGAAATGTCAGCGATAGATGAGACAATGACTGCGAACCAGGCTGAAATGAAGGAGATGTCGGAAGAAATGAAGAAAGATATGTCAACCAACCTTGGTGAGTTGAAAGAATTAATAGATAATAAAATAACATCTTTAAATGAAAGAATTGACAGCGTGGAAAACAAATTTGAAGGAAGATTTCAGGAAATAGAAGAAAAAGTTCAAAAGACAGCCAATAACGTAGAAGAAAGGATAGAGAGTGTAGAAAAAGAGTTGGAAAATGTGAAGAAACAAAAGATAAATGCCGGAAACTATACCGAAGATGTCAAGTATCAATCTATGCTTCCTCGTTCCTGTATTAAACTCTCGACCTATGACGGAAAATCCTCATGGCCAGTTTTTAAGACACAATTTGGGATCGTAGCGAACGCCAATGGATGGGATTCCCAGACAAAGGTTTGCCAGTTAGCTGCTTCTCTACGAGCTGATGCTGCCGACGTCCTACAGACATTGCCTGCAAATGAACCGCTGGATTTTGAAACGCTTGTCAGTGCCTTAGAATTACGCTTTGGCGAGAAATGCATGAAGGAATATAGCAGACTCCAGCTCAAATCTCGACAGCAGAAATCCACTGAATCCCTGCAAGATCTTGCTACGGATGTCGAGAGACTTTCCCATCTTGCTTATCCTGGCTGTCCGACTGAAATTAGAGAAAGCTTGGCTCTGCAGCATTTTATTGATGGTGTGCGTGACTCTGAGATCCAGAAACAACTCCGGATTGCAGATCTCAGTGACTTAAAAGGGGCTTTGGTTTACGCTCTGAAATTCGAGGCAGCCCAGCAAGCTACAAGGAAAGATCGACACTTTGTGCGAGTAGCCAACATGCCTGAGACGTCGGATAGAGCTGTGGAGCATTTACAGCAGCAGGTGAAGGACATGATGAGGCAGATGAACTCCTTAATGGCCAACAAGCCTTACAGGAAGATCAAGTGCTGGAAATGCGGTGGAGAAGGCCATATCCAAATCGACTGCCCAAGACGACCCAGCACTGAAGGTAATAGCTCACCCGCGAACGGAGGAGCAGGAAAACTGATTAATGGTCATCTCACGGGGTGGAGGTTGCCAGATCTTAAGAAGCCTCATTTTCAAGTATGTGAAATTTCTGCAAGAAGTTGCGGCGAAAACGGAGTTTTTCTAGTCGGAAGTGTGAATGATTTGCCCTGTAATATGATCATCGAGACAGGAGCCAATGTGACCGTCATTCGGAAAGATCTAGCTCACCGGCTAAAGGAAAAACTCCTCTGGACACCGCCCCGTGTTATCCTCCAAACCGTGACCGGGGATAAGATTGACATACATGGAAGAATGAAATTGAAAATAAAGTTTGGGAACGCCGCTTACCATCATACAGTCTATGTGGCCGATATTTCAGACCCTTTCATACTCGGACTGGACTTTTTAAAAGAGCATGGATTTACACTGGACTTTAAGAAGAATGAGTTACGCTCTGCTCAAGAAGATGTCACTATTTTCAAACTTGGAAATGAGTCCGAGTCTATTCAACGGATCACAGCCAAGGCAGATGTTATCATCCCTCCTCGGACCGAAATGATGATACCTGGATTAACTGAGAACGAAAGTAGTTTTCAATGTGGCTTGGTTGGATATCCTGAGAAGAGCCCAAAAGGAATGCTAATAGCATCAGCGCTGGTAGATCTGTCGAGAGATGTGATACCCGTGAGGATGGCGAATGTAAGTGAAAAGTCTAGAATTATCCAGAAGGGTGAAGTGCTTGCTACCTGTGCTCCAGTCACCTGTGTTTGCAAAGACCCGAGCTTGACGTTGTCGGAGCCGCCTACAAGTTTAACACATGAAATTGGACGAAATGAGAATTTATCTCCTGAGCAGAGACATGCCGCAGAAAGACTGTTCCAGGAATTTAAGGATGTGTTTTCACAAAACGAGAGTGATATAGGGCGCACTTCACTGACACGTCATAGAATTGATACTGCCAACCATCCACCGATTAAACAGCATCCAAGACGCTTGCCGTTCGCAAAACAAGAAGAGGTTTCTAAGCTCTTACGAGAGATGCAGGATAGTGACATCATCGAACCGTCATCAAGTCCGTGGGCCTCTCCCATCGTGTTGGTCCGAAAGAAAGATGGCTCCACAAGATTTTGTGTGGATTATCGTAAACTTAACGATATCACGAAGAAGGACAGCTATCCTCTACCAAGAATAGACGACACGCTAGATACTCTTTCAGGACATAAATGGTTTTCCACGCTGGATTTGAAGAGTGGATATTGGCAAGTAGAGATCCATCCTGATGACAAAGAGAAGACCGCATTTACTACTGGACAAGGACTTTGGCAATTTAAAGTTATGCCGTTCGGGCTCTGCAATGCTCCAGCAACGTTCGAGCGCCTCATGGAGACAGTGTTAAAAGGTCTGACTTTTGAAGCTTGTCTCATCTACCTAGATGACGTCATCATTGGTGGCCGCACGTTTGAAGAACATCTAGAGAATATTCGAAAAGTGTTAACGAAACTAAGGGCGGCGAATTTAAAGCTGAACCCTTTGAAATGCAAGTTCTTCCAACGAGAAGTAAACTATTTAGGACACATCATCTCAGCTGAAGGTGTTCGAACAGATCCTGAAAAAGTGTCTGCAGTAAAGCACTGGAAACGTCCGGAAAATGTCCATCAGTTGCGAAGCTTTCTGGGACTATGCACTTATTACAGAAAGTTTGTACAGGGGTTCTCCAACATCGCAAGACCCTTGCATAGGCTCACTGAAAGCAAACAGAAGTTTCTATGGACACAAGAATGCGACAATTCATTCCAGCAGCTGAAAGAAGCTCTCACATCCTCTCCAGTCCTTACCTATCCAGACCCCGACAAACAATTCATTGTGGACACGGATGCCAGTCAGGAAAGTGTCGGCGCTGTACTTTCCCAAGAAATAGATGGCCAAGAACGAGTCGTAGCATACTGGAGCAAATGTTTATCGAAACCAGAGCGGAATTATTGCGTCACTCGTAAGGAGTTATTAGCTATAGTGAAAGCCATAGAACACTTCCATCACTATCTCTATGGCAGGAAATTTCTCCTTCGTACTGATCACGCATCCCTAACATGGCTGATGAATTTTAAGAACCCAGAGGGCCAAGTAGCCAGATGGATACAACGGCTCCAGGAATACGACTTTGACATCAGGCATCGCAAAGGCTCATCGCATGGAAACGCCGATGCCCTATCAAGAAGACCGTGTCCCGAGAGCTGTCGCTATTGTTCCAGAGCGGAGAGCAAGTATAATCCCGAATATGTCATACGCCAGACGAAGACTTCACTATTGACGCCACCAGATCCCTGGAGTGATGAGAAGATTCGAGAAGATCAAATGGCAGACTCTGAGATCAAACCAATCTTGGAGTTATTAGAATCTTCTAGCACGAAGCCCAGTTGGAAAGACATCTCTACTTACAGTCCTACGACGAAGCAATATTGGGCTCTTTGGAACTCCCTCCACGTCAGGAATGGTGTCCTGTTCCGAAAATTCGAATCGGAAGATGGGAAGACATCTCGGTGGCAGTTGGTACTTCCTCGATCCCGAATACCAGAGGTCCTCAAGGAATTACATGGCAGTCCCACTGGTGGCCATTTTGGAGTCATGAAAACATTACATAGAGTCCGAGAGCGCTTCTTCTGGGGAAAAGCGAGAGCTGACGTCGAACAATGGTGCAGATCTTGCGATGCATGTGCAGCTCGGAAAGGACCAAAGAAACGTAGCCGAGGAAGACTACATCTCTACAATGTAGGAGCACCTTTTGAACGCATCGCCCTTGACATCCTAGGTCCTCTGCCAAGAAGTGCTGATGGCAACAAATACCTCCTTGTTGTCATGGACTATTTCACGAAATGGCCTGAAGTTTATGCCATCCCTGATCAAGAAGCTTCTACGGTTACGGATGCCTTGGTACACCAGTGGATATCAAGGTATGGAGTTCCCCTTCAAATGCATTCTGACCAAGGGAGAAATTTCATATCTGCTGTGATTGAGGGTCTCTGTCAACTTCTCGGAATGGACAAAACTAGGACGACGCCTTTACATCCACAATCGGATGGCATGGTTGAGAGATTTAATCGTACCATCCTCAACAATCTCTCACTGCTAGTCTCAAGAAATCAACAAGACTGGGACCAAAAACTTCCCTTGTTTCTTCTCGCCTATCGCAGCGCCGTCCATGAAACAACCGGCTATACCCCGTCTCAGATGCTTTTCGGTCGTGATCTTCGTCTACCTTGTGATCTGATTTTTGGTCGTCCTCCAGATGCGCCTTCATCGCCAGAGGGATACGTGCAGAATCTCCAGGCACGATTTGAAGACGTCCACAACTTGGCTCGAGAGCGGATCAATATACAGACGGAGAAGATGAAGACCAGGTACGACACGAAAGCCACGGGACATCAATTCAAAGAAGGTGACAAGGTTTGGTTTTATAATCCGACTCGACGTAAAGGACTTTCTCCCAAACTGCAATCGCACTGGGACGGTCCTTATACAGTCCTAAACAGACTGAACGATGTCGTAATTCGGATCCGAAAGTCACCAAATTCGAAGCCTAGAGTCGTTCATTACGACAGGCTAGCTCCATACTATGGCCATAGTACATAGTTCCCATAGTACATAGTTCCCATAGTACATAGTTCCCATAGTACTTAGTTCATTGATTGTAAATAGTGTAATGTAAATAATGTAAATTAGTATGACCATGGTCTTGTATATAAGTTAATGTAAAAATTTCTTTTGCTTAGCATTATCATTATTAATGTTATTATTATTTAAATACTTGTATGTAATGATGTCTATACTTTAATTTAATTTAATTTTTTTTTTTTTTTTAAATAAGTGTATATTTTGTATAATTCAGCATTATGAATGTGTTTAATGGTTATTTTGCATGTTTGCTTTAATGTGTTTTGAATAGTATAGCATTTGTTGGTAACGGGTTTGCTTTCCGATCAAAGGTTGAACTGCCCGGGACGTGCAGTCCTTGAGAGGAGGGCAATGTTATGAATTTTGTATATATCTGTAAATATTCCATTTGTTTAAATTTATTTTATTTTATTATTGTGAAAATTGCAGTATTATTAATGTATTTCCTATTGAGTATCATGTAACTCAATGCTAAAGGCCTCAGGTGGTTTGCAAGGAAAACAACCTTACAGCATCGGTTTTTATAATGAGTTCTATTGGAAAATCGCCAAGGAATGGGTTTATCGCCAAGTTGGCGATGGTTTTGGCGACTTATTTTTGTCGCCAAATTTGGCGATATATCGCCAAATGTCGCCAAGTTGGCGACGGATTTGGCGACTTTTTGTGCAACCACACCCCCCTTATACCTATACATTGGGATCCTTTCTTGCTTGTGTTCTCTATCGAAAGTTAAAGCACTTTCTGGTAATTTCTAGCATCTGAAGGCTCTGGAATAATCTGGAAAGATCTCTGAAACCTATATAAGGACCTCCATCAGTTCAGTTAGTTAGTTGTCTGTCAACTGCGATTGAATTCATACGAGAGGCTTTGCATTGAGAACTGTGTTTCTCGGATCAATTTTGTCGTTGATACGTCGTATTGAACGCATTGTTTCTGTGTGAAATTTTGCTGTGCTTTTATTGGATTTGAAGATTACTGAATATCTTGTAATTTTCAGAAGATATTTGTGATCGTATTGCACTGTTTATAGTGAATAAAGCCTTTTTATTGTTCTTATATACTGGCATCAGTCCTTTCGAACCCCGAGCTCACAACAATATATATATATATATATATAAATCAACATTTGAACGGAGGGTGGTTTTGGGGTCTGGGGGTCATGATCGGTGAAAATATATCGAAATTTTCCGGAACTGCTTTCCTCCGAACGGCTGCAATAGGTAGCTTTATACTTTTTTGTATTGAAAGCTACCTAAAAGTACTTCCGGCCTGTACCGGGAGGAAAAGGTAGCTTTCCTATATCTTAGTTTTAAAATTTTAGCTAATGTTACACGAAAACAGCAACTTAAAATGCAAATAAAACGTTTACAAAAGATCCGTTAATACTGAATTTGAATAAGAAATTCGCCAAATTATTGAGCAATAGCCAAATTGGCTTCATTTATGAAAACTTATTTTGGTCGCCAAATTTGGCGATATTTCGCCAAATGTCGCCAAGTTTGGCGAGAATTTGGCGCTAACGGATATGAATATATAGTTTTATGCGTTTGATTGGGAAAATTATTACAACAATGAAAATTTTTGTAATGTGCTGTCTTGTTTCAAAATGTCAGCCACCCTAGAATTTCAAACTGCTCTATCTCAGCCGTTTTTTAAGATAGAGGTAAAACAAAAAATGCTCTGGAATCCTCGTTTCAAGGCCTAACACTGAATTAAAAAATAAATTTGAATTTTTAACTTTTTTGTATATTTATTTTAGTTTTAAATTTTTAAATGGCCGCTATCTTGAAACAAAATGGCGGACCAAGCTGGCCAACGAACTCGGTCGAGACATTGGTAAGCTTAATACACACAATTAGTTTCATCAAAATTGATTTATAAATACGAGCGTTATCTTATGACATAGGTCAGATATATATATATATATATATATATATATATATATATATATATATAATTATAATATCTATGAATTTCAAAAACATATCAAGTTCTAATATCATTCTACTAAAATCTACTAAGAGATAATTAATGATATTGTGCAATCAGAATACCACATAGCTAATAATTAACTTGTGCAATCATAAAATTACCATAGCATGTGCTTCAAATGGTAATTAGCCAAATTTACTCATACCTGAAGAACATTTAAAAAGAAAGAGAGAGAAAGGGGAAAAAAATTATAAATTGGAGTTGCTATTATGTAAACACAAATGGATTAATAAATTAATTATGAACATTATTCAGTGGAAAAACTGGACCACAAGAGAACCAATCAAGAATTGGATATGAAAAAACATATGTGGATGTACTCGTTAGCTTGGCTGCACCCACATGTGTTTTAAAAATAATTCAGTATTTCATAATTCTACTGGCATGATGCTAAGTACAGTAGAATCAGCCAAGTATACTGAATTATTACCAGACAACAATTGGAAAAATTTAAAATTGGAAATATGTAAAATGTAAATAAAAAACCATTAAGAAATATATAATATATCACTTACAACGATTATCCTAAAATCTTTATAAATCACCACACTATATAACAACCAGATATCATTTTTGAAATAATATTGGAATTTTGAACCCTTAAATTGTAGAAAAAATGTTTTACTCACAAGAATGATACAGTATCCTCAAAATATAGCAACTTCTTCATAATGATCAATTCCACATGGCACGTATCAAACATGTTGACATTCGAGTCGAGTTGAGAGAAATGATTTGAAAGACAAGTTGAGAGCTCATTTTTTTAAAAACACAACTCGATCAATGACACCCCAACACAATATAATTCAAAAACACACAAAACTATTCTGTTGATAATACTCTTATAACAAAATTATATCCGTGAATATATAATTACTCCATCTAATTTTAATTCCTGAAAGTAAAATTAATATACACGCAATAGCTCCCTCTATAGTTAAATTCAAAATAATATCTATAATATCATCAACTAACTAAAACGTAAAGTGTCGCCATCTATTGGTATTATAATTATTCATAATTAATATTTAGTTACATATCCATATTATTATTAACATAATCACTTCATTAAATTTAATCAATATATAAATTTTAATAAACAATACTTCCTTGTAGTTTTAATATTAAATTCGAATAAAATCCTACAATATGAATAAATATACACAGAATTTATTCATCCTGCACAGCATTTCAGATATTCTTAACAAAAGTATATTTTGTAAAAGAGATATTATTTTAAAACAAAGTGCTTTGCTGCCAGCTGTGTTAAACCACTGATATATATTATAAACTTATAATTAAATTATTAATTTTTTATTGTTACTTCTACTTAAATATATTTTAGACTTGTTATTAAATAATTAATGTATTGTTTATACTTATACTTTATTATATTTTAGATTTCAGAGATTAATTTAATATCAAATTAAATAATTATTATTATCACTACTGTGCTTCAATCAAATTTATGCTATGCAGTAATTAAAATTACTTATTAAATTTAATTTCATAGATAAAAATAAAAAACTATATATATATTTATACACTTTGCAAATAGATATGTTTGTGAGTTATAATAACCAATGTTATCCATGTATAATTTTAAATGTATGAAAACTGCTCATCAATGACACCCTAAACATATGTGATCGGCAACGCACAATCACATACTATACAGAGTGTATATAATGTTCAATCAAATTTTAAATTTCCTAATCTACCCTATATATATAAAATCCTAATGAAACGAATTTGTGAAACGATTTTATGAAACGAATTTATGAAACGATTTTATGAAACGACTGATTAAACGACTGATTATGTTTCAAGGCTATTTTTAATAAAATATTAAACGCTTGATGGTGAAATTAATGCCAATTGTTCATAAAAATCCGTGGATGTCAAAACTGGTAATAGAATTATGAAATTGGAATTAGTTTTCGAGATATTAATTTTTTTCTAATTTTAATGACATTTCTGTAATGATGGCAACTAATTACTCAGTTTTTTTTGTGACAAAAAAGGGAAATAAATTGAAAAGGTTCCCGATAGGGATTATTGATTTCTTTTTATTCGTCATTTTCAAATTGAAATTGAATTTCTTTTATTTCAATCGATAATGAAGACAAGATTGTGATTAAATTATGTTTTTCAGGAAAATTTGAAAAAAAAAAATCACATTTCTATCGTCAGGATTCAATTGTCTGTCAGCATTTAATTTCATTTATAAACTGAAAATATTTTGAATAAATTCGTCCAATTGACGTCATTTAGGTAAACGCAAAAGAAAGGGAGGAAAAGGAATTAATAGTAATTATTATTTATTGATATCATTTTGTTATTTTTTTGTAAAATTTTACTAAACGAATTTATAAAATCATTAATTCGGATATTTGAAACTAATATATAAAATAATAATTGCCCAACTGAAC
This sequence comes from Maratus michaelseni, assembly GCA_963931845.1. Taxonomy (NCBI): domain Eukaryota; kingdom Metazoa; phylum Arthropoda; class Arachnida; order Araneae; family Salticidae; genus Maratus; species Maratus michaelseni. The sequence continues at coordinate 33,881,811 of OZ007600.1, forward strand.
GGAAGAATAAAATATCCTGCTTGGTTTTTTTCGCCAAGCTTTTTAAAAAAGCGTCAAGACCCCTATAATAGAAAAGCACCAAAAGTTCATTGGGTTTATTTTCATAACTTTTGGCAACAAATCTATGTATATTAACGAATCTATCCCTTTTTGAAGCTCGAATTACGCCAAACCTAAAAGCAAAGGATCCTATAATGGAAAAGTACCCGATTTTCTTATGGACAATATTCAAGTGACAGAACATGGTGTAAAATTACCGCGGATAGCAAATTTGTTTAAATATCTCATCAATTGATGCCGAATAAATGCAGGCATGCATGCACAAAATATTTAATTAATTTTGTATGATAAATAATTATTAGAAAATTCGTATATACATATTAATTGAAAAATAAAATTTACATATTTAAAATAACATGAAAATATGCATGATGGTGCACTAAAATAGAGAGAAAATTAAAACCTGTGACTGAAAATGTCTAGTACTTTTCAATACCGTGGTTTTTAATGTTATTCACAAGCAGATGGACTTTTTCTCATCCTTAAACGCAAAGGAAGAATAGAATAGAGATTGTTGTTATAAAAGTCCGAGAGGTAGTCACAATTTAAACCTAACCATTTTATACAAGCTGGTTTTCAAGTAGTAATTGATTTTACTTATCAATCCTGAAAACAGTCGTCAGTTGTCGCAACAGCTGTGTATGAGGCCATAATAATCGAAAAATGTCCCATTAAAATGTTAAAAGCATGGCAACCAAATTACAGATTTACAAATATTTTTAAAATAAAGCACGCTGTCATGCTTTTAGAGGCCTCGAAGTCTGAGCGGGGGTTGGCGAGCGCAGCTCGCAGGGGGTAGGTCCCGTAGTATGTTATAATTGTATTAATGTATGTTATATATATATATATATATAAATCAACATTTGAACGGAGGGTGGTTTTGGGGTCTGGGGGTCATGATCGGTGAAAATGTATCGAAATTTTCCGGAACTGCTTTCCTCCGAACGGCTGCAATAGGTAGCTTTATACTTTTTTGTATTGAAAGCTACCTAAAAGTCATTTTTTTTTTCAAATGACTGCTATTTTGTCAAAAATAAACTTTTAAAGCTAAATATTTGTATATGATCATGAGAATTTATTGGCCTTTCATAATTTCGCGACTCAAAACATTTTTCAGATGCTTATGACCGGAGAAAAATGGTCGCCCGACTGGAAGTTCATGGCATGCACCTGCAGGTACTCTCCGTCGCATAAGACGTATTATTCATTTTATTATTTACTAGCATGCTACGCCCGCTGCGCTGGGCCATTTTTCTAAATGTACCTTAAATCAAACGAAATGGCTTTGTATTTTAAAGGAATGTGGATCTTCACCTACAGATGCTACCTTAGTAAATATTTTCAAACGAACCTTGAATCAAACGAATTATATCAATGGATTTGAGCATGTATTTTAAAGCAATAGGGACGTTCACCTGGATTTTCCTTCAATATTGCTGTAAACGATGTGAACGACATTGCGTTATATTATATCATACATTGGACAAAATTTGGGCTAAAAGAAGCAACTCATTTAGTTGATCATTATAGTAGAGTTTGGTAGAGAAATGAGGCCATTAGGAGATTATGGCAACAGGAACTAACATGTTCTCTTGTCAACATACTACTAAAAGAGAAAGCATTACAAAGATTCCATAGACTGACCATTGAACTTAAATAATGTTCGGGTGATTCATTTTAGTCTGTAAGTTCTTGAACTCCGTCACTCTTTCTTGTCTCCATGAGAGATTCTGGTAACGTAAGTACAATCTCACTCTATGTTACGTTATATTTCGCAATATACGTCCTCTTCTGGCAAGTCTACTACGGTTTTTCATCTTTCGATTCCAGCAGAGTAAATACAGTGAAAATTGTAATAAATTGTTTGCACATAAAGAACAGTGTTTAACTTTCATATTTAAAAAAATGGTGAAACATAAAAAAGTGAATTTTTAAAGCTGAATATGAATTAAATTAAAATGACGCCATTTTCACTGTCTTTCTATTTTTTAGGCCAGTTGCATTCGTGTAACCTTTAATCTGAAAACACCCCCAATGATTAACTCTGGTCGAAGAATAAACCTCTAGTTTGTATCCAATAAATCTTCCTAATCTTCCATAATTTTGCCGATATCCAAGTTTGGCGTCAAACATTAGAAGTGCTTGAAACGATATGGTTACTAATGTACCAGAGTTAGTTACAAAACGAAGTTATTTACGCGCCAAGCTATGTTCCATTAAATAATGTCAAATTACCGTTAATTCAATTATAGATCTTTCATTAACAAAATTCCATACCTTAAATAAAACTGACCATGATAAAGTTAGTTATGCAAAATGTTTAGTAATATTATTTTTGGTGAATACTTAAACCGAAGATTTTTTTGCATTTCTCTAAAGAGCATACTAACACGCAGAAATAAATTCGTTGCGCACTATGTTTAGCTGCTAGGGCTGTGTGTAGGTCGAAAAGGCTTTATAATGATCGAAAAATTACCTAATCAGAATTTTAGGTACTCGTTTTTTCTTATCCAGCCTGAAATGATAAATCGACAAATATTATTTATTCCATTCGCCACCATTGACATTACAAAGTTTTCCGTACATTGAAAGTACGAAAACAGTGGCTGAGATGTTTTGCTCTCAAAGCTGGCATACGGGAAGTGCTGGGTTCAAACCCCTGTCACGCTCGTTGACATAACCGTTCGGAGTTTTCCGTGGTTTTCTTCGAAACTGGCCATAAATACGGGTTAGGATCCCTTATAAAGACCCCCACGGAGGCCAGTTCCCCCAGGATCTATATCCCTCGTGTAGATAATCGGCCGTCATAAAATCAACCAACCGTACATTGGAAGCATTGCTTTTTTGGTAAAATTTTGCTTCCTAATGAAAAAACTCTATAAATTTAGCAATCGCTAATTTCTAAAATTTGTCTAATCTTCTGTAATCTGAATCGTCATCCAGAGTAACCTTCAAACATAAACGAAACATCCAACAATATAGTAAAAATGCCAACTGGCAAGTGACCGGAATACGGACAATTAGTCCAATGTATTTTAAAAACCTTCCTGAAAGAAGGGAAGATATGCAGAAAAAACTAAAAAGAAATGAAGAATCAAAAAGAGCATCGAAAATTTATTTCAGCAAACAGTTTTTATTGCAAAATGTAGCCTTTTGTGATAGCAATAACGCATAAATGCACACATCTCTTTAAGAATATTCTTTGGTTCCTAACTTTTGAAAGTGAATATTTCTATTAGTGAAATTGGCGATATATTAAAAAAATAAAAATAAAAGAATAGATAATATTCGTTGGTCTGAGTTTGAGGCTATAAAAATAATATGTTTGGTGAAAACAAACCGGCATGTTTCCGTAGTAAATTTTTAAAGTCTAAAATTTAATTATTTTGCAATATGTGTTTGAGTGGCAGACATTCACTAAAATTTAAATATTTAATCCCATATTCATAACAATAACTGCTATTTATATAATTTGCATTTGAATATAAAAATTTACTCCAAAAAGGATCTTCTATACACGAAAAAACACTATTATTGCTAATACCGCTCAAGCTGATGTCACGCTTATGCATTTTTGGCTTAAAATCACATTGCTTGGCGATAAAAGTAAAATCAAAACCGTAAATAAACAAATAACATGTTAACTCATAAATGCAGTCATTTTCACAATTATATCTGCTAGTTCCTCCTGTAAGACACATGGTATGGGAGCTATATAAAAAAAAATTAACAGAAAGAAAAAAAAATTACTCATATATAAAAAAAATATTCTATCTATCCTTCTATATATAAAAAAAAGTTTTGGCTTAAAAATGGACCAATGAAAATCTGCGTAGATATTCCGGGTTAGTCTCATCGCTTTTTTATTAGGGACTTTTTTGAGGAGCGATTACTTTTTTTCTAGCCATCCTACGGATTCGAAAATTATACCACCAGACGCGAAATATAACAAGCTTTCAGAAATTCCAAAAATTATCACGGTCGGACAATAAAAACTCAAACAATCCTTAAAAATCGAGTAAAAAATCTTTTATTGAAAAAGTCATTTTTTATATTGTTGCCGAAAAAGCGCAAATGATTATATTTTATCTCAAATAAAAAATGTATTTGCGCGAGACTATTAAAAACAATAATGAAAGTTTAAAATAATAATTAAATGATCACGTGTTGAAAGCAGGAAATAAAGAAAATTACGTCATAAAAATTGTGTTTACACATGAATCCTTCTAATACCTCGAAACGTATCTGATTGGTCAGAGCTTTCTGACTTTTCTTAGGGGGAATTAACATGAAAGTAGAGAATTTAGATAGGATGGACGCTATTAGAGGGGTTACCAAGAGGAAGAGACCCGAGTCTGTCGCCAATTTTAGCGCCAACTTGGCGATATATCGCCAAATTTGGCGGCCAAAATTAGCTGCCAACTTAACGCTATTTCCAATATTTCGCCAAATTTCCATAGACTCCTATTGCGTTTACTCGCTTACAAAAAATCACCAAATTAAGATATTGCAATGCAACAAAAATTAATATTAGCTTATGAATAGAGCTTAATTGAACTATTTACATTATTTTTAAGCACAAACACTAGCTATTTACAATATTCGTAACACTATATATACAATTGGTTCTTGTTAGTTATCCTGTCGACCAAATTACTGTCGCCAAATTCATATATATTAAACGAGCAAGAGATTTTCCCGATTATTCATATATATTAAACGAGCATGAGATTTTCCTGATTATGAATGATATCGTAAACGACGTGGAAGATTTTCACGAAAATTGTCCCCTGTACTAAATCGAGCACGAAAAAAAGATCTAGCTAGGTTCCGAATACAAGAAAATTCGTTTTTACAGGGTAAAACAAACTCAGCCCTGAAAATGTTTTTTGTTATAAATGGAAAAATACTCAAACGATTTACACGAAACGTGTTGCCTATACTAATTCGAGCACGAGAAATCAATCTAGCTATGTTTCGAATTCGGGAAAGGTCATTTTGATTTATTAAAAGGAACTCAGCACTAAGAATGCTGCTATATATTGAAAACGGCACTAACGATTTTCACAAAAATTAATGACTACACTAATTTGAGCACAAGAAATCGATCTAGCTAGGTCACGATTTTGAGAAAACTCGTTTTCTGTGTTTAAAACTCGATGTGGTATAAAAAACAAGTCTTGAAACAAAATCGAAAAAGTACAGAAAGTTGTTTGCCCAGATCGACTTTAGCTATCCAGTGCCAAAAAAAGTGGGTGCTTTTCGAACCAAAATGTACCAAACAAAAAAAAAAAATAAAGGAAAAAAACATTCATAAATATTGAAATGCAAACGAGATATTAAAACAAATATATCCCACAGGACTAAAGTAAGCCAGCGAGTATTTTTGTGTGAGTGATCTCTTTGACTAACAATTGTGTTTTTAAACGGCCTCGACAAAATTTTAAAAGCAGTAAAAGAATTGAAAAAATTTAGTGATGTATAGTTACATAGATTAGATCAGTTTCTACTGACGTCACAAACATTCACCTGTCGAGAGGGATAATTATGAAAAATATTGTAAATAAATAAATATCCAATATTATTTTTTTTCTGTTTTCCTTAATACATTTTAAAATTTATTTTAATAAAATATTGATAGTTGACACTTGAGTAAATGCAGCTTTTCCGATTTATTTTTTTTTTTAAATTCCAATGCAACATTCACCCATTTGTTTATTTGGCGTTAGAGTCTGGGTCTGGCGATTACTTTGGCGATAGTTTATTTTATGGAAAATGGTTGACGGGATAATGCGGAAATACCAAAAATAGTTTTTTAAAAACACTCTTTTATAAGCAACCAATGGTCATCTTGAAAATACCGCGGAATTTTTTTAACCGCAATTCATATTTTTACGTAAAATATCTTTTACAATGCATTAATTTGGCCTGGGCAAAGACCTCTATTATGAAAAATTCATTTCTTTTTTATACGTTTGCCAGGAAGCTCAAAATAATGAATTTATTTGAAATACAGTGGAACTTCCTTTTAACGAAGCTCCTATTTAACGAAGTTTTCTATTTAAGGAACTTTTCTGCAGAACTTTGACTTTGAACACCATTAGCATGTAAATTAATCTCCATATTACGAAAAATATATTCTATATAACGAAGTTTATTCCATTTTTGTACGTGTACAGATTTCAAACTAAGAGGTTGCTATTGCGATGGATATGCTAATTTATTTCAGCGGATTGTATGGAAATGAACACATTTAAATAATTTTCATTCTGCTTAGTGCTAAATAAAACAATTGTTTTTCACACTAAGAAAAACACTTGTAAATACTCTCCCACACAAAGACTCCAGCGCTGACAGTTGGGGAAGTCAAAATCACCTTTTTACATATACGGATAAGACACAGTGACGCAATGGCGTCAGATGCATTGAAGCAAAAAATATCAATTAGAGTCAGACTGTTACCATTTTCATCTTACATTGATGATAGACAATTGCTTCGTACATCCACAAGAGTGTGCTTCGAAATGCAAATCGAAGATCATCAAAGTTATTTTTGTTCTTCAACACAACTTCTAAATTAGCAGTTAGCCTAAGGAATAATAAACATATTGAAGTACATTATCGAGTAAGGCAATGTAGTGAAACATTAGCTTGAGACCATGTGTATCAGAGCTGATGAAAGCTTGAGCCAAAGCTTGGGAATGTGACGTGATTTCATCGACCGTACACAACTGTTTGTAAAAGACGGCTTCATAATTGAAACTGAATCAAGTACTTGTTTGTCATATCTGAAGGAAAAATTTCACGAATTTAAGTTATTTCTATTTAACGAATTTTCTTCATAACGAAATTTTTAAGTGTAACGATGAGACTTCGTTAAATGGAAGTTTCACTGTATATACTTTTTGCTCTGTTTATTTATCAACAAAAGAGAATCAGAAAGAAAAATGAAACATTATTTAAATTATCTTTTTACTCTTTTAAATTTATTTGTCATCGTGTAATCGTAAATTTATTGATATTTAATTATTAATTAATGAAAGCGTATTCTGTATGTTACATTTTTTTTAACAATTTATTTTTTACTTTTAACTCTTTAAAATATTGACTTTTGCCATTTCACAGCGCTTTGGCCTATTTAGGCAAGCATGTTACTGTCACATAATTAAATCCGTTGTTTTTCAACTCCCATACAATTGCACGAGTTACAGAGATATTTGGCGATTTATCACCTGTGACCGCCTAATTGAAAAAGAACAATCAATTTCAAGTGAATGTATCATATATATTATTTGTCAACATCCCTTTTTTTCTGAAAATACGAAACGCAGAACGACGAATGAGATAGCATGTGAAAGGATTTTGAAAACGCTTCTGACATAGCACACTTAACATTTCGTTAAAACATGTTTTCGATTAAAAATTGCTGATAATTAAAAATTAAATCGGCATTGTTTTTCTAAATGAAATGAAAGATTTTCCTCAAAACATTGTTGCCAAAAAAAAAAAAAAAAAAAAAAAAAATACCACATTATATGATGCTCAGCAATTATTATAAAAAAACACCGCACGGGTTTATTTTATATTTATGATTAAGAAGCGAAATTTAAATTGAAATGTTTAGATTTATATTTCTATGTCCCATGTTTTTTCCGAAGCGGATTACGCCATCCTCTAATGCAGTTAAAATACGATTGTTATTATTTTTTTTTTTTCTCGCGCGTGCCTTTAGCAATCTTGGAGCAGTTTTTACTCTAACTTTGATGGAATAAATTAGATGATATTCTGGATTGACTAACAACTAAATGTTGTTTACAGATATTTTTATCCTTGCTTTTTCTTTAGAAGTTTAAACCTGCATCTAATAACTATTACATATTGATAAAAAATGGTACTTCTCTTTTATCCCTTCGACCACTTTTCATAACAAAAAACTATCGCCAAATAAACGGGAGAACGTTGCCATTGGAATATCAAAATAAATAAATAAAATATAAGAATTTAAGGACACAATTGTTATTTTAATTAATGAAATAACTAATAAACCACTAAAACATAATGAAAAATACACGCAAATGTCGAATTAAAAACCACTTGATGATTTAACAAACATGTATAATGCTTCTGACATCAAGTAAATGGGACTGCATTTTTGGCGTTTAATCTTACAATTTGGCGATAGTTTTTTGTTATGAAAAGTGGTCGACAGCATAATAGAGAAGTACCTAAAAAATATTAGATTTCAGTGAGAAATCCTCGCACGGGCCCTCTGGTTAATTTATAATTAAGTTGTAAAAATATTAAAATGCTGTATTGTCATCGGCAAAACACTTTTCAACATAATTCATGCCTATCAGGAATTGTGTTAAAAATCGATTGGAAAATTCCATGAATAAAAAAAAAGTAATTAAAATAAGCTAGCAATAAAATAAAATAAAATAAAATAAAATAATACCTGTTGAAAAAAATTACCGAGCGAGGATTGGTCTACTAGTTACTTGTAAGATTAAATGCCAATAATGGTTGATCGAAAATGTCACATTCACTTGACAACACGTGTTTAC